>BSEG01000006.1:23707500-24907500 GCA_036245055.1 Diospyros kaki | reverse complement strand
CACCTCATCATGTCATATCAAGCCATTTTCCACATTGCATTATATATCCGACATTTTCCACATCATATTATATTGTCCATGCCATGCCTCATACCTCTTATAATCATAAAATTCATGTACTCATTCAGTTATTCATACCATGCACGGCTCTTGTCCAATACATAACATATCAAATATCAATGTAATAACAATATCATTTGTCATTAACTTGTGGAGCATTGTCCACCCATGCTTCGATTTTATATCGAGCGAGCTTTATGAACCGAAGGTTCCACGGTCAACCAAATGCCCACTGACCTTGTTTTGGATATCCTTTTCCCCACACCTGTTACATAGCCATCACGCAAAATAATAGATGCACTAATCTTTATATACAAACATCATGGACATATCATTCACCACATCATGTGTAAATTGCACATGTTTACATATCCTATGAAGGCCCATTTCCAAAGACCATTGAGCCAACCTACACCACTAACCTTTAATAGTGTTATGATGATTAACAAAAATGATATATTCTCACTCAAACCATTTCTCAAGCAAGAATAACTGCATAATAATAATTTTCAAATATCTAGGACAGGACGTCAACTCTTGAAATGAAAAGTCAATTTCTAGCTATGGAAAGTCGACTTCTTCATAGCTTTAGCCGACCCGACCTGGAGCTTGATATGCAAAGTCGACCTGGCCGAAAGCTTACTTTTGGACAATTGACTTCTTCTTGGGAAAGTTGACTCCTGGCCTCAAAAGTCAACTCCCTACATACTAAAGTCGACTCCTGAACAATGAAAGTCGACTTTTCAAAGACAAAGGGGAACGAAAATAGAATCGAAACAAATACACACAATATCAACAAATCTTGTATTGTTATTAATCTTAACCAAGAAAACATCATTCATTTGAAAAATATAGGGTGAAACAAACCCTATTTGTAATTCTAATAGGTTTCAACAAGAATCATCAAGAACCAAGAAAGATTTACAAAGCTTTCTACATAGGCTTCATGCATGGACAATTTTCCCAAAAAAAAAAGAGTTTTCCCACCAAAAATTCATCCAGATCCCATGACTCAAGTTTTAGAACTAAGAGAGGAGTTACAACTTACCAAAAGGAGAAAAGGAAAGATGAACTTGCATTTAAAAATAGAGAAGAGGAAGAGAACTTTCCTTTGATGGATTTAGATGGCTCCACAGAAAAATGAAAAACCACAAACTAAACTGCTGAATTTAGAGTTCAACTTGTTGGAATAACAACTTAAATCCTCTTTTGAAGCTCCAACTCAAGGAGAGGATTGAGGAAGGAAGAAAGAAAGAAATAAGAGGAAAGAAGGAACTTGAGAGAAGAAGAGAAAGAAAGATAAGGGAGGAAATTAGGATTCGCTTGCTCAACTAGCTCAATTTATAGCCAACCTAACTTTTCTCTATTCCCATTATGCCCTCACCTTAATACAACCACCACATATATATAAATATATATATCATCTCCATTTAATTGAAATTAATATAACATAAATATAGATATATATACACATGCACACCCGGCATCGCAATTCCAATTTCCCCCACAAATCTATTTTGACTATTCAACCCATCTAGTTTTGCCTTTCCATCGTTTCCTTTTGACTTTTCCCATACACACAAATTTCATTCATTTTGAGCTTTTCACAACACATTAATTTGTTCCAATAATACCAAACTATAACACATAAAAAATTCAATAAAATAACTTAGACCACTTATGGGTCCTTACAAGTGAAATGGCCTATTGCTCTACTACGTCAATCTTCTTGAGGTCTACTGTAATCCCTTTCTTGAATACAGTATGATCTAAGAACATCATGTTATCTAACAAAAACTTGCACTTGAAGAACTTAATATATAACTTATGTTCTCACAAGGTCTCTAACGCATTCCTAAAGAATTGAAAACAAAAGTGAAATTAAACAAGTTGTTAATAAGTCACTTTTGGTTCTTTGATCAAAAGTGAAGTTTCTAATATTTTGACAAAAACCATGCAGTATACCTAGAATAGTGTCAAAATTTATAACTCTAAAAATGTTGCTTACATACAAATTTTATGTAAAATAAGATGAAAAAAAAATAAGTTTTTACCCACAATATTTTCTATACAATATTTTTTAAAGAAAAATGTTTTTCAAGCAATATATAGAATATATTGTTTTGATTATTTTCCACACAAATGAAAAATATTGAAAGTAAGATGCAAAAATGATTTTTAGTAATTTTTTATATAAAAATTATTTTTAATGTAAAATATTTTACATTGAAAAAAATAAAGCCTAATTTGATATTTAATTAATGAGTAATATTAACCATTATCCTAAAGGTAATCTTATGCATACACCATGTTTTTGGTTTTTAAATATTTTTATTAATTAGTCATAAGTATATTGTATTTTAAAATATTTCAAAAACAAAATGTACATTTACTCACTTTAAACAGCAAAGGAAATCTTGTGGTCCCCACCATTGTGCGGATCCAAGTGTCCCTTTGGGTGCACCAGAAGGGATTGAAACGATTTTCCCATATAATAATATTTCACTGTTCATTCTATGTCCACACCTCACTGGAAGAGTGAGCGGCAACAGGGAAATTTGCAAAAATAGGACTCTTAATTGTTTTTTGCAAAACTATGATTTTTCAAAGTTGAATGGACTAAAATGCCCCTGATTTAAATTGGCATTAGGATCCCTTCTTCTTCTTCCTCTCGCGCGCACATCCCCAATCGCCTGCCAGCCAGAACATCTCTCTCGCTCGTCTTCTTCGTCATTTCTTTCCCTCGTCCTCTGTTCTAAGCATCCAGGGTTGCTGCTTCTTCGTCGATTTTCGCCTTCAAAGCCATTGCAGGTAATTTCAGAGTATTTTACCATCTTCAATGCGATCTTTTTTAATGACTACGTAATAGGTATGCAAATGAACCTCGCTCTGGTTCTACATTCTAAAGCTAGATTGAGAGAAGGCTATGAACATCTATCGGTTGATGTACGGGTTGGATACCAATATATGTCAACTGAACCGATATAGGTTCAAACCAGAAGCATACACAAAAATGTTTTATATCGGTTCGGTTTACATATCGGTACCCAAAAATGTTTTATGCACCGACATCGTATTTCGCTATAATTGTATCGATATAAATTCAATGTAAATCGATACATAATAATCGATATAGATCCTATAACAAATACTATATCGGTATAAATGTATCGGTTGCAATTTTATATAAACCGGTATATAATAACCGACATAACTTGTGCGACCGATATTATGAGACCGATATAACATTATATAACCAATAATTTTTTTAACTTACTGATTTTTTTTCTTCTAATTTACAAGAATGGCAGCTTATAGACCTATATTTGTCAGTATAGAGGTCGGTGGGAATATAATGTTGATAAGGGCGAATACAAGTAGTTGGCGATATATTTTGCTGTGTAATACATGTGCATCTATGCTTCACATTGGACCAATTGGTAACTTCAGTATATAGAGTTCAATTTTAGTCAAGCTGAGAAGTTGGTTGTGATGAAGTACAAGTTGGTTATCATTTTATAGCCGATTTAGAAGAACATAACCAATAGTGTAAATCAAATAGTCATTGGCAACATACTTGGAATTTGAACTAGCAATAGGACGCGTTGCAATCCAATATCTGAGCACCTCAAGAGAAGTGCAAAATAAAAAGCAAACCCACTGATCAGTGGGTTTGCTTTTTGTTTTGCACTTCTATTGGAGGACGTCATATGCTGCTACTACTGCTTTCTGAATCCAATCGATACAATATATATATATATATAGCGTGGGACTAGTGGGTACATAAAATTAAAATCGATATTATAGAGTGGAATAAATGAGCTAGTAAAGAAGGGATACCAAAAGTCGGGCGGTTACCGAACAGTCGGTTCTGTAAAAATCGATATCCTTTTCGTTTTATGATTAATATCGGTAACTATGTATCGGTTAACATAAAATTGAAATCGATACAATCACACCGATACATGGTGTCGGTACATATTCAAGAGATATTAAAACGGTTGAACTTCCCGCAAGAGTTATTAGTTTAGATACAAACCAATAAGTTTAACCGACTTCCTTCGTACTTGTGACTATCGGTGAGAATATATTAGTATAACTATTGAAGACGTTGTCCTTTTCACTTCTCACCGATATTTAAATGGTTAATGAAGAAAAATAAAATAGAGTAGAATAAATGAGCTAATAAAGAAGGGATACCAAAAGTTGGGCAACCGAACGATCGGTTCCGTAAAAACTGATATCCTCTTCGTTTTATGATGTATATCGGTAACTATGTATCGGTTAACATAAAATTGAAACCGATACAATCATATCGATACATGATATCAGTACATATTCAAGAGATATTAAAACGGTTGAACTTCCCGCAAGAGTTATTAGTTTAGATACAAACCAATAAGTTTAACCGACATCCTTCGTACTTGTGACTATCGGTGAGAATATATCGGTATAATTATTGAAGACGTTGTCCTTTTCACTTCTCACCGATATTTAAATGGTTAATGACGAAAAATAAAATAGAGTGGAATAAATGAGCTAGTAAAGAAGGGATACCAAAAGTCGGGCAACCGAACGGTCGGTTCCGTAAAACCCGATATCCTCTTCGTTTTATGATGAATATCGGTAACTATGTATCTGTTAACATAAAATTGAAACCGATAGAATCACACCGATACATGGTGTCGGTACATATTCAAGAGATATTAAAACGGTTGAACTTCCCACAAGAGTTATCGGTTCAGATACAAACCAATAAGGTTAACCGACATCCTTCGTATATTTGACTATCGGTGCAATGGAACCGATAGTATTTTCAGTTTGTGTTTACATTATAATTGGAAGTCAACTATAACATCTTCTATTATACACAAACTTCATATTTATACACAAATACCATTACATTGGACTAACACATCATTAATTCAATAAAAATAAATAAAAAAAATTTGGTGTCTCTCTTGTGATGCACCTCTGTTGCAAGTCTCTCTTCTACAGAAGGCATACTTAAACAGACGCCAAGAAATATATCGCTTTCCTCGGGCTTCTCGAATGCAAGAGCAAGTTCATTCACAAACAGTGAGTGATTGCTCTGACCATTTTGGATTATTCAACCTCCCAATAAATTGCCAAAGTATTTCCTTGGCAATGTATTTGGAGGTTAGAGAACCCACAATGGTCAGAGCAATCACTCACAGTTTGTTGATGAACCTGCTCTTGTATCCGAGAAGCCCAATGAAAGCGATCTATTTCCTTGGCTTCTGCTTCAGTTCATTGGAGAACGTCTTCAAGGTGACCGATACGAAAGCTGGTTGTGTTGCACCTCTGTTGCAGGTCCCTCTTCTGCTACCATCTTCTACAGTAGGCATTAGGAGGTTAGGCTGAAGCAGAAACCAGGAAGATAAATAACTTTCTCGTCCGTATCAGTTGCAATTGAAGGTTCATTCACAAATAATGAACCTGCTTTGCTTTCATCGGGCTTCTCAGATGCTAGAGCAGGTTCATTCACAAATAGTTATTGCTATGACCCTTCGTGATTATTCAACCTCCCAATACATTGCCAAAGTATTGCATTGACAAGTGGAGGTTGAAGGATCACGAAAGGTCAGAGCAATCATTAACCTTATCCAAGTTAATCTCCAACGTCTTCAAGGTGAAATAGAAGCCAGAAGGTTAATGGTTGGGAGACTGAAACAAAAGTCAGAAAATATATCGCTTTTGTCGGGCTTCTCGGATGGTTGCGCAGGTTCATTCACAAACAGTGATTTCTCTAACCATTCTGGATTATTCAACCTCCCAATACATTGCCAAAGTATTGCCTTGACAATATATTTGGAGGTTGAAGAATCCCGAGTGGTCAGAGCAATCACTAACAGTTTGTAAATGAACCTGCTCTAGTTTACGAGTTTTGAAGAAAGCGATTTATTTCCATGGCTTCCGCTTCAGTGATCTCCAAGTTGGTGATGAGAGCCATATTTATAGAGCGGTCCTTCCAATCGGTGTTGACATTGGGAAGGGCAAAAGACAAATATTTAATTTCGTCATTAACTATTTAAGTATCGGTGTCTACATATTGGTTAATTTACCGATATATTCGCACCGATAGTAACATGTAAAAAGTCTGTCGGTTAAACCACATCGGTTTATCATCGATACATGTTGCCGACATCATTCTATATTGTCATATTAGTGACCGATATTTATAGAGCACTAATTACCTATCGGTGCTGACATTGGGAAGTGCAGCGGACAAATATTTAATTTTTTGTCATTAACTCTTTTAATATCGGTGTATACATATTGGTTACGTAATCGATACATTCGCACCAAAATCGATTATGTATTAGGAAGTCTGCAACAGACATCATTATTCATATTTGTTGAGTATCTAGAATGCATTTAATTCCAATCGCCAACGTGTCCTATCGGTGCAGACATTGGGAAGTGAACCGTTTTAATAATAAATTCACTTAATTATTTCAATATCGGTTAAACAATATCGGTTGGTAATCGATAAGAGTTGCCGACATCGATCAACTTTTGTAAAATCGATGTGCTGATATCGGCGAACCTCGTCGACTTTTACCGATATATCGTAACCGATATCTTATTAGCCATACATGGGTTTATATTATATCGGTCAAGGATATTCGGTTTTGTTACCGATGCATTTTATCGATATCAATAAAAAATTTGAATTTTTTTTGACATGTGCACTGCCCAATGTACTCATCGATTGGACTGCTTTTTACTGGACACAAATGCCCTTCTCGCTAAAAGGGGACTCTTGATCTTACTGTTACGGTTACACTGACGTCGCTCTTCCTCTTGCTTCCCATTGTGCGCTGCCTGATATTGAAGTTCTGAAGATGTTATATCGACGTCGCTTATTGCTAGCTTGTTATTATTTACTTCTGATGGCCTGCTCACGTCATGTGTCGTTCGAGAAGGACAACATTGATAAGATGGAAACGTCGTCGAATAACACGAAGAAGAATATGGCAAGGGATAAGGACTTGGAAATCAATAAGTATTTCACCGCCAGAATCACGAGGCTTGATCATTTTGAAAGCATCGTTAAAGGCATTCGGAGTATACTGGAGCACAATCATCGCCTGGAGGAATAGTTTAAGGCATCTGTTTTTGGCCAGATTGTATATGGGATAGATGGACTAATTTGGAGCATTCAGTTAGTCCAAAGGCTATTGTTAAGCCTGTTGCAAAAGACAGACGAGGAAGGTTCATTGTTCTTCAGGATTAGAGGTCAGGATATAAAATTTGAGAGGGAGGAGTTTGTGCTGATAACGGGGTTGAAGTTTGGCAACAGCGAAGCAGCAAAGCGAAAAATCAAATTGAAGGAGCCCCCACAAATGTTTGCCAGGTTTTTTCCTGAATGCAACCTAAAGACGGGTGTTTTAGGGTCTAGGTTAATGAAGGTGTTTCATCAGGATATTGTTAGCGGAAATGTGGAATGTTCTGATGAAAAACTCCTGTCCATGTCATATTTGATGATGATGTGGGAAATCAATTCCAAGGCTCCTGCCACGAGAGTGGATATCAGGTATTTTCACCTGGCCTCTCACTAGGATGAGTTGAACCAATTCCCTTGGGCAACTAACTCCTTTATCACTACTACACAGAGTGCCAGAAAAGGCATATTGAATGGGTTCAAACAGAACAACAAGAAGAAGATGTATTCCATTGGAGGTTTCCCACTTACCATACAGGTATGGATTTATTATGTGATTTAGAGATCTATTAGTGTCGTTGTCGTTGCGGACATATCGGTTAATAACATACATTTTGGTTCACATAATTGGTTTTTATACATATCGGTAATTCAATATTGGGTTAATAACCGATAAGTATAACCGATATGTCTGCTTTTAAACATTATGCTTAGTATAACCGACATGTATGCTATCAGTTATACAATATCGGTAATTGGCAGATTCTTTTAACCGATATTTGTAACAGGTATATTTTAGAACATTATGCTTGATATATCTATCGAAAACCGATGCGAACTAACCGATACAAAATTTGATATCGGTTATATAGTATCGATAAAGAATCGATTGA
The DNA here is from genome assembly GCA_036245055.1 of Diospyros kaki. Taxonomy (NCBI): domain Eukaryota; kingdom Viridiplantae; phylum Streptophyta; class Magnoliopsida; order Ericales; family Ebenaceae; genus Diospyros; species Diospyros kaki. The sequence goes on along the minus strand of BSEG01000006.1, from coordinate 24,899,358 downwards.
TTTAACCGATATAGTATAACCGACATGTATGTTATCAACCGATATTTATAACCGATATGTCTAATTTAAATAGTTTTCTTTTTTTCGATTGTAGATCTTTTTGTTTGAGGTCATGCCACATTTGGTTGACCTAAAATTGTGAAAAAAATAAGAGAAGGCCCTCAAGCTCCAAGAATAAAGAAATGGAAACTTTATAGTGCTATGATCTCCCAAGAAGAAATAAAGGAGAGTGGATTTTTTTAAAAAAATGTTATCCATATGAAGCCAACAAAAGAGGAGATGCGTGCAGATTATTTTTATAAGGCACATGATGTGGAGGTTGAAGAAGAAGAAGAAGAAGAAGATGAAGCGGAAGAAGAAAAAGAAGAAGAAGAAGGAGAAAATATGGTTGAAGGAGAAGGAAGGGGTGAAAATGTGGTTGAAGTATAAGAGAAAGAAGAACGAAGTGGTGAATCAAAGAAAATGCATTTGGAGCCGAAGAAAATAAAAACTTTAAAGAACTATTTACAAGGTATAAAGAATGAAGTTGGGGAAGTTAGTAGGGAAGTTTAAGAGTTGAAAATGGAGATCCGAACGATGAAAATGGAAGTGAATAAGGATATTGGAATGATGAAGATGGAGGTGAAGAGGGATATAGGTAACATTATAAACCTATTAAAAATATTCTGGGGGAAGGTGGAGATTATGGTGGAAAAGAAGGATGGGGATGGGGAGAGGAATGGGGAAGATGTTGATGGGGGGAAGGTAAAGGTAGGGGAGGATGTGGAGGTGGGGATTGAATTGGAGGGGGCGATGGTTGAGGTGGGGAATGAAATGGATGTGGAGAAGGTGGAGGATGGGGATAAGGTGGAGGAGAGGAAGGAAATGGATGGGGCGAACGTAGAGGTGGGGAATGAAATGGATGTGGAGAAAGTGAAGGATGGGGATAAGGTGGAGGAGGGGAAGGAAATGGACGGGGCGAAGGTAGAGGTAGGGAATGAAATGGAGGTGGAGAAGGTGGAAGAGGGGGGAAGCTGGAGGTGGGGAAGGATGAGGAGATGGAGAAGGTAAAGAATGAGAAGAAGGAGACGAATAATGTAGAGGAGAACAAAGAGGAGATGAAGGATGGGGAGTTGAGGAAGGATGGGGAGGGTATGGAGGATGTGTCCTTAGAAATAGTCAGTGCAACAACTTATATTAAGGAGACGTATAAAAAGAGACGTACACATAAGGGCAAAAAAAAAAGGCTAATTGAATCAATATTGAAGCCCGATGCTGAAATAGAGGACAAAGGACCACCCACATATACCTCCAAACTTGACAAGCTGAACCCCCTATACATAAGTCCTCCAACTGGTAAGATTTGGGAGTCTTTAGAGAGATATTTGAACAAGCCAAATAGTCGGACATCAACTATTGTAGCAAGTTGTTGTTCAATGAATAAGGATTTTTTTTAGACATTCACCACGCCGGACGAGTGGCTCCAATCTCAGGTAAGTAATTCTCTAATTGAATAGTAATTCTGTTATTGGTATTTATAAATCGATACTCATATATCGGTCTTCATATATCGGTGTGTGACCGATATATGTTATCGACAGTTGTATTGGTAATGACTGATATATGTTACCGACATTTATATATCAGTATTCATACATCGGTTAATGACCGATATATGTTACCGACGGTTGTATTTGTATATATCGAATATGAAAACTTTATCGACATTCATATATCGGTATTTATGTATCGGTTAATGGCCGATTTATGTTACCGATAGTTGTGTTGGTATTTACATATCGGTATTCGATGTTGGTTACGATAATTTTTTTATAACCGATATATATTTATGACATTTTGTTTAAATCCTTGCAGCACATGGACGCCTACGTGTACATGCTTAACAAGAGAATGAAGGAATCGCATACATACAATGAGAAGTTAACATTTGTTGATACAACATTTGCCGTAAGTTATACAACAATATTTATATGGAATTAACTATTTATTTTGGATATTAACCATTTATCATTTTGACCTCACACAGCAAGCCTTGAAAAGTGATTGGGAACTTTATAAGGCAGGCAAATGGAAGACGTGGGATGATCACGACATCCCTATTGTATATTTTTGGGCTAAGACAGGTTACTCCAACCCATTTTTGAACGCGGATAACGTGCTCTGCCCTACAAACATAGATAGTAATCACTGGGTTCTAGTTAGGCTTGATTTGAGCTCTCAACGTGTTCATGTTTACTCCTCTACCAAACCCATTGGTTATGAAAAGAAGTTTCAATATATGGTAGAGATGATACCAAAACTATTTACAAAATGTGGATACGGAGATTTGAAACCTGGATTTATTGTGAAGGATAAATGGGAATTAAAGATTGAGGACGCTTCGCAGCAAACTGGGTAAGCAACATTTATTTTATTTTTATTAGTTAAAATTTTTTTGATTGTGATGCCTATTAATTTTTGCAACTTGTTATAATTGGCAGGGGTGGTGATTATGGGATTTTTGTTCTGAAGTGGATGGATTTAATGGCCCATAACAAACCAATTGTAGAAATGACCAAGTCAAAAGCTTCATGATTCAGAACTCGAATGGCTTGGGAGCTTTATGCGTTTGCAGTATTGGATGCAAGGGATTTTGCAACCAAGATTGCAGATAAAACAGCCAAGAGAAATAAAAATTAAACAATTATATTTGTAGTTATTTGTAAATTTACATTCTTTGCATAGTTGTAATTCTTTTCGTACATATTTACAGGTTATTGGAATAGTTGCAATTATTGTTGTCATTCTTTGAAACATAGTTGTAATATAACTATAAATTTACTATTTGTAATAAATATTTAAATTTAAAATAATTTATATGCTATACATGCATTTACTTTATTGTAATAAACATTTATACTTGTAGGATTTAAATTTACATGCACTGATATCGGTCATGAAACCGATATCCTAATCCAATATCGGTACAACATATCGACCGTATACCGACGTAAATTACCGATATCATTTGTATTCGATTACATCAGTTTATATACGTCGGTCGCACCGATATCCTAATAGAAAGGTTATTCGTTTGTAAAATATCGGCAGATGATCGATTCAAACAAACCGATATCCTCATTTATTTTAATCGGTTTTCATACGTCGGTTACGTTACCGATACATATTAACCGATACCCTATTATAGACTTGCATACGTCTGTTATATGGCCGATATCGGTTTCTTAAAATCGGTATTATAGATCGAATATTATTAATGCTGATTCCATATACATATCGGATATTAATGCTAATATATCGGATTCCATATATATTGTGTCGGTTACCGATTGTCAGATTCCATATACATTGTTGGTTGATCAGTTTACATACATGGTGATGATAACCGATATGTCCGAACCGATCTCGATCACCAAACAATTTTTTTTTAAATACTGCAATGAGACATGTTCCATGGTTGTTACCATATTTGAATGTATATTTAAATATTTATTACAACATTGGTGATAGAAGAAAATATATTGGTTCAATACAAGCATATGTGTCAGACGAGTCTAACATGATCCACTATTGCACCTTTTTTGATGCCTTCCCCTTTTTCATCCAGACTTATTGGATTTGAGCAAGTTTGGCGATTGTGGCCAATTTGACCACAACGAACACATTTTACCCTCCTCTTATCTTCACCGGCTGAAGGAATTCGGCATGTCTTGCGTCTTCCACATTGGCATCTAGTTGCTGGAGGTAGTAAATTAACAAATGCACTTTCGTCCGGTATGGTCCAATCGGCCTGACTGCCCACCGGCATAATCGAATCGGCATAGGCACATAACAGAGCCTTTGCTTGATAGTATGCAGACGAAAAAGAGTATGGGTCAATATTACGTGAACGTGCAGCAGTCAGGGCATGTCCACATGGTAATTTGTCAAAATCAAACACCCGACATATGCAAGTTTTCGCCTTCAAGTCTACTATGCCACCAGAGTTACCATCTTTGACATTGAATCTATACATATCAATCGGTTCTGACTGCCAATATTGGGATAATGCAAATCTTTTGGCTATTTCTCCTTCAGCCCAAGAGGTGAGATGTCCACCCATCTTACTAGCGTGACCCCGTCTCTCATAAAACCATTGTTGTAGCATATTCCTAATATACTCCATCAAACATTGAATAGGCAATTTACGTGCATCCGCCAAAGTTGCATTGAGGCATTCTGCAATGTTTGTCGTCATTATATCAAACCGCTTTCCATCCGAATAGGCACGTGCCCAACGACTGAAGCCGGCCTCTCTAAGATAGGTCCCAACGGCTGGATCATATCGCTCGAGTTCGTTAAATAATTCATGGAATTCTGATTCTCGATAAGCCTTCGCTGTCTTATAGAACAAAGCATGCACATTTTCATGCTTGAATTTAGCCTTAACGTTTTGGCCAATGTGATATATACAATGTACGTGTAGTGCATTAGGGAAAACTATCACTATCTCCTTACTGATGCTTTTATGCCTGTCAGACACAAATACCAAATCAGGTATCTCATGGCCAATTGTTGATCGCAATTTAGTAAAGAACCATTCCCATGAGACATCATTCTCGGAATCTCCTACTTCCTATGTTATAGGATATATATTGTTGTTACCGTCTTTGCATGTGGCAACAAACAAACTATCAAGATATTTACCCTTGAGAAAGCAAGCATCAACTATAATTACGGGCCTCATTTGGCTACGAAATCCAGCAAGGCATGCACCAATTGCCATAAATAGGTACTTGAATCTGCTCTCACCGTCACTGTCGATTTCAGCAATCGTCCCAGGGTTTTTCAACTTCAACATGTACAGATAATATGGCAGCAATTGGAATGATTCCTTCGCACCCCCCCAGATCATATCCAAAGCCTTTTCCCTCGATCGTCATGCCTTTGAATAACTTATGTTGATACCAAATTCCTTGCGAACATTGTTGATAATGTTCTTAGGCTTATGAATACGCTTCACATCCTCGTAATAGGGTTTTACATGAGAACCAATTACTCTGTTCTTCGCTTGGCAATGACCAGGCCGCATTATTAAAGACGAACATGAATGAGTATTTATATATTTCCTGACTACCCAACCAAAAGAAGTGCCAAACGTTGTTGCCCTTAACCGCCATTGACACTTATCGTGCTTACACTTCATGTACAATACCTTCGTAGTTAACTTTACCACCTTGTATTCATAATTCTTTCTCAATGCCAACAAACTCATCCTTTGATGCAATTCAGATTTTGAAGCAAAAATTTGGTTTAACTCAACTTCAGACACCTGAGATGATGTTCCCGAACTAACCCTTGATAATCTCGAAGATGGGAGAAAAGTAGGCTGCTCAGCGCCATCACCAACTTGTACATCGATATGGACCAATTTTCCAACATCAATCCTATGGAAAACTTCTACTTCTTCAGACCCTGCTCTTGCATCATCAGAATTCACTTCTTCAAACCCATTCCCATCCACAAGATCATCACAATTAACATCGTCATGCAACCTCTTCATTGTTCCTTGTGGCCTCGTCGTGGCCTCGTGGCCTCGTTGCCAAATGTTCATGTTCCATATTGGACTATCGCTGCCCAATCGGATCATCGGCAAATTACTGCATCCTTGATTCTCTGCAACCTCTTCATTCGGCTGTGTACTGGGTTGTAATTTGTCCAGAAAATCAACACACAATGAGCTTCTGGATTCTATCCGAGAGTATTCCAGTATAAAACACTCAACATCCGTATCACTTTGAATCTCCATTGGTGGTGCCGATATATCTAGAGTCCTAAATTTGTACTTCAGCACAACCGACTTCTCAGCAGGACTAAAATTGAACCTTCTATATACGTAACTTACCAATTGGTCCAATGTGAAGCCTAGATGCACACGTATTACACAACAACATTTGTCGGTCACGTACTTATATTCGCCTCTATCAACATCCCACCGACCTCTATACATCACAGGTACAAATATAGGAGCTGCCATTCCTGTAAGTAAAAAAGGTTATCAGTTAGATCGGATTCATAATATCGGTTGTGCAAAAATATGTCGGTTATCATATATCGGTTTAAGTAAAATTACATCCGATACAGTTATACTGATATAGTAGTTGAATTAGGAAGTATATCCGTTACTATGTATCGGTTTATATTAAATTAAAACCGATCAAATCATACTGATATAGGATGTATATCGGTTACAATGTATCGGTTTACGTTAAATAAAACCGATACAATTATACTGATATATGATGTCGGTACATAAAACATTTTTGGGTATCGATATATAAACAGAAAGGATATAAAAAACATTATTGGGTATGCTTCTGGTTTGAACCTATAGTGAAATGCATAGCATTCTCTCAATCTAGCTTTAAAATGCAGAACCAGAGAGAGGTTCATTTGCATACCCATTGCGTAGTCATTAAAAAAGATCGCATCGAAGATGGTAAAACACTATAAAATTACCTGCAATGACTTTGAAGGCGAAGACCGACGAAGAAGCAGCAACCCTGGATGCGTAGAACAGAGGACGAGGGAGAGAAATGACGAAGAAGACGAGCGAGAGAGATGTTCTGGCTGGCGGGCGATTGGGGATGTGCGTGCGAGAGGAAGAAGATGAAGGGATCCTAATGCCAATTTAAATCGGGGGCATTTTAATCCATTCAATTCTGAAAAGTCCTAATTTTACCAAAAAAAAATTATGAGTCCTATTTTTACAAAGTTCTTCGCTGGCAGTCCTATTTTTGCAAATTTCCCACCGCGACACTTGTTTATGATCGTTTGCATGAACTGTAAATCTGATCTCTTGTTACAATCCAAGCACTCTATCTATCTAACAAAAATGGAAAAAACCCAATTCCCAGTATCATAAATCAAATCTCGGTGGAACAACAAACGAAGGAACAGAAGCCCCCCATCCATCTCTATGTATCCATCTATCTTTGTTTTTCTTTTCTGGGAAAATCTTACTTTCTCAAGAATCAATCAATCATGAGGTGGGAGAAACTGCAGAGCAACCAAGAAAAGGGTCCGACTCCGACGCCTGGGCCCGGAAAGAGATGGGGACACAGCTGCAACACCATTCGAGGGGGAAGTCTCCTCTACGTGTTTGGCGGTCATACCAACGACAGCTCCCAGACCAACCAACTTCACATCTTTCACACCGGTGCCAGCCCCATCACCCGTTTCTTTTACATTCTTGCGCTTATATTGCAATTTCTCCTTCTTCAATCTATGATTTTTTAGATCAATTTTGTTTTTTTTAATGTTTTCTCGTTCTTATACTTGTATTTTATTTATTTATTTTTGCTAGATTATGGTTATATATATATATATATATATGTACACGATTTTGCTTGATTCATACAGATAAATTTTTATTGTGAAGGTAAAACTAAGGCTGTATGCTGGAGTTATGCTGTACACGGTTTGTGAAATTTGTAAGCTGTTCTTGTTGGGTTTTCTGTTCTCAGGCATAGAGAGAGGAATTTGCTCAAGGGCGGCAAGCATACTAAAAATTAATTAACCTAGATAAGGTAGACTAGTATTATAGAAAAAGATTTAATAAACAGAAAGAAAAAGAGTTTGCGGTAAGAGAATTGGAAATGTTGCATCTAACCTTGTAATCAAAAATGAAAAAAAATTGTAATTCCCTTATCTCTGAATTCCCAAAAATGGCTAATGCAATTACCTGTGCCGAGATTTTACATTTTCAGACTATTGTATGATTCCTGTGGTTATGATTCATGAGTAGCTGCACATGCATGTTTCCCACTAAAGAGGTAACTGACATCAATCGATCTTCCCTATATTAACATTTTTTGATTGTACAAAACACCCCTTTATCCGTTTTGGCAATTTTGTTTCCCTGAAAAGGCTTCTCAAAGAACAAGGTTTCTTGTTAGGTTGAGAGAGGGCCATTTCAGCATGCAGACTTATCCTTTCTTTGCATAGTTGTTTTTACAATTTGAACACGTAATAGAACTTGCTGTCCCAAAAGAGCAAACTTAGTGTTGCTACCAAGGCTCGCCCTCAATTTTCATTCCCTAATTAATCAAAGTATGTAGATGGTGGTAACTTTAATTGGTAACAGACTTAGAGAAATGTGAGTTGATTAGATGAGTAGATAAAATGGTAAATTGACAGTAGACTGAAATCTTTAGGCAGTGTTCAGCTGTTGAAAAAGTTGGAATCGTGTGCCACTAACAGATGTCGTGGTCGCACTCCAGAAACCTTGTTGCATTATAACTCATGTACAGAAAAAGAATATTCTTTAGGTATTGTTCAACTGTCGAAAAAGTCAACTATGATGTGCTACTAACAGTTGTCATGGTTATACTTGAAAAACTATCGCATTAAAAATCATGTACAAAACAAGCATATACAAGGACTAGTATTCCCTCCCCTTCCTTTCTATGGGGAGAGGTGGGGTGTGGGGGTGGGCATAAATTCAGGGGGCATGATAGGACCCTTGTTAGTCACATGTACCAGCAAAGAAATAAGAGGGAAGAAGCAGGGGGTAGAATAGGATATTGGGAGTAAGGGGGGGTCCGCACATGCAGGTGTAACAACCAGCATGTGCGCATGAGAGGGGTAGAAATGTAATCCACACTGCTGAGGAAATAATCAGCGTGTGAATGGGGAATTCAATTAGAGTGGGGTCAGGGAGAGGTATAAGTAAGAGGGGAGGAGGGAGAGTAAGGTAGCTGAATTTTGATAGTGAATTGGGAGAGTTAGGGGCTCTCGAATGCCCTGTTTCATTCTTGTTTTGCTACTGTAAGGAGTTGGAAACTATTGATAGTGGATTGTTATTGGAATTCAATCGGGGTTCCTATTAATTTGATATCAGAGCGTTTCGATCCTAATGGTGAACTTGACTGATCCAGTCGGTGATTTGAAGATGAGAGTGGAAGGCATTCCACTGGGAGATGATGATATGAGGAGTGCGTTTCAAAAGATGGAGAGACACCTAGCGAACTTGCTAGAGCTGTTCGCGAGGATGCGAGCGAGATGGGAAGAACAGGAGCGAGCGAGCAAGAGCAAGAGGAAGAACGAGAAGAGACGAGAGGAGCAAGAGAGAGAGAGAAAGGGGGAGCGTGATGAGGAAGACCAACCTACGGGTTTGCCCGTGTCAAGGGAGGGAACGCCGGTAGCTGGAGGGAGAATTGTCGAAGGGGGCGGCTGGGTCGATGGTGTCGGAAGGCAGCAGTACCGTGGGAGACGCCTGGAAATACCCATCTTTGAGGGAGATGATCCAGATGGCTGGGTCTTTAGGGCTGAGCGCTACTTCCTGGTGAACTAGTTGTCCGATGCGGAGAAGGTGGAGTCAGCGGCCTCATGCTTTGAAGGAGCCACTCTGTCGTGGTTCCAGTAGGAGCAAAGACGACGACGGGTGAGGAGCTGGACGGAGCTCAAGGCGATGTTGAGGGATAGGTTTAGGACCGCGCAGGAAGGCACGGTGGAAGAGAGGATCCTTGCACTTCAACAGTGGGGGTCCGTCAAGGACTACTGCCTTGGCTTTGAGACTCTGACCTCATCGCTCACAGGCATGCCAAAGGCGTTGCTGGAGGGCCACTTTATCAACGGAATGGAGGCGGTCATCCGAGCCGAGATGAGGGTGTCGAGGCCGATTGGGTTGGAGTAGATGATGGACCTAGCCTAACCAATTGAGGAGATGAATCTGGTGATTCGTGGAAGCATTTTTGGACCAAGCCCAAACAAAGGTCAGGCCCCTTTGTCCCTAATTTCGAATCACCAGCGGGTAGAGATATTGCCTCCTCCGATGATGGCACAAAAATGGGTGATGCCCAGCCCCGACTCATCACATTGGCCTCCGGCCTTCGCTAAGGCGATGGGTGAGGAGTTGGGAGTTGCGGTGTTGGCTGACGAGAAGACGGACACAGCAACACTATGTTTGGAGGGTGCTGGACTTCCATGGGCCCAGTGGGAGAGAAAAAACGAAGAGGGATTCGTGTGGGTAAGAAAGCAAACCTGAAAGACGAAGCCATAGGGAGCCACCATCGCATCTCTGCTCAAGCAATGGCGAAGAAGGGGAAGGTAAAGAAGAAAAAGCCGGTGACTAGACCACCACAAGGTGACAGCAAAAGCGTCAAGAAGAAACGCAGGAAGAAGAAGAAGCTTTAGAAATACCAAGCTTCAGTCTTGACCAAAGACACCGCGATGCCAATTCAGTCCGATTCGGACGCTGACGATGATTCCTCCTCTGGTGAGACCAAGCCCGAGAAGATCCAGAAGCTTCTCGAGCCCTACACCAAGTACCAGTGGATTAACTTCTTTGTCGGCGCCGCCGTGCCTGACGCTTTCCTCTTCACTTGCTTCCGCGATGCCGCAGATTGCGACATATCTCCTCACAAGCTTGTTGTCTACGGCCTTGCGTGGGACACGACTCGAGAAACCTTAGTCTCTGCCTTCGAGTCATACGGCGAGATTGAGGATTGCAAAGTCATCTTCGACCGGGTCATGGGCAAGACCAAGGGCCATAGCTTCGTCCAGTTCAAGACGAGACAGGAAGCGGCCAAGGCATTGAAGCAACTGAGGAAGAAGATCAGGAATCTGATGTCAAGGACGGCGGATCTGGTAACGTCCAAGGAGGGCATCTTACCGATGATTGGGGCGCCATTTTCTTCTGATCTTAAAAATATGGGCCAGCAAAAATATGAAAAAGCTGGTAATTTGGTGGAGTCTCACCTTGAGGACAAGGTGAGTTTCATGGGCGGAAGTAATGATAGAACCCTTGTTAGTCACATGTACCAACAAAGAAATAGGAGGGAAGAAGCAGGGGGTAGAATAGGATATTGGGAGTAAGGGGGGGGGGGTCCGCACATGCAGGTGTAACAATCAGCATGTGTGCATGAGAGGGGTAGAAATGTAATCCATACTGTTGAGGAAATAATCAGCGTGTGAATGGGGAATTCAGTTAGAGTGGGGTCAGGGAGAGGTATAAGTAGGAGGGGAGGAGGGAGAGTAAGGTAGCTGAATTTTGATAGTGAATTGGGAGAGTTAGGGCCTCTCGAATGCCCTGTTTCATTCTTGTTTTGCTGCAGTAAGGAGTTGGAAACTATTGATAGTGGTTTGTTATTGGAATTCAATTGGGGTTCCTATCAGGGCATTCATTCCTTCTTCCATCTATGGTTATGTTTTCTTTATTGTTGGCATCTTCCATTTTATATTGGTGGTTAGCAGTTTTCAGTGATTATTAATTAGTTGTTACATATATTTGCAATGATGTTTGTACATTGTCATTCTGAGGTTGTTTTAACACTCGTATAAGTTTCTTTGTCCATGTATTATGGAAAGCAGGAGTGAGCCCGTGGTAAAAGGCACTCCACCAGCACCAAGGGACAGTCATAGCTGTACTGCAGTTGGAGATAATCTCTTTGTGTTTGGGGGTACAGATGGAACAAACCCACTTAACGATTTGCAAATTTTAGATACATGTGAGTTGCCACTTTCTGTTCCCCTTTTTGCATTTTCCATCTATTTTTAAAGAATTCAACTAAGTTATTTTGTAGCATGCATTGGGTTGCCATGGTTGCCCTTTTTTGCTGGACTAATCCTAGAACTTTTAAAATAGTCTGGTTTAGATCCAGAACGAGCTCTCTTTGTATTTCATCTTCATGGCAAGCAGGCGTAAGTGTTGGTAAATCCCAATTGTAACTGGATCTTTGACCTTTTAAACAATATTGCTTGTTACCTTACTAAGTGTCCGCTGTCATTTTACTGTTGGAAAACACGTGTGATGGCTCTGAAGAGAAGCTATACGAGGGATTCATGTTGTTAGTAAATCATTATTCTTTCTTTCTTTTCAATCGCTTACAGATTGCACAGCTTTTTATTTTATTTTTTTCACCATTGGTTTTCCTAATGGGGACTGGATGTGAAAACAATGCCCCACTATTTGAACAGCTGATCTTTCATTCATACATGTCCCTTGAACTAATGCTGTCCAACAGGTAAAATTTTATCAATTAATTTTGTTGCTTAACCATACTAAGAACTGTAAGAACTATTAATTTTCGCGTTGTCTTCTTTTCTTCTATTATAGTTTGTGTCCTCTGATCTATACTTCCTGGAGTTTGATGAATGAATAGCTACAAATACATGGAGCTCACCTATTGTAAGAGGCAAGATGCCAGAGGCAAGGGAAAGCCGTAGTGCTGCCCTTATTGGCAAATGAGTTTTCATATTTGGTGGGTCCTGCAAATCTTCAAATACTTCTGATGAAGAGTTCTATGGTGATGTCTATATTTTGGATACAGGTATGCATATTGGCTAGATTGCTTTTCTAATTCTTTTCTTGTTTCGTGTATGCTTGGAATTTGGATTCACAAGGATGTCTGTTTTATCTTTTGACTTCAAGTTCAACTTATATATGATGCAATATCTATGTAATGCATTAGCGTGGGCTCCTACTTTAACAAGTATCGTTTTGGTAAAGCCTAGTATTGCATTAGTGTGGACTCTTGCTTTAACAAGTATTGTTTAAGTAAAGCCTGTCATGGCTAAAGCACAGGTTTCAATTCTTCCTAAAGTTTGGAGGTTTATATATTTCTATCAATCATTGACACTTGTCCCCAATTCAGTAAGTACTTTAATTCAGAAAAAAACTGGAAAAGGTGAACTTATTACTTTCACCTTCCTCTTATGCAGAGACTTATGCATGGATAAAGCCTGTAACATTAGGGACTCCCTTAGCTAAGCGCAGTAGCCACACTTGTTCATCTTGGAAGAACCAAATCATTGTAATTGGTGGGGAAGATTCATATGGTCATTATTTCTCTGATGTTCATATCCTTGATTCAGGTATAGAATTTCTTGAATCCTCCGATGTTGATTGCCAAAATAGAAAAAAATTATAAATTTCATTTTCTAAAAATGACTACTTGGGCTATTATGACGTCTTTAGTTGTGGCTTTGTTTCGACAGATACTCTTGGTTGGAGGAAGCTGAACACTTCGGGGGAAATCTTGCCACCTTGAGCTGGGCATACAACTGTTTCCTTGGGCATGAAGGTGTTTGTCTTTGGGGGCTTCTCTGACTCAACCCTACAAAATGACATTTACATGCTTGATATTGGTATGCCAAATGATTATATATCTTCTTCTTCTCTTCATTTTTTTTTTGTATATTCAAATCTCCATATCTTTTCCTTCCTTGAAGAAGAGTTCTCTTTTATGTTTTCCAAAAGAAAAAACAAAGTGGAGAATTTTTGTTTATGGGTTGGAAGACATGTCATGGTATTAAGATTCATACGATAATGATCTTGTTCCCAGATGTCGAAACAATTCCCGCTGACACACACTAAAATCTCCCTCTAGAAAAATACAATCCCTCACTCATGGATGAGATAGAAATAGGAATACAAGAAAACAACACAAAATCAAAGCGCTCACACACAAGACAAGAGATTTATCCTGGTTCAGAACTCCTAGATGGAGAACCTACATCCAGACTAAAATGGTCACGTTCTTCATTATCTTGAAACTGAAAACAAAGATTACATGCACTGATTTCTCTCATAGCCCTATTACCTAGCTGCCCTACCTAGAGATTACAAAGTAATACCACTTTTCTCTGACACATACACACAACACATACTCTCTCACAAGACAGAATGAAAAACACATTGAGAGGAAAAATAAGACTCCCGAACCCTCTATTTATAAACTATAAAGGGCGGGATATACAAGGATTCCAGTAACTGTCTGTAGTTACAGTTATAACCCTAACTACCAGACTTCTAGAAGCTTTAATCTAATACCTTCTCTTCGTCCTTCCTCTCTCGTGACCATATGTCTAATCCTCAGGCAAATATTTCAACACCTGAGATCTCCTATGCAAATTATGACCTCAAATGAATCATGAATGGTCATTAGAACTATGTAGCTTTGCCCATCCTTTTGACAATTCGTGCACACATTAGGTAGAGTTTGGCTTGTTCAGCGCAGGGGGTACTCGGATAAACCATTTGGTACATATATTCTTACTTTAGTCCTTGAGAATCACAAAATTGTTGGTAATTTGTGTTTAGATTCCTGGTCACTATCCATGTTGCTATCCTTGGTTGATTTAAGTCTCTAACTGCCGAATTTTGTTCTAGTTCATCAGTAAAGAGTATAGAGCTGCTAGTTTCAATTGCCATCATTATATGCTTTTATTAATGCTCAATTATGTTGAATATTTGTTAGATACTGGTGTATGGACCAAGGTGATGACTGCAGGTGAGAGGCCTTCACCCAGATTTTTAGTGGCTGGAGATAGTTTGGATCCAGAAAAAAGTGATGCTCTTGTTTTTCTTGGTGGCTGCAATAAGAACATTGATGCATTAGATGACATGTATTACTTGCATGCAGGTGTAGTTATTTGTGCTTAAATTTTTTAGATGCTTCACACTAGCCATTTATTTTTCAAGACATTCTAAATATCTTCGGGGCCTAACAAGAGCTACTTGCTTATTTGATGAAATTTCATGATAGGAACTGAAAGAGAAAATGACTGAGATGAACAACATGTGGGGAAGTTATCCTTGACGAAGCAGCTGAAGATCAAGTGCAAAGAAAAAAAATTGTTTGCTAATCCTGCAAATGCTGATTGCTATCAGCCAACGCCAATGCCAAGTATAGATTTTCTTTTAGCAATATCGGTATCTTATTCTATTGTGTGTATGTGCTTGAGGTTTAGTACAAGTCTATTACATGAGGATATCAGATTGATAAAAAAAAAAAAACAAAGGATGGCAAATAAACTAGGTGTTTGGCGACAATTAAAGAAATCAATCAAGTTTGAAAATACCACTGCAGATATTGTTAGCCTGCAAATGGTATCTACTTGGTTAAGGCTTATTCTTCAAAAGTTAAATTCCAGCTTGGCTATTGAATAAAGCAGACTAAGCTTGGCTCAGTTGGCCACCCATTGCAAGAGTCTTCTTCTTTCATCTTGGTTATGGATAAACTTTCTTTTTGGGGAGGCAATGCATTTTTATTTACCATAAATCTCCATTTTTGATAACCATGAAGGCATATATAAATTACATAGTAGATGTGGCTCCTCTTTCAGCTGATGTGATTTAAGTCTATCTTGTTGTTGGGAAAGAAATATGGCAGGGTGGTCTCCAAAATCCCAGAGTGCAGAATGGGGAAGGGCAGCCTTTCGGAGGCTTGTGTAGAAGAAATATATAGATGTATATGTGTATATAAATATATAACATGTTATCTGAATTCTGCACAAGTACAGCTTCTTCTGTATTCTCAACAGTCTACAGCATTACCACTGAATGTCATTTGAAGATAAGGTCCCTTTCATATGCCTCGGATCTGTTTGGATCTTGCAATAGCTTTTGTCCATGATTTCAAGTAGTGTATCAGCATAACCATCTGCACGTAAACAAGCTCAAGCTCAATCAAACAATGGTGAGGAATTCTTTGAACAAGGTTAAACCATGCTTCCCCAATATCACTGAAAGCCTGAACTAATCTCAGCTCCATGGAGCTAATTTCTAAAAGCTACCTTTGCTAGATTCCTCTTTTTTACCCTAATATTGTCCAAATTTACTGGCTTCTGATTATGTAAACTTGTTAGGAGTAATTTGTCCTGTAACATTAAATATGAAATAATGCAAGGATGTGTGGTAGCACTAAATTGATACATTTTTTTCAATAGCATTAGAATTGTTGAAAGATCTGGAGAAAAAAAAAAAACTATTCTTTTGAATGGAAACTAATTTAGAGATATAAGGACAAGTAAACAGAAGGTGTTTGAGCTTGAGTGCAGCTAGGTTCCAGATGTCATAAAAGATAATTATGCTATTTGTTGTTTAAAGGACTGCCAAAAATTTGTTTCACTAAGGAGTACTGGTAATCAGTTACATCAAGCTTCAATGGTAATTCCTTTTTTCTTCTGCTGTTAATCTGTGAGGTATGAGCATGACCACTTAATCTAGCTAGCACTTGAAAAGTGATAGGCTAGATTAAGGTAGTATTCTCTAAATGGTTTGCTCATTTAAGTCTTAATATTTCTCTTTTTTGGAGGTAAAAGTATAGATTAGCTTTTGAACTAATGGAGATTTACATGATAGTACTTATCCAGGTTGTTCTTCTTTATTAAACTTCATAATCAATCAAATTCAGGTGTGTGCACATTTTGTAGCATATGGGTTTTTAGTAATTTGCTGCATATAGTATCACCCTAATTGTTTTGTTTTTTAAATAGAGTATCTCTAGTAGTCAAACAAAGAAAGTAGTTGGTCTCTGGAAGATTTTTCTGTTTTCAGTCTGTTCTTGATCGTTTACACTGTGCATGTAAACCTGGTTTTTTATTTATGAGTGACTAGGGCTAGAAAAGGCTTAGTTTCCTAGTTAATCCCACTCAAGCAAACAAAGTGATACAATGCACGTTTCTGGTATAGCTTTAACTATACTTACCATTTACAAATGTTGCATAAAAAATAGTCGAATCCCAAGTAGTTGATGACATTTAGCTTTTATCTATTTGCTAACTTCTGAGAAAATTGTGGCAATATTTTCTGAAGTCAGTTCCATATCTTATAAGCTGTTAAATTCATATGCAGGTATACCTGATACTAGTTTAAGGGAAGACCATACTCCCCAGAAAAGGACATTTCATGCCATGATCACAAATAGCTTCCCTACTGGTTACGCAATTGAAACTATAATTGATGGAAAACTCCTCCGTGGGGTAGTATTTTCTGATGCATCGAGCTCTAACCATGCTAATGATAACTCTAAGAGGTAAAGCTTGTTTACTTTGAATAACCATAATAAGGTAGTTGACCAATCATTATTTGCAAAAAAACCTACATTTCTTGAAAATTTCAATTCTAATGATTATATATAAAATCAGGAAAAAAGGAGCTTTGGAAATCAACCCTGTTAACCTGAATGGTAACAAGAAACAGAGCTCAGAAACTGCAAGACCTGGCATGAAGGATAAAGTAGATGACAAGCCAGCAGATGTTACTGGAACAAACAGGGAAGCTGCTGCTATTTCTTCTATGGGGAGTCTGGCACCTTCTGATATGTTTCTCCACTCCGAGGTTTGCACCTTATTTCTTTATGCTCTGTTGAAATATAATCTCGATCTTATCTCTCTAAACTCTAGGAAGAGATAAGATCTTATCTCTCTCTAAAGTTTAGGAAGTTTTGATATTTAATATGTTGTTGTATTTGTATTTTAAATTAGTTTGTTTGTATTTTAAATTTCCTAGATTTTAGGGACTTTAGTCTATTTAAACATCTTATGGTATAATCAAAGATGGTGACGGAAGTAGGGTTTGGACTTCCGAGTTCTTCCAATCCAGCTTTGTTCTCATTATTTGTTGCAGTTTTCAACATGGTATCAGAGCCTTTATTCCTCTCATAGAATCCCATCGTGCCTTCATTGCACTCTTGCCTCTCGGTTTTTATTTCCTTCCCTAGGCCTTCATTGCCCTTTCTTGTTTTTCTTGGTACTAAGAATGTCGGGAATCATGGATAGTAATCCGAGTTTAGCTTCTGGTGAGTCAGAACCAGATCTGACCACTGGAACCAATGAAAGAGGAGGAACCTTTCTTGGTTCGGGCAGTGGAGAACTGCCGGGCATGCATTTATCTTACAGATTGGATGGCAAGAATTACCTCCAATGGGCGCAGCTGGTTCGAACCTTTCTGAAAGGAAGAGGGAAGCTAGGACATCTCACTGCTCCGCCACCGAAGTCTAATGATCCAGCCTTCCCTGCATGGGATATCGAGGACTCTCTTATAATGTCATGGCTATGGAATGCCATGCAACCTGAGGTGAGTAGAAACTATATGTTTTTAGATTCGGCCAGGGCTATTTGGGACACCATTAGGCAGACTTACTCCAAGGTACAGGATGCTTCGGTTATATTTGATATCAAAACAAAGATTAATAGTACTAAACAAGGATCTCTAACTATTACTGAGTACTTCAACAAGATGAATGGCCTGTGGTTGGAACTAGATCAATATCAAGAAATCAAGATGATATGTAGTGATGATGCTGCCACACTTAGCAGAATCATTGAGAGAGATAGAATTGTGGAATTCCTAGCTGGGTTAAATGCTGAATTTGATCAAGTTAGGATTCAGATCTTTGGAAGGGAGAAGCTACCATCCCTAAATGAAGTCTTTGCTATGGTAAGGAGTGAAGAAAACCGAAGGGGAGTTATGTTGAATGATAGTGGAACCGAAGGATCAGCCATGGTGACAGCAAGAAAGGATGGGACGCGATTCAGAGCAGGCAAACCAGAAGCAAAGAATCGTGAAGGACTATGGTGTAGTTTCTGCAACAAGCCTAGGCATACTCGAGATAATTGCTTCAAGCTTCATGGCAAGGAGGCTGTGTTAAAGAAGATGGGAGGTTTCAAACATATGGCAGCACAAAAACAGGCTTACATATCTACCAAGGAACAGCATGAGGAGGCAGAAGCAACCAATAAGACAGAATCACATTCAAGTACTGATCTTGCACAACTTGATGGTGAGGAAATTAACAAACTTAAGGCTTTTCTCAAGACTTTCACCAATGGAAACTGTGTTTTCGCCCAACAAGGTAATTGCTTACATTCAGCCTCTCTTAATGCCTCTAAATCTGATAAGAATGACATTTGGATCCTAGATTCAGGAGCCACTGATCATATGACTCCTAATCCTTTGGTTTTTGACACTTATGAGCCTATTGTAACCTCTAAACAGATTACCATTGCTAATGGGACTTCTGTACCCATCAAAGGTCAAGGAACAGTCACCCTCAGTCCCAACATTACCCTTCAAAAAGTCCTACATGTGCCAAATCTATCTACCAATCTTGTGTCTATTCATAGGCTTGCTAATGACCTAAATTGCTATGCCACTTTTTCTGCTAATATGTGTGAATTTCAGGCCCTGAAGACCGGGAAGATGATTGGTGCAGCTAGAGTTCAGCATGGGCTGTACTTTCTGGAAAGAAAAGGAGAGGAACCTTCGGCTGGAAATCAAGTATTTGAGACTGCGGCATTCTCTCAGTTTTCATCTAACCAAACTGCTCATGTTTGGCTGCAACATTACAGACTTGGTCATCCACCATTCCCTCTTCTAAAAACAATGTTTCCTTCTTTGTTTCAGTCCTTAGACCTTAGTGAGTTTCATTGTGATGTGTGTGCTGTTTCTAAACATCACCGAGTGTCCTATCCTCCTAGTAATAAGAGAACATCTACACCTTTCTCTTTGATTCATTCCGATCTTTGGGGGCCCTCTAAAATACCAAATTGTTCGGGGGCTCGGTGGTTTATTTCATTTGTTGATGATTGTACTCGAGTGACTTGGGTTTTCCTATTAAAAGAAAAGGCTGCTGCTAGCACCATTTTGCCATATTTCTGTAAGTTAATTTCCACTCAATTCAAGTGTTCAATCCAAAAATTCCGGACGGATAATGCAAAGGATTATGTTAACAATCATTTGCAACAATTTTTTCAACAAGAAGGGATCATTCATGAGTCTTCTTGTGTCCACACCCCACAACAAAATGGAGTGGCAGAACGGAAGATGAGACACTTACTTAATGTTGCTCGAAGTCTTCTACATCATCATAATGTGCCTAAAAAATTCTGGGGAGAAGCCACTCTTACAGCTGCCTACCTAATAAATCGTGTACCCTCAAAAACCTTAAACCATCAAACACCATTTCAGCTCCTATCTCATCATTATCCAGATCTACATCAGCATTCTCCTCTCCCACTAAAGGTATTTGGGTGCGTCTCCTTTGTCCATATTCCCAAGCAAAATAGAGACAAACTCGATCCACGGGCCCTAAAGTGTGTGTTCCTAGGGTATTCTCCTACCCAAAAAGGATACAAATGCTATCATCCAACAACCAAGAAATTTTTTATCTCAAAGGATGTTACATTTGTTGAAACCCAACCTTTTTTCTCTTCTCATCCAACTGGTCATCAGGGGGAGCCTTTAGATGGTGACCAGGTCACGGTTGGGGATATTTTTCAACTACCTAACAGCTCTTCATCTCCCTCTTCCAGTTCTCCATCTCCTTCCTCTCCATCTCCTTATCCCAGTTCTACCTCTCCCCAAAAATCCAGCCAGCAGCTCCAGCAGTTATCAGGCCGATTTAAAGGTTCTCCTTATGTTTTCAGACGAAGACAGCCCATCCTGGAATCACAGCAAGTGCCACCATCTGATCCTAGTCAAGGTAAGGAATTTGTACAATCTTTTATTCCAGAAAATGAATCCCAGCTTCCTGTTTCAGAACCCCAACTTTCTGTTTCAGATTGCTCTAATCCTTCTAACCCAAACTTTGATGATTTAGATCTTCCTATTGCTGTTAGGAAGGGTATCCGAAGCTGTACCAAACATCCTCTAACCAATTTTGTGTCCTACCATCGGCTGTCCCAAAACCACAAAGGGTTCTTAACATCTTTGGATTCAATTGTCATTCCTAACTCAGTAGAAGAGGCCTTAAGAGATCAGAATTGGAAGGAAGCCATGATGGAAGAGATGAGAGCCTTAAACAAAAATCAGACTTGGGAAATTGTGTCAAGACCGAGGGGGATTGTACCAGTAGGCTGCAAGTGGGTTTTTAATGTAAAATACAAGGCTGATGGAACATTGGACAGATACAAGGCCAGGTTAGTAGCTAAAGGATACACTCAATCATATGGCATAGACTATTTTGAAACATTCGCTCCAGTAGCTAAGATGGCAACAGTAAGAATTTTGATTTCTTTGGCTGCATGTTTTGGATGGACATTACAACAATTTGATGTTAAAAATGCCTTTCTTCATGGAGACTTAGAAGAAGAAGTATACATGGAGATGCCTCCAGGTTTTCAAGAAGGAGATAGAGGAGGAAAAATATGCAAGCTCAAGAAAGCTCTATATGGACTCAAACAATCTCCAAGGGCCTGGTTTGGGAGGTTTTCTAAAGCCATGAAAAATATGGGATATAATCAAAGCCGAGGTGACCATACACTTTTCATGAAGCACTCGAAAGAAGGAAAAATTACAGCCCTACTAGTATATGTGGATGATATAATTGTGACAGGGGATGATGAGAAGGAACAACTACTATTAAAAAGGAATCTGGCCCAAGAGTTTGAAATCAAAGAGCTTGGTATCCTCAAATATTTCTTGGGCATTGAAGTAGCCTATTCTAAAGATGGTATATTCTTATCTCAACGTAAATATATTTTGGATCTACTTGCTGAAACAGGGCTTACTGGAGGTAAGGGTTCTAGTGTCCCGGTGGAACCAAATGGAAAACTATGGCAAAATCCTGAGAGTCAACCAATTGACAAAGGTAGGTATCAAAGGTTAGTAGGAAGATTAATATATCTTTCTCATACTAGACCAGATATTACCTTTGCTGTCAGTCTTGTAAGTCAATTTATGCATAATCCAACTGAGGAGCACATGCAAGCTGTAAGGAGGATACTGAACTATCTCAAGACTAATCCAGGTAGAGGTCTATTTGTTGAAATATAATCTCGATCTTATCTCTCTAAACTCTAGGAAGAGATAAGATCTTATCTCTCTCTAAAGTTTAGGAAGTTTTGATATTTAATATGTTGTTGTATTTGTATTTTAAATTAGTTTGTTTGTATTTTAAATTTCCTAGATTTTAGGGACTTTAGTCTATTTAAACATCTTATGGTATAATCAAAGATGGTGACGGAAGTAGGGTTTGGACTTCCGAGTTCTTCCAATCCAGCTTTGTTCTCATTATTTGTTGCAGTTTTCAACATGCTCAAATGAAATACCTTGTATATTTTTTTAACCTATTCAATGAATGTAGAAAAACGTTCTGTTGGATCAACTTGGTAATTTTGGAAAAGATAGAAATAACATGTTCTGTATACATATCCAAAGTGAAAAATGTATTGAAAAAATGAGTAATAGTAAAGCGAAGTACAAATAGGAAAAGAAGGTATTTTGTGTAACAACCCCTCCCATGTGGGAGTGCTACATTCAATGTGGTCAAGTGATGCAATTTGAGATGAAGAATCAACAAAAACAAGTGCAAAACTTGGGTGAAAAAAGTGAAAAAATCAAATCTGGAACAAAGATAATAAAATTAGTTTGAGAAACCTCAAAAGTTGAATTAGAGTAAAGCGGATGCCTACAAAGTGTCTTAAAAGACTATTTATGCTAGGGTTATAGCAA
Organism: Diospyros kaki; assembly: GCA_036245055.1. Lineage (NCBI taxonomy): Eukaryota > Viridiplantae > Streptophyta > Magnoliopsida > Ericales > Ebenaceae > Diospyros > Diospyros kaki. The sequence continues at coordinate 24,877,139 of BSEG01000006.1, read as the reverse complement.
TAATTAGTTCTTGATCCCAAAGGAATCTTGCTCATCTTAGGAATCTATCTATTTTAAAATTCACATGCTAGTTTGTTGGAGATTTATGATTTGCTAGATATTTATCTCTTTTTCTTTTGTGTTTTTGTATTCAAGTGATTAGATTAGGATTGTTAGAGGAGAAGATAAGATAGGTTTGTTTGGAGAAGATAAGAAATAAGAATCTCCTTGATTATAGGAGATAGAGATAAGATAGGTTTGTTAGGAGAAGATAAAAATAAGAATCTCCTTGATTATAGGAGATAGATTTTTTCTTATTTTGAATTCTTAGGAGATAGCTGTCAAAGCTATATATATACATGTGATCTACTCAAATGAAAAAAATCTTCATTCCTGAATATCTCTTGTTTCATGGTATCAAATCTACCGATTCTGGTAGCCCTAGGTTGTTAAAACCCATCCAAACATGGTCAGAAACCAGTCAACTTCAACAGAATCGTCCACCACAGTCACCACCACCCAACCTATCAATCCTACAACCCAATCACCATCACCCTCAATCGAAAACCTATCTCTGCAAATCACTCACCATAAGCTCAACGGAGTGAATTACCGAGAATGGTCGCAGTCAGTGATGCTTGCAATTAGAGGAAGAGGAAAGGCTGGACATCTAATAGGGGTGATCTTACCACCATCGGAGACAACACCAAACTATGGAGCATGTGAGGCTGAAAACTCAATCGTGATGGCTTGGCTCATCAATTCCATGGAGCCAAGCATAGGCATAACCTATTTGTTTTGCAAAACAACAAAAGAGATATGGCAAATTGCATAAGAGGTCTACTTGGATGTAGAAAACACCTCTCAGTGCTTTGAAGTTTGGTCCAAAATTCAAAATACCCATCAAGGCACCATAATTGTAACTAAATATTACAATACACTCATGAAACTTTGGCAGGAGATAGATCTGTTCTATGAAATCGAGTGGAGCAACTAGATCGATGCAAAAAAATACAAGAAGTTATTGGAGAAAGAACATGTCTTTGATTTCCTCCAAGGACTCGATGTAGATTTAGATGAAGTACTGGGACGTTTACTTGGATCCAAGCCTTCTCCATCCATTCGAGAGGCATTTGCTAAAGTTAAGAGGGAGGAGAGTAGAGAGTTATGCGCAACTCTTGTAACTCAGAACAAATCACCCAAAATTCTGCTCTAGTTGTGAATAAACATGAGAAAGGATCAGCAATACAAAATTGTGAACAACAATAGCTAAAAGGAAAGCCATGGTGTGATCATTGCAACAAATCTTGGCACACCCAAGAGACATGCTAGGAGATCCATAGAAAGCCTTCAAATTGGAAGCCTAAGAAACAGAGAGGGAATCACCATGTAGCACAGTTAGCGGAATCAAACTTGGGGCAAACTGCCAGTCTCAATCCTTCAACCAAGCGGATTGAATTTTTGCAAAACTTATTAAACCAAACAAGGCTCTTTCCGCGGTCTGATCCCACATCCTCACAAAATCCAACTGCAGTTGTGACATAACGAGGTAACATAATCCATTCACTGCTCTCAAAATCCTTATCAAACCAATGTTGGATAATTGATACAGGGCCTCAGATCATATGATTAGATCCTTAGATATGTTTGAGACCTATTAGAAAAATAGTCGTGAAATTCACTTGTGGGTGGCTGATTGGAAGATGTCACTAGCAGTAGGACAAGGGACGATTAGTGTATCAAATTTGGTGTTGAAATCTGTGTTATATGTGCCGAAGCTTACATATAATTTATTATTGTTAGTAAGCTAACAAAAGATATGAATTGTATAGTGACATTTTTCCATCTCATTGTGAATTTCAGGACAAGTCTTGGGGAAAGATGATTGAAAGTGCTGAGGAGAAAGATGGCCTCTACTACCTTTCAATAACTGATACTTCCTCTAGAGATTAGTTACCCCATAATTTTTCCTTATCAATAGTGTCTAGTTCTGATGTCATGTTATGGCACAAACGTCTAGGTCATCCAAGCCTTTCGTATTTAAAGGCATTGTATCCCCATTTGTTTATCAATAAAAAGAATGTTTTCTTCCATTTTGAAGTGTTGGAGAAGATAAATGAAAAAATTCAAGTTATAAACGAGAGGATAAGAAGAGAAGAAGATAAAGATTAATATGTGAAAGATAAAGGAGAGTTTAAGTTGAGAAGATAAGGAAAAAAAAGGATAAAGATGCTTCAAAAAATCAGATAAAGAAGTCCTAAATTCAATCAAATCCTAATCTAGAATATGTTGTTATAATCTAGTCCTATATCTTAGGAGATTTCTTAGGAATTTGTGTATATATATTTTACATCCCTCAGATTAATGATATTATGGAAGTTTATTCCTCTCATTAAAACTTTTAGTAGTTTATTTTTCATGGTATCAGAGCCACAGTTCTGTGGCAAATTCTCTTCTTATTCTCTTCCTCCTGTAGTTGGTAGACTTCTTTAAGCTCACAATATGGTTGAAACTCAATCAACAAGTGAAGCATATACTAACTTACCTTCTTTAATGAGAAATACTCAAGTTCCATCATCTCCAATCACTCTCAATAGCCATTCCCTCCAGATCACTCAGCATAAGCTGAATGAAACCAACTTTAGAGAATGGTTCTAGTTAGCTTTGCTGGTAATCCGAGGAAAGGGAAAGGTTGGATATTTGATAGGTACAATTCCTAAGCCTAGCACAAACTTAGCAACTTATGGTGTGTGGAAGGCGAAAAACTCTATTATGATGGTATGGTTGGTCAATTCTATAGAGCCAAAGATTGGAAGGACTTACCTCTTCTACAAGATAGCCTAGGAGTTTGGGAAGTTGTGCAAGAAATCTACTAAGACATGGAAAACACTGCCCTAAAGCTTTCAGATCCGTCCTACCATTCGGACAACAAGGCAAGGTAATGGCTTAGTTACTAGCTTTAACCAAGTTGTGGTAGGAGATGGATTTATTCCATGAGATTAAATAGGAATGTTCTAAAGATGGAAAGAAATATGATAAGATGATAGAAAAAGAGAGTATTCGTTTTTTTGCATGGTCTTAACTTTGACCTTGATGAAGTAAGAGGGCAGTTACTTGGAACCAAAACCTTTCCTTTAATAAGGGAAGTTTTTCTAAAAATCAGGCGAGAAGAGAGCAAAAAAAAGGTGATGTTAAATCCTTCGGGGATGTCCAATTTTGATGTAAACTCACAAACATCAGCATTGGTCTTCTCAAGGATAAAAACATCTAGTTCATCCAAAGGAGAGTCCTAGAAAGGCAAACCATGGTGTGACCATTGCAACAAGCCATATCACACGAAGGAAACTTGTTGGAAAACTCATGGAAACCAACAAATTGAAAGCCTCAGAATTAGAGGAAAGGAAATCAAATAGCTTATGGGGGAGAAGCTGAGACTGCAAAATCAACTAACTTGATTTTATCTGTAGATCAGTTGGAAGTTTTACAGCAATTGTTGAGCCAAACTAAGGTGACCAAATCTAAGACCATAGAAGACCCTAAATCAGTAGTGTCTCTTACTAAACAAGGTACACCTGGACACTCTCTATTCTTTTTCAAATTCCTTATAGACTGTTGGATAATAGACACAGGTGCTTCAAATCACATGACTGGATCACTTAAAGTGTCGTCAGCCTATGAACCTTGTGATGAAGGTTTAACCATCTCAATGGCTGATGGTACTATTGCTATGGCTCGAGGGATAGGTATAGCTAAGGTGGCAAGTCTAAGTCTGAAATCAGTGTTATATGTCCCTAATTTAAAGTGTAACTTGCTCTCAGTGAGTAAACTAACCAAAGAAAGGAAGTGTTTGGTAATATTTTTTTCCTTCCTATTGTAAATTTCAGGACCTATCTTCGGGGAAGATGATTGGCAGTGCCAAGGAAAAAAGAGGCCTCTATTATATCTCAAAGCTTGTGTTGTCAAACTATAACAATTAAATTTATTTGTTTTGAGAACAATTAAAGCAGAGTCTTTCAATGAGACTAGGGGGTCTGAGATGCCGAGTTAATGGGTTTGGAGCTTAATTGACCACTTTGGAGGGTGGTTGCTTCAAGACCCAAATGGGGTCTTCGGGGTCCTTAGTGTGGTCAACCCTAGGAGAGTCTTTGGGGGACCAGAAGGAAGAACGGTCCCAAAGGGTCTCTGGAGAAAGCTGTTGATGGGCCTCGAGGATCAACAACTTTGCTGAGTTTGCAATCACAAAGGATATCAGAAAGGCACGCAGGGATCTTTCCCACGTGGGCCCTCCGATGCCTAGGTCAGACAATGTAGTCTATGATGATCGTGCAAAACTATGCAGATGTGTATATGTTGTATGTCTTAGGGGGTCTTCTGGTGTTCTAAAGGGTGAGGTGAAAGTCTTTCGGGTGAGTTTTAGAGTGAAAGAGAGTAAGGGTCCAAAAAGATCTGTTTCCCATGGAAGAGACAAGTATTTATAGATGCTTGGTGGGGTCTACAGATGAGTCCTCAGACTCTTCCGGGAGAGGCTGGAGGGCCTAGAGAAATCTTTGGGGGTGAAAGTGCCCCGATGAATGTCTCTAGGTGGTCCCAAAGAGCTTTTCGGGGCCACTGGGTAACTTGTGCCCGAGAGACTCTGAGTCTTTAGGCTATATAGATGAGAAGGCTAGACCATCCCGAGTGGCTCTCTAGAAGCCTCAAGGACTCCTGCCCCGGAGACTCTCTAGGGTCTTCGGACTTAGTGAGATACTTCTTATAACTTAGAAAAAAATTTTAGGGCACTCACAACAGCTTGGTTAGTCCCTTGGATCTAGGCCACAAATTCAATCCTCTTTGTCTACTATTTCAAATTTTGAAATTGTGTTATGGCACTAGCGTTTAGGGCACCCTAGTTTCAATTATCTCAAAGTTTTGTATCTCTATCTTTTCATTAATAAAAAAAGCCATTGCTTTCATTGTGAACAATGTATCCTTGATAAACAAACCAAGAGTTCTCATCCTTCTCATATATATAAACCTACAAAGCCTTTGTATTTGGTTCATAGTGATATTTGGGGACCAGGAAGAACTCTTAATCTGACTAACACTTGGTGGTTTATTACATTTATAGATAACTATACAAGGGTTAGCTGGGTGTTCTTAATGAAAGACAAATCTGAAGCCTATGTTGTGTTTACAAGGTTTCATCAAATGATAAACAATGTCTTTAAATCTTCAATCCATGTTTTACGTTCAAATAATGGTTGGGAATATTTTTCCAATGATTTCAATCATTATTTAACTAAACATGACATTATTCACCAAAGTTCATGCCCTTATAATCCCTAACAAAATGGGGTGGCAGAAAGAAAAAATTGCCATCTTCTTGAGACTGCAAGGGTAATTATGTTCACTAACGCAACCCCTAATGCATATTGGGGAGAAGCAATTTTTACATTGTCAAATCTAGGGATCTGACCGAAAGTTACTTCCAGAATTTAGGGGAAAAAGTGGTGGGAAGAAGGGAAATAAGAGAGAGGGAGAGAACGAGATAGAGAGAGAGAAAATTGAGATTGAATTAGGAGGTAAAGGACTTGTGGATTAATCTTCACATATCTCCATCCTCATGAGCAGTTTTTTATTTATAGGAGTTGGTTACACTAGAGACTTCCTCTAACTAACTCTCTAGAATCTCCAAGTGGTCATGTGCCAACTAGGCTGCCATGTGCCAAGTGGTTTATTACAGTTATACCAGCCTCCTTTATACCTTGCTATACCCTTCTAATTACATACCAGCCCTTGGGTTGTGACACTCCCCACCCCTTGAAATATTTCTTGTCCCCAAGAAATTAGAGAAAGCTGACCACCCTGGGATAACATTGAAGGAGCTCCGGAAGGTATTCCCAGGTGGTGTTATCTGGATGTAGGTGTGTCCATTGGACTAGCACTTGAGTAATGGGCAGGGAATCTCTGTAAATGACCCGCTGATCTATCACTGCCTTAGGCTCGACTTCCATTACCGTATCATCATGTCGCTCTGGTAAATCCCTGCTAGCATTAGTCATAGTTCCCATTATCTTCTTGAGAAGAGACACATGAAAGACTAGATGTAACCCCACACCGTCAGGCAATTGCAACTTGTAGGCTACAGTTTCAATCTTAGCCACTATTTTGAAGGGACCATAGTACTTGGGGCTAATTTCAGAGATAGGTCCCTTTTGGAATAAGTGTTGTTGGAACCTTTTTACCTTCAAAAATACTTCGTCACCCACCTCAAAGGTTCGATTAGTGTGGTGTCTTTCAACCCTTTGTTTCATCTTCTGTTGGGCCATGTTGAGTTTCATCTTTATCACCTGTAGAGCATCTTGTTGTGCCTATAGGTAGTGGTCAACCGATATTTCTGCTGGAGTGTAATGGATCACAATAGGAATTATAGGAGGAGGATAGCCGAATAAAGCCTCAAATGGGGTTCTTTTGTGGGCTGCATGGAAGTTGGTGTTATACCACCATTGCGCTAACGATAACCAATGGCTCCAACTTCTGGGTTTTGTAAAATAGAGGCACCTAAGGTAAGTCTCCAAGCACTGGTTGACGCGTTCAGTTTGTCCATCGATTTCTAGATGGTAAGCTGATGACATTTGCAGCCTTATCCCGAGCCCTTGACATAATGTTTTCCAAAATTGGCTTGTAAATATTTTATCACAATTTGAAACCATAGCTTTTGGTACCCCATGAACTTTAAAGACTCCATCAATCAGCTTCTTGGCCACTTCAGTAGCTGTGAAAGGGTGAGCAAGGACAAGGAAGTGACTGAACTTAGTTAGTTTATCTACGACTACCAGGATGGTGTCAAACCCTTCAGATTTAGGTAAGGCCTCAATGAAATCCATCGAGATCTGTTCCCAAGCTTGGGAGGGTATCTCCAATAGTGGTAATAGGCCGGGATATGGAACTTACTCATGCTTGCATCGCTGGTAGATGGGGCATTGCAGCACGTACTGAGTGGTGTCCTTCTTTAGACCTAGCCAATAGAATAACTATCTTACTCGGCAATATGTAACATTTAGCCTCGAATACCCCCCTATGGGTGAATCATGTAGTGCTTGCAAGATCCTGCCTCTCAGCTGCTCATCGTTTCCTTTGACCACTTGGCCTTGGTATTTCAGCAAGCCTCCTTAGAAGGAGTATCCCGTGTCTCCTGGAGGTTGTACTAGCAGCTGGGTTATTTTGTCCTTAATCCATGTCGTGTTCTCATAGCTGTTAGTTATCTCCTGCACCCAATCTAGTGCCAAAGATGAAATGGCATGGCAACTAACAGGTTCCACCTTCCTGGATAGTGCATTTGCCACCAAGTTTTCCTTTCCCCTTCTGTATTGGGTGAGATAGTCATATCCCATTAATTTAGTAATCCCTTTACATTGTAGTTGGTTGTGTGCTCTTTGCTGAGAAAAGAACTTCAAGCTTTCATGGTCTATTCTTATGATGAACTGCCTGCCTTCTAGATAGTACCGCCACTTATCAACTGCCACCAGTACAGCCAGTAATTCTTTATAGTATATGCTGAGGCCTAAATGCCTAGGTGCAAGGGTTTAGCTTAGATACGATATTGGTCTACCCTCTTGACTTAGGACATCGCCTACTCTCACATCATAAGCGTCCGTCTCTAACATGAATTCTTTCGAGAAATTGGGAAGGGCCAGTACCAGAGCCTGAGTCATGGTTGCCTTTAATGCTTCAAAATCTTTATCTGCCTCACTGCCCCAATAGAAATTATTCTTTTTAAGTAGAATTGTCAAGGGTTTGCTCAGTACCCCATAGCCTCTGATGAATTGCCTATAATAGCTAGTGAGCCCTAAGAAACCCCTCAATTCCTTAATGTTTTTGGTTTAGGCCAATTCTCCATAGTTGTCACCTTTTGGGGGTTTGTACTGACCTCCTGACCAGTGATTATATGGCCTAAATATTCCATTCTTGGTTCTGCAAAGGTGCATTTAGACTTCTTCTCAAAGAGTTGATGGCTTTTGAGGATTTTGAATACCTTTCTTAAGTGGGTTACATGCTGGTGTGGGCCGGGGCTGTAAATTAATATGTTATCAAAGAAGACCAACACAAATTTTCGAAGATAAGGAGCAAAAATGTGGTTCATGAGAGCTTAGAAGGTGACAGGGGCATTGGTAAGACCAAAAGGCATTACCAAGAACTCACAGTGTCCTTGGTGTGTTCTAAAGGCTGTTTTATGGCAGTTATTTGGGTTCATTCTGATTTGGTGGTAACCCGAGATGAGATCTAGCTTTGAAAAGATGGTTGCTCCTATTAGTTCATCTAAGAGGTCCTCAATGATGGGAATGGGGAATTTTTTCTTGATGGTGAGTGTGTTTAGCTGCCGATAATCGACACAAAATCTCCATGATTTGTCTTTTTTCTTTACTAAGAGAATTGGAGAAGCAAAGGGACTTTGTGATGGATGCGCTGATCCTCAAAGGGGTGATTAATGCCTTCCTATTTGCAAAATAGAAGGAGGAAATCGGATATTGAATAATAAAGGTCTCTTTGTATTATTTATTTGATGAATACAAATGAGCCAGCCCAACCCTTTATATTGTGGTTGTACGTGACCCTTTTAAGAGATACAACTTGTAAAAGAAAAGACATGACTGCTGAAAATGAAAATACGCAACCCTTGGCCTTGGCAGTTATGGGTGGTTACTGGCAATGAGCGCACAGAGTGAGTAGCAATGGGCACGTTTCTGTGCCTGTGCGCCTGTCATGGCCACACTGTGGCCCTGTATGGCGCTGCATGGTGCAGGCGGCCTGCCTTTAGGTGCCCCTGCTAGCGCTTGTGCCTTCATTGTGCGGGCTGCATCAGGACATGTGGCCTTGACTGGCCCTGCATGTGGCAGTAAGGCCTGGTCTGCGGCGAGCGTGTCAGCCATGGGCTTGGCTTGCGCACTAGACTGCAGCAGGTGTTGGGTTGTGGCAGTCACTTGCGGCAGATTGCAACTAATTGCTGGCATGGTGGGAACCTCGGCCGTAGTGGTTGCAACTTGTGGGTTCAACATTCCCCGCCTCTTGTGAACTATCTTGTCCTTAAGATGCAAGTGGGGAAACTGGTAGGCAAGATATGCGGTTGACTCCCATGTGGCCTCCTCGAGTGTTATGTTCTCCCATTGCACCAGGGCCTTCGATATCTTCTTGCAGTTTTTCTTGACCACTCGATAGTCTAGGACCTTTAAGGGCTAAACCAACAATGTGGTGTCTTCATTAAGCTCAGGCAAGTCGTGCACAACATCTGTAAGATGGCCCACCTTGGCCTTGAGTTGTGACACATGAAAGACTAGATGCACACGTGTGTCTGTTGGCAAGTCCAACTTGTAAGCAACGGGTCTAATCTTCTTGAGGATCTTATAGGGCCCACAGTACCGGTAGCCCAACTTCATCTTTGCAGCAAGAGTCACACTCTTCTGCCTGCATGGGCGAAGCTTAACATAAACCATGTTGCCTTCCTGAAACTGCCTGTCTTGCCTCCCTTGGTCATAGTAATTCTTCATGCAGGATTGTGCTTTGACCAAGTTGGTCTTCAACTCTTCCAAGAGTTCATCACGTTCCACTAGCACTTGATCCACGCTGTCCATGGGGGACTGGTTGGGCGGATATGAGACAAGTGTTGGGGGAGTCCACCCATAAACAGCTTCAAATGGGGTGCATCCCAATGACTGATGGTACGAAGTGTTGTACCAGTATTCTGCCCACGGAATGCGGTCGGCCCAAGTGTGGGGATTGCTTTGTGAAAAGCAACGTAGGTACGGCTCCAAAGTTCTGTTGGTGACCTCTGTTTGGCCATCAGTCTGTGGGTGGTAAGAGGAACTAGCAAAAAGCTCATTCCCTAACATCTTGAACAGTTCCTTCCAGAAGTGGCTTGTGAAGATTCTGTCCCTGTCGGTGATGATGGTGCGTGGCAAGCCATGTAGCCGAACCACTGTTTGCATGAACACTTGAGCCACGGATTGGGCAGTGAATGGGTGAACCAGAGGAATGAAATGAGCATATTTGCTCAATCGGTCCACCATGACTAAATTGAGGAAAATCCTTGGGATTTTGGCAGCCTCTCTACGAAGTCCATTGTCAAATCCTCCCAGATTTGTTCAAGCACGGGCAAGGGTTGCAGCAATCCGCTAGGCCATGTGGAGTTGCTCTTAGCGCGCTGGTAGGTGTCACATTCTGCCACGTGCCTGGCTATTTGTTGCTTCATGCCTTCCTAATAGAAGAGGCGGCTAAGTCTTTGCCAGGTGCGGTAACTTCCTGAATGGCCCCCTTCTCTTGAATTGTGGAAATGTCGGATAAGAGTGACTCTTAGATCTTGCACATCGGGCACATATGCTCGTCCCTTGTATAGTGAAAGGCCATTTCTCATTTCATAATCATCATGGGAAGTACCTTCCTCAATGGCTTATATCAATTCCTGGCTGCGCTAGTCAGTTGTGAATGCATCTCGTATCTGTTGCCAAATGGCCCATTTGGGCCTGTGATGGGTAATAGTTGAGGCCCATCTTCTCGTCGGGACAACATCTCTTTGGCATATGCAGACCATGTTGCTTTCGTTGGCCCAAGGGCTTTGCTGAGGTAGGCCAGTGGTCGGTCTCGTTGCATTAGGACCGCACCAATGCCAACGTTGCTAGCGTTTGTATGCACTTCAAATGGTTGGGTGAAATCTGGCATAGCTAGGACAGGGGTGCATGTCATGGCTTGCTTGAGCATCGTGAGGGCTTGGTTTGCTTCATCTGTACAGTGAAAGTTTCCCTTCTTGAGCAGTTGTGTTAACGGCTTGGCAATGATTCCATAGTGTCGCACAAATTTGCAGTAGTAGCCAGTGAGTCCTAAGAAACCTCGGAGTTGGGTAATGTGTTAGAGATATGCCCCACATGCCAATTATATTTACATGTAATTGATCATATTTTATATTGTGACTCTTTATCTTCGATCAATTATTATTGCAAGGCATTATGTTTTTTGTTTATCATTGATGGTTGTTTTTATTATTTCCATATTTGACAAAGTCCATAGATCAGATAGGTTCGTGGAATATGGTCGTGCATAGAGATGACGATCATGAAACATATTCCTTATATGCCTTGATTTTAAATGTTCCTAGTCGTAGAATTATTAGGATTAAACACTAATAACTCGGATAGACTAGCATATATGATGCATGCTCAATTAGGAGAATGTTTTGTTTCATGGACATTGGTGTGTGGACACTAGTGCATATATGTGGGTGCTTATTATAAGAATAAGTATACTGAACTAACCCGCTACAGAATTCCTAATGGTAATTGTTGATTGTCGAATTGGAATTTCTGTGTTGCAATAGTGCAGATTGATCCTTAGACTTGAGACATCATGGTAGTCTTATATCTGACTGGTTATGCTTTGGTTCTTTTTTGGATTCCAATGGAGTCATTAACAAATTATCACTGGGCGTAACCTTATCACATTTGAAGGCTTGTGAATGTCGAAATAGGATTCATCACTTATCGATAAGATGAGAAGATGTCCTATGTATTCCGATGATTTCATGACTGAGGAAATCCTTAGCCAAGGTGAGGTGGAAATCAAAAGGTGTTTTGATTTCATCGAATAAGTCATAAATCTGGAATGGATACATAGTTGTTGAATGACTAGGGTTTCGTCAAAAAACCATACCCTAAATTCAACCGGGACATAGATTGATGAAAAGATTTTACTGTACGGTAATTGCAATTGAAAAGGTCCGTTTTTTCATCGTTGGCTAGGCGTTCATGGCATGTTGCTAGACGTTAACCATGATATGTAGGGTTTTAGAATTAATATGATTAATTCTAAAATTATTAATTAAAGAGTTTAATTAAGAAGCCCATGAGATGAGTTAATTATGAAGCCCATAAGTTTAATTAAAGAGTTTAATTATTCTAATGAGTTGGGCCTTCATATAGCCCAATAGAATTGGCCCTACATCTAGCCCAATGGTGGACCTAAGGGGTCACACATTTGGGTCGAGCCCGTTCCACAAATTAAAAGAGATATACGACCCAATATGAGTAGAGGCCAGGCCTAAAACGTTTAGGGCTTTCCAAAGGCACAATTAGGGTTTTTTTTTAAACTCTATAAATAGGCCACTTAAGAAGATGGAAAGCAAGGAAAATTTTGGATCTCTCATAGGCGCCTAGGGTTACTAGCATTACTCAAGGCGTTCGTGGAAACGGCCGATCGTGTGGACCGACTTGGAGGAGTTCGTGTTTGCAGCTCTACGGATCAATCAAGGCAGAATCAAATCTTCACGGTTGCCCAGTTCCTAACATAATGTTGGTGGGCTGCGGCCAAGACTGCATGGCAGCAATCTTGCGTGTGTCTACCTTGACTCCCTCCAGGTAGATCCAATGCCCCAAGTACTCCACCTCAGTCTGGCCGAATGCACACTTGGACAGCTTTATGCAAAAGTGGGCTCGGGCCAATATAGTGAGTGCTTGCCGCAAATGCTGTAGATGTTGTGCCCATGTCTTGGAATAAATTAAGATATCATCAAAAAATACCAAGACGAACTTACGGAACACTGGCTGTAAAATTTGATTCATTATCACTTGAAAGGTTGATGGCGCATTGCACAGTCCGTACGGCATGACAAGGTACTCATAGTGGCCATGATGGATGCGGAAGGCTATCTTGTGGATATCTGGTGGGTGCATGCAGATCTGATGGTATCCTGCTCCCAGGTCCAACTTTGAAAATACTGTTGCACCTCCCAACTCATCCAACATGTCATCAATTGATGGAATGGGGAATCGATCTTTCACTGTAGCTTTGTTTAGGGCGCGGTAATCTGTGCAAAAGTGCCATGACCCGTCTTTCTTCTTGACAAATAGAACTGGTGAAGAGAAAGGACTTGTGCTGGGTCGTATGAGATTCTGGTTGAGCATTTCCTTCACTTACTTCTCTATCTCATCTTTCTGGTGGTAGGCGTACCTGTATGGGGGTACGTTCACGGGCTGTTGTTCGTCTATGAGGGCAATGCGGTGATCCCAAGCCCTGCTTGGTGGTAGAGTGGTAGGTTCTTGCAAGACCAAGGGAAAATCTGCAAGTACCTCTTGAATGTCTGTTGCTATTTCTTCCTTCTGTGGGTCGGTTGTTGCTAGAAAATCTTCTTGGCTGCGGGGTTGGGTGGCTACTTGGATTGCATAGCATTCACCTCCCGCTCAGATCAACTTCTGAATCTCATTTTCTCTGACTTCATGGCTGCGACCAAGCTGCATTGACAAGCATACCTGTCGGCTTTCAAGTGTGAACTCCATGGTCAATCGCTTGTAATTGAACGCCACTTTGCCCAATTGAGATAGCCACTGCATGCCCAGTACGATGTTGACCCCTGCCAATGGTATGGCATACAGGTCCACCGTCGCTGCAATGTGTTGGATCTTCAGGCTCACGTCCTTGCATTGTTGGGTGCATGTCAGCCTTTCACCGTTGGCCACACGCACATGAAAAGCGTCAATGCGGGTAATCGGGATCTGCAGCCTTTGGGCGATCTTTGTGTTGATGAAGTTATGCGTTGACCCGTTATCAATGAGCAGGCTGATTTCTCAGTTGCGCAACAAGGCTGTGATGCGCATGGTCTGTGGCCCAGATGAACTAGCCAAAGCATGCAGGGATACTTCTGGTTGTTCTTCACTTTCTGCTTCAATGCCTTCTGTAGGCCAGTCTAGAGGCATGTCGGGCTCTGCCTCTTCCTCGTCCCATTCTTATGGGTGGGCACATTCGATCAGAAACGCTTGGGCCTTCTTGCACTTATGGCCTGGAGTAAATTTTTCGTTGCAATTAAAGCATAGGCCTTGCTCGCGTCGCTTCTGCATTTCTTCCCATGAGAGGCGCCGTACGCCTGGGGGAATAGACTTGCTGGACATGGCTTGTGGCGGGGGTGGTACCTTCGGCTTGTACCCGCTAGTGCTTGGGGCCACGGTAGGGCCCTTGTAGGCATAAGTCTTGCGCATGGATTGCAATTGCTCATCTTTTAGCCTTGCAATCTCAATGGCATGATGCAAGTGGGTGGGCCTGTGCAACTTGACTTCCGTTGCTAATTTTGGCTTCAAGCCTTCCACAAATGACCTAATTAAGGCCTTTTTTGGCCAGTCCCTTACCTGAGTTGCAACTCTCTCGAACTCTTTTTGGTAATCTTGGAGGGATCCACTTTGTTGCATTTTCGACCGTGCTTCGTCATAGTCCATGTATCCAGTAGAGCCAAATCTGGTGCGAACTTCTTGTTCAAAATCTTTCCACCGGATGGTTTTGCCTTGACTCTCATAGGTACATGAGAGCCACTGCCACCAGTGATTTGCCTCGCCCTCTAAGAAATAGGCAGCATAATCTACCTTTTCTTGGCTGGTCATGTTCTGCGATTTAAAGAATTGATTGGCGCGGCTAAGCCACGAAATTGGGTCCTCGCCGCTGAATGTAGGGAATTGCAGTCGTGGCTTGAAGGTGAATTGATTGCGGCCAAAAGGATTTGTATTGTCTTCCCTGTTGTCTTCCCTTTCATCATCTTCAAAGTCATCCCCAAATCTAGAGTCATACCTCTGGCTAACAGAACCAGAAGATCGCTGCCTGCGGGATGATCTACTATTACTTCGCTTTGATGACTGTTGTTGCTCCATCAAAAGCGTGAGTCTTTGCAGATTTTGTTCCACCTTCGAAAACCTTTCATCCATGGTGTTAGCCATGCTTTCTAAGGTCTCGAGGCGTTCACAGTTGGTTGGTACTCTAGCCATTATCTGTTGGTTGGTTGGAAAATAAATCGTCAGAGTTTCGCTGGTTTGTCTCTCAATGAAAGCACCAATGATGGATGTGCTGATCCTCAAAGGGGTGATTAACGCCTTGCTATTGCGAGAATAGAAGGAGGAAATCGGATATTGAATAATAAAGGTCTCTTTGTACTATTTATTTAATGAATACAAATGAGCCAGGCCAACCCTTTATATAGTGGTTGTACGTGACCCTTTAAAGAGATACAACTTGTAAAAGAAAGACATGACTGCTGGAAATGAAAATATGCAACCCTTGGCCTTGGCAGTTATGGGTGGTTACTGGCAATGGGCGCACAGAGTGAGCAGCAGTGGACGCGTTTCTGTGCTTGTGCGCCTGTCATGGCCACACTTGTGGCCCTGTATGGCGCTGCATGGTGCAGGCGGCCTGCCTTCAAGTGCCCCTACTAGCGCTTGTGCCTTCATTGTGTGGGCTGCATCAGGACATGTGGCCTCGACTGGCCTTGCATGCGGCAGTAAGTCCTGGTCTGCGGCGGGCGTGTCAACCATGGGCTTGGCTTGCGCACCAGACTGCAGCAGGTGTTGGGTTGTGGCAGTCACTTGCGGCAACTTGCAGCTAATTGCTGGCACGGTGGGAACCTCGGCCATAGTGGCTGCAACTTGTCGGTTCAACACTTTGGTTGGGTTGAATGAGGGATTTGTCTAGCATGTCTTTAATAAGTTTCTCAATTTCTACCTTTTGGACAGGTAAGTAACGGTAGGCTCTTAGGTTAACTGGTCCAACATTGGGTTTAAGGTTGATGGAGTGGTCAAGAAATCGATGTGGGGGTAAGCTAGTAGGAATGGCAAACAAATCCTCAAACTCCATCAACAATGAGTGAAGAGGGTCTAGAGAATGTACCTGGTTGTGGTTGAGATCAGTAGAGTGGACTGTAGGTTGGCCTCTTGTTCTTATCATGACGTTCCTGCGGTAGTTGCCCTTCTCTAGGGCATATAAGGAATGCAGCTGACCCACTGGTGTATCCTCTTGATCCAGTAGCTTCTGCAATCTTTTGCCTGATACTGCCTTGCATTCCCCTGCCTCTTGACATCCCTTTAAGGTGATTTTTCGGCCCTCCTTATCAAAGGTGACCTCTAGAGTGTTGAAGTCAAATACCAGAGGGCTTACTGTCCTCATCCAATCCACACCCAACACAATGTGACATCCCCTAAGCCTGAGAATCCTCAGATCCACTACAAACTCATGACCCCCTATCTTCCATTTGAATTCTCTACACTTATAGTGACTTACCATCTTGCTTCCATTTGCAATCATCACTGACAAAGGGGTAGTCTCCTGCATTTCACATTGGAGGGGAAAGGTTGTTTCCTCATCAAAGAAAATGTGGGTGCTACCATTATCAATGAGCACCACGAGATTCCTCTTCCCTGTTGTTCCCCTTACCTTCAATACTCTGCCCGATGCTTGACCTTACAATGCATGCATTGATATTTCCCCTCCTTCATCTTCTTCCATCTCTGTCTCAAGTTTCTCCCCTCCTTCCTGTTCCTTCTCTTCTTCCTGGTGGCCTTCCATAGTGAGCAACGTTCGTTTGCATTGGTGTCTTGGGCCGAACTTCTCTCCACAACGAAAACATAATCTCAGTTGTCACTTCTGATCGAGGGTGAGATCCTAAGTCTAGTTTGGCACGGGCTGGGGTCTTCCTGCCACGCCATTCCTCTGCCATGGTGGATTGCTACCCTTACTTGCAATCCCAAAGAAATTCTCCTCCCTACTCCCTTTAGGGGACAATCGATGTCTCTTGACAAAGGCGTCCAATGCCATCTCATGCAGGTAAGCTTGTTCAACGGCTTGTCCCACTGAAGTAGGATAGAGCATCTTTTCCGTGGGGCAGATTTGTTCATCCAACCCACTGATGAAGCTGGATATGAAATAAGCTTCATCCAAAGAGGGGTGAGCTAAGGATAATAGCGATCTCAGTTCCTCAAATTTCACTAAGTATTCCTCCACCGATCCCTTTTGCTTAAGCTTATTAAATTCCTCTATGACGTTAGTCCTTGTCTTCTCCCTAAACCGATTGCATATGTCGTTCACAAACCTAGGCCAACTCAGCTCTTCTCTTCCCCTGCTCCAATTCTGGAACCAGGCATCGACCACATCATCCAAGTAAGTTGTGGCCATATTCACCTTGTCCCTCTCCGCCACTCGGTATTGGTAAAAGACCATCTCATAACGTCTTACCCACCATCTAGGTCGATCCTGCTCGAACAGGGGAATGTCCATCCTCAGCCCTTGAGGATTGGAGTGGTTTGTTCCCCCTCCTCGATTCGTTGTATCATCCTCTGTTTCCCCCCTGTCCCCTACCTTTACTGGGTCATCCGACCCTTGCCTCGCTCGTGGTGTAGTCAGAATTGGCGCCGAGGAGGCTCTTGGGGGAAATCAGTCGGCAGACTGGCCTGGGGTTGCCTAGCAAAAATGCCCAAAGCAGCACTCACTTGTTGGCTTAACCCTGTGAATTCCTCCCTAATTCCGTTAACAGCCCGATCGAAGTTGGCCGCGTATCCCATTAATTTTGATCTAATTCTGCCCGCCACTTGATCCAAATTAGCCTTGTATTCTGATCGGCTTCTACTAATCTCCTTCTGGGTGTTTCGTATGCCTAATTCTAGAATTTCCAGGCAATCCTCTACTTGTGCTTGGTTTTGGCGTAACTCGGCTTCCATGGCATCCAATCGCGCTTCCGCCTTCTGTGCTCGTGTTCCGTCGGCCATTCTACCCTCCGATAGGTCGCTAGCTTTGATACCAAATGTTAGATCTAGGGATCTGACTGGAAGTTACTTCTAGAATTTAGGGGAAGAAGTGGTGGGAAGAAGGGAAATAAGAGAAAGGAAGAGAACGAGATAGAGAGAGAGAGAATTGAGATTGAATTAGGAAGGAAAGGACTTGTGGATTAATTTTCACATATCCCTATCCTCATGAGTAGTTTCTTATTTGTAGGAGTTGGTTGCACTAGAGACTTCCTCTAACTAACTCTCTAGAATCTCCAAGTGGCCTTGTGCCAAGTGGCTTATTACAGTTTTACCAGCCTCCTTTATACCCTGCTATACCCTTCTAATTACATACCAGCCCTTGGGCTGTGACATACATCTTCCTACCTTATTAATCGGCTTCCCTTTAAGGTCCTTGCATTTCGAACCCCTTTGAGTGTCCTTGATTTTTATCCTTGTCACACTGGGGTCCTAAACTCTGTCACCAAAAGTTTTTGGGTGCACTGTGTTTGTACATAAGTATCAACCCTCTCTATCTAAACTTGAACCTAAAGCTCTCAAATGCATATTTGTTGGCTATTCTCCTACTCAACAAGGATACAAATGCTACCACCCTTCTACACAACATCTCATTGTATCTTGTGATGTATCCTTCCTTGAACATAAACCATTTTTTCACACCTTTCCTCTGTAGGGACACATACTTAGTGCAAAGGAATAGTGGGACATGACCTTGCCTCTACCTATGAATTCACCTCCTATCTCTCATCCTATCGCCCCATCCTCTATGACCTTGGCTTCTGAACCTTCTCTTGCTACTGAATCACTTCTTCCTACCCAAACCTTGGTGCCTAATCTAAGGGGAGATCAAGTAGACCAGATTCAAGAAAATCCAGCCTCTGACAAGCCAACTTTGGTGTATTCTAGAAGGCCTCGTGACCCTCAACCAAACCTATTGTCTAATCCAAAGATATGTTCAGAAACTGAAGACAATAGGAGCATGGAAAGGGTGACATCTAACAGGTTTGATGATCTAGATATCCTAATAGGACTAAGAAAAAGGGTGAGATATCGTGTACCAAACACTCTATTTCAAATTATGTGGGCTATTCAAAGCTATCTCATGAGTTTAAGGCCTTCATAGTTAGCATTGATGATATAGTGATCCCTAAGGATATATATCATGCATTGCAAGATGAGAAATGGAATGCAACAATTATGGATGAGATGCAGGCGCTAGAAGCTAATAAAACTTGGGATATTGTCAATCTACCTAATGAGAAGAAAATTGTTGGCAACAAATGGGTTTTTACAATGAAGTACAAGTTAAATGGAAGCATTGACAGTTACAAGGCAAGATTAGTAGCCCAAGGGTTTACCCAAACCCAAAGACTTGATTATGAGGAAACTTTTGCTTTGGTGGCCAAGCTTAATTCCATTTGAGTTTTACTCCCACTAGCTGTTAATTTAGATTGGAAATTGCATTAGCTAGACATCAAGAATGCATTCTTAAATGGTAAGCTAGAAGAAGAAATTTATATGAGGATACCCCCAGGTCTTGAGACAGAAAACACAAAAGGAAAGGTATGCAGATTAAAGAAGTCACTATATGGTTTCAAGCAGTCTCCAAGGTCCTGGTTCAAGCAGTTTAGTGACACCCTCATTCAGCTAGGATACAAACAAGGGTGAGAAGATCATACCCTATTCACAAAAATTGAAGCAAAGGGTAGGAGGACAATCCTTATTGTCTATGTGGATGACATTATCATCACAAGGGATAACAATCTGGAAATTGAAAATCTAAAAGGACAACTAAGGTATATATTTGAAGTGAAAGACTTGGGAGAATTGAGATACTTCCTTGAGATGGAAGTAGCTAGAAGCAAGGAAGGGATTTTCTTATCTCAAAGGAAGTACACAATTGATTTGCTGAAGGAAATTGGTAAACTCGAGTGTAAGCCTACTAGTATTCCATTAGAACCTAACTGAAAAAATAAAGAAGACAATAGAAGGGAGTAACAAGTAGACAAAGGAAGATATCAGCGATTGGTGGATAAATTGATCTATCTACCACTCACACGATCGGGCATTGCATATATTGTGAACATAGTTAGTTAGTTCATGCATTCACCTATAAGAAGACATCTGGAGGCATCATATCACATTCTCAGGTACCTCAAAGGAACCCCCAGGAAAGGATTCTTATTTAAGAAGAGTCAAGATAGAGGGATCAATGCATTTGTAGATGCTGATTGGGCCGACTTTGTTAAAGATAGATGATCTACATTAGGTTATTACACAAAAGTTTGGGGTAATTTGGTAACTTGGAGAAGTAAGAAGCAACCAATGGTGGCAAGGAGCAGTGCAGAAGTAGAGTATAGGGCTATTGCTCAAGGTATATGTGAAGTCATTTCGGTGGAGAAAATGATGGAAGACCTACACCTACTAGTGTCCTCTCTAAAAATTCTCTATAGTGAAAGTAAGTAAGCAATTATTAGTATTGTGAATAATTTGGTACAACATGACCGGATGAAACACATAAGAATTGATCGACACTTTATCAAGGAAGAAATTGATAGAAGAGATATAAGTCTTACTTTTATCCTATCATGACCCAAGTAGTAATTAAAGGGCAATATAGTAATAATATTATAATAATAATTAGGAGATATTTAGAAGCACATGGGGTGCATGTGTTAGGCCGCTATTGAGCTTGTAATGCCTATATAAGGCTACTGCTATTGGTTTGTTGGGATATGCTGAAAAATTATGGAATTGAAATTCTAATTTCTTTTCTCGACCATTCTTCCTCTCTCTTATGTTCTTCTATTTCTCCCTCTCATTCTCTTAATATCTCTCCCTCTTCCTACTGATTTCCCCCTTCCTTCAATTTGATTTTCTTCCCTAATTCCTCTTTTAACCTATCACGAACCCTAGGTTCATGAAAAATGGTTTTAGAGGAGTTGTTCCTCGACTGTGAGTTTTGAAATTTGGTGATTGTCCTTGTTTGATCCAATTATGAAGTAATCAAGCTGATTTGAAGCAGAGTAATACTTCTTCGGCTGTGGTTCATACAATTGTGGGTAAATTGATTCCGATGACTTCTGTTGGAATTGATTGAGTAGTGAATTTCGCCGGTGGTGGTCGGTGATTGGGTAAGTAGAAGACAAGTTGCGAGAGCTCCATTAGAGTGACGACGTGTGTGAGGAAGGCTGTTACAACCAGGTCAAGTAGAGCTAGTGATTTCGGAGCCTACGTCGATCGTGGTTGGATCTTGTGGACTGGCCAAATCAAGGTAATTGCATGTAGGATTCCAAGTATTAGCGGTTATGTGGGTGTTGCTATTTGAACTCGGGAGTGACGTAATACAGTTGGTGTAGCGATTGGAGCAACAGTGAGTTCTGGTGATTTTTGGAATTAAAAGTGATCGCAAATTGGGCTAGAACTCAGGCAGTCATTGGCCTTACCCAGACCTTCAGGCGAACCCATTGAACATCAACCCGATCGAAAACACCAACCAATCGGGTTGGGAAGGATTTGAGTACCAGAAAGAAGCAACGGTTAGGTGGGACATGAACTGAGGAG
The DNA here is from genome assembly GCA_036245055.1 of Diospyros kaki. Lineage (NCBI taxonomy): Eukaryota > Viridiplantae > Streptophyta > Magnoliopsida > Ericales > Ebenaceae > Diospyros > Diospyros kaki. The sequence continues at coordinate 24,856,044 of BSEG01000006.1, read as the reverse complement.
CATTCGTGATTGGTGTGGGAGTTCGTCAAAGGCGGTGATACGGACGGCTAAGAGGTTCACAAGTGAGTCGGACGAGGAAGTAGGAGACGCGACCGTTGTCAATTGCGGTCGGTCGTAAGGCAGAGCAAGTTTGGCGACTCCAGTAACTTGGAAGGCAGTTGACGTTTGGAGGTAGTAATCTCTAATGTTGTTTTACGAAGGTGGTCCAGTGGCGGAATTGACGGTGTTCGGAAGGCGGAATTCGTCGATGATCTAATCAGGTGAAGTCTGATCAGACCTAGACTCTCGCTTCTGATGTATCTTTAATCAAACGAGCACCCTCAGTCTAAACTTGGAAGACGCAACAAGTGAGTGACCCTCGGTAAATAATTTCGCTAACTAGTGTTTGGAATTGAAGGGAGAACCAGGGTCTGGAAATTTTCGATCACCACACAGTCTGAATCGAAATGAGTCACAGAGCGAGGTTATCTTCGTGGCTGTAAGGGGCCAGTGATTAGAATTTCAGTCTAACTTTTGGAGGCGAGTGTTTCCGACGGTGATTCCAGCAAGTATTAGGTATTATTGCGGCAAGCGAGATAGGATATTCGATAGCCTTAGACGACTCTAGAAGGCTGATCAAGTCGCTGTAATTGTGCGACTTCTTCCACTGCTACAATAAACCTGACCTTGAAGCAGAACAATGGCTATAATTTGCCACTTAGTGGATCAATTTTAGAGGTGATTGGGTGAGGCAGTTAACAGAAGGGAAGTGTGGGGAATTATGATGGAAAGAGCTATGATTTCTTGGCCTATTGCTTTTCTAGCCAGTGAGATTTTGGCTAGGAGGAGTAGTGCATGAAGGAGATCAGTGGACCGTCAATTGCAGTAGAAGAAAGCTTCCTTTTTAGTTGGAATGGAGTCTCAATGGCAGCCAAAGAAGGCTGCATTTTCAGTTGGTAGCAACAAGGAACAAAAAAAGGGGATCAATCAAGTTGACTAGGAAACAAGAAGTGTAATACATGAAGAGTGCAAGGAATTCAGTCGAATGTTTTGCGGGAAGCTACAGGAGTTTGCAAGGATATTGATTAAGAAGTATTATTACAACTTTTCAGTGGTATACTTTGATGATTATCATGAAAGTTTTAACAAAGAGGAATTCCTAAAAATGGAGCAGCAGGAGGAGAAGCTGAAAGAAAGAGCAAACAAGGAAGCAAGGAGCATTGATCACTTTATGGAAGAGTTGGAGCATGAATCAGAAATGAAGGAAAGGCGGAACCAGGAGCGTGGTGAACACCGCAGTGAAAATTTTGTCCCATCCAACCGAAATGATGAGTTGCCAGATGATTTTAAACCAAATGGGAAGCCTGGATCAGTTGATAATGGAGATCTGCAAGCTACCAAGCTTAATGTTGGAAATTTGTCTCCTCAGGTGGATGAAAAGTCAGTTATTAAACAAGTGATAAATCATGTTGGGTTTAAAGAACCATTGGTTGGAACTGAAGAAAACTTGTAAGGGTAACTAATAATTCTGAAGAAGAAAAGAGAGGTTATAAAGACATCAGTTTAGGCCAAATTTTGCAAAAGAAAGAAGCTACAAATTGTGTTGAGAATCAATCTACAAATTAGATTGATGATGAGAACTGCTATGAAGATGGCCTACTTGTAGCTAAAATATCTTCCAATATTGTGAAGGTGTGTAGAACTGATCCTAAAATGTGCCACAATGTTGTTGTGAATTTTGAGGTTGAGGAGCAATATCAATTGAAGGCTGAACGACTACAAGTTTCAGCTATTGCTTGTGACCAGAAACAACTAAATTCAATGAAGGCACTAGATGAGGATATATTGACTGGATTTGGCATCATATTGGATCCTCAATCTATGGGTACAAGCTATCTTAATTTGGTAGCTATCACCAACCCACGGGAAATGGTATGCCACTCCTTAGAGGAAGATACAACTTTGATTGCACTGATTATCATTTTTGTTTCAGCTGAGGAGTATCCAAGAATAAAGAAGAAGGGGCGTAGAAAGGGAATGATAAAAGAAAGAACAACCAAGTTAGAGAGAGTTGGTATTGGTTGAGGAGCAATGGCTAAATTATTGTAAGTTCTTTGGGACAAGAACTCTCTCAAGGAGGGAGAAATTGTCATGACCAATATAGTAATAGTATTATAACAATAGTTAGGAGATATTTTAAAAGCACATGGGGTGCATGTGCTAGGCTACTATTGAGCTTGTAATACCTATATAAGGCTACTGCTATTGATTTGTTGGGGTATGCTGAAAAATTATGGAATTGAAATTCTAATTTCTTCTCTCTACCATTCTTCCTCTCTCGTTCTTCTTCCTCTCTCTTTTGTTCTTCTATTTCTCCCTTTCTTTCTCTTAATATCTCTCCCTTTTTCTACTGATTTCCCCCCTCCTTCAATCTGATTTTCTTCCACAATTCATCTTTTAACCTATCACGAATCCTAGGTTCGTCACATATCCCTATTGAGTTTCAAGAAGTAGATATCCTCACTAAAGCAATACAAAAGCAAGGATTTGAATCTATTCGAGGCTAACTGGGAATAATGGATATCTATTCACCAGCTTAAGGGGGAGTGTTGGAGAAGGTAAAGGAAAAAATTCAAGTTATAAACAAGAGGATAAGAAGAGAAGAAGATAAAGATTAATATGTGAAAAGATAAAGGAGAGTTCAAGATGAGAAGATAAGGAAAAAGAAGGATAAAGATGCTCCAGAAAATCAGATAAGTCCTAAATTCAATCTAATCCTAATCTAAAATATGTTGTTGTAATCTAGTCCGATATCTTATAAGATTTCTTAGGAATTTGTGTATATATATTTTGCATCCCTCAGATCAATGATATTATGGAAGTTTATTTCCTCTCATTAAAACTTTTAACAATTTATTTTTCATGAAGAATGCGTCCTTGCAAAACAATGCTGAAGTAGTTATATTTCCCACTCATACAAACCTTCAAAGGCTTTCCATCTAGTTCATAGTGATATCTGGGGACCAACAAGGATACCAACTCTGACTGGAACCCAATGGTTCATTACGTTGATAGATGATCATTCTAGAGTTTGATGAGTGTATCTTATAAAAGACAAATCTAACGCTTGTGCTATATTCCAACAATTCCATATGTTTGTTCAAATTGTTTTCCAAACCCCTATCCAAATTCTACAAATCAATAATGGGAGAGAGTATTTTTCACAAGAATTCACTCAATACCTCTCCACTAATAGCATTCACCATCAAACTTTATGTGTTTATACTCCTTAACAAAATGGAGTGGCTAAAAGAAAAAATCGCCACCTATTAGAAGTCGCTCGTTCCATGATGTTTACTAGTTTAGTCCAACATTCCTACTAGGGAGAAGCTATCCTAATTGATTCTTACCTCATAAACTGTCTCCCTTCCAAGACACTTAAATTTCGGACACCTTTGAGCATCCTCCTTGATGACTTCCCAAACACAAAAATCCTCAATTCATTACCACCAAAGGTGTTTGGGTGTATCATTTGTGTTCATAACTCTCAAACAAATCCAAGCAAACTCAAGCCCAAAGCTCTCAAGTGTGTGTTTGTTGGTTATTCACCTACCCAAAAAGGGTATAAATGCTATTTTCCAAGCACCCAAAAGTTCCTTATTTCCTATGATGTAACCTTCTTTGAGAGTAATCATTCCATCTCCAGGGGGAGAAATCCCAAGAAGATAGGTCTTGGGATCCATCCATCTAAAGGGAAACGCCAACTCTTGGTGTATCATGTAGGGGTTTTACTAGTTTTCAAAACTTTTTCGAAAAACTCACGATAAACGCATCGAAAATAAATCAAGATCACCTTGCAAGACTTGGTATCTAACAACCATATACAACCAAAAACGAAACCATCCATAGGGTGTTCAGTAGTATACCTCACTAGAGAGTGTCGTAGCTGATGTAGAGGTTGAATATCCACCCAAGGCAGTGCATGTCCTTACCAAATGGCTCCTGAATAGCACCTCCAAACTGTCTCACTATTCTGAACAAAATTTCGGATGACCAATCCAACCCGCAAAGATACAAGGGGCCTCGTTAATCCACGCTCCAAATAGGAAAGAGACCTACAAGAGAGCCTAACGTGCTAGCCAAGCCTCTTGTAAGTGATTAACCTATAATGGGTTCAGAAACAAATAGTCACTCTATTGGGTTGGGTTTGCTACAATAGTAAGATGGAATCAATGAGCAATGGGAGCAAAGGGGAGGAGGGTTTCAAAGGACTCTAAAATTGAGAGAAAATGCTCACAGCTGAGAGAAAATTAGGGCATAAAAAGTGCATCCTAAAAGCTTGGGTGTTTCTCTTTTCCATGCCTTATATATGAAACCCTGAACCCTCTCAAAGTCTTTAAATCAGACAAACAACTAGGAGAGAGAGAGGGGAGAAGGCTGAGAGAGAGTAGAGCCGTGCTGGATGCACGTTGTCCTCCTTTTCCATGTGTCCCAAAAAATTGTTGCATAAACGACAAAGAAATTGTGCTGAATGCAACCCTCGCTTCAAGAAAATATTCGATCGATTTTAAGGAATCGGCTGATCGGTTTACACCAGTTAGCAAGGACTGATCAATCGGTTTCCTGTCGATTAGTTCGACCCCAAGGTCTGGTCAATTGCCAGCAAGGCCGGTCGACCGATTCTGTTCCTTCGTTCCAACTTTTTGCAAATTTCATCTAGGTTCGCCATTAACTCTTAATGGCCCTTTCATTATGTTATAATGAAATCAAGGCCCTCATTAAATCTTAACGACATACCTATCAACTCTTAACAATTGCTTCAATTAATTTAAACCCGTTTCGTTAACTCTTAACGGTGTCACTATTAACTCTTAATGATGACCAATAATCAATTGCATCTTTACATCACTAGTCAACCACTACACTCAGATATGTGTTACCTTCTAGGTTCACCACTAAATGGTCAAACACTTTAACGCTGACCAAACACTTTGATCTACAAACAAGGATCTTTCCATCTCCCCGATGTACCTTGAAAGGTCTTGAGTGACAATTAGCATTATGTCAGGACGATCCTACTGATAATGAAGTCATACTTCGAGAGAATTTATTTGGTCTTTTGATTGCCGTGTACTATAATCCCTTAATCAACTAACATCCTGATCGAGTGAGAGTCATGGGCTGATCAAATTCACTAACTCAATAGCTATGCTAAGATCTAGTGTGGTGTGATTGAGATAACACTTCAGAACTTCTTCTGACATTGTAACTCTTTTCTAATCATGTGCACCCTAGCCAGGTTATACAGTCGCAAGACACCACTAATCGCATAGGATGTTCACCTCACGTCGAAGGTCAATGGATCCCATTAGCAATCACTTGTCTCCATATTTTACTGCACAGAGACCACACAGTGTATATTCCCACTGCGGTAACCGGGTGGTTAGTAACAACGATAAATCTCTGGCACCAACATACAAGATAGCTGTGTTGTCTCCGGTCTAAGGACCAGTAACATAATTGAAGCTAGTGACGAATCATAGATCCTCTCAGCCATGTGATCCATTACTTGCGTTACATTCAACAAATGTTCAATCAACATCCACTCACATGTAACATAATTGAAGCCAGTGACGAATCATAGATCCTCTCAGCCATGTGATCCATTACTTGCGTTACATTCAACAAATGTTCAATCAACATCAACTCACATGTCTACTATTTTCATCTAATGGAATAGGGTATGTGACTCACCATCCTTTATCATTACTGTTTCATACTAATCAAAGGTAGTAGTCCATGTGTCAGTCCATAATTGATTAATCATAACCCCCTTCTAAGAAATCTAAGGACTGAGAATCATTTTAAGAAATCCTTAATACAAAAGTCTTTGTCACATATTCTTAACACTTAAGAATAAAACCTTCATTAGGAAATTTAAGGACTCATTCATATATGTATAATTGGAGAGAAGTGAATGAAGATATGACTTTAAAATATGAAAATATATTTTATTACATTTGCAAGATTTACATCATTAAGTCCCATTATACATCTGCTAGATGTCATCTAAATCCAGCATTAAGGACACTAAGACTGTAAGGGCCCACTCTCGAATATTCCTGCTAGCATAGGATATTTGAAAGGAGGTCATCACAGAGATGATATAAAACAAACCATAATAAAACAAACAACTCAATTTATTATTAGCAATGGAAACTAAATTAAGCTTCAGTTACACTTCCAATATCTCATAAGTTTGGGGCTTGAAAGCCATACAAAATAATTAAGAGGCTCTAATGTTAACTAACAAAATAAAAATTATTTCATCTCAAGCCTCACCAAAATGCTAAACAGGATCTTCAATTTAGGACGTGTCTCTGTGCACCACTATCCTTGGGCTTTAGTCCTACTGGACTTGCCCCCAAAAACGGCCTTCCCTTTACCTGGAATGGCAAAGAAGATCAAGTGAGCCACAAGGCTCAGCTAGTTCTAGGAATAATGAACAATGAATAGGAATCAAGAATATAGTGACACCAAAAAGAGTAATCAAGAACTCGACAGTTTTATACAAGATTTGCAATTTAAGACTTGATCAATCTAACTTAAATGGTATGACAAGTTAAATGTATCATACCACCATATATCACCATGCAATGTGCATATAAAATTAAGTGTCAGAATCAAATCTCGTAGGCTCGCAAGCCATCAATTAACACATGTCAAAGTGCATCATGTAAATAAAATTCACCAATAAATATGGAGCTAACCTGTTGGGCTATAGCCATCTCGTCCCTCGCCAGGTGCTCTAGGGTACCATTTCCCTCCGTGCAAAATAATAAGTGCGCAAAGATAAATAATACAAAGTATCATAACATGCACATGCTGAACGTGTACAGAACATATCATGCATTCCTTTCCACATATATATAGATATCACGAAATCTCATCTCACAAATTATTGCTTGCTTATACAAATAATTTCTTCCCATCCCACAATACTGCATAGCTTTTCACTGACATCAAGCATGCACACGCTACAGTAATTTATTCAAGAATTCATTAAATCAATTGATATTTTACTCTTGAAAAATAAAATAGTTTTGATAATGACTATGAAAATCAATCTTCAATCTATAATTGAGTTGAAACAAAGTTATGAAAATCAATCTTTCTTGAATTCTATTGGAAGTAAGGTTGAGTGTTAAGATTCAAAATTAATAACCTTTTGATAATCTCAACTTGCTTTCAAAAGAAACGAAGTTAGGAAATGTTAAGTGTTTAGATTTTTCAAATGGATAGTCGACTATGGGATTATGGTCTGTCGACTATGACTATGGATAGTCGACTATGCCTATGGATAGTCGATTATGGGCTTATTGATAGTCGACTATGGGTTATGATCTGTCGACTATGCCTATGGATAGTCGATTATGGGCTTATTGATAGTCGACTATGGGTTATGATCTGTCGACTATGCCCAAACTTTAGTCGACTATGAATTTTCTCTATCAACTATGAATGTGGGCTTTGAATATATAAGTGAATGCAAATGGGTTTGCTTTGAGTAGAGCATCCAGTAGCTTGGGTGTGGGTAATTATATGTACATATATATGTGTGTGTGTGTGTGTGTGTGGGCTTCCAAATATGCATAAGGGCCTGGGCATCCGAAGGCTAGTTGGGTATGTATATATGTATATATATATGTGGGTGAGGAGCTATCAAATCATAGGTATATATACATGCCTCGGGTGGCTATTAAAATCAAACAGGGAGTATACATATGGCAATCCCAAAATTATAGGAGGCCGCTCGAAACAGGGGAGAGTTCCCAGACTTGCAACTTCTCTGGTTATGCATACGTATGTATATATTTATAAGTGGGGCGGTTCGAATGGTGTGCTGAATATATTTATATGTATATGATTTGAATGAGGCATGAGAGGAAAAACACATTCGGTTGTAGCTTAAAACTTCCTCTTTGTTTTTTTTACACAAATACAGAACGAGCAAGGATTTTGTACCGATTCAAACCCAAATAAATGCCATTCACTGAAAGAACTTAGAGATGATTAAATCCCCTTTAGAGACATCAACTTGACCCACAACTCATCGAGAATCAAAGATCTAAGTGTATGGAATGATATAACAGTAACAATGGTAGCAAACCAATATATATATATATATATATATTTCTTCCACACTGAAGCTCAACAGAAGGCAAAGACGAGATAGATGAAGAGAAGAACTTACTTTGGAATAAAAATGGGTAAGAGAACTTGCCTGAAGACATTCCAATAGAAGAACTTGAAACTCCCTCAATGAGCTCCAGTCGCCAACAGCAAAACGAATGAAGAAGAAGAAGGAGATAAACTAGAAGAAGTACACGGAGAAGAAGGAGGCTATGTAGCAGCTGGAGAAGAAGAATGAAAGTGATAGAAATAGACTTAAGGGAGAAAATCGCTGCAAAAAGGGAATAGAATAAGAGGACAGGTGTACCAGAGGATCAGGTGCACAGAAACAAGAAGGAAAAAGCAAGAGAGAGGGCTGCAGGTTGTGCCTGTTTTTAGAAATGGATAGATCTGCCCCTCAAACGGACAACTTTTTCTAGGTATTTTAGGCATTAGACGTTTTTATTTATTTACTTATTTATTATTGTTATTATTATTATTATTATTCTTATTTATATTTTCTTTACCATTAAACCCAGGCCCATCTCAACAATTTATTGGCCCATCTGATAGCCCATAACTCATCAACTAACTAAATGGAGTCCAAAACATTACTTTCCCAAATTCTAAAAAATTAGACCCATACACTTAAATTCATGATCGCATGCACCAAGAAAATTTCATATTAATCCAAAATCATATTATGCCATCAAAACAATTTATCATAAATTGTTAAAATACTTTGACCCACATTTAGAATGCTCTTGAGCTAAAATTAAATACTAAAAGCACCTAGACCTAATTTAGGGTCATTACAAACACTAACACCATATCTCTTCCAGTTCCCATTGAAAGTTGTCCAATTCCTCAAACTAGCCCTAATTCGACACTTGAAGTAACTAATCCAGGGAGAGACCCGGTTATAGACAAACCAACCTTGGTTTATTTGCGAAGACTGAGAGATCCTTAACAAGGCCAATTATTGGATCCTGGGAAGGTTCCTAGTACTAATGAAGGAGTAGTTGATGATTTGGATTTGCTTATCGCTCTTTGAAAATGAGTAAGATAATGTACAAAATTTCCTATTTCTAACTACCTGGCTTATTCAAATTTGTCTCCATAATTTGTTGCATTCACCACTAAGGTTGATAGTGTTGAGATACCTAACAATATCTATGAAGCACTCAAAGAACCCTAGTGGAAGGAGGTAGTTTTGGAAGAAATGAGAGCATTACACATGAATGGCACTTGGGAAGTTGTAGACTTGCTAGAGAACCAGAAAGTTGTTGGGAGTAAATGGGTATTCACAGTTAAGTATAAGGCTAATGTAGACATTGAAAGGTATAAGACACGACTAGTTGCTCAAGACTTCACTCAAACCTACGAGATTGACTATGAGTAAACATTTGCATCAATGGAAAAGCTGAACACAATTCGAGTTCTTTTATCTTTGGCAGCTAACCTAGAGTGGGAACTCTATCAGCTTGATGTAAAGAACGTACGCATTCTTGAATGGTGGCTTAGAGGAGGAAGTATACATGAGAATCTCTCTTGGATTCAAATCTGAAGAAGAGAAAGGGAAAGTATGTAAATTAAAAAAAAATCTCTGTACGGTCTCAAGCAGTCACCCCGAGCATGGTTTAAAAAATTTAGTACATCACTCTTTCTGCTCGGATACAGGGAAGGGGAAGTGAACCATATAGTCTTCATCAAGATGGGAGGAGGAAAAAGATCCATATTGATCGTATAAGTAGATGACATTATCATCACCGGTGATGACACAAACCAACTTTGGCAACTCAAGTAGCAATTGAAAACAAAATTTGAGGTTAGAGATCTATGGGACTTGAGACATTTTCTCGGTATGGAAATTGTAAGAAACCAAAATGGTATTTTCATCTCTCAACGGAAATATACTCTTGATTTACAAACAGAAATCAGGAAATTAGGTTGCAAACCAGTTGGGACTCCTCTGTGACAAGGCTAGAAGTGGAAGCTAGATGAAAGTGATCCTTCTGTGGACAAAGGAAGGTACCAGTGACCAGATGGAAGACTCATCTATCTATCTCTCACAAGGCCTAATATTGCCTTTGCAATCAGTATTGTTAGCCAATTTATGCATTCCCCAACTCAACAACATCTAGATGCTGTGGGACACATCCTCAAATATCTGAAGGGCACTCCGGTTAGAGGACTAATGTTTTGAAAACATGAAAGGAGGAATATTGAAGCCTTTGCAGATGTAGATTGGGTTGGTAACGTGGAAGATAGCAAGTTAACTTCGGGGTTTTGCACAAAGTTGTGGGGGAATTTAATTGCATGGAGAAGCAAGAAGCAGATAGTGGTGGCTAAGAGTAGTGCTGAAGCAGATTTTAGAGCCATTGCACAAAGTATATGTGAAGTTATTTGGCTAGAGAGACTAATGGATGATCTGCAAATATCTATTTCAGCCCCTACAAAGCTCTATAGTGATAGCAAGTCTTCCATAAGCATTGTGAATAATATGGTACAACTAGATCGAATGAAACATGTTAGAATTGACAAGAGCTTTATCAAACACGAGCTTGAAGAAGGTAGAATTTAATTTTGTCACATTTCCACTCAATTGCAAGAAGCAGATGTTTTCACAAAAATACTACCCACACCTAACTTTGAATTTATTCTTCGCAAGTTGGGAATGATGAATATTTATTTCTCAACTTGAGGGGGGAGTGTTGGAGATTTATGATTTGCTAGATATTTATCTCTTTTATTTTTGTATTTTTGCATTCGAGTAATTAGATTAGGTTTGTTAGAAGAGAAGAAAAGGAGGCGGCGAAGATAAGAAGATAAGAAATAAGAATCTCCTTGATTATATGAGATAGATTTTTCCTTGTTTTGAATTCTTAGAAGATAATTGTCAAACCTATATATGTACATGTGATTAGCTCAAATGAAAAAAAAATCACGAGAGAAGAATTCGTTCTTGAATATCTCTTGTTTCATAGTCATATCACTACTTATTAAAGCAAATATAATAAAAAGTTTCCAAAACCAAAAAAGGATTCCAAAACCTAGTCACTTAAATGCTAACCACAACTAAACAACTAAAATTAAAATAAATACACAGTTAAACAATAATTTATTCCTGCATCAATCACCCGGCTTGAAAAGATGCTTGACTCCAATGAGAAAACTTGGATGTATCGATCGTAAATGATAGGATCAATTTTCTGCAACTCTTCTTCAACATATTTATCAAAACAGGTCCTTCTATGTCTTCTTCATGTGCAGTTTCGACTTCTAGTAAATTAACTTGACATTGAGGACAAAAATAAGAAGAACGAACAAGCTCTTGAAAATTGAAACATCAAAGGGCAGATTATGAAGGGTTGCTGCTAGACCCTTTGAATCTCCAAAAACATGACTTCCTTCCCCTTTTGGTTGTGACTTGAACCCCCCACTCCCCTCAAACAACTCTAGATGTAGTCCTTCCAAACTACTGCTTCTTTGATCCTTTCTTGAAGCTGTTATGGCAGTTTTCCAGCCTTTGGACAGTAGCTGGAACCTTCAGACTTGACACAGAAGGCCCTTAAGTCATTAAAGGATGCCTAGCACCATAATAAGCTACCCCCTTTCCAGCCATTAAAGCATATTGTCAAGCTTTCTCAAAGTTAAACAAGCAAAAAATTCCCATCTCTTCTCTTATAGATTTGTTCAAACCAGCCAAATATCATTAGATTATCTGTTCATTGGTTTCTTTTAACCCAACATGTTTTGATAGATTATTAATCTCAATTGTGTACTCCTCCATGGTCATTCCCTTTTTCTTCAAGAAATGAAATCTCTCATTCAACTCTATTGCAAATCAACAGGCAAAAATTGCTTCCTCATTTCAGCCTTCCTATGCTCCCAAGTCTGATTTTTTGCCTTTCCTTGGCAAGCGCTTCTCTAAAACTCTCTTCTGTCGCTGAAGGACAGTGCCTTCCATTTTTGCTTCTCACAAAGAACCTTCCTATCTTTCAGCCATAGGCTTCCATTCAAAAGTAATTTTTTAAACTTGCTTCCCAATTGAAATAGTCCCATGCATCTTTCCTTAAAGATCAGTAACTTCTGGTTTGATTCCACCAGCCAACAAATCAAGTGCGCTTACCAAATGCTTTTCCAATCTGCCTCATGCCACGAATCTGCAGTTTCAGCATCATGAAAGGGGTTTTCATCTTCACCATAGTCAAGTTCTCCCTCAGCACCACCTTCCAGCATGTCAAAAGGGCTGTGGTCACTTTCCAGAATCTCCCTACAGGTTCCCACATGTTCCTATCGCTGCACCACATGCACAGCTTGTGATAAATCTATCATATGCCGCATCGCAGTGAATTCTGTTTCGTGGATTTGATTGCATTTTCAACGTCCTATAGCACGCCCAACTATGGCTCTAAAGTGAAAATCCTAACACAACTATAGGATCATTCCTGATACCAGTTTGTTGCAGTTTGAGAGGAATATCAGCAAAAACAAGTGCAAAAATTGGCGAAAACAATGGAAGATAAAATCTTATACAAAGATACTAAAATTGGGGTTTAAGAAAACTTCAAAAGTTGATTTAGAGTAGTGACTAAATACAAAGTGTCTTTAAAGGACTATACAACAGTTACAACAATAATTAAATGGTAGTCTTTGATCACAAAGGAACTCATCTAATCACTGGAATCCATCTATTTTAAAAGTCACATGCTAGTCACATGACAACCTAATAAAGCAAATATATAAAAAAGGTTCCAGAACCTAATAACTTAAATATTAACCACAAGTAAACAAATAAAAATAAAATAAAAACACTAATAATCTGAATCTATTCTAAATCATCAACCCTCCGTCATGTAGACATCGAGTATCCCTTGGCTTTCAGCTAGGTCGGGTATTCTATAGTTCCATTTAATTTTTCGTTAACTCTTATTAAGTGCACTAATCTAACTTGGACCCAACACTTTGATGTCTTTTGATCCATTCAACACTAGACATAACTAGGTTGACCTAGTTCATTTTATTTCATCTTTTTTTATATTTCTTGGGCTGACCTCTCTTGGACCTAGGCCCACTAACTTTGTTGGTTTATCCATTTAGTTTTTGAACAAACTAAATAACCTAAGTAGGAATAACTTAGGTAGGGTTGGAGAGTAACAAATTGCTAGTTTTTTCTCTCTTTGTATTGTGTTAGAATGAGTATATATACACAAGCTGAGCCATAGTTTGCTCCTAAAATACAGGGATAGAGTATAAAATACAAGTTTAAATATGTTACAAATAGATAAGGTAGAATTTAAACTTAAGTGGTAGTTTTATCCTATTTTTGTGGAACCATTTTATCTTCTCATCTCCACTTTATTTTCTCATCTTTCTTATCTCTTTAGTTTTAAACATTCCTTATCATCTTATCTTCTTTCGGCTTTTATTCAAACACAGTAATACACAAGTTTCGTTTCTTCACCTTATCTTCTTTCAACACTCTCCTTTAAGTTGCTGAATAGATGTCTCTCATTCCTAACTTGCCTATGATCAATTCAAACCCTTGTCTAGTCATAGCTTTGGTAAGAATATCAGCTTCTTGAGAATCAATAGGGATATAGGTGAGGTTAATTCCTCCATCTTTAATTTCTTGTTTAACAAAGTGTAGATCAATCATCACGTGTGAGGTTAATTCTTCCATCTAATTTGTTGTCACTGTACAGTCTTATAGGAGCAGACAGGCATATTTAGATCTTTCATTAGTTTTTCTAGCCAAATAATTTCACATACACCTTGAGCAATGGCTTCATACTCTGCTTTTGCACTACTTCAAACAACCACATTTTGCTTCTTGCTTCTCTATGTAATAAGATTCCCTTATACCTTAGTACAATACCCTGATGTAGACTTACTATCCTTAATAGATCCATCCCAATCAACATCTATGAATCCTATTATTCCTCGATCTTCATTCTTTCTTAATAGTAATCGCCTCCTAGGTGTGCCTTTAATATATCTAAGAATGTAACAGGCAACATTGAGGTGTTAGCTAGTGGGTGAATGCATAAATTGGCTCACTATACTTACACCATATGTAATATTAGGTCGTGTAAGGGATATGTAGGTAAATTGGCCTACTAATTGCTGGTATCTCCCTCTATCTACCGGACGCTCTGCTCCATCTCTTTGTTTATACTTTCAGTTTGGCTCTAAGGGTGTACTGGTTGGTTTACAAGCAAGCTTACTTGTTTCCTTCAGTAAATCTAGTGTGTATTTCCTTTGAGAGATGAAAATTCCTTTTTTACTTCTGACTACTTCCATTCCTAGAAAATACCTCAGCTGTCTTAGGTCTTTTACTTCAAAAACTTGTTGTAACTATTCTTTATGCTTCTTTATTTTTTGGATGTTATTCCAATGATAATAATATGATCCATATAAACAATTAGAATAGTTTTCCTACCATTTGCTGCATGTTTAGTAAATAATGTATGATCCGCCTATCCTTAATTGTACTTTAGCTGGCTTAAAGTAGTACTGAACTGTTTGAACCAAGCCCTAGGGGACTGTTTAAGTCCATATAAAGACTTCTTAAGCTTGCAAACCTTTCCTTCCCTACCTTCTGTCTCAAAACTTGAAGGAATTCTCATGTAGATCTCTTCTTCTAGATCACCATTTAGAAATGCTTTTTTAATATCAAGTTGGTGTAATTCCCAATTTAGATTGGCTCCAAGTGAGAGAAAGACATGTATAGAGTTCAATTTAGCAACCGGAGTAAATGTCTCCTCATAGTCTAATCCTTGAGTTTGGGTAAATCCTTGGGACTACTAATCTAGCCTTGTACTTGTCAAGACTTCCATCTAATTTATATTTAATGGTAAACACCCACTTGCTACCAACCATCTTCTCATCGTCAACTAAGGTTACAATCTCCCATGTGCCATTCTTTTGTAATGTATGCATTTCATCCATTCTTGTAAAGCACTATGTATATCCTTAGGAATCTCAATTTCATCAACACGTGTAGTGAAAGTCCTGAATTGTGGAGATAATCTAGAATATAATAGGTGGTTAGATATAAGATACTTAGCACATGACCTTACTCCTTTCTGCCAGGCTATTGGGATATTCGGATCATCAAATTCTATAGGTACTGCCCCTTTTTCATCCTCTTTAGGTACTGCCATTTGTCCATCTTCTTCAGTCATTGGACCTTCCTCTTGAGGTGACAACTGACCTTTCTGAGGATCACGAGGTCTTCTAGAGTAAACAAAGGTTGGTTTTTTAGGACTTTGTTGGACCTGTTGTTCTCCTTATTGATGTGTTATATGTGGAGTAGGAGTAAATATAGTAACTTTCTCATGATAGAAAAAAGAGGTATCCCAGCATTGCTTTGCATTAGTGGTCCCTCTTACAGAGAATTGGGTGGGGGGGGGGGAGATAAAAGTATCGATTCTCAAGAAATGAGGCATCACAAGATACAAAAAAATTTCTAGTTTTAGGATAATAACACTTGTAGCCTTATTGTGTCGAAGCGTACCCAACAAACACACATTTGATGGACTTAGGTTCCAATTTGGAATGGGATGGTTGGTGGTTATACAAAAACGCAGTACAACCAAATACCTTCGGTGATAATGAATTAAGCATCCTAGTATGAAGAGGGTAGCTAGTAAGAAAGGTACTTAATGGAGTCTTAAAATTAAGAACCTTGGAAGGAAGTTTATTAATAAGATAGGTTGCTATAAGAATTGCCTCCTCCCAATAGGAAGTAGGGACTAAGCTGGTAACCATCAAGGATCAAGCAGTCTCAAGGAGTTTGCGATTCTTCTTTTTAGCCACTCCATTCTGTTGTGGATTATAGGGATAAGAACTCTGATGAATAATTCCATGTTCGATTAGATAGTTGTTAAATTCATTGGAGAAGTATTCCCTACCAATATCTGATCGAAGGATATGGATTGAAGATTGAAAAACATTTCACACCATTTGATGGAATTTTCTAAAGATTGTGTTAGCTTCAGATTTTTCTTTCATTAAGAAAACCCAACAAATCTTGGTATGATCTTCTATGAAGGTGATAATCCAGCGGGTGTTTGTTAAGTTAGGAATTCTTGCTAGTCCCCATATGTCACTATGAACCAAATAAAATGGCTTGGAGGGTTGGTAAGAGTGAATAGGATGTGAGACTCTAGTTTGTTTAGCAAGTATACACTGCTCACATTTGAAATAATCACTCCCTTTATTGATAAACAGATGGGGATAGAAGATTTTCAAATAACTAAAACTAGAATTTCCTAATCGTTTGTGCCATAGTTGTTGATACGACCCTAGGGTTTAGGGAGTAAATTGGTAAGAATTAGAGGAAGAAAGAGCAGCAAGGGAGGGAAAGAGAGAATATAATAGAAAGAATGGTGGGAGAAGAGAGAAAACTGAGGGAAAGCTAGGAGAATTGAGAGAGAGAAATAGAATTCAATTGTTATTGAAATCATGCCTTTCTCTAACATGCTAACCTCTTTATAGGCTTACAATTGAAGGAAATAATAGAAAATTCAACCAACTAACTACTCTAACAGCCTTGCTAACTGTTTATACAAGAGTTAGTTATTTCCGCCAACCTCTAAAATTCTACAATTAGCTCTACAACTTATACACCATGGATTCCCCCCCTCCCAAATTACAATCATATCCTCAGGGTCATGACAATCCCCACCCCTTCAAACAATTATTGTCCCTAAGAATTGATAGTTGTTGACCTGTTCTTTATCCAATACTGGTCTTAACAATTTGATTTATTCTTCTCTTTTTTTCCTGGCGCTCCTTCTACTTCTAAGCTTTATCCCGTCTTCCCTTACATTCTGTTGCTTTTGTTTTTCATGCACAAATGGAGTGTAGACTCCAAGAATCACTATATCAAGGCTCTCTTCTCCAATCTCAAATCTTCCGAACCAGATGGTAGCAACCTCCTCTTTCACAATATCAAAACTCCCAAACCATATGGAAGCACCCTTCTCGAACCAAATGGAAGTACCTTTCTCTTCCTTCACCTTCCGAATCTTGTTTAGACTAAGTAACATGGCAGCAATACTGTCATAGTGCCCGATATCAAAATTATTCACAATAACATGGGAATTTTCTTCAGCTAGAATTATCTTAACCAGTGGCCCCTCCGTCTTTTCCAAAACTAAAGGTAAGAAAGCCATTCTCTTAGAATCTGCTTCCTCAGAACCATTCTTGCCTTCAGCCTCTAGTTTTTTCCTTTGGTCTAAGTCTTCATCGATTACATGTTTCCCTTCAACAACTTTAGTATCAGCTTCCTTAGAATCATTGTTAAGTAGTTCCAATCCGGATTGTTCCGTTAAAGCTCCTTTAGTTACATATAGTCCTTTACAAACTTGCGAGCTGCTCTTACGATAACTTTCCAGTGGCAGTCCATGCTTTCTACAAATGGCTTCTAGTGCCAATTCTTCCAGCCTCGCTTTCTTCGTCGTTTGTTCCACCGTAGTAGGGCAGAACATTTTCACACTAAGCCTTAACGCATCGTTAAGACCATTAATGAATCTTGATACAAAGTAATGTTCTGACAAGGCTAGCTGAAAGCTCCACATCAATGCCCCTAATTATTTAAACGTCGCTTGATATTCAATTACTAATCCTTCCTGCTTAAGCTTGTTGAACTCCTCAATTACATCAATCATGTTCTTCTCCCCAAATTGGTCACACAGATCTTTAGCAAAGTCAGTCAACCTGACCTCCCCTTCCCTTGTTGCAGCACATAGTCTATCAACCATCTCCTCCATTCAATTCCTTGAAAATTCATTGCTGTAACAACTAACAACTCAGCTTCTAAGGATCTTTACAAAAATTTATTCCAATACTAAAATTCAGCAACCTAAGCCATTGCAATGGTTGCTTCCAATTCAGCAACCTTAATTCCTGCTGCCTAACAGCCTCCAAATCAATTTTTTTTTTTTTTTTGAAATCTGATAGCAATTGCGATGGCTCCAATTGTTCAGATTCACTTCTCACCACTTCTTGCTCAAGAATCAACGTCAGAGATTACCAAACTGAGATTCATCCATATGAAATTAATAACTGAGGATCGTTGGCCAGTTCTAATTCAACAACCGTCTTCCTGAATCGTCCCTGGCTCGCTTCTGAAATGCTTCTGCTACGCAATCCTCTTCTTAAACCTGATCAAGTTTGTTTAGACTTTCTGTTCGCCTACTCACAACTTCCAACTTCACCAGAATTCCATCACTATAACCTCGCAAAGCAGCCTCGATCAGCCCTATCCAGATTCGCATAACTCACAAGCAGCAACCGAGATTTGAATTTTTGCTCCCGACTGTGCCTTCCTTCTTGCCTCAACCACATGCAGCGAGTTTGTCGAAATCAAAATGATTCAAGGATCGCCTCCGTCTCACCCAATCACCGACCTCTGCTTGAGATTCCCCTGAATTCTTGAATCGCCCACTGTCTCCAGGATTCTCAAAATTTGTTGCTCTTGATTTGCCTTCTAATTCCCCTCAATATCCTGTTGGAATTCTTTTGGCCTGCGTCGTCTTCACTCCCGAGTCGAAGTTGCTTTGCTCGGCTTCACTTTTCAAATCCGAACTTGCTTTGCTCAACTACACCTTCCAATCCGCGTTCAATTCTACCTTACAACCAGTCGCTGGGTTGGATTGCTTAGCTCGCTCAATTCCAATTCATCTCTTCTACCTTCGAGTCGACTTCTCCAAATTGATAACATGAGAATCGCTGCTAGAGGAAATCTGCTTCTGGACAATTTCCGTTCTCAATGGCCCAAGGCTTTGCTTCTCATCGTGACTTCCTTCACGTCGGATTGGATGCCTTCTTCTCTCACCCGATCACCATCCAAGGCCTGGAGAAGCACTAGCTTTGCTGCAATCTTCTTGGAGTCATTGTCGCCACCCAATCACCGACCAAAGCTCCGTAACCACCAGAATTCCTTATCTCTGCCTTGGCTCAAAATCGCAGCACTTCACTTCCAGATTACAGCTCTTGACTGAATCAAGTCAAAGATCACTAGGTCGCAATCAAGTCAAAGAGCAGAAAGGGTGGGAAAGAGAGAACTGAACAGAAAGAATGGTGGGAGAAGAGAGAAAACCGAGGGAAAACTAGGAGAATTGAGAGAGGGAAATGGAATTCAATTGTTATTCAAATTATGCCTTTCTTTAACTATGCCAGCCTTTTTATAGGCTTATAATTGAAGGAAATAATAGAAAATATAACCAACTAACTACTCTAACAACCTTGCTAACTGTTTATACAAGATTTAGTTATTCCCGCCTAACTTCTAAACTTCTACAATTAACTCCCCCCCCCCACAATTACAATCATATCCTTAGGATCATGACAGTTGTATATCGAAATCTAAGACAATAGAAAAAGAGAAGCTTGCATGTAACCTAGATGAAGTGGGGGTATATGCTACTCCTGAAACATAGTAACGACCTTCCCTTCCCTCAGCATTGCCAATTATCTTTCCCGAAGTTAGGTCCTAAAAAACACAATGAGACGGAAGGAATGTCACCATATAATTCATATCCTTTATTAGCTTATTGATAGACAATAGCTTACATTTCAAATTAGGCACATATAATACAAATCTTAGGTGCAAGCCTGCTATTGTAACACCCAGTGTAACCGGTGTTAAAAAAATAAGAATGGAAGTGTAAAAATTTCAAAAATGCCCTTGAGAAGGTGTTGGATCCTTGAGATTGAGGGTGCCCTATGAGAGGGGTATTTTGGTAATTTGGATAGTGAAATCCAATAAAAATGGTATTTTGGTAAATTGAAAATAATTCCTATGTGGAATTAGGTGAGTAGGTGAATTAAATCTCAATTTTGTATTTATGTGGAGATAAGGGATTAATAAATTCACAAAGGGTATTTTGGAATTTAATTTCATAAAGGAAATAGGGAAAATGGATATTGAATTATTTGAGCAGAAATAATTAATTTTCCCTACATGGTGAATAAATGAGAAAATGCCACATGGGTGGATGAGATGAGATCTTGAGAGCCAATTATGGGTTTAAAAGGTGACACTTGGCAAAGTCTTGATCAAGTATAAATGGATGATTAAATTAAATGCAAAAGGAAAGGATAATTGGTCTTTCAAGCATTTAATGAGAGGCATTATGGTGTTGGATTAAAGAAAATCCAAATGAAATGGGAAAATAATCACCATTAATGTTTGGAATTATGGTGAGTTAAATAAATGAAATGGAAAGTGGGAAAATGGTCACCCACTAATGCTTGGAAAATTGTAGGATTTATTTAAATGGAAATGAGAGATTTATGTCTTTCAAGTGGTCTCTCATGTGATGGTGGAAAATTGTCCCATTAAATTAAATGGGAAAGAAATTAATTATGTCTCTCAAGTGTGATGGTTATGAAAATAGTCTCATTTAAGTAAATGAGAAATAAATGAAAAATACAAGTGATCTAAGGGCTTAGATGCATTCTTGAGAAGTAGAATGAATCCAAAGGTGGGGATTCAAAGAGAAGAAATGGCATGGATTGCCAAATATTAAGAGATGAGTGGTTGAGATTAAATCTTTCAAAAGCACTTGGATTGTGCTTTTAATTGAAGGTTGAAATCTTCTCTTGAAAAGTGAATAAAATTCAATGGATGAGAGTAATCAAGACCAAAGCACATGGATTGTGCTTTCTTGTGTGGTTGGGATTTTCTTTCAAAAAGCAAATGGAAATCAAGGGCTAAGATCAAGTCTTGAAATTGAGATTTCAAGACAAGAGTAGTATTTAAAGGGAAAGTAAGCCCTTGTCTCAAGTTTTGCCATTTCAAAGAGAGAAAGAAAATGAGTGGAAGGAAGAGTTGTCTTCCAAGAAGAAGAAAGGGAGAAGATGAAAGAATGGAGAAGAAATGAAGATCAAATTAAGGTATGTTCCATTCTTCTCTTCTCTATTTAGTATTCTTGTATGCAAAGTGAGTGACAAGTTGAAATGCCATTTTAGGTGGGAGAAAATGGTGTTGGAAGCTCTCTTGAAATAAAGATAGGGAGGGTCAAGAATAAGGTAAGGGATGGCCCCATGTGGAGGTGGCCTTGCATTGCATTGTAAGTAAGTTGCATAAACTTTTATGTATCTCTTTGCATGCTTTATTTGTTCATGAGACTTATGGCCATGGGGGTGGGAAAGAAATGGTAGGTTGATGCCTCAAACCATGTTGGGTTGTGAGGATGGAATGACATAACCATGCTTGCATGCATTTGCATTACATAGACTTGTTATGCTTGTATTTACTTTGCATATGCATCCTTACTGAGCTTTTGAGCTCATGAGGTTTTATCCTCCCCTTGTAGGTTGTTCTTATGTCAAAAGAGAGAAGAAAAAGTTGCAAGCTTGTGGGTGGAAGTTCATGGTATTTATTTATTTTTGTTGTAAACTTATGGCTTATGGAAGCCTATGTTGTTATGTTTGATTTATGAGATGTAAAATTTATTGGGTTGGTAATGGTTTGTTAAAGCCTAAGACTATGAGTGTTTATTCCTTTGAAGTGTTGATTTTTTTTTAGTGAATGAAATTGAGGCTTATGGCATGTTGAAGCCTAAGTAAAAATCTCACTTTGGTATGAGTTGTTGTGGAAGCATCAAGGATGTTGCTTAAGCTTTAATCATGAAGGAAAAGAGGCTTTGAAATGTGAAAAGTGCATATTTTAAATGCATTTAGAGGTGAGAAATTTTCTGGAAAAATTTGGGTTTAAAGGGCCCAAGAAAAAAAAAAATTTGAAGCAGCAAGCAGGCAGCAGCCTGCGCGCGGGCGAGGCCGCATGGGCGGCCACGCGTGCGAGGGCTGCCGCGACTGCGCGCGCAGGTGGGCGCGCGCGGGAGGCCCCGCTGGCGCGAACGCGGCATGCGCGGCCAGCGCCCAGCGGGGCCCCGCGCGGGCCAGCGAGCCCCGCCAGCCAATTGAATTTGGGCCTCGGAGGAATTTTCAAAATGAAGGGATTTTTCGGGCATTTTGGAGAATAATGCCGAAATTTTGAAAAATTGAAAATGATGAGTTTTTCCTCCAAAATTGGTGATTAATCAATGGATTAATTTAAATGGTGATTTTTATGGAGCCTAGTAAAATTCTTGATCGGAAAAGAATTTAAAAATAATTGAGAAAATGGCATTTGGGCGTCTGTATGAGATTTCCTTTTTAGCCAACGTGGTGTGATTAAAGCCCATTGCTGCTATTGAATCCTGGGGATGAGGGAAGGAAAGGACGAGCCTAGTTCCCACCTAGGGTGTTTCATCTTGAAACATGATCCACCCTTCACCTAAGGCCGGGCAGGTGGACAATTTGGGTAATTGTTCACGAGTAACACCCGTAAGTGGGAGCGGGGCGTTACAACTATATAGATTGATCCTTCCCCTTTAGCAAAGGAAACTGTCCCATAAGCCATTGAAACTATTATATCCCTATCACACTTCTTATAAGTTGACAATATATGTAACGAACCTATCATATGATCTGAAGCTTTTGTATCTACAATCTAAACATCTGTAGATAGATTCTTAGAAAATAGACACTAATGTGATGTACCTTGTTTGGCAAGTGACACTGTTGGTATAGGGGATTTTGCTGAATCAAACGTTTTTGTGACTTTTGTCTAATTAAATACCTTTTGTCTAATTAGGTTAGTTGTTCTTCCTTATTCAAAATCCACTGCATAGGATGTGTAAGTTATTTTCCTTTGATTTCTTGCCTTTCAGTTTGCTGGTTTGCCATTGCATTTCCAGCAATTATCTTTTGCATGATAAGGCTTATTGTCAAGAGATTTTTATGTTTTATTCATTTATCATGCCAATATATATATACATGGATCACAATGCATTACAGGACTTGTACCACTAAGTATAACAACTAAATGTATCAAATAAAGTACAAATAGAATGAAACCCAATAAGCTACAAGAAATACAAATATATTCTAACACTTATGATAGTGATCACACCACTATTTATCTCGTTGAGATTCACCACGTAGTGGTGTTCGTTTCAATTTACAAGTAACAAGGGCTGAATTTTGGGTGCTACTCTCATTGGTAGAGAAAGAATTCATTCATTTCAATTTTGGGTGCTACTCTCATTGGTAGAGAAAGAATTCATTCATTTTAATTTTGGGTGCTACTCTTCTTACCTTTGCAAATGCCTCTCGAATATATGGGAATGGTTTGCTTCCCAATAATCTTCCTCGAACCTCATCTAGGTTAGAATTGAGTCCATGGAGAAAGTCAAACACTCGTTCTTTCTCCACCATTTTATTGTACTTAACTCCATCTTCAGTGCACTCTCATCTAATTTCATAAAAGTCCATCTCTTGCCATAGCTCAGTTAAGATGTTATAGTATTCAATGACCGAGTAATTACCTTGTCTGGTTGTTCAAATAGCTAATCGGATTTCAAAGCATTGAGCAGTGTTCTCCATATCAGAATAAAGTGCTTACACTGCCTCCCAAACCTCCTTAGCTATCTTATAGAAAAGATAAGTTCTGCCTATCTTTGGCTCCATAGAATTGATAATCTAAACCATAACAATCGAGTTCTCGACATCTCATACTTCATAGGTTGCTGCTTCAGTATCTAGCATAGGAATGGAATCGGTAAGATATCCCACTTTTCCTTTCCCTTTGATAACCAACAAGACAGATTGAGATCATTTTAAAAAATTAGTCTTACTTAGCTTATGTTGAGTAATTTGAAGGGTATGGCTGTCCAAAGAGATTGGAACAGCTGGAACTTGTGTGGTTCTGGTGGGTGTAAGACCAATGGCAGAGGTTTCACTCATAGATGGATTGCTGGTCATCATGAACACCATGCTTTGTTGAAGGAGAAGGATAAGGTATTCAGCCACAAGATCGGTGGCTCTAATACCATGAACAAACTAAATAACCTAAGTAGGAATAACTTAAGTAGGGTTGGAGAGTAACAAATCACTTGTTTTTTCTCTCTTTGTATTGAGTTTAGAATGAGTATATATGCACGAGCTGAGCCACAATTTGCTCCTAAAATACAGGGATAGAGTACAAAATACAAGTTCAAATATGTTACAAATAGTTAAGGTAGAATTTAAACTTAAGTGGTGGTTTTATCCTATTTTTGTGGAACCACTTTATCTTCTCATATTTCTTATCTCCTTCGACTTCTATTCAAACACAACAACACACAAGTTTAGTTTCTTCACCTTATCTTCCTACAATAGTTTTTATTTTATTTTTGGACTTGAGCTCTCTTTAATAACTTAGGTTCCCTAAGAATTGACATGATCCACATGTGTTTTCCATATCTATTTTACGTCCATTTTTTGTCACTGATGTAAACTAAAAGTTCAAAATAATTAGGGCCTGTCCTCTTTATTGTTTTTAGGTCGTTTTTCAATTTTCCAAAACAGTGAAAATGTATTTGCTTTCATATTTTCAAAAACACATTTTTCGAAAACAAGGAAAAATTTTGTAAAGAAAACTCAAAATAACAAAAATTCGTTTTAGTTGCTTTCATCACAAATATGCTCAAAATTTCCAGAACGCGAAAAATGATACAAACAAAAAGAATGCGTTTTTAGTAATTTCAAAACTGATACTTAAAACACAAAATTGAAAATGAATTCAAAACTTAAAACTGAAACACGAAGAGAATAACCCCTTAATTTTTGGATAAAATAGTCCCAAATTAATTTTTGGATAATGTTGGCAAGATTGTAGAGTTTTGAAGTTGATAAAGATAAGCGAGAAGATTTAAAGAAGTGGGTGGCAGATAAATAAAGATAAAGTGACAAATAATCCAAAGAGGACATGAGATTAAGCTAAAAATCTATTCCTACTATTTAGAGAGAAACACTCCTAATTTTAATAGATATGTAGTCTAATATTTCTCCTATTTTCTAGGAGAAAAGATAGCATGTATTGTATATATATTGATGCCCTAGATCAATGTATTTTCTAAGTAAGCTTTTGAGATTTTCAAAACTTGTTTCATGGTATCAGAGCTTAGGTTTCGATCATAAACAACATTGCCATATTGGTTGTTCTTCAAAGATCATGGCTGAAACACAAAATCCAACTTTAACCGAAGCCTCTGTTACAAGCTCTCTGAGCACCATTCCTTCTCCCTTTCTGCCAACTTTCTCTACAAATCCTATTGATAATCATCCTCCATGAATTACCCAACACAAGTTGAATTGGAGTAATTTTAGAGAATGGTTTCAATCAATGATATTGGTAATCAAAGGAAAAGGTAAAGGAATGTACCTCACTGGTTCCATCCCTACTCCACCAATAACAATAGGCTCTTATGGTGTTTGGGAAGTAAAAAATTCAACTATCATGGCGTAACTTATAAATTCTATGGAGCCTAGAATTGGCAAGACATACATCTTTAACAAAACAACAAAGGAAATATGGGATTCAATCCAAGAGATGTATTCAAACTTGGAGAATTCTTCCCAATGTTTTGAAATCAAGTCAGCCATTAAAACAACCAAACAAGGTAATCTTAGTGTTACTGAATATTTTAAATTTTGGTGTAATTATGGCATGAAATAAACCTGTTTTATACTGCCAGTTGGGAATGCCCAGCTGATAGTATCAAATATAATAAGATAGTTGAAAAGGATAGGGTTTTTGATTTCCTTCATGGTCTAAACTTTGATTTGAATGAAGTAAGAGGAAGGATTTTGGGTACAAAGCCCTTGCCTTCACTTAAAGAAGTATTTGCAAAAGAAGGGAAGAAAGCAGACGAAAAGTAATGCTGCAGAATAGCCAAGGCCTTAGTCATCAGAATTTGGCTTTTGCTACTGTCAACCAATGGGAAGCTTTACTAAAGAATCAAGGAAGAGAAAAGAAGTGGTGTGATCATTGTAAGAGGCCATATCATACAAAAGAAACATGTTGGAAGATTCATGGCAAACTAACTGGAAGCCACGAAACATGAGGGAAATTCCTAGGTCAACCTATGTAGCAGAGGTATCAATTGAAAACAGGAAGTGCATTGATCTAAATCTTTCAGAAGAGAAAAAACAAACCCTATATAGGCTATTAAACCAAGGTATAAACCTCTTAGGCCCTTCTAATCCTCAGCCCTTCACATCCATAGCTTTTCAAGGTAATTTTCATTACTCTTTAATTTCAAGAAAGCTTCCTAAGAGTGTTTGGACAGTAGATACTGGGGCATCAGATCATATGTCAAACTTTGCTGGCTTAATGACTGAATACACCCCATGTAGCACTTCTACTAATATTTCCATGTAAGATGGCACAACCTCTCCTGCCATGGGAGTCAGAACCGTGTGCATATCAAAATTAAGGCTAAATTTTGTCCTACATGCACTAGGACTGCAATACAATCTCCTCTCTATTAGTAGAATAACCAGAGACCTAAATTGTATTATTAAATTCTTTCCATCTTATTTTGTGTTTCGGGATGAAGCTTCGGGGATGATGATTGGCAGTGCTGAGGTAAGAGATGGTCTTTACTATGTGGCAGGAAATGTTTCAAGTTCTTCTAAGGTTGTCCTAAATGTAACTACTAATGCTAAGGTCTTACTATAACATAAACGTTTAGGACACCCTAGCTTTTCTTATCTTAAATCTTTGTATTCACAATTTTTCAATAAAGAATAGATTCTTGCATGTTAGCAGTGTACTCAAGCCAAATAACCTCGTTCTCATCATTCTATTTAGTCCTATAAGCCATCTAAATCCTTCCATCTAATTCATAGTGATATATTGGGGTCCCTCTAAACACCCAAATATCATTAGTTCTAGATGATTCATAACCTTCATTGATGATCATTCTAAAGCTTGTTGGGTGTAACTTATGAAGGAAAAATCAAAAGCTAGCAATATTTTCAAATTGTTTCACAAATTTATTTTGAATATGTTTCAAATTTCTATTCATGTCCTTCGAACTGATAATGGTCGAGAATATTTCTCTCATGATTTCACAAATTACCTATCTGAATTTTGTATTTTGCATCAAAGCTTATGTCTATACACACCCCAACAAAATAGTGTGGCCGAAAGAAAAAAATAGATATCTTCTAGAGGTGGCCTGAGCTATGATGTTTACTATCAATGTTCCCTATTTTTATTGGGGGGGGGGGGAGGCGGTCCTTACAGCTGCCTATTTCATCAATCGCTTATCCTCTAAAATCCTGCAGTTTTGAACCCCTCTAAATACACTTTATGATCTATGTCCAAATGCTCCCTTTCTTCCTTCAGTTGAAACTAAGGTATTATGATGCATTGTTTATGTTCACAACAACTCTCTCTCTTGGAAAAAATTGGACCCCAAAACTCTCAAGTGCATCTTTATTGGGTACTCTCCATCCCAAAAAGGATACAAATGCTATTTCACTACCACCCGAAAGTTCTTTGTATCCATTGATGTTACATTTTATGAGGATCTCCCATTTTATTCTTCAACCAATTCTCAACAAGCAATACCTAGCCCTCACATTGATCCTCTGATTTCTCTCCCTCCTCTTGCACCTTTACTACTAGTATCTCAAGGGGGAGTATCTTCTATAACACCCCCTCTCCTAGAATTGCCCGAGAAAAGGTGCTACAGGAAAAATAGATAAAATAAAATAAACTCTCTAATAAACTGAATTTGAAATCATCAATAACTCAACAAATCAAAACTGGAAGCATCTCAAACAAATGAAATTGAACTCTGTGTTAATATAAATTGAAAATCATAAATTCTGTTTAAGGGACAATCCCTCAACTGAGATATAAAATAATTCTAAACTAACAAGATACTATAAACTAACAAAACTACACCATTATGAATAAAAGTTTGGGAAAACGAATCCCAATTGATATGAACAACATCAAGGATGATTCAAAGATAATATTTGATTGAATTGCTATAAAGGATCATATATATCTTTGCCAAAACTCACTGTATACGTATATATATACACTGTAACTGTTAAAATCTGAGAACCAAATGAAGGGTTCTTGAATAATTTGAAAATGAAACTTAATATAAACCTGTAATGGAAGGGATTACAGGGAAGATACTTGCCTTATGATATCGATCGGATCAAACGCTTTCAATGAGACCTTCTATGTAAAGCAACTTTTGCAACTCACAGACTTCTTAGCTCTCTACTCCTCACGTGACGTGAAGAACACTATAGCTTATGTGCCTTTATATAGATAAAGAAATAACCCTAGAAGCCCATCTCCTTCTCCTTTTATAATTTGGAGTCCTTATTCTTAATTAACTTAGAGACTTCAAACTTAAACCTTCTCACGTATGAATTCTCCCAATTACATAATATCTCTAATTAAATAATTCCTAATAATAAGAAATTATTATTTAAAACTCTAGAATTACTTTCATGCCCTTGCATTTAATTTTCACATAATTTAAATGCCTTTAAATGCTATTCCTCTCATTTAAAAAATTCTAAATTGCCACATTAAATAATTAATTGACAAATTCTCTTAGCCAAGAATTAAATAAATAATTAAATAATTCTTAAATAACTTCTTGGCCCTCTAATGGGTTGTTACATCTTCAGCTTCTACTCCTAAGAATATATTGACAAGTTCCTCCTCAGTTCCTGACCCTCAGCTACCTAACTCTCCTGATCCCTCTCCTCTACCTGTTACCTCTAAGCCTACTGTAGAACCAACTGCTCCTACTACCACTGCTACTGCTACCAGCAACCCCTGCAAGTCTACTCCAAAAGGCCCAAAGATCATCAAGAACCTCAACAAGGTCAACACTCTCTCCAAAAGGTTGGTTAGGATGGCTTCTATAAGGGTAGTACTGCTATTGACACTACTACTGACAACACGGATAGCAAGTCTATGAAGGGAAATGGGTTAGACTGGGCTGTTCCTATAGCCTTACAAAAAGGGGTAAGATCATGTGTCAAATATCCTATTTCTAAATTAAACCTTTAGTTCAGGGGTTTGTGGCAAAAATTGATGGCATTGAGATTCCAAAGAATATACACAATTCTATGAATGACCCTAGATGGAAGGTTGCTGTTATGGAAGAAATGATTGTCTTGGTGGAAAATCATACTTGGGATATTGTGCAACTACCTTCTAACAAGAAGGTAGTTGGGTGTAAATGGGTGTTCACTGTGAAAACCCATGGAGATGGAAGCATTGAAAGATATAAGGCTTGATTGGTGGCACAAGGGTTTACTCAAACGTATGGAATCGATTATGCGGAGACCTTTGCTCCTGTGGCTAAGCTCAATTCAATATGGGTATTACTCTCACTTGTAGTTAATTTAGATTGGCCTTTATTCCAATTGGATGTTAAAAATGCTTTTCTTAGTGGTGATTTGGATGAGGAGATATAGATGAAGATTCTTGAACATGAGGTAGACAGTGGAAAGGTTTGTAGACTTAAAAGATCTCTCTATGGTTTGAAGCAGTCACCAAGGGCTTGGTGTAAGAAATTCAGAATGACTCTAAACCAATTAGGGTATAAACAAGGACAAGCTAACCATACCTTGTTTATAAAGCATGCTAAAAATGGAAGAAGAGCTATATTAATTGTCTATGTTGATGATATTATTGTAATAGGAGATGATATGTAGGAAATTGACAACTTAAAGAAGCAATTGAGGGCTGAATTTGAAGTCAAAGACCTAGGGATTGTAGGATATTTTCGAGGAATGGAGGTGGCTCGGAGCAAAGAAGGATTATTCATCTCACAAAGGAAGTATACTATGGATTTGCTAGAGGATACAAGAATGTTGGCATGCAGACCTGCTAGAAATTCCTTAGATAAGGGCTAGAAGTTTGAAGAAAATGATGATGATCAACTAGTGGAAAAGGAAAGATACCAAAAGTTGGTTGGGAGATTGATCTATCTATCACTTACTAGGCTAGACATAGCTTATGTAGTAATTGTTAGTCAATATATGCATTTTCCTACTCAAAAACATATGAATGCAGTTTTTCATGTTCTA
Source organism: Diospyros kaki (assembly GCA_036245055.1). Lineage (NCBI taxonomy): Eukaryota > Viridiplantae > Streptophyta > Magnoliopsida > Ericales > Ebenaceae > Diospyros > Diospyros kaki. Next base: position 24,825,930 of record BSEG01000006.1, on the reverse strand, counting down.
AGATATCTTAAAGGAACACCTGGAAAGGGTTTAATGTTTCGGAAGACTAATGAGAGAGGAATTGAAGGCTTTATTGATGCAGATTGGGCAGGTTCCACTACTGACAACAGGTCCACTTTTGATTATTGTACCAAGGTATGGGGAAATGTGGTCAGTGGTTGCTCGCAGCAGTGCAGAAGCAGAATTCCGAGCTATAGCTCAAGGAATTTGCGAGGTAATGTGGTTAGAAAGACTAATGGAAGACATATTGATACCTATATCACAACCAACTAAGGTATATAGTGATAGTAAATCGACAATTAACATTATGAGAAATCCTATTTAACATGATAGAATGAAGCATGTAAGAATAGATAGAAGTTTTATAAAGAGGGATTAACTTGTCCTTCATTCCTACAACTGATCAAGTAGCTAATGTGTTCACAAAAGCTATGGCAAGAATAGTATTCGAGACATTGATTGGCAAGCTGGGAATGACATGTATCTATTCTCCAACTTGAGGAGGAGTATTATCAAGATTGAGAATTTTTTAAGTTGATAAAGATAAGTGAGAAGATTTAAAGAAGTGGATGGAAGATAAATGAAGATAAATGGACAGATAATCCAAAGAGGACACGAGATTAAGATAAAAGTCTATTTCTACTATTTAGGAGATAAACACTCCGAATTTTTAGGAGATATGTAGTCTAATATTTCTCTTGTTTTCTAGGAGAAAAGATAGCATGTATTGTATATATATTGGTACCATAGATCAATGTATTTTCTAAGTAAGTTTTCGTGATTTTCAAAGCTTGTTTAAGATAAAAGTTTAAAATAATTAATTTTCATTGCTTTAAAATGTGATTCCTTTAAATTAGATTGGAATGTATTGCACATGCATACATTAAACATAGTACTTGGCCTAAGTGGGATCAAATATAATAAGTTATCATGCTCCTATAGAGTTTTGAGTCAAAGGGTTTACCACTCTCATCTTGGTCAAGCATGGAAGATGTACCCAACCTTTGTCCTTGCAAAACCTTCTTTAATTTAAAATTTACTAAGCTTTCGATACTAAGCTCTGGGACCTTGTTTGAAACCACATAAGGCCTTAGTTTGTAAACATGGTTTGAAAATTTTAAATCTCTAAAACCAGGGCGGTTGTTCAACATACACTTCCTCATTTAATAAACAATTCAAAACAACACTTTTTCATTTGAAAAGTTTGAAAATTTGTAGCATGCAAAGGCCAATAATATTCTTATAACTTTTAGTCTAGCTACAAGGGGGCATAAGTTTCATCATAATCAACTCCTTGACTATACCCTTGAGAAACTAGTCTAGCTTTGTTCTTGTTTCTATCTCATTTTCATCCAGTTTATTTCTAAAAACTCATTTGGGTACTTAAAATTGATCTTTGGGTCTTGGTACAAGATGTCAAATCTCATTTCCTTTAAATTGATTTAGCTCTTCTTGCATTGCATGATCCAATTTTTATCATTCAAGGCATCATTAACATTTTTTAGGTTCAACTTGGGATAGAAAACAAGCTTCTTACATTTATTTCTTAAGGATGATCAAATTCAACCCTTGTAATGGGTCTTAAAGGATATCATTACCATGGACATATCTTCTTTCCCTTGGATGTGTATGCTCCCTTTGTTCTTGGGGTGTGTCCACTTGATCCATCCTAGAGGATTCTCCTTCTTGATCATTTCTCTTATCGAAGGAAAGATCACTTGTGCTCTAATTCATCTATGTCATAGTCAACAAATCTCTTTCTATGATTAGGGGCAAAGCATGACAAAAATTGTCACGAGATCCAAAGAGTTAATGTATAAACATAATTACATGCATCCAAATATATTAGCAAAAGCTCAATCAAAATATCACTTAAGGTAAAAATAAAGCAAAAAATATATGCACTGTTTTATTTTTACAGAACTATTGCACTTGTTTTTTTCCTTAATATAGGATATTAGGAGGGGGGTTATAAAAACTATGAATGTATTCTAAATGTCATCGAGAAAACCATTCTTTATATGAAATAATCCTAAGTGAGAACAGTAATCAACAAGTAAATTGACATCGGGTAAGAATGATAAACGTACTCGAATAAAGGATGGACTTGGCTGAATAACAAAAGGTTTACACGAGAATGAATTAGGGTATTCACCAATTGAAAACAACACTCTAGTAGAAAGATAAATGTATAAGAGAATGATTATGTATATTCATAACTGGTGTGCGCGTCAGTTTATATACACATATTCTATTCCTAGATTAGGAATCTACATTAATGACAAACTATACAGCAAAAGGAAACAACAGGAATGGGAAACTGCAAATTATAGTTATGCATATTCTATTTCCTATTAGACTAAGCTATATTTAGTAACACAGAGTAAAAGAGACAGTGATTCAGTCATGTGGACAGCCAGATCATTCCTAATTTTCCACAGTGGACAGTCGGATCATTCCTGATTTTCCACAGATAGGGGGTATATGGAAAAATCTTGAATGGCATGGCTACCTACCCCAATGAGTCCCTGCCTTTTGCATATGAGATGTGTTAGATTCATCAAATGCTACATGTATTTGTTCTTCGATCAAAAGCATATTGCTTTCCAGCTAGATTGAAGGTTGTCATGAGGTGTAAAAAATCTAAGCGTAATAAGTCAAGTGGCCTAGATGTTTTGACATCATTTTTAGGTTCAAATGAACTTCTACTTTGTTTTCCTTCCATGCATGTGTCACATAAATGATCTCTTTTAAAATTATCTTAGGTAAGCCTCTTAAGTACTTTCCTAGATAATTTATTAATTAAGTCCATGCTTGCATACCCTAGCTACTTATGCCATTATCAATAAATGTTATCATTTGAAGTTGCAAGACAATTTTCATTTTCACATGTGAGTTCATCTAAATAAATTACGAAAGTATTTTTATGCGTGGGGCCAATCAATTTGATTTCATTTGTATTTGCATTTGTTACATGACGCATATTTGTTTCAAAAGTGATTTTCTGCACTTTTATCGCATAGTTGACTAATATTAAATAAATTGTTTTTCAAACCATCTATTAGCAATACATTTTCAATCTTAATGGAGTTTTAGCCAATGTTACCTATACCAAGGTTGTTGCCTTTAGAGTCATCTCCATAGGTAACCATTCCTCCATCTTTTAGCTTGAAGGAGATGAATTGACTTTGATCTCCCGTCATGTTCTTAGTGCATCCATCTATTACACGGACTTTGCATTTTAAGGTATTGTACTAGTGTCAACATGGCATGGCACTGGTAATGGTATGGGACACGTGTTACGTCTTGTTTTTTTATTTATTTATTTAATTTATTTTTAATTTAAAATAATAAAAATAACAATTTATTATTTTTGTTAATGTAAGAACCCGTTAAATGGTCTTGGATGGTAATTATATTTTTGGTGCAGTGCATTTTATGTGAACCTTAATTGTTAGATGCAATTAAATAAAATTAATTAATGTTTCTGATTAAGATTTTTGCTTGAAAATAAATTATTGTGTGTGTGATGTTTAAGGTATAAAATATGTTATGAAGTGGGCTTGGACCAAGGGTTGTAGCCCTAAAGAAAGTGATGGGTTGATCAATTTTATGGGCCTAGCATGGATGGGCTTTTGAGTGGGTTTGGGCCATTAATATAAGTGGGCCTTTGTATATATATATATATATATATATGTGTGTGTGTGTGTGTGCGCGCGCGCGCGCGTGTTATATTGTGTGTAAAATTGATGATTAAAGTAAATGGATTATGAAAATGGAAAGAAAGCTAAAAGTCCAAAATGGGGCTTGATAAAGTGTTGTGTGTGTGATATGTATGTGGGGCAAAAGTGGAAAAAAGAAGCAAGGTTGGTGAGGGGTTGGTGATGGACGAGAGGGGTGGCCATACCCTCTTGTTCTCTTCTTCTCCAAGCTTCAATCTTCATTCTTCTTTCTCCTTCATTTCCTTTTCTCTCGGCAGCCCTCTTGCTCCTTTTTCTTCATCTTCTTCATTCCTTCTTCTTCCATTGTTGGTTGGGAAGCAAGCTCAAGTAGAGGGTCTTCATCATCTTCTTGGTCTCTCCATTTTAAGGCAAGCATCCTTCTTTGTTTCTCATATCATTTGTTACAAGATTATATCCTTATGCTTAGCCAAGATTATATGTTCATGTCTTTAAGTGGTGTTTTTGAAGCTTGAGTTGAGTATGTTGTTTCCAACTTTTTTCCAAAAAAATGTGGGTTTCTTTCAATGGCTTCATTGAGTCTTGTTCTTGGTCTCTATGGGGCTTGTTTTCCCCATCTTTATTTCATGGAATGGCAACTTGGGGGTTAGAAGATTAGCCATGGTTTGTTTTGGGGTGTTTTGAGGTTATTTTTTGTGTTTAATGGCAATGAGTCAATTATTTTTGAGGCTTAGTCGACTCATCGGAAGCCTATTTTCTCATGTTTTTGGTGCCAGCCTTAACTCAGTCGACTAATGGGTGTTCATGAGTCTACTAAGCATCAGTCTACTAAGCATCATTCGACTAAGCATTTTCTTTAGTCGACTAAGCTTTAGTCGACTATTCCCTCCCAAAAGTCGACTAATCAACATTTTTCAGCACTATGCATGTTGCGCTATTTTGACCATAACTTTTGATGTAGAACTCGGAATTGCGATCCATTTGAAGCATCATAAACTAAACTTTGAGGGCTTTAATTTGATATATAATATGATATATTTTGGACATATTTTGGGTCAATTAAGGCTTTCCTAAAACTACACTAACCATAGCAAGCTTGTTTAGGGAAGTTGTTAAGTAATGTTTTTAGGGTGGCATGTCCACGAAAATCTCTTATCTTGGGTGATGCATTGCTATCATTACCTTTGCACCTCTTGTTATTATTTTGGCAGGGCAGCTAAGTCCACAAGTGTGAGACGGGATATCCCATTGAGCGCTTGACGTGAGTGAGGTGGCCATAAACCCAACATGTGATGCTTTTGCCATTGTGGTGGCTAATGAATTTTGATATATATATGTATGCATTCTAGTCATGGACGTGGAGGCCTAGAGGGCCAATGGGGCGCATGTATTTCTATCGTTATATAAAAAAATTGCATGAACATGAATTGATGACTTTTTGTGCTATGAGTCACATATGGAAAAGAATGGGTTTTATGCCAACATTTAAATTGTGCAAATAACACTCTATAAGTTGCATGTGTGCCTTGTTTTGAAGTAAAGATACCAACTATTGAGGTTTAAGGCATGATCTAAAGCTTGTTCTAAATGTCGGGTAGAAGTCTTCCATTGACTCTTATCTTATACATGCCTTTAGAGATCCATCTATCTTATTCCATTTGCTATATTTATGCTTGCTGAGCCTTGTGGCTCACTCGTTTGCTTGTTGTCATTCCAGGTAAGGGAAAATTCATAGCAGAAGGGGAATCTAGTGGGGCTTGAAGTTGAGTTCAGTAGTGTACAGAGATTTCCCCCGAACTAAAGATTTTTGGGACTTATGAAAAGGGCCAGTGTTGAAGATTATTTTCTTTTGTATGTTTATGGACCCTTAGTTTATTTTGAGAATTGTATGGCTTGTAAGCTTAAAGAAATGTTGTAAGAATGGTTAGTGCTCATATTAGAAGTGAGTTTGTTTATAATATGAAGTTTTTGGATATATATGTTATGTGTTCCAATTTGGAATGACCTTCTTTCGGATGTCCTATGCTAGCGGGTATATCTAGAAGCGGGCCCTGACAGTTAATATGCTTTTAGCCTTTTAAAATATATGTTTGTATGAGATCACCCAAATTGCCTACCTACTAGTTACCATTTTATCTAATATCTATAACTAAAATACCCTTAATTTTTAGTCATAGAACTAAAGGATAAAAAAGATTGTATGTATAAGGGTAAGGTAGCAGGATTTTTTATTCTCTATATTGTATCCCAATACACGTATCCTATGTTCATACACATACATATCTCTATATCTTAAAATTCATGAGATTGATAAGTTCGACCTTTGAGTACATGCCGGTATCCGACACCTATACTCGAGTCTAGGTAACATAGGCATCCATTATCTAGGTACCATTTGCTCCTCTTCCTTGGATGCCAAGCTCATCTACAAAAAAGAAAACATTTTATGTTTGCATTTAGTACCCAAATTTTCTTGTGTTCATTCTGTTAGTACAAATAGTTCCTTTTGGAACCCTCATTTGCTTAAATTTGAAAGGATTTTTCTAGCCAACCTCACATAGTCAGATAGAGGTTTGATATGTTGTTGAAAGGTTTTTTCCTTGTATAACACGTATTTATGGTGTGTTTTTGTTTTCCACAATAATGACAAGTGATGTGTGAATTACAAGTGATTTGTTGTTACCTACACTAAGGATTATTCAAGTACACACATATATGTGTCCTAGGATAAAATAACAAACATGGCCACAACTACGAGAAATTATATAACAATATCCCTCGAGATGGTCTTGTGTCAAAAAGATATGGCCATGAATAGAGATCGTTATAGAGATCAAATTCATGTAATTGACTCCACCTAGTGGGATTAAGGATTGTGATGATGACGGTGATGAATATTTTTCCATGGAAATGCAGTATTTCAGTCTGCTTTTTAATTTATATTATGTTATCTTATGTGTTTATATTCATGTCAAGATAGGCTGCTAATAACCATTCTCCAGATTCTGTAACCATAATAAATGTATCCATTTGCTGGTAAAAATAACATGGTATTTTGTATTAATAATGCTCTCTTCTCAAGCCCGAAACACCATTGACCACATGTTTCTTTATGCTTAATACCACTTCAGAATTATTTAGCACATAGCCAATATTTGAATCATGAAATTGTAAATGAGGACTTGAGGAAGTGAATAACCTAAAGAGTGGCTGTTGTGCTCTTTCGTACTGTATTCCATGGTATACATACACCTGAAAATTGCAAAGAACAAGAATTCCCCTATTGGAGTAGATTATGAACTTTGGACTTAGGCTTGAATATTTGAAGTGTGCTCTATGACATTCAGGCAGTGTTTAGAAGTATAATGGCTCGCCCAAGAAATGCTGAATTCTTGAAAGTTTACAAGATTTGCCAACCCTTTTTCGGAATGGCTAAGGGGTTGTTTAGCATTGTCTCTACATTTCTATTTGCAGTTTTGGTCTTCACTTTTTGTGTTGAATTTCTGTTTTCTAATGAAAAAATAAAAAATGAACATGCTGTTTCATAATATTGTTTTATTTTCAAAATTTTTAAAATAAAAACTAAACTTAGTGTTAATGCGAACTTTGTATATTTACCTGATTATTAAATATATGCAATAATTTGATCAGTAGTAAAAAAGCTTCTCCTGACCAAGAAACATTCTGCCTGTCCTTTTTCTTCTTCTTTTCTAGCTGGTCACCTATTGGCTCATGGTCAAAACCCAGAACTAGGTTCAGCCAGTGGTGTTTGGTGTCTAACAAAGAAGATGGAGAAGATAGGAAGGTTAGCAAAGTTTGTTACTGTCTGATGAAGTCTTGGAGTTTGGGGCTTTGCCAGGGAGTTAGTGGCCTCATTAGAAGATGAAGAAGAAAAAGGAATAAGATGTCGGGGAGGGGGGAAAAACAGAACTCATGGAATGGACAAAGGAAGGAGACACAAATGGAATGGAAAAATGAAAGCATACTGTAGGGGTGTTCGTTTTTCAAAAGTTTGTAGGCAACTAAATACAATTTCTGTTTTCTTTCTTAAAATTTTGAAAACAAAGAAATAGAACTGAAAATGAAAGGCCAACCGGATGGATGCTAAAGATTCTTAGAATTGTTATTTCATATGTTTTGATGTGGCTTCTACCGAAAATATTGTTGAGGTATGACTTTTAGCGTATGTGAGAAAGTGATTCCCTACATGGCCTTGAAACGTAGAAAAATAGAAATGGGATCCAATTTAAGATAAGGCCCAATAATTTGAGTTGGGGCCGGGGAGTGTTGGGGCATGCTAAAAAGCAGGTTCAATTAAATGACATATTTGCACTTGAAAATCACTCGTGCACCTCTGAAATGTTTCTTCGAAGAAGACAGAAAATGCACACTTTCAATCTTACACAAACTTGTGTGCAGATTTCTCTATTCAATTACTAGTTTGACTCAAAGTCTGATTAAGGGGGGAAGAAGAGATTTTCCTACAGTAAGCAACTTTCAGTTTGCATAGAACCCGACTCTGCACTTAATTTTGGCAGATGTTCATTCACATGCATAAATCATAATGCTTGCTGCGCTGCTTTAGCGTGGACAAAAAATAGCAGGATTGCTACCTACTCGTTTCTTCTCGTTGCTGTCGTTCAAATTTGCTTCAACATTTTACACGCCAAAACGATCTGACATTGTGATTGACACTTTAAACATTAATTGACTTATTTTGAGTGTTTAAGATCTGGTAAGATTCCTCGTTGGACTTGATTCATTCATTCCTTCATTTGCCTCTTTTATTAACTTGTCAGCAGCAGGATCCTGGAAACTTGAGCTCTTCTTCAACGGCAGGCCGTGAAAATGTGGAAGACAAGGAGAATGGCAGCAGCCAAGTCCCAGAAAGAGGATGATGATACATGTGTTGTAGCAGGAGGCAACGACTGTGTTGACGCCGGTGCCAGTACTATACCCCTGATCTGAAAACCTATAGACAAACAAAAGGAAACACCTCTAGTCTCTTTTGTATGTCCTAGATGTAAGAATAATTAAAAATAAACACACTTACCTCCAGCCATTATTTGTATGAAAACCTTATTGTAATTGAGTTTGATGCTTCCAATCAATCAGCCAAATGCACAACGATGGTATATGCCCTCAGATTTGGACTTGATTGGGGACCCAAACTGCTTCCCATTGTCTGTATGACTGTATATTTTTTCAATAGAAGAACCCTATATTTATAGACTATTTAATGTTTATCTTTATTCAAACTAATCCAATCAAATTAGTTTGATTCAATTTGAAAGACAATTATCACTCTTTATCTAGTGGATAAATACTATAGGAGATAATTACCTAATGGTTTAAAAATATTTCTCAAATAAATAGGACCACCTAATGATAATTATACTAAAAGATAATTACAATAAATATAATTGATCTAATAGATAATTACAGTCTCCCACTTGGTCCGTACATTTTATCTGACCAATGAAATACCTTATATCCATATCTCATTATTCTTAAGAAAGAATCAAATACATGAATCATAGCGATAAGTCCTCTACAATTGAGTATTACCTTCCATGCATCACAATGCATCCAATTTCCTTCCCACTAGTCCCAATGTGATAATTCAACTTCATGAATAAACCCTATGTTTATTCGAGTCCAAAACAATTTGTTATTCTCAAACATAAATGTGTACACCCAAAATGAGAAATCAACAAACAACTAAATAAGAGTTTCATTACATCAATAGTTGTTCATACAACTAAATCATATCATGAGACCAATTCTCATTCATTCTACGTGATCCTTAAAACCCTTAATTTGCATGCCTTTAGTTAAAGGATCAGCTATCATCAATTCAATGCTAATGTGTTCTATGACCACTTTATTTTCCTTAACACGTTCCCTTATGGCTAAATACTTTATGTCGATATGTTTACTTCTACTACCACTCTTGTGATTTTTAGCCAAGAAAATAGCAGCTGAATTGTCACAATATAACTTAAGTGGCCTAGATAGAAAATCAACAATTCTAAGCCCTGAAACAAAACTCTTCAACCATACACTATGCGATGTAGCCTCAAAACAAGCAACGAACTCAGCTTCCATAGTGGATGTAGCAACTGAGCTCTGTTTGGCACTCTTCCAAGGCACGGCTCTGCCAGCTAACATAAAAATGTATCCAGATGTTGATTTTCGAGAATCAACGCAACTAGCAAAGTCTGAATCCGAGTAACCTTCCACCTTCAAATGATTAGTCCGTCTGTACATGAGCATGTAGTCCTTAGTCCCTTGAAGGTACCTCATAACCTTTTTAGCAACCCTCCAGTGGTCCAAACCTGGATTACTCTGATATCTTCCCAACATTCCCACTGCAAATGCAATATCAGGTCTTGTGCAAACCTGAGCATACATTAGGCTTCCAACAGCTGAACCAGAATGTTGTGCATTTGTTCCTTTTCAAGTTTATTTTTCGGGCATTGATCCAAATTGAACTTGTCACCCTTCACAATAGGTGCTACACTCGGTGCACAATCTTTCATCTGAAATCTCTCAAACACTTTGTTGATATAGGTCTCTTGAGACAGTCCCAAAATGCCTCTAGATCTTTCCCTATGGATCTTTATGCCAATGACATAAGATGCCTCACCCATATCTTTCATATCAAAGTGTTTAGAGAGAAATTGTTTCACCTCATGTAGCAAACCCTTATTATTGGTTGCAAGGAGGATATCATCCACATATAAGACAAGGAGACATATTTTGCTCCCACTAACCTTCTGGTATATACACTGATCCATGACATTCTCTATAAAACCAAATGAAGAGATAATATCATGAAATTTTAAGTACCATTGTCAGGAGGCTTGTTTCAATCCATATATGAATTTCTTAAGCTTGCATACCAAGTGCTCACCATCATTAGAGGAGAATCCTTCTGGTTGTTTCATATAAACCTTTTCCTCTAGTTCTCCATTAAGGAACGCAGTTTTCACATCCATTTGATGCAATTCCAAATCAAAATGTGCTACTAATGCCATTATTATACGAAAAGAATCTTTCTTGGATACAGGAGAAAATGTCTCTGTGTAATCGATTCCCTCTCTTTGAGTGAATCCTTTAGCAACGAGTCTTGTCTTATATCTTTTAATGTTGCCTAATGAGTCTTTCTTAGTCTTAGACCCATTTACAGCCAATGGCCCTAGCCCTATTAGGCAACTCGACAAGATCCCAGACTCCATTAGTTGCCATGGAATTCATCTCATCTTTCATAGCATCATACCACAATTTGGATTCATTGCAACATCATGGCTTGTGAAAACGTTTCAGGATCATTTTCAGCTCCAATGTTATAGTCAGACTCTTGAAGATACACAACATAGTCATTAGGTATGACTGATTTCTTTATTCTAGTTGATTTTCTTAATGTTGTGTTAATATCCTCCTGAGGAGTATCTTGCACAACTGAATCTTCTAGATTGCTATCAGCAGCTTGCGGAATATCAAAGACTAGTTGTATAACACCCATTTGATCTTGAGGGGTACTATGAACTTTAGTTAGTCTTTCACTTGGAATGAGAGTTAAAGTATCTGAATAATCTTTCTCAGAAGAATCCAAATTCTGAGATTGATTACTCCCATTAATCAAGTCATTCTCAAGAAAGTTTGCATTTCTTGATTCCACAGTCCTAGTGATGTGAGATGGACAATAGAATCTATATCCCTTGGATTTTTTAGCATATCCAATGAAATACCCACTTACAGTCCTTGGGTCTAGTTTCCTTTCTTGTGGATTGTAAACTCTTACTTCAGATGGACATCCCCAAGTGCGTATATGTCGCAAAGTTGGTTTCCAACCCTTAAATAACTCAAATGGCGTCTTAGGGACAACCTTGGTTGGAACCCTGTTTAATATATACGCTACCGTTTTAAGAGCTTCAGTCCACAAGGATTTAGGAAGCTTGGAGCTGCTAAGCATACTCCTTACCATGTCCAATAATGTTCGGTTTCTCCTTTCAGCTACGCCATTCTGGTCCGGAGACCCTGGCATAGTGTATTGGGCCACAATCCCATTTTCCTCGAGAAACCTAGCAAACGGACCAGGTGCCTGTCCATCCTCAGTGTACCTTCCATAATACTCTCCACCTCTATCCGACCTCACGATCTTAATGTGTTTATCACATTGCTTCTCTACTTCTACCTTGAAAACCTTAAAGGCATCTAATGTTCTGTTCTTATTATGAAGCAAGTAGAGATACATATATCGTGAATAGTCATCAATAAATGAGATGAAGTATTTTTTACCATACGCGTCCATCTCTGGACTACAAATATCCGTATGTATGATCTCCAATATTTCTGTACTCCTCTTGGCACCTTTCTTTGACTTATTAGTCTACCTTCCCTTTATGTAGTCTACACAAGTATGAAAATCAGTAAAATCAAGAGCATTGAGTACTCCATCATTTACTAATCTTCTAAGTCTCTCAATGGAGATGTGTCCCAATCTCCTGTGCCACAACATAGAGGAATCCTCATTCTTTCCTTGAGTGGCCATATATGCACTCTCTCCCATTTCCATAATCAGCCTCTTTTCTTCTTGAACACACATGGTCAATAATTCATTAATAGACCATTTATTTTTATGTGTGTTATAAGAAATTTTAAAGGGACCATACTGCTGTGGGAGAGAATTCAAAATGAAATGCACAAGAAAAGAATTCGACATCGTAACCTCCAGGGATTTCAGTTGAGCTGCAATGTCCCTCATCTTCATGATGTGCTTGCGCACACCTTTAATACTGGTGAGCCCCATTGATGATAACTTCGTCATTAGGGTGCTGGAAAGTGCTTTATCTGAAGACTCAAACTGTTCATCAATAGCCTTCAGTAACTCATTGACTGTTTTGCATTCTGGAATCGAACCACGAATACTAACAGAAATCTTAGTTCGAATGAACATCATACTGAGGCGATTAGATCGCTCCAATTTCTCATGCTCAGCAATCTGAGCCTTAGTGCTAGTAGGATTGACTGCAGGTGGTTCAGATTTCTGGATTGCATAGTCAAAGTCCATGCACCCTAATTGTAGAATAATCTTGTCCTTCCACTCCTTATAGTTATCACCATTCAAATCAAGAACGTCACACTTCATATCAGACAAATTCACAAGTAAAGCAACTGCAAAAATAAACATATAATCATACTCATGTAACTCAATGTGAGGCTAATATAACTTAATGTCATGTTTTACCAATGTAAAGCATGCAACAATTATGAATCACTAACATATAACAACTGCTTGTGGGCTAAGATACTACATTTAAATTGATTTATAATATAAACTTCATGATGTGACTGACAAATTATATTCCTTTTCTTAATTCCTGTGGGCAAATTAAGAAAATAATTTATTATCACATCCTAATTAATCACTTCAAATACAACAAAATTTCCTATGGGATAAAATTTATTGTATTCAATATGATTAATCACAATTAATGTCATTTAACCTCATGTGATCTTTGTAACTAAATATATAATTTTAATTAATTAAAGATGCTGTGGCTAGTCTCTAATTAATCAAAATCATATTAATCACATGACATTTAAATAATTTAATCACAATAAATCATGCATAAGTAAGAAATTAATTTATACATATATAACACCAATAATTATGCATAAACAATATCAATTCAATTAATCATGTATCAAAATTTAACATGAGAATATAATTAATTGCATATGCATAAACATTATCACGATCAAAATATAAACAATTTAATTAAGCATGCAATTTAACAATTAAAGAAGAAATTAATATAATCAATTGCATAAAAATTAAATTATTATAAGCTGTAAAAAAAATAAAAAAAAAATTAATTCGATGGTGCGTGGTTGTGCAAATGCACAGCAGTGGTATGGGCGCGTGGGCCATATGCGCGCACATGGCGCTTGAATCGCGCGCCCAACGCACGACCCAGATCCAGCTCCGTGGGTTGACCCGACAACCTAAATGGGTCGACCCACCTTTTTCTTCTTCTACAAGTAGCAAGGGTTTTACAAACCCTTACCGCCACCGCCTCTGTGAAATGCCAACACCAACATGCCGCCGCCGACTGCCATCCTAGCCACCGTCGATCACCATCGTTGCCAACGCAAGCACCGCCGACTGCCATCACTGTCAACGCAGCCGCCTCCGACCGCCATCAGCGACGACGAACGTCACGTAGTTCAGCGATGCGCCATGATTGTTGCCTTCTGCTCCTCTTAACATCATCAACCCACACCCATGGTGGTCGCTTGTGCCTAGAATCGGCCATAGCAGAACCCATCCAGCCAAAACGATGACCCACGTCATCGGCCAAAACTGAGACCCATCGGCCATGGCTGCGCCTACTTTAATCGCCAAAATCGATGGGCAAAAGCCAACCATGATGGTCAATCGTCCATGGGAAAACACAGGATGCGGGCATGATGAGAGATGCTTTGGCCGTCGGCCATGGAAAAACTTAAAACCATGGCCATTCGATGATGGCTAAGCAATTGAAAAATCGCGATCAGGGGCGTCCATGGCGTCTGGCCAAACATAAACGAAGACCCATGAAAGGCTGCTCGAAACATTAGCCTCTTGGCAGCGGCAATGGCTTCCCATGGCAGTAGTCGGTAGCGAGAAAATCAGCTAATAGTCACTGCTACCCTATGGTTGCAGCGACATGAATGGCCGAGACTTACACAGGTACAGGCAATGTTCATCTTCTGCTCAAATACAAGCAATAACATGCCAAAATATTGTGCTGAAAATAACATGTTTTCCCCAATCATAAATTGTCAAGCAACAGATACGAAATTTTATCAACAAATAAGGCAGAGATACAACCTGGCTCTGATACCAACTGTAAGAATAATTAAAAATAAACTCACTTACCTCCAGCTATTATTTGTATGAAAATCTGATTGTAATTGAGTTGGATGCTTTCAATCAATCAGTCAAATGCACAACGATGGTGTATGCTCTCAGATTTAGACTTGATTGGGGACCCAAACTGTTTTCCACTGTCTGTATGACTGTGTATTTTTTCAATAGAGGAACCCTCTATTTATAGACTATTTAATGTCTATCTTTATTCAAACTAATCCCATCAAATTAGTTTGATTCAATTTGAAAGACAATTATCACTCTTTATCTAGTGGATAAATACTATAGGAGATATTTATCTAATGGTTTAAAAATATTTCTCAGATAAATAAGACCACCTAATGATAATTATACTAAAGGATAATTACAATAAATGTAATTAATCTAATAGATAATTACACTAGATAGTCAGTCAGTCACACAGCAGGTAATAAAAAAAAAAAGATAGATACAGAAGGTGGGTCTATATATCATCCTTAAGCTAGCGAAAGCTTATACATCTGTAGTAGAATGAATGTAATGCTTATTATCTTTATTATATGTTTATATAAAATAGATGCAGCGGCACATCATCCGTTGCAGTCAATATTTTATCATCCTGAACCTGATGATGAGTATGCATTGATCATAGTGTACTTAAAGCGGTGAACTTTCTGGGATTTTGGAGCTTCACTCATTCATGATTGCTGCTGCCTTCAATTAAATTTTAAAATGTAAGATTGTAAGTATAAGTGTGTAACTTATAATGAATAAACGTCCGCATACAACATATTTGAAATTCAAGTTGGGAAAGGGTGGTTTGTGACATGCTCATGGAATGTTCTTAGTAACAATTATGCCCCATTTTAGGAACTTTCGGAATTTACTTTCATTTTGGATAATTTCACTTTTTTTTAAGAATTTTTGTTTTTTATTTAGAAAATTTTTATATTCAAACAAATTTTCTAATTTTTTATTTTTGTGAAGTAATTTCCGGTAAAATTGAAGTTGTCTTCACAACTAAACAACCCTGTTACCTTGTAATAAATATCTCAACTCCAAGACTGTATTTTTTGGTTATAAATAAGTGTTTTTTTTTTCTTAAATCACTTACGTCTCGCTAAAGAGTTATCATTCTCTTATGTAAACTAGGATCCATCAGGGGAGGCTAAACTCTTCATCATATCATTTAATAATTATTAATCATAACCTTTTATATCTGACTCCAAGCCCAATTCCATGGTCCACTGACTGTCGAGAGTTTTGCGACTCGTTTCGCTCCCTTTATGACTCGAATTAGCCTTTTTCTTTCTTTATGGGCCATATTGGAATTCCACTTCTTATGTGTAATGGGTCTAGGTCCATGTTGAAATTAAAGGTTTAATTTTAAAAAAGAGATAAAAAAAAAAAAAGAAGGCATAAAACAAAGAAGGAAATTTACAATGGATTGGAAATCTGAAGGTCCTCATCTGACCCTTCTAGCAAAAGACCCAAAGCTACACTCTCTTGGGAGACTCCTTTGACATGAGTCTATAAACCCATTTCTTGGGGGAATTCTTGATGCGTATCAAGTTGTTAAAGCTTCACAAGACCCGTTGAGTATCTATAGAGATCTAATGATGAGAGCAAGAACCAAGAAAATTAAAGAAGCATTAAATGGGCTAATTGAGTACATCTCAAATTCATGCTTTGTTCAAAGACACTAATCTGCCTAAATTAAGTATTCAAAATGGTCAGTGCTTTGTCAACGTTATCCAAACTCCTTCAAGTTATTTGGAGTGACTCTTATGAAGAAAACAAACAAGGTATTATCAATTTAGCCAAGATTTGAGCCCATGGTTGATTGATTGATTGATAAGATTTGGACAGATAAAGAGAATGATTGATCATGATTGACCACTTCTCTTATTTTGTTTCCTATTTTGTTTTAATTCATTTTTATTTTGGATATGCTTGTTTCCTTATTGTCAAATTATGCCATTTCATTTTTGTTATTAATTCCTATTATGCCTAGGATTTGATTTATTTCTTTTCAGTTTAGGTTTTGATGTTTGGCTATATAAGCTAATGTAAACCTAAGGAGAAAGAAGTTTTGGACAATAATAATAGTGAGTTTTTTATTATTATTATTATTATTATTATTATTATTATTATTATTTTAGTTCTTTAGCGAACTATTCAGAACTTATCAGGATTTCATTTTGTGGCGTTCATCCTTGACTTATCACTCACAATTATTCTCTTTTATCTTGAGTGTGGCGTCAACCCTAATCTTCTTATACTTTTGGTTCTGATCTCTTTATAGATAATGGGGACAAGGTCCTTTATTTTGTTTATTACAAATCTGTTTTAGAACAATTGATGGGTGTCGAATCCAACAAATAATAAATTCTTGCTCTTAAAAATATAAATTGTGATAGTGATGAGCAAGGTCGTATGCACAGGGATTGGTTAGATCTATTCATTTAAAAACTTAAAATGAATAGAAGAAACAATTGGGGGGTTTTGAAATTTGAAATTTAAATAATTAAAAACAGAATATTATTCTAAATTAATAAGACAAATCAGAATATAAAAAGATTAAAACAATAAATAGAAACGCTTCCAGTAGAAGAGATTTATCCACCAATGGTTATAACACTAATCATTGATACTAAAGTCACTAATTTTCCTTGAATACTTGGCCTTAGAAAGAACAACAAGCTCTGTTCATTCAATGTTTCTCTTACTTCTTAGTTAATTAAAACAAACTCTTCAATTAACCCTTACCTTCAAACAACCCTAGAACAAGCTCTCTAGAATTTAATTCAATGACAGCATTAAACTTTGTGGAAACAAGACCAAATCTGAGCAATAAACACACAAGCTCGGTTTATTTAATTCAGCACATGTACTCCCTAGGAATTGAATGAAAAATTGTCCATAATCACCAACCCTAGTTGCTACTTATGCAAGAAAGACCAAACAATTACGGATTTGGTATTCAAACTAGCAATTAATCATGCGTCAAGAATTGAATAGCGGCCGTCTATGCAATCAAAACACACAATCATAAACAATAAAATCAGAAGATACATGAATATTCAAGAAAAAATCATATTGCAAATAAACTCAAAAAGATCTCACAATGTTCTTCACCATGGCTTCAAAGTATCCTTCTACCGAAAAACAAAACTTTAGCCACACATAATGAGAGAAAGAACACAAAAAAAAAAAAGAGAAAATATGAAAGGGATGTTTCTTCCTCCTCTTGGATGTGCTTCTCTGCCTCTTTTGCTTCTTGGTCGTCCTCCTTCTTGAGCTTTGATCAAGACTTTAAATATCCCCCCAACAAAGAATCCAAATCAGCAATGGAATTAGGGCTCCTAGACTTCCATCACTTACAAGCTCGTTTTGGGTCAGACAACGAGCGTTTTGGGTTTCGACCTCTCTTAATAATTGTAGTTCAGAATATTTAGATGAATTTAAGCTTTTGAATCATTTGATTTGGACATCAAAATCTCAAGTTATGGCCTTTTAAAGATTCCATGTTTGTGCAGAATTCTAATCCAATTAGGATTTGGCCCAGCTTTTTGGATCTAACTTGAAGCAATGTTTGGAGGCCCAAACAAACTTGGATTTGGACAAATCATACCATTCTGGAAAGCCCAAGAAGTCTTATGCAAAATCTCTGAAGACCTTATTCATGTTCTTGAACTCTAACATGTTCAAAAATCTGCAAGAAGCCCAAAATGTCAAAATATTAAAAAGCTGAATTTTTGTAAGTAAAAACCCAATTTATTCTAGCCTATCTAAAATTGCCTTAACCATAAAAATAAGTATAAATCAACACAATAAGGCATAAAGCTCACCCAAGAGACCATATCTAAGGGAAATAAATATATGGAATTATGCACTCATCAACAATCTTTGCAAATGAACCATTTTGAGCATCAGGTCTAACATTTTTTCGTAGGGTTCACATCAATTCTCTCGCAAGGCAACTCTAAGGCAAATATCCAAACCATTACCTTTGTAATCTTTTCCCTAAAAGTTATAACTTGATAAACCTGATATGATTGGAGACTCTGTCACTCGTCATCTACCACCTCTATAAATAGGAGGTGATTACTCCTCTCTAGATATGCAAAAAATACTATACATAATTTTTGGCGAGTCTGACTTAAGCATCGTAGGGTTAGCACGGGGAATACCTTGTGCCTTCTAACTAACTTCTTTTTTGCAAAATCTTAATGTCTTGGAGATAATTCCACAACATCTAAATTTATTGTTGTATCTAGACAACAATAATTGGCGTCATTTGTGGGAAACTAATCGAAAAGCCTAGAAAAAGATAAATGGCATGCACAAGATTTCTAATTGTCGAAGACTGACAAATTAGCAAGGAGCCCAATATTCAATCTCTTGGAAACCCCCGAAGGCCGCCAAAGACTCTCTTGATGGCAGCCTAAGGGATTTTTGGGCTGATTTCTCTGATTACCCTTCTTGCCGAGTATGAAGCACTCTAGAGACAATACGATGAGAGTGTTCAAGCTCTTCTAGATATGACAAACTTCCTATAGTGTATTGATAGAAATGAAGTTCTAGGGCACACACCAAGAGAGGGGTGAATTGGTTATTTTAAAAATAATGACTTTCAAAACTTTAAACAATAGAAAATGGAAGATAAATAATGCAAGTACACAAGACCACAAAGATTTATAGTGGTTTGGCTTACCCAAGTCTAGTTCGCTACCTTAACTCGTCACTAAGGATTTTAAACTCAATCAATTAAAAACATCAACTTAAATTAAGTAGGTCCTCTAGTTCAAAGACTAGGAAGGTACAACCTCTTATCAAATAGATAGGCCCTCAAGCTCTACAAGCTTGAAAACAAATGAACATTATAGTAAAGAGAGTTCTAAGAGTTTGACCTCTTAATTACAAGTTCTCTTAATGAAAGATAAGGCTTGAAAGAAATCAAATAATAAATAGATTACAAGCCTTTACAATGAATGAGTGAGAGGAAATAATGTAATCTCAATAAAATTTCTTGGAAACTTGCTACCTTGGTAGTTGAATCATTTAAGAGCTTTAAATGTTCTTTTGAACAAGCATTTATAGTTGTGGGAGCTAGCATCCAAAAATTTGACCGTTGAGGGTTGTTGGGCGCTCATTTAATATACTTCAGAAATAGCTGTTGGGTTTCCTGCAAACACAATGGTTGATAGATGCAAAGCATTGGTTGACAGGTTAGTACAAATTCAAATATCAATCGACCGTTCATTTGGAATTATCGACAGGTCCTTGTGCAAGTATTCTATCGGTCAACAAATGCATAAGTATCGGTCGGCAAATGACTTGCAGACTATAGAAGTAATAAGGCTTGACATTCTGCCGGTCGATAGATAAAAAGGAGTCTATCGACAGATGTAGGTCGTTCTTAAGAGCAAGCATACTATTGGTCGATAGATGAAGGTCATTCATTAAACAAGCATTCTACCGGTTGACAGCCAGAAGTTTGTATACCAGAACAGTTGACAAGTTATTACCAATTGTCAACATCTTGGCCAAAATTTGAAAATCAGTCCCAGGTCACCAGTCGACAGATGACCTTATTTCCTATGAAAAAATTGTCTTATTTTGAATCCATTTTACTAACGGTTCCTATGATCTTTTTGAATATAAGTTTTCATAACTATATGTATAAAGATTGATTTAATCATGATGGCTAGTTCTACAAGAATGTTTGTTTATCTAAATGACAAATTGTTTTCGATAAGAGATACAAAAACTAATAAGTCGTTTTTCATCATCAAAACTATTTCTTGAATTTAAACATAAAACCGATGACTTGAATTGAACATCGTATCCACCAATTTTTTTTTCTTTTCTTTTTTGGCAATAAAATGCCCTTCATTAAATGTTTTGTTTTAGTACAAAGATAATTATGTGTCACTAGACAATAGTTTTTACACTATTTTTGGTCAGAAACATGACATCTTGTTCAGTTTTAAAACAATATTTTTTAACTTTTAAAAAATATGTCTTAATATTTTATATTTTAGAAAGGCATAGTATTTATTCTTAAAAAATTTGGAAAACATCTTTTTGATATTTTCTAATTTATTGCATTAAATTTAAAAAATTGCAAATTAAATTATTTAATTAGGGTTTCAATCATTCAACTAAACAAGTTACAAATGTTTTGTTGTTAATTGGTTGGTTTTTGCTCATCTCTTAAAGCACTTATATCTCCATTAATTGAATACTTCTCTCTCTTAGGAGGATGGTATTTTCAAAACTTGTCGATTTCGAATACTATGGAAGAAAAAGTTGAAGTATATATATATACATACATATATATATATATATATATACAAAAGTAATGGTCAAAGAGAAATAAGTATTTATTATTTTTAGATAATAAACATTTATTGTATCTTTTTTAATATCAAAAAAATTTGATTGGTTGATTAAATATTTTAAAGTATGATATACTTATCATCTACTAATCAAATTATTTAGATAATTAAAATAAGATGTAATGCATACACATTATATAAAATAATATACATTTATTATTTCTTAATTATTATCGTTAGTATTACCTATATATATTTTTTGATTAGGATCTCATGATATATAGTGGCAGTTAACATATCAGATGGAAAGTTCTTTTTGTTTGGATAGGGACACTGATATTGTTGGCCTTTTAATTTGTCTATGGTGATAACGAGGGATCTCATGAGTTGGTTTGTGGGCATCAGCCGACAAAGTTGAAAGCTCATCCATTCTGATTTCTCTTTTATTTTTCCATTAAATATGGATTTTTTTTTCTCAGTGGTTTAGGATGCAACTTCAATATTCCTTGACCGCCGCAGCACAGAGACAGAGATTCAATATCCCTTAGTAGTTAGTTTATGTGATGATTAGAGAGTGAACATGAATAATAGCTATTGTTGATTAATTAGTTTGAGTTTGGATGTGATCGCTAGCTCTTGCTTAATTAAGCCAGGTCACTTCTGCGCCCTAAATTTGTGACACCTACCTCTTGGATATATGATTGGTTGCAACTAGAAGAAATATATAAAATTAAATTCATAACTTAAGGGTCACAAGTGAAGCTGCAATAATGGCAGACAAGTTTGACGATGATCTTAATTTGCCCTCCCTCCATATTTTTTATTGATAATGATCCTCATCACTGTCACCATCATCATCATTACCATCTTATTGCAGGTGGGGCTGGCCATGGAATTGACTACATATCTTACAATTCTGAGACTAACCACTATATATATTATAACATGTATATATTTATTAAGGCGATGTGTTCATCATCATGTGCGCATTAGGTTAGCATCTGCATCTGCATCTGCATCAACACAGCACGCAAATGAGAGAATCGTAGCAGCCATATATATCATATGGCTGCATGTGCCTTGCCAACTGCATAGTACCTGTTACCTGTATATATGTTGGTTGGTTTACACCCCTTACAACTAAAGATTTCTTTGGTGATCACTAATCTTTATTTTTAATATTGGCAATTTATTTCCTCCCAGTATCTCTTTTTTTTTTTTTTTGCTTCAAAAAAATATCTGGATATTGTTCATCCAAAAACATAAAAGCTATTTTTTGCCCTCTATTATTTTCACTTTACTTCCACCCCAAGTACATGTCTCTTTCACATAGGATTTGTTCACGAGTGAAGGTGAATAAAAGGTAGATTTCTTTGTTTTGCTAAAATATATAGCGAAATTAAGATCAAAGCATATAAAAGAGAGAAGATAACAAGGGTAGCTAAGCATAAGGAGGGAACAAAACTAGCTAAGCCACACACCAAAACTAACTACTGAACAACCAAAGCTAATCAACAAACACGTGGCAACAAGTTTGAGAGAGAGTCTGGGAATAGCAACCACAGGTACAACTGCATCATAAAGTTAGGGGCTGATTAAGTTAGCTTTTGCCTCTCAAAGAAAGGTAGGAAGGCGACTTAGAAAGGCCTTGGCTAGCATGTCAATATACGCTATAAGCATGCTAAACCTAGAATATCCTAACTACTCGCAGCATGGAAATATAATGAGACAACATCATAGTGAGTATCACAACAAACAAAATGAAGAACAAAATAGTAAATCTAAGAACTAACATAAAATAGAGCAATGCCAAAATGGAGAAAAGACTAGATACCAAGATACACAAGCCAAACACCTAAGGGATGTGCTGTTTTTTGTTTTTTAATAAGGTCCGAGGCTATGACGATATTTTGGGTGGGTTTTATCTTCATAAGGTTCGGCCCGAGATTGAAGAACCCAAGTCCGTCACTACTTTTAGGCAGCCCATTTTAGAAGTCGGGCCACAAGCTCACTACCTACTTTGGAGGAGAAATAGGCCTCGACCCATTTGCTTAGGTGGGGGGAAGTCCACTCATCTTACCCCATTAGCCCTCATATAAAAGGGCACTCTTTGGCCCTCCTTTTGGCATCTCCTTTTCTTGTGGCCGAACCCTAGCCTATCTCTCTATCTCATGCTTTCCTCTCTTGACCGATAGCTCCATCTCTTTTTCCTTGTTCATCCGATTGCGATGGGAGTCTTCTTGCCTTCTATGGTTGATCCATCCTTCTATGTGTTCATCCACCTTTCCTTGTGTGTGAAAGGCGGACCTTCAATGTCGATTGAAACCTCTACATATTTGAGTCTAAGCTCTCCTTTTCGAGTAAGCTTTCTTTCTTTGCTTTGTACTTCTATCCTCCGTCTTTGTGATCGATCTACCTTCTGTGGTAAGCGATTGTGTGTGGTTTTGATCGTTTGGGTGAGAGAGAGGGTTTCATTTTGAGTTCAGTCGAGAGGTGTTAGGGCTTTCTAGGTTTACGATTTGAGGGCTTCGTTTGTGGCTTGTGGTTCCTATTCGTTGGCGTTACCAAAAGTGGTGACTGATTCTTTTAGATCTAAGACTTGAACATTATTTAACAGGGAGTTTTCATTATGTTTCTTGTGTTCTTTATTTTGATCTAAATATGGTTCGATTTATTGCACTAACCCTTTCTATTTTGTAGAGATTTATCGCAACAATTGGTATCAGAGCCTCATTTGGCTCTTGGGTAGTGTTTTTTTCGAATCAGAGATCTGAAAAGCCCCATCATTTTCAGATCTGATTTCACGGTGAGTGATTTCCATATCAAATTTGATCTCGGTTTGATTATTCTTTGTAGGTTATGTGTTGGGTCGAAAGGACCTTAGATTCGGATCCAGCACATGAGCTTGTAGGTGGCAGCGCGTGGAGGCCAGGGTGCCCCTCTTTTGTACCAGATTCGAGCCTACATCATTCACAGATCTCAGTCCTAAGATCTGTATTGGTAACCTTTGTGGTTTAAATTATGTGATTTTTCTTTTCCAGCAACTAGTAGGTCATCGTGTGGGGGTGGTCATTAGGTTTGGGGGTTATCCTGTGGTGGTAACCATTACTTGTTGCTAGATTTAGGACTATCTGTGTGAACATGTCTGCACATCACTTTGAATTGGGGGTTTTCAATGGGAAGGGGGATTTCTCAATTTGGCAACAAAAAATGAGAGGAATTTTTGTATAACATAAAGTTTCTAAAGCCTTAGATGGTAAATACCTTGAATCATATACTGTTGAACAAAAAACTGAGGCTGATGAATTAGCTTATACCTCTATTATTTTACACATTTTTTATTCTGCTTTAAGAAAAGTAGGGAAACTTGATTCAACAAAAAAGTTGCGAAAAAAATTTGAAAAACTCTATGTGAAAAATCCCACACCCAACAAACTTTTGTTGCTTGAAAGCTTTTTTAGTTTTAAAATAAACTCCTCTAAGGATCTAGATGACAACCTAGATATCTTCAATAAGTTAGTGCAAGATATAACAAATTGTGGTGAAAAGGTAACTGAAGAATACAAAGCCATAATTCTTTTAAATGCAATTCCAGATGCATATAAGGAAATTAAAGACGCCATTAAGTATGGTAGGGACACTTGACACTTGAAATTGTCATAGATTCCCTTAGGAGCAAACAAATAGAGTTAAAAAGTGAGAAAAGGCATGGAGAGGTCCATTTGATGAGAGGTTGATCTCAATCTAGAGGACACGAGGGAGGTGGTAAGAAGAAAGGTAGAAGTAGGTCTAAATCTAAGGCCAAAGGTAAGGGTAAGGGTAAGTGTTTTGGTTGTGGGAAAACCAGACATTACAATAAAGATTGTTATGCCGAGAAAGGCAAGTAAAAAGAAAAATTAAAAGATCAAGAAAAAGCAAATGAAGTAACCTCATATGACCCTAGTGAAGTTTACATGCTTCTAGACTTTGACACTACTAAAATAAATGCTACACTTAGGGCACATGGGCAAGAATGGATTCTTGACTCAGGTGCATCATTACATGTCACATCCCAAAGACATTGGTTTGAAAATATGTGTGAATCCATGGGCGGTCATGACATAGTCTGTAGTAATATAGCATATAAGGTTGTAAGGATTGGAGACATCACTCTTAAGTTAAACACATGCTATGTCTTAAAGTTGAGAGATGTTAGATTCATCCCCGAAATGGCTATAAACTTAATTTCAGTAGAAGAGTTAGAAAATAATGGGTTTATAGGAAAGATGGAAAATGAAATGATAAAAATGATTAAGGGAGCAATGGTTGTGTGTAAGGGAGTTAAAAGAAGGAGATATATGCCTTAATTGCCGAGGTAGTGAGCAGCTTAGGCTCTCACATTGACTCAATCAATTCAGATGCCACTCAAAAATGGTACAATAGGTTAGCTCATGTAAGTGTTAAAGGGCTTAAGTTTCTAAATGATAAGGGAGTCTTTGGTAAGGACTGTGTGTCCGATATCCCCTTTTGAGACCATAATGTGTTAGGCAAACACCATAGGTTATCCTTTTCTTCAAATGTGCATAGAGCCTCAAGGGTTTTAGAGTATATTCATTCAAACTTATGGGGAGCAACATTAAATCCCATATTTGGTGGGAATAGATATTTTTTCCATCATAGATGATTTCTCTAGGAGAGTGTGGGTCTTTCTCTTAAAAGACAAAACATAAACCTTTAAAAGTTTCAAAAATTGGAAAACTCAAATAGAGAATCAAACAGGCAAGACAATAAAATGTCTTAGAACAGATAATGGAATAAAGTTTTGTAATAAAGATTTTGATGATTTGTGTAAGGAATGTGGTGTAACAAGACATAAGACTGTCCCTCACACCCTACAGCAAAATGGGGTGGCTAAGAGGATGAATAAGGCCATTTTAGATAAGGTTGGGTGTATGATGATTAGTTCTAATATACCTAAGTCATTTTGGGGTGAAGCAGTTATGACTACTTATTACTTGGTTAACTTAACCCCGTTAGCTACATTGAAGGGTGACACTCCTTATGAGAAATGGCATGGAAAATGTGCCGACTATTCAATCCTTAGAACTTTTGGCTGTGCTACCTATTCTTATCAGAATGAAGGCAAATTAGAATCTAGAGTAAGAAAATGTGTTTTCCTAGGATACCCTAAAGGAGTAGAGGGTTATAGGCTTTGGGATAGAAGTCAAAAGGAAGTGAAAATAATTGTAAGTAGGAACATCACCTTCAATGAATTATAAATGCCTTGTTTACAGTCAAATAGTGATAAGCAACAAGATAGTGAGAGTGAGGATTCCCTAGAAGAGTTTAGGAATATTAGCACCAACATTCCCACCACCTTAAGCAAGGTGGAGAGTCAAAACCAGTTTGAAGAAAATAAGGAGAATGAGATAATAGAAGAAGAACAACCTCCCATAAACCAACCACCGTTATCAAACTATCAACTAGCCCGAGATAGGGATAGGAGATTCTGTAGGATTCCTCAAAGGCTAGAATCAGATTTTGATTTAGCCTTAGCTAGTTATCAAGATCTAACCGACAAAGAGCCAAAAACATATGAAGAGGCCATTAGAAGAGAGCATTCTAAAAATTGGATAGAAGCAATGAGAGAGGAGATGAGTTCCCTAAATAAAAACCATACATGGGAGTTAGTTCCTAGGCCAAAAGACAAGTCTATTGTGGGCTATAAGTGGATCTTTAAGGTTAAGGAAGGTAAAAGTGAAAAAGACCCCATAAGATTTAAGGCTAGGTTAGTAGACAAAGGTTTCACACAAAAGGAAGGGGTAGATAATAATGAGATTTTTTCACCAGTTGTTAAGTATACCACCATACGTGTCATGCTTGCATTTGTTGCATATTTGAATGGGAACTTAAATAACTAGACATTAAAACAACTTTTCTACATGGTGACTTAGAAGAAAAAAATCTACATGTGTCAACCCAAAGGTTTTGAAGATAAGAGAAAATCAGATTTTGTGTGTTTCTTGAAAAAAATCATTATATGGTTTAAAACAATCTCCTAGGCAATGGTATAAATGTTTTGATACTTTTGTTAAATCAATCGATTTTAAAAAAAGTGATTTTGATCATTGCCTATATTTTCAGCATAAAAATAAAGATGACTGTGTGTTCCTTTTACTTTTTGTTGATGACATGCTTCTTATTGGCCCTGATGTTAAAAAGATCAATAGCATAAAATCTACTTTAGGTGGAGAATTTGACATGAATAACCTAGGTATGGCTAAGAGACAGGTCAAATTTCATGTTATTTTTTACCTTAAAATCTCCAGCTAATGAAGAAGAAGAGGAGTACATGAGTAAAGTCCCTTATTCTAATGCAATAGGATCGATTATGTACCTCATGGTGTATACTAGACCAGACCTAGCCCATGCCATTAGCACCTAAGTAGATTTACGACAGACCTAGGTCCCATCCATTGGGAAGCATTGAAATGGTTGCTTTAGTATTTAAGGGGTACATTCAATGTGGGTTTAGTGTATAAACATCATTCAGATAAAGAGAGTCTAATGGGGTTTACAGATTCAGACTATGTAGGTGATAGAGACAATAGGAAATCAACATCATCCTATGTGTTTACTTTATGTAATTCATGCATTAATTGGAAGTCTCAACTCCAACACATTGTTGCTTTGTCTACCACCAAATCTGAATATATAGCTACTACAGAAGCTATTAAAGGAGTTTTGTGGCTTAAATGAGTGCTTAATGAACTGTGTGTTCTAACAGAAAATGTCACTATTTTTTCTGATAGTCAGTCAGCTATTCATTTGTGTAAAAACCCTGTTTTTCATGAGCACACTAAACACATTGATGTGAGATTGCACTTTATTCGTGATATTATATCTCAAGATGCTATTAGACTTGAAAAAGTGCTTTTAGAATTCAACCTCTCTGATATGGGAACAAAAGTGCTTCCTATGGAAAAATTCAGAAGGTGCCTAAACCTTCTAAACATTGGTAAAGTTACGTGAGAATTGGTAATGGTTTCTTTCTCATATGCCTATTGATCATTCTTATGTTTTTGTTGCATGTGTGTGTTGGCCTTATTAGGAATCAAGGTGGAGATTTGTTGTTTTTTGTTCCTAATAAGGCCTGAGGCTATGACGATTTTTCGGGTGGGTTTTATCTTCATAGGCTTCGGCTTGGGATTGAAGAACCCAAGTCCGTCACCACTTTTAGACAACCCATTTTAGAAGTCGGGCCACAAGCTCACTCCCCACTTTGGAGAAGAAATGAGCCTTGGCCCATTTGCTCAAGTAGGGGGAAGCCCACTCATCTTAGCCCATTAGCCCTCATATAAAAGGGTACTCTTTGGCCCTTATTTCGGCGTCTCCGTTTCTCATGGCCAAACCCTAGCCTCTCTCTCTCTCTCATGCTTTCCTCTCTTGACTGATAGCTCCATCTCTCTTTCCTTATTTATCCGATTGCGATAGGGGTCTTCTTTCCTTCTATGGTTGATCCATCCTTCCATGTGTGCAACCACCTTTCCTTGTGTGTGAAAGGCGGTCCTTCGATGTCGACTGAAACCTCTACATAGTCGAGTCTGAGCTTTCCTTTTCG
This sequence comes from Diospyros kaki, assembly GCA_036245055.1. Classification (NCBI taxonomy): domain Eukaryota; kingdom Viridiplantae; phylum Streptophyta; class Magnoliopsida; order Ericales; family Ebenaceae; genus Diospyros; species Diospyros kaki. Next base: position 24,797,406 of record BSEG01000006.1, on the reverse strand, counting down.
GGTAAGCTCTATCTATTTGCTTTGTGCTTCTACCATCTGTCTTTGTGACCGATCTACCTTCTGTGGTAACCTACTGTGTGGGGTTTTGATCGTTTGGGTGAGAGAGAGGGTTTCGTTTTGAGTTCAGCTGAGAGGTGTGGGGGCTTTTTGGGCTTATGGTTTGAGGGCTTTGTTTGTGGCTTGTGGTTCCTATTCGTTGGCATTACCAAAATTGGTGGCTGATTCTTTCAGATCTGAGCCTTGAACGTTATTTAACAGGGAGTTTTCATTCTGTTTCTTGCGTTCTTTATTTTGATCTAAATTTTGTTCGATTTATTGCACTAACCCTTTCTATAATACCCCATATTTTTGTGAAGTTGCCATGTATTTTAGGTGAGTTTAAAATACCAAAAAATATGTTTGAAATGGAAACAAGTGAACAAATCAGCTCCAGGGAGTGCCCTTGAGCTTAGATACCTAAGGACAAAGGTATATCTTTGACGAGCGTCTCGAGGCTAGATTTATGATGTAGAAATAAATCAAATCAGAGACGATTTTTGATTCAGCTAAGTTGTAGAGACCGAATGAGGGTAAGGGGCTTCCGGGAAATTGGCAAAACCTCAAGAAGGCTTTAATTTTAAAAATAAAACAACCTTGAGATAGTTTCAGGATGAAACAAAGGTCCTGTGAGGGATTTGGGATGAAACAGTACATATCGAGTAATTTTGAGTTATTAATTTTGGATTTTAAGTATCTTGATAAATTTGGTGTTTGAGGGTGTAATTGTAATTAGAGAATTATCCAAACAAAATAAGGATGAAATTAGGAGTTCATGTGGTAAAATATCAAAGTTTGAGAACTTGAAATAAGGGCCAAAATGTCATTTGGAAGAAGTTTGGAGAATTAGCTTGGATTTCAAAAAATAAATCTATTCTAGCTTTGGATTTGAAAACCCATTCAATTATAGCTTTGAGTCTTTGGAGTCCAAGGCTTAGCTTGTGACAAGTGGCACCATATGATTGGTTCAAAGAATCTATAAATAGGGACCATGGGTTGTTCTCAAAATCATTCAAGGGAGTTTGAGGGTTGAAGTTGAGAAGGTTGCTCTTGAGAGAGGAGAGGAAATTCTACAAGAAGAAGGGAAGAGATTGGCGGAGAAGTGGGGGAGAACGAGTCTCGTCGGAGTTGCTGGTCTTTGCTAGAGTTCTCAAAATCAATCAGAAAAAAAGTGAGGTAAGTCTGTTATTTATTTATTTTTTTTTGATAATCCTGTAGAAGGGGAAGAGAATGTCGCATAGGTTCAAACGGGGGTCAAATCGGAGTTAAAATGAGGAAGTTATGGCCGAAAAACCAAACCGAGGCGAAACTGTTTGAAATTGGAGGGCCATGCGTGAGATACACGCGCTGGAAAGTGGCTGTGCATGAAGGTGCATGGGCCACCTTTCCAGAGAGCGTGAGGGGCCCATTTTCCTTCAAATTTCCCAGTTTTGTCCCTACTTTAATTCCCTTAAACTCTATGTAAAAATATTTTGGGTTTGGTTTACCAAAATACGTGTTTTCTGCAAAAACCTAGGCCGTTTGCAAAAAAACCGTACTGTCTAAGAGATAAACCAACAAGGTGAGACTCCTATACTCCAAATCCTATTTTTGTTCTGTTATGAGAGATTTCTATTGCATGAAACGTGTTTTGTGAAGTTCTTGTATGTAAACTCTTATTGTTCTCTTACGTGAAATCGTGTTGCATATATGAAATGAATTTTTCTGAAAAATATATGTTGTTGGCTTTTTAACTATTGCATTTATAAAATTCGTGTGGCCATACTATTGCACTTATTTGTTGTTGGCCGAGGGAAAAAGTCGGATATCCCCCGAGAGGCGCTATCCGTGTGCTATCAAGAAAGCTCTTGTGGGGAAGATAGTGAGTCTAAGGGACAACAAATGTGGTGTTTGCATGAGTTCTATGAGGTTGGGCCGAGATGACATGGTTAGGGACCTCCTGAGAGGCGCTATGCGTGCGCCATTGAGAAAGCTCTCGTTGGAGGAGACTGATATGTTCACAAGGCACTTCGGAGTAGTTCTCGTTATTTTCCTTATATGTTTTATACTTGTTCATGCATTGATATAAACTATTTTGGAGTTTCTCACTAGAAGATTCATCTTCTAATTGGACTATGTCTCTGAAATATCCAACATTCCAGGTTCAACGAGCGGCTCTAAGGGAAATGAGGTAGCTAAAGAATAAGCTTAATTTACTGTCTGTAGCATGTTTAGCATATTTTTGTTTATGTGCGAACCTATGTATGTTTTGCATATGTTTAAGACATCTAGTTATCACTTGCGAGAGATGATGTCCATGTAATACATTTTGTAAACGTCTTGAACAATTTCATTTATGATAAATAAAGCATTATAGTTGTGAACCATATTAGGTTCGATCTAGTTTCCGTATTTGAAATTTTAAAACCTGTCTTAGTTATTCAATTATTGGGTTTGTTAGGTTGAGAATGTAAAAATTAGGTTTTTTGGGAATTTGTGTGATGTATGTCAGCGATTGTGATATGCAAAAATTTTTATATTCCTGAAATCCTGAGTTATAACACGCTCAAAAATTTTGGAGTGTTACACTTTTTGTTTTGTAGAGATTTTCCGCAACAGGATGTGACAGGCTTCTTCATCTCCATCTTGAATCCTCTAGTCCCATAGGAAATCACAATGAAAGTTTAAAATAGATCAGAATACAATGATAGTTTAGCTCACATAGGAAATCACATACGATGTAGTACTCGTGCCTTGCTAACCTAGATATTAAAACTATCTAGCACGTCCATGGCTAAGCACACAAATCACTAGAATCCCCCAAATACATAATCCCCAAGCCCCTGTATGCATTTGAAATGACATGTACTGGTAATTACAGAAACCACATGCACTATACCCTCGGCCACGACAACATCCCTGTACTACTCCGATGAGAACCTACCCACACAACCACCTAGCTTTATTCCAAAAACAAAACAGAAGGAGAACCGAGCCCTTCAAGGCACATAAGAAGAGACCCACCAACTGAGCAAGGGCTCAACTAAGACAACAGAAATAAACCAAACATAGAAGTGGCAGAATCTCCTACAAGTGGAACATCAGTTGTGTTAGAAGTAAGAAGAGGTAAAAGCTTGCCTAAAACAATGAAGAAACTCCTTTTTCGTCCTCTGTCCCTCTTCTACTTCTTCTTCTTCTTTTCGCACTCTCCCCTGATGTGTATATATATGAGGAACCAAAGCATTTGGTATATATATGTATGAGGAATAGAAGCTAGTGAATGAGGACGCATGGAAAAATTTGGTGGAAGACGCCCACCACCGCCTGGAAATGAAAGCGGAAGCTATCCAAATGTGAGGCAAGGTATTTGGATACAAAAGAGAGAGACACACACACACATCTGAATGTAAGGAAAGCTATTCGGATACAAGAGAGGGAGGAAGAGAGAAACTCATCTAGATAACACTTAAGCTATTCGAATATCCTTCCAAAGACCAAGCTTATTCGAATACCCCAACCCCCATATTTGGATATATCACCCCTATATTTGGATATCCCAACATATATTTGGATTCACGAAGCTTAAACATTTGAATACATCAAGCGTAGACTAAACACTTAATTAATAACCACCAAAAACAACATACTACACATGAAGGCTAACCAACTCAACCTCAAGGCATGATAAAACATTGTATAACTAAATTTTGGTTATTACAAATCCTCCCCCCTCCCTAAAAGAATTTGGTCCCCCAAATTCGTACCTGATCACTCAAAAAATTGAGGATGCATACGCCTCATCTCATTTTCTAGTTACCATGTGGCTTCTTTCGATCTATGACGTTGCCATTAAACTTTAACATAGGGAATAGAACGATTTCGAAGTACTTTCTCCTTTTGATCCACGATACACGTAGGCAACTCAGTATATGAGGCGTCTTCTTGCATTTCAAAGAGGCGATAGTCAATAACTTGTGTCGGATCTGCCACACACTTACAGAACATAGAGATGTGGAATATGTTGTGCACATGAGTAAGCTGAGGAGATAAGGCTAGACGGTACGCCAATGGTCCAACTCACTCCAATACCTCAAATCGACCCACAAAACGCAAATTAATCTTACCAGTAACTCCAAAATAGCATATGCTTTTCGTAGGCATAACTCAAAGGAACACATGATCACTAACAATAAACTCCAAATCTCGTTGCCTCTTATCTACATAACTCTTCTGGCAATCTTGGGCTATCTTCAACCGTGCTCTAATCAGTTTGATCTTCCCCCTGGTTTGCTCAACAATGTCTGGCCCCAACACTGAACTGTCTCCAACCTAAGTCCAACATAATAAAGATCTGGAAGGTCGCTCGTATAGTGCCTTGAATGGTGCCATCTTAATGCCAGATTGGTAGCTGTTATTATAAGAAAACTCTACTAGCGACAGGTGCTCATCCCAATTCTAGTGAAAATCTAGTGTGCACGCTAGGGACATATCTTCTAGAACCTGAATAGTCCGTTTCGTCTGCGCATCGATTTGAGGATGGAATGCTATATTGAAAGTCAACCTTATCCTCGTGGCACTCTATAATGCCCCTCAGAAGTGAGAGGTAAACCGAGGGTCGCGGTCCGACATAATACTAGCTAGTACTCCATGCAATCTCACAATCTCATCAATATATATGCTGGCCTAATGGTGCATAGGATAAGTCTTCTTAGCAGGTAAGAAGTGTGTCGATTTCGTCAGTCTATCGACAATCACCCATATCATGTCATGACCTCTGTTGGTACGGGATAATTCGGATATGAAATCCATGGCAATCCAATCTGTAACACCCTGTCTCTTCAGGGCGTGATATTATGCTAGGATTTTTTTTTTCTTCACATACATTCACAGTTCACACTAAAATCCTTAACATACTCATATAAGAATAATATTCCCAAAACAAAACTAAGGAATAGTAAACTTATTCATAAGCGGAAACAAAATCAGAACCTCATGAAATCTCGTAAATTAATACATAAGTAAGTTCATACTTATCGTTCATCCATCATATGATTACAATAACCGTTAATGCAAATAAACAAAAACTAACTAGATAACTGGTCCTAGCCCTGGCATAGGACCCACCACAACCTCCACCACACTCATGCTTTAATCACCCCTTTGCATTTCTGAGCGCTTGTCTAGTTTAGAATGTGGAATATTCCAGGGACAAATGTCTAACATTAGAAGATAAATCTTCTAAGAAAGGGTTAAAATAACATGAATGAATGATGCATGGACAAATATAAATAGACATCATAGTATAACTTCCCTGGCAATCCAGCCTAGCACAGAACCCTAGGCAGTCATCTTGGCATGCACATAAGGCAATAAGATACTCCTATACGTTGTTCCAGCAATACCCTTGGGGAATTACGGCTATACTATTAGGGTGACTTCCCATCCCATTCACAAGTATCAATATGCCAACAACCATGTGAAAAATCACGACTATCGATGCAACATTACATGCACAGATATGACAAAATATTCATAAAATACATATGATTTAGCAACCTTCATGAACATCATGCATAATATAGACAAACATCACATATAAATTTTCAGAGAAAAACTACTCATCTTTGAACAAAATTTAGTATTCTTGAATAACGTGCCCACCCTTGATTTTTGTGTCAGGCCTTAAAAATTGCAAAATCACTCAACCTTGAGCCTCAATGTACCATAACCATCATATTTATTCAAAGAAATATAAACACCTATTTTTTCATAGTTTCTTCATATTTTCTCTAATTTATTCCTATTTATACCTCGATAATTTCAAAATAAATACTTCCTCAAACATTTTTTTTCAAATTTTTTAACACCATAATTCATAAAATAATTTTTTAAAATTATTAAAATAAAGATAAAAAAAAAATACCTATTGGTCATGCACCCTATGCATGTATTGCATGTGAAGACTGACGCGTGTACCTCACGCGCCGGTCATCTTCTCTGACTTCAGCCACTGACGATCTCTGGATTTTGCTCCTACCTTGATCTACACCCCAAGTTGATCACAATGGTACTATTTTGAGCCCAAAACAACCATTGAAAGTGGCTTGACCAGATGTTTAAAGATTCGGATGAAGCTTCCGCCTAGTTTTTCGGCGATCTTTTGAAACCCTCTGAAACTCACACCAAACCTCACCAAAAGCTCTAAAAACACTCAATAAAATACAAGGAACAAAATTCCCTTATCCTAAACCCTCGATTCTCACGCTAAAGCCTTGAATTTGAGCTTCAACTTAAAGAAAAACCCTCAGCCATCGACCTCTATTTATACCCGAAATCAAGCCCTCAAACGCCCTTGGCCATCACATCTGAGGTTTTAATGCCCCAACCTGCCTTAGATTGACCCAAAACCATCATCATTAGCCCCTAAATCGTCTTCTCAGAGCCTAGATTTTCCAACCATGTCATGGCCAAAATTTTGATCAAATTGGTTGTGGACAGGTCCCGATAAGGCTACCTCTAGCCCTAAACCCTCTAAGACCTCATTGGGAGCCCCCAACAGCCGCAATGAATGATATGAGAGGTGGTCGGTGAGTGGCAGTATTCACATTACCAGTTTTCCAAAAATTACATTTCGTCCCCTCAACTTTCAAAATTACATTTTGTGCCCTTCTTAGCAAACCCCTTGAGTTTCTAAAAATTCCATAATGAACCCCTAACTTTCATCTTTCACATTTTATACCCCAAGTTTTTTTTTATCGCTTTTGACCAAGTTTCATAAATTACACTTAGTGTAACGCCTCGCTCCCACTTACGGGTGTTACTAGTGAATAATTACTCGAATTGTCCACCTGCCCGGCCTTAGGTGAAGGGTGGACCATGTTTCAAGATGAAACGCCCTAGGTGGGAACTAGGCTCGTCCTTCCCTTCCCTCATTCCCAAGATTCACTAGCGAAATTGGGCTTTAATCACAACGCATTGGCTAAAAAGAAAACTCGTGAAAATGCTCAACCGTTATTTCTTATTTATATTTAATTCTTTTCCCATCCAAGAATTCACCGGGCTTCATAAATCACCATCTAAAACCAATCCATTGATTGATTACCACTTTTAGAGGAAAAACTCAAATTTTTAATTTTCCAAAAATTTCGACATTTTCTCAAAAAATGCCCAAAAATCCCTTTATTTTTGAAAACTCCTCCGGGGCCCAAATTCAATTTAGAAATGGCCCAAAATTCCTAAAAATCTTTTTTTTAAAAAAAAAAAATTAGTCGGCGGGGCCCACGGTGTGCCCCGGGGCCCGCTCGGGGCCCTGCTAGCGCTGGCCGCGCCTGCCCGCGCACGCCCGAGCGCTCGCCCGCATGCAGGCGCGGCTGCCTGCGCGCGCGGCAGCCCAGCAGCCTGCTGCTGCTGGCTGCCCCTTTTGCTGCTTTTGTATTTTTTGTATTTTTTTTTGGGCATTTAAACCCAAACTTTCTAGAAAAATAAATTAAATAAAATGCTTCACTTTCATCCAAATTTTGCCTTTAATTCTCCATAATTAAGGCCTAAACAATATACTTGATATCTCCACAACATACATCAAACACCCACTATTTTCCAACCATAAATCATAGGATTTAACTTCTTAGTGCTTCCCACCATACACACCAAATGAGACCTCACTCAACCTAGGCACCAACGTGCCATAAGCCACTATCTCATTGTATAAATACAACATACACTTCAACTAACAACAAATTTACATTACAAAAATCAAACACATAAGCTTCCATAAGCCAAAATATACACTTGAATCTTCTTCCATGCTTTCCCATGCCATTTCACTTTGTCTTGACTTTACCATGCTTTCACAACCTACATGTGAGGGTAAAAACCTCATGAGCTATTAAGCTCAATAAGGGTGCAATGACATATAGTATGAACACGAATAAATAAATGTGATGGCAATGCATGTATGCAACATGGTTAGGGCTTCCACATCCTCACAACCACCTTGGTTTGAGGTTTTAATCTACTCTACCCCACTCAACCTCATGGCCGTAGGTTCTAGAACACAACAACATGCCAATGCACACATAGAAATTCATGAACCATACTTACATCCCTTGCTAGCCACCATCCCATGGGGCTATCCCTTACCTTTTTCCATTTCTTTTGAAGCTTTAAGAATTTCCTAGCTTCACTTCTAACTCTTCCCATTGAAAGAATCTAGCCATATATTGGATCACAAAGTATTAAAGAAATTTCAAGAAAGGAAATTTAGCCTTAAAATGGCCAAGACACATACTTTCTTACCTTTCTTTCTTCTTTATTCTTTCTTCTCAATGGAAGACTTCTTCATTGCTTTCTTTCTTCTTTCTTTTCAAATGGGGAAAAGTTTGAGAGAAAGGCTCTCATTCTCCTTTTATAGGCAATTATTTCTTTTATTCATTTTGATTTAATTCTATGACAAGAATAAATCCTAGCCCTTGGATTTAATGTGAGTTGGAAGAACCCATCCTTGCCATCCAAATAAAGCACAATCCATGTGCTCTTGTCTTCTTTAATCTCCACCATTAGATTTCTTTTACTTTTGAAGACTAGATCTCAACCATTCAAATCCCTTTACATGTGGGAATCCATGCCACTTCTCTTGAATCATCTCAACCATTAGATTTTCAAGACTTAATCTCCACCCTTGGATCAAGTCTTCCATTCCATAAATAGATTTTCTTTTCTATTTATTTAATTTGAGAAATTTTCATGCCATCAACCTTGAAAGACATAATTCAAGGCTTTTCCAATTTATTAAATCCCCATATTTTCAAGACTTGATCCCAACCATTGGATTATGTAGTCTTCCAATACCAAAATTAGCCATTTCTCATATATTTAATTTGACTAATTTCACCCCATCACATGAGTGACCACTTGAGAGACATATATAATTTCTTTCCTATTTAATTTAATGGGACCATTTTCCATCATTAATGCTTGACCATTTTCCATTTCTTTTGTATTTTCTTTTTTATGCAGCATAATCATGTCTCCCATTAATTGCAAGAATGACCATATTCCAATTTCTTTTGCAATTAATTTAATCTTCCATTTATCTTGGACACCACTTTGCCAAGTGTCACTCCATGCCACCAACCTTGGCTTCCAAGACTAAATCTAAACCATCCATGTGGCACCTCCATATAAATACACAAATTTAGGAAAAGTTAATTATTTCCACTCCCATAATTAATTTCCTCTTTTTGTCATAATTAATTCCTTTATGGAATTTCTCTCCAAAATTACCAAAACACCTTTGTGAATTTTCAATCCCATTTATCTCCACATAATGCAAAATGGGAACTAATTCACTCCCATACTTAATTCCACCTTGGAATTTTCTCCAATGTACCAAATTACCATTTTTTGGACTTCACTATCCAAATTACCAAAATGCCCCTCTCATAGGGCATCATTATTCTCAACGATACTTCACTTTCTCAAGGGTATTTTTGGAATTTTCTCATTTTCTTTCTTATTCTTTTAATATCTGTAACACCGGGTGTTACATTTCTCCCCTTTAAAAGAATTTCGTCCTCGAAATTCGTTTTACCATCATCTCCTACCCAAGACAATCACATTCTCGGGCTACTTGCCACATTCTCCTGCTCGAGAATCCCATAGCCTATCCATTCTTCACATTTACCTCGGGTTACACCTACCTCAAGGCTTCACTTTAGGCTTTCGATCTTCCAACTCTCGAGGACATTCAACAACCGAACACCGCTTTGGCCTCTTGCCAAATTGCACAAGTGGTTGTTGATCACGCTTACCGCAACGCTATCCATTTCTGGATGGATTTTCACTACCTCGAGCATCACTTTGCAGTCCACTTCCATTTTTCCCATCAGTCAAAACCACATATGCTAACATTGCATCATTGATCAGTCTATCACGATTTTTACGTCGATCACACAAGGCAACGTTTCTCACTGCCAATCACACATGGCCACGATTTTACGTTGGTCCAACCAGCAACGTCTTAGCACTGATCATTCACTGCAATGTCACATTCTAGTGCCCATTAGACACTCGGACACCCATTCCACCATGACATACCGCCATTAATCACACGCCTGCATAGCTTGAGTTGATCCTCATGGTAACCTCTCATTACTGATCAACTTACCATGCTAGCACTACCTGGGAAGCACCTATTTGGCCCATCTTGCCAACTTCGACCATTTCATACATGGTCTTCTACCTTGACCAGCCGACCCTCATTTATTGGTAGGATTACGCAAAATCGACTTACCAAACACCGTGCCAGGCTATCACACATTTCAACCCTGTGCACTGCCCGAGTTCACATCGAGCTTAGCGACGTATGCACCATTTAAATCTCACCTCGAGCCTAAGCATGCTCGGCCACAACCTTCTCCCAAGCAGGAGTTCTTTGCATTAAGCACACAACGATACTTACTAGCCGATATCACATGCTAGTAGGGTCTCATACCCATACCAGGGAACTCTTCACTGAACAACCCCTCTTTAATTCTTCACCCCATTTCAACTTTTACAATCACGTTCCCATGCTAGGCCTTACCTTGGCTATTTACCCTACCACGAGTCCAGGATCCTAACATTGCGCTTAGGGTTGTGGAACCTTTAATCAGCCCTCGTCATCAACCACGATGCATGGCATAAGTGATTGGCTTATTACCATCTGCACAATCACTTATGTATCGCACTTGTAGGATGACTCGTGCCTTTGGTCCACACCACAACAAGCCATCATTGTTACACCCCCACTCTTGTAGTGGTCTTCTGGCCAAATTTTCTCGCCCAACTTCACTTTCATTGGGACCCTTTAAATCTCACCATTTCTCAACAAAGCCTCTTACTCTTGAGGCACGAAATTTCAGCCATCCTACATCAGGTTCATTCTCAACCCGTAATAGACACCTGATTTAAATCATGCATAATGGTTCCTCTTGTCCTCCTTGGCAAGGACATCACCATGACAGCAACGAATTTCTCCCCTCACGATCGTTGCATTTCAAAATTCACCGATACCAGCCTTCATGGCCATTAACACTCGGCTTCAAGGTCTTACCATGCACAATGGTTACCTTTGACCTTCCTGACAACTTCTTTTCCCTAACTGCGACGATGACACCACCATGTCATCTCAAAAGATTTGATGCTCTCTAAATCTCACTGGTCACCACAACCAGCACGACCCCACTCTTAGGCCGCCTTCCTCACATCAACTTTTATACATATAGCATCTAGCTAAATCCTTGGGAGACTCTGGCTTCTCCCAGATTTCTTATACACTTTGCTACAGCTAACTCACACCTCTCGGTGAGCAACCACATGGCTCTAACACCACAACAGCTTCACTAGCTGATTTCTTTTCACAACCATTAACCTTAGACACGAGGTTAATTTTTATCAATTGCCCACACTCCAAGGCATCCGTTCAACTACATCACTCACAGCCATTAGGTGATTTCAACACCTCAACACCATTATTGGAAACCAATCTCGTCCCATAAGCTCTTTCTTCGAGCTCTCTTTACCCATTGGCGACATCTTAAATTTGCCACAACTTCCATCTAACCAACTCGATTAACTCTAGCCGGATCGCTCGGCTCACAACTCACATAACCTTTCTCTAGGCACTGCACTTGCAATCATCGACTACCGCTTTGATTTAAGCTCCACCCAGTGGAAATCACCCTTGCCATTCTTGTGGAATTCACACTTCCACTCAATGCCGTAGGACTCATCTTCCTACTCAGGCACTTGCCATTACGCTGGCCTTTCCCCGGGTGACCTTTCCTGATAGAGTTGTAGCGCCTTAGGAAGTTTGTCTCACATTGTTGCCTCATGTGCAACTTTTCTTGGGAGAACATCTCAAGTTCTACCCTAACCACAATTCCACTACCATTGATAGCTCTCATTCCAAAGCCACACTTCTCTGAGTGGCTCATTTCTTCCCTGACCAACCATCTTTCATCACCTTGCATCTCTTTCTCACAATTTGCCTGGTCTAACCACCAGAACCCGTTGAACCTTTATGCTAAAGGCATGCACGGTACCAACAAGACTTTACCTCACTGTCCTCGAGCCTCAAGCTCCACTATTGCCATCAAGTGCTACCACCTAGCAATTTCTTGTGTGTCATCAACGGGAAACCCTTCCAGTGCCACATGAGGACACTTCTTCATTTTGCATCAACACAACCAAGACTAACACCAGACTGTGCAATTGCGCACCTTCACAAATTTCAAACCATGCCTTAGCCACATGTTCATCCTACCACAACTCACATCACTGGATTAGAGATCGCTTTATTTGAAACCTCCGCATACTTCAATTTCCCCATCACATGGTTAGCTTCCACCTCGTAAGTCTTGCCCTCCACGGCACTTACGTATCATTCTCGAGCCATTTACCGACTCCACCAATCAATCCCATCTTCATGCATTACTGCAAGATCACACTAGGTCCATTATCCCAATTTACTAGATCACTTCGATCAAATTTAACCACAACTATTTCAGCATCCTTTAGCAAGGAGCATCGCCACACCTCTTGTTATCACACCACAAGATATCACTCCCTCGATTCACAAACTTTCTTGCTGCCTTGACACTCACAGCACTACCACCATACTTCAACCCTTACAGAATTTTTAGGTCTGGCTCAGGCATAACCTACAGCATACCCCAGGTCTTCGGTGTCTAATCGTCTCCACCACAAACAGATTTCTCTACGTGGAGGGCTGCAGTCCCTCCTGTGGACTAACCGTCTGCATCCAGTGGTCCCTAGCATTAGACCCGTCACTGATAGGCGTCAACCGTAGCATTATTCCCACGCTAGACCCGTTTCTTTTCCCTGGGTTTCTTTCTCAAACATTTCATAGATCTTTAGTCCCTGACCATCTGCATAGTCACTGTGTTGTCCTGTGCTTTATGCACGCCAACACCTTGTCACCATCATCGTGTCACTCCCATACACTGGCCCAACACTGGTTCCCCATCGTGTTGCCCTGTGCTTCAGAGAGTCAACACCCAATCACGTGTCACTCCCATACACTGGCCCAACACTGGTTCCCCATCGTGTTATCCTGTGCTTTAGAGAGTTAACACCAAATCATTATTACTGTGTTGTCCCTTACACTGGCCCAACAACAGTTTCCTACAGCATGGTTCAGGTCCCACTCTGATCTGCTTTGCACCCCGTATCGTGACTTTCACCTTCCAGTCACACCTCTACTATTGAACTCGGCATGACTACCTCGCCACGCTCGCAGCCACTATTCCTACCAGGCGTCCTACTTGACAACAAATCTATCGGATCTCTACTGTGTTCCACGATTCCTCCTTAGGACTACTCTAAATGTCCTATCCCGCACGAAAGATTTTCGGTCTCACCTGACCAATTTCCTAAGGTGCTGCTCCACATCCTCAGCATCTGATCGTCACCTGCAGTTCACTAAATTGCTCAGGCCCATGGGCCACTTGCCCTTAATGAGAGCCAACTCATTAGTCCTCTGCCACACGGTCCATAGCATCAGATCCGTTACATCGAGCTTTGCACCCTTAACATCAAGGCTACTTAAAGCCTTCTCGAGCTACGATGGTTCCACCACCATCTTACCAAAGCCATCTGACTTGATTATCCTTGCCTTGATAACCTCAAGCTCCTACCATAAGTCCTACTCCTCATGACTTCACATCTCTTCCCGCTTCAAGACTCTCAAACATTTCACCTCTTGAGGCCTCATGATCTTACCCCACAAGATCATACCTCACGGCTCTCACTCAACATTTGAAAGCTCCAACTTTCCACGACAATGGATCCTAGTCCATCATGATTCATTCGCCACCCAGTTCATCCTAGAGCTTGATTATCAATGATCTCTCAATCCGCAATCGACATACTGAGCCCATCTCAGGCTCTAGCACCCATAACCATGGAGCGCCAACCATTACCTTCTAGGTAAATTGAGACCTCTTGTCTCTTCTTGCACACTCATACTCACATTCAGTCACTACGCCCGGCCTGGCCTTTATGCACGCCTCGCTCGGGCTCCCATGACTTGAATATAAAATTTGGGGCTTCCACATTGCTCACCATGCTCCTACCCACTTGGCATCCAAAGTTGGCATTTCTTGTGCACGCATAGCCCACGGATGTCCTGTTGCCACATTTCACTACCCTCGGCCCACACCGCTCATACCCTTCATTGGGTGACCTTCGCGTCTCCCGTCATGGGTCTCATAACCTTAGGCGTCATCTTGACCCCAGGCATCATAATGAGGTTCTATTCACCTCTCATCTCCCGACCTTAGGCGTCTCGCCTGACCCCAAGCGTCAATGAGAGTTTAAATTGGCCCCTCATCCATCATTCATAGGAATAGTCACTTGGCCTTTCTCAACCAAGACTTCCAATCCCATGGCTCTCACGCGCATATCTACACATGCCCAACTCCTTTATCCTAAATCTGGATCCCCTTGGATTCCAGCTTGACTCACTTGGGATTTCCATCTCACACCGGTACCCGCTAGGGTCCATTTGCCACATACCTATCCTTTCTTAGGATATATCCCATTTCATCATGAAATCAACTACGGTCCACTCATACCCTAGGTATGTCCCCTCCAGGATCGTCATAACGATACCATCACATGGCACCATATGCATCCCTTATGCATGACACACACTCGACTTCCCTCGGAGTCTTTCAATGAACTACTAACGTCATGCCTACCCTAGCCATGACTGGCATATGCTTCACATGGTCGCTCCACCTAGAGCCTCTCTACAAGCAACTTTAGCTTGGTCAATTCCCGGAGCTCGTCACACAACCTTTTGACGACTTCTTTCTTTGGGCTTCGAGCTAATTTCAACCTTAGCTCACCCTAGTTCAAGCACGCAACCCTTAGCACGTCACCTCTACCGGAACTACTCCATTCCCTCATACGAGCTTGTACATCTCCCCAACATAGGTTGGTCCACTAATCCCTTCCTAGATTAGCTATACCTCGGGCTCTCCTTGTCTCATCATGATCCTTATCATGACTCGACTTTATGTCCCCACACAAGCCTCAATATTTCAATCGCAAGGAACTCTTATCCTTAGAATGCCTCATGAACCTCCAAATTTCCACATTCGGGTTCTTGATACCAATACCCACACTTGGGCATTTGACTCTTCATTGCTCGACCCGTATATCTCTTACGGTATATCATCTCAAACATGATATTTTCTAATTCCCGTCGCAGGAATATCCGAGGACTCCATTCGCATAACCTCCAGCTTTAATGCCCCGACCCACTCCTAGGGTCCTCGGTCACTTGTGGTCCTACCTCCAAGGCCTTTCGATCAACCTTCGACCACATTTCTCCAAGCATCTTCTACTTGATGCTCCAACCTGGCTCTGATACCAATCTGTAACGCCCCGCTCCCACTTACGGGTGTTACTCGTGAACAATTACTCGAATTGTCCACCTGCCCGGCCTTAGGTGAAGGGTGAACCATGTTTCAAGATGAAACGCCCTAGGTGGGAACTAGGCTCGTCCTTCCCTTTCCTCATTCCCAGGATTCACTAGCGAAATTGGGCTTTAACCACACTGCATTGGCTAAAAAGAAAACTCGTGAAAATGCCCAACCGCTATTTCTTATTTATATTTAATTCTTTTCCCATCCAAGAATTTACCGGGCTCCATAAATCACCATTTAAAACCAATCCATTGATTGATTACCACTTTTGGAGGAAAAACTCAAATTTTTAATTTTCCAAAAATTTCGGCATTTTCTCCAAAAATGCCCAAAAGTCCCTTTATTTTTGAAAACTCCTCCGGGGCCCAAATTCAATTTAGAAATGGCCCAAAATTCCTAAAAATCCAATTTTTTTTAAAAAAAATTGGCTGGCGGGGCACACAGTACGCCCCGGGGCCCGCTCGAGGCCCTGCTGGTGCTGGCCGCGTGGGCTGGTCGTGCCTGCTCGCGCGCTCGCCCACACGCGGGCGTGGCCACCTACACGCGCGGCCTCCCGCGCACGGCCGCCCAGCAGCCTGCTGCTGCTGGCTGCCCCTTTTGCTGCTTTTGTATTTTTTGTATTTTTTTTTTGGGCATTTAAACCCAAACTTTCCAGAAAAATAAATTAAATAAAATGCCTCACTTTCATCCAAATTTTGCCTTTAATTCTCCATAATTAAGGCCTAAACAATATACTTGATATCTCCACAACATACATCAAACACCCACTATTTTCCAACCATAAATAATAGGATTTAACTTCTTAGTGCTTCCCACCATACACACCAAATGAGACCTCACCCAACCTAGGCACCAACGTGCCATAAGCCACTATCTCATTGTATAAATACAACATACACTTCAACTAACAACAAATTTACATTACACAAATCAAACACATAAGCTTCCATAAGCCAAAATATATATACACTTGAATCTTCTTCCATGCTTTCCCATGCCATTTCACTTTGTCTTGATTTTACCATACTTTCACAACCTACATGTGAGGGCAAAACCCTCATGAGCTATTAAGCTCAATAAGGGTGCAATGACATATAGTATGAACATGAATAAATAAATGTGATGCCAATGCATGTATTCAACATGGTTAGGGCTTCCACATCCTCACAACCACCTTGGTTTGAGGTTTTAATCTACCCTACCCCACTCAACCTCATGGCCATAGGTTCTAGAACACAACAACATGCCAATGCACACATAGAAATTCATGAACCATACTTACATCCCTTGCTAGCCACCATCCCATGGGGCTATCCCTTACCTTTTCCATTTCTTTTGAAGCTTTAAGAATTTCCTAGCTTCACTTCTAACTCTTCCCATTGAAAGAATCTAGCCATATATTGGATCACAAAGTATTAAAGAAATTTCAAGAAAGGAAATTTAACCTTAAAATGGCCAAGACACATACTTTCTTACCTTTCTTTCTTCTTTATTCTTTCTTCTCAATGGAAGACTTCTTAATTGCTTTCTTTCTTCTTTCTCTTCAAATGGGGAAAAGTTTGAGAGAAAGGCTCTCCTTCTCCTTTTATAGGCAATTATTCCTTTATTCATTTTGATTTAATTCTATGGCAAGAATAAATCCTAGCCCTTGGATTTAATGTTAGTTGGAAGAACCCATCCTAGCCATCCAAATAAAGCACAATCCATGTGCTCTTGTCTTCTTTAATCTCCACCATTAGATTTCTTTTACTTTTGAAGACTAGATCTCAACCATTCAAATCCCTTTACATGTGGGAATCCATGCCACTTCTCTTGAATCATCTCAACCATTAGATTTTCAAGACTTAATCTCCACCCTTGGATCAAGTCTTCCATTCCATAAATAGATTTTCTTTTCTATTTATTTAATTTGAGAAATTTTCATGCCATCAACCTTGAAAGACATAATTCAAGGCTTTTCCAATTTATTAAATCCCCATATTTTCAAGACTTGATCCCAACCATTGGATTATGTAGTCTTCCAATACCAAAATTAGCCATTTCTCATATATTTAATTTGATTAATTTCACCCCATTACATGAGTGACCACTTGAGAGACATATATAATTTCTTTCCCATTTAATTTAATGGGACCATTTTCCATCATTAATGCTTGACCATTTTCCATTTCTTTTGTATTTTCTTTTTTATACAAAATAATCATGTCTCCCATTAATTGCAAGAATGACCATATTCCAATTTCTTTTGCAATTAATTTAATCTTCCATTTATCTTGGACACCACTTTGCCAAGTGTCACTCCATGCCACCAACCTTGGCTTCCAAGACTAAATCTAAACCATCCATGTGGCACCTCCATATAAATACACCAATTTAGGAAAAGTTAATTATTTCCACTCCCATAATTAATTTCCTCTTTTTGTCATAATTAATTCCTTTATGGAATTTCTCTCCAAAATTACCAAAACACCCTTTGTGAATTTTCAATCCCATTTATCTCCACATAATGCAAAATGGGAACTAATTCACTCCCATACTTAATTCCACCTTGGAATTATCTCCAATGTACCAAATTACCCTTTTTTGGACTTCACTATCCAAATTACCAAAATGCCCCTCTCATAGAGCACCATTATTCTCAACGATACTTCACTTTCTCAAGGGTATTTTTGGAATTTTCTCATTTTCTTTCTTATTCTTTTAATACCTGTCACACTGAGTGTTACACTTAGGCCCGAAAGTATGCTTTAATCGCGAATCCCTCTTGTTTCATCCCAAAATCACTTCAAAGTTGTTCCTTATGCAAAACTTGAATCCCTACAGGGTTTTGTTGACTTTTTTCAAGTCCCTTACGACTATTCAATTTTTCAACATAAACTATAGTTGTACCGAAAACTGTCTCTGTTCTGACTTCTTTCAATGTTATAAATCATGACTCGAGATGCTTGTCAGTGACATACCTTTTTCCTTAGACATCTAAGCTCCAGGGCATTCTCTGCAGTTAATTCAGTCACTCCTATCTATGAGACATTACACTATAACCCCTAATCTTCTAAAAATTTCGCTTATAGCCCCAGATAAATTACGCTTGAGTCATTTTAGAAAATTTTGGGTATTACATGGTCCCACTTCCACTCTAGAATAGACAAGAGATGAAGTAAACCTACTGGCCTGTGGTGTTCAGTTTTAACCTATTGACACACCAAACAACGAGATACATACTCAACTATCTACCTCTTTATGCCCATCCACCAATACTGGAGGTGCAAGTCCTAATATATCTTTGCTACCCCTGGATGAATGGTGTAACCGGAACAATGAGCCTCTAACAATATCTCCTATCTGATCTCCTATTCGCCTGGAACACAAATCCATCCCCGAAACACTAGCAACCCATCATCCCTTAGGCTATAACCCAAAGGTCCAAATTTGTCCATATCCGACCTAATATGTGACAACCCCTCGTTAGACTGTTGTTGGTCTCATTTTCGGTCTACTAAATTGGAATGATTGCTCATATAGGCGCCGTAAGTATCTGGCAGATCCCTCGACTTTGAAATGGTGCTCATCTACTTTAGTAAAGACCATTCCTGAATCATCATAGCTGAAACTGAAGCTCCTTGTCACTCAGGGCTTCTGCTACCATATTTGCCTTACCTGAATGATATAGAATCTCACAGTGGTAATCCTTTATTAGTTCCAACCAACGTCGTTGCCTCATATCACTACAAGAAAAACGGGCTTTAACGACGGGAAAATTAGTCGTTGAAAGTTAATTTCCAGTCGTTAAAAAGTTGTAACGACGAGAATTTTCCTATCGTCGGTCGTCGTTATTGCCTCCGAGGATAAAAGTCTTTAACGACGAGAATGATAAATCCGTCATTAATTGTATTAGTGACCGTATGATTCCCGTCGTTAAAAATAATTATCAACTACCAAATTATAATTCAATAACGACAATATTTCCCATCGTTAATAGTCTAAACAATTAGCGACCGTATGATTCTTGTCGTTAAAAATAATTTTTTAGTTATCAAAACACAAACCAATAACGACAATATTTCCTCTCGTTAATAATGTGAACAATTAGCGACGATATGATTCCTATCATTAAAAAAATATATTTTTTTATTTTTTTTTAATAATATAAAAACAATTGCTAGTCATCAATGACAAAAACATTATGTTTTGATATAAACTACCAAACCTATATATCATTATCCATATCAAATTGGAATAAAACTCATAAAATTAAACATGTCATTCGAATAACACCAAAGTAATCATTATCCATTAGCATTTACACACCAAAAGTAATATATATATATATATATATAAGTGTTAATTGCTGACAAATTACACAAAAAAATATGTTCAACGAAAAATAACACTTTGACAATTATATATACTATTAAAAAATGTACACCAAAAAGGATATTCAACTAAAAGTAACAATTTAACAATCATATATACTATTCAAAAATGTACAACAAAACACTATATATAGTCATAAAACTGTTCATGTACTCCAAGACACCAGTTGCTTCCTTTAGAGTCTTGTTGTCTCATTGACCTACAAAAGAAAAAAAAAATGAAATTAGAGTCGAAGAAGTGTTCATGTTTTCTTTATAAAATGTTTACTTAACTCATGGACGCATACAAGATCTTTGGCATGCACAAGTGTCGATCATGTGCCCATATAGTCATCCCTTCGTTAAAAGATTAAAGTAAAAGGTAACATTTTGACTAGTGTCTAATATAGATTTCTAACTGTCCCATGAGTGTTTCCATACAACATGGGTGTCTCATATGATACTCATAGTAAAGGTGTCTCTGCTCCATATGGATGCATGCACAAGAAAATAATGGAGGGAGCCTAACCTCTTGGTTAAAACTAAGCCAACCAATAATAATGCTAAAATCCAAACAGGGTGAATATCGACTTATCATTCTACACCCTTAATTTTCTCCTAAGACAATAATTTTTTTTTATCTAAAATATAACCTAGATTTAGGGAAAAATAGATAGAAGATAAAGGTCATCCAGGGGATTTTAAAATAATCATAATGAAAAAAAACATCTCAGCTTCAAAAAAAAGATAAGAAAATGAGTGAACCATCTAGGAAGGTAAAAAAAAATATGTCCACCTTTCTAGTTGACCTGTTAAACAAGATGGATTTACGTATTTAGAAGAGCGTCAAATCATGTGTTGGATAAGATCAAGCAATGCAAAAAATACTATATTTGATCAATCAATAATTTGATAAGTGTGGTTTTTTATATGTTGCAACAAGGAGTAGTCAACACTGCTTGTAAGTACTACCACATGGTGTCATATATTCTTGATAAACTGGTCTTTAGAAGGAACTGGAGCAATTGAAACTTTCTCTATTTTTTGCTAGGATGTCATATTCAATAAGCATGAGATAGAGAAAGAGGTAACTAAATAGAATGCAAGTAAAATGCATATGAACAAGGTTATGGGATCGATTGGGTGAGATGATAAGTAAAGAAGGAAGAAAAAAAATAGATGCATCAAGTCATATTCAAATATCTTAAGAACTTAGAATAAGATGTCATGGATTCTCATGCTTTACATTTTTCTCATCCAATATCTTAAGAGTACCTAGTACCCTTATTATTTTATATTGCAAGTAAAGAGAAGTTCTGCTTGTTGTGTTTATTGAATGCTAACATAGCGTTGCAAATTTTATTTGCCTAAAGACATGGCAAGTCATACCCTCCACATAGGTTGGAAACAACATAAGTTTAAATTTTTCAAAGCACATCATCATGGTTGTGTGCACACTTGGATGAGAACAAAGGAAGGAACAAATTACTTATGTCTTAAGATACTCACTTTCTTGAGTGGAATTGGACATGTATTACCAAAGTGCACATAACACCTTAAAAAATTTTCTAAAGCAGAAATGCGTGAAAAATTGATGTAATTTTTTCTGATGGTTTTAAGGAACCCAATGCAGTAGTTTTTCCTTTGTTCAGGTTTTTCTATATCCATAATTGTAAATCTATTGTCCTATCATACATGTTGCTATACTTCTAAAATAATTATAAGTTTTATTGTCTGAATCTTTCTTTTAAACAAGTCTATATTTCAAATTCATTGTGAAATTCTAGCATGCTCTGCTGTAACAACTGAACAAATATAATAGTGGAAAGTGGATCTAAAAAAGTAAATAGCAAAATTGATAATGCATTTGGCAATTGGCATACAAACTACTACAGAAACAAAATATTTCCACCTTCTAACAAAGTGAAGGCAATGTATGTAGGTAATGACTAGATTAACAGGGTGTTCCAAGAGTTACAGAGCTTCTCTCATGTAACTCTGTAATACATATACACACACACAATATACATGTACATATACATATACACATAGAATATATAAACACGCAGAATACTTATACATACAGAATATATATAAACACAGAATATTTACACACACATGTGTTGGAAATGTATGCTCTAAAGACACGTTTTGTTTAATTTATGGTAATGATATTTCTTTTAGTCAGTTTATGGCACATATATTATTTGCATTTAATTTTTGGAAAAGTGTCCATGCTATTAAGTAAGTGATTCATGTGATGGGTCGTTCTTCACAGTTAGGCATGAATCATGGGTACTTAATGAGCAAGAAAATATTACTCTTGATCTTTTGATAGAACTAGGCATTCTATCATGATAAGATCATTGTGCAATAGATCCTAATAGAGGATGGCTTGCCTTAGCCAGTAAACAATCCGTTTACTCTAATTGTACAAGCGCATTTGGAATGCGTAGAGTGGACCTGTGATAGAAGCTAATGACAAAGTACTAATTATCATGGAGCTAGTCTATCACTGCTACTACGTGGACGAGTACTCTAATACTTGAGTATTAGTTGGTGGTCTAGTGAACCTAGAGCTATATTCTTAGATTCACTGTAGGTGAGGTCTATCAAAGATCAATAACCTTGTGAGTTGGGAGTATGGTTTCTAATTAGCTAAGACAGACTAATACAAGATAGTTTTTGTGATTCACCCCCTTGTGATTGTCCAAGAATAATCAAATAATCCAGGGCCCTGGGAACGTGACTTAAGAGTGTGTGCTTCTGGGTAGCTCCCAGTGATAAGAAAGTACATTCGAGTAGTCACGGATTATTGGACTAGTGATCTAAGGATGATAAAAATCATTTAGAGAGGTGTTAGTACATTATTCCTTTCTAAATGATGGGTGTTACGCAGAGGGGTATTTTCGTCATTACACTAGTAGGTCAAAGACATTGCACATGCAAAATTATTCGTGGGGTCAGTGTTATCATATGGTGATAGTTGGAACACTTAGAATGACAAAATATAGCTACTGGGTAGCAGGGGTATTTTGGTCATTTTAGAAGCCATGAATAATTTATCTTTTGGTCCCCGGGGTAGCTCGATATAACTCATGTATTATTTAATACATTTGGCTTGTTGGGTGAATTACATTGAGAGAGAATTATTTTATTCAGAATGGTCCATAATTAATTGGGCTAGAATAAAATAATAGTTCATTAGTTTTTTAATTAATTAATTGGGCTAACCCAATTAGAAAATTAATTAAATGAACTTGGCCCACTAGGGTTTGGCCCACTAGGGTTTTAACCTTAGGGTTCTCCCTCTATATATTATCTCCTTGGTTGTTTTTCACCTAAGGTTTTTCACTCTTCTTCACCAAAAGAGAGGCCAAGAGTTCTTGAGTCATACCTTGGAAGATCAAGAGAACATTCAAGTTCTGATGCGAAGGAGCCGAAGGATTGCAGGACAACCGTCATCTCCACCACACGAAGAAGCTCTCGCCCCTCCTCCTCCTGTCGCTTCATTCCGTCCGGTGATCCGAAGGAAAAGTAAGTTTCCTAGATTCTAATCAATACGAGGAAAGTTTTTTTTTTACGCTTCCGTTGCATGCTATGTATCCTCGTGATGGTCCTTCAACATGTACACAGAATACAAAAACACACACAATCCAATGTACCAAAATTGTATCACATTATAAATTTTCCAAGAATTGGTCCACAATAAATGCCATTACATAATTAACAGAAAATAAACCATCCTAATTAACATGTGTACTTATTGGGTCCACAAGAAACTATGATACAATTTTCTCCCCCCTCCCCCCCCCCCCCGCCGAGCAAAAATAAAAAAAAAAAGCAGACATGATAAAATTCTTGTAATTTTATTCAAGAAGCTTTTCTCGAGTCTGTTGTTCATGGTTTGTGGGTACAGATTTACGTACTTACAAACTTGCCCACATGTGACCTCCATTAGGATAACCAGCTGTTGGACCTAAACACGCACAAGCATCCCCGCGTTCCTTATGCTTGCTCCATCCAACACAATTGAAAATATCTTCTAGTCCAATGTGTAAATAGAAACGTCATCCACAACATTGATCCAATATTTCCTGTAGTCATTGAACAGAAATTTAAACAAACAAGTAAAAAATGCTATTTCCATGACAAGCTCAAAAATGGGCAACAGGTCGATTGAAAAATTTTGACCATAACAAAGCAATAAATCTTTACCCTTGATGATGGTGTCACTTGTGGCAATTCAAGAGCTGGCCTAGACGAACTTGATGAAGTAGCCTGCAAATATAAAAATAATTATGTGAGCAAAATGACAGAAACTAATTGAAGATTCAGTTGGAACTAAATCTCAAAATAGGAAGCAATGTGCTGGAAACGACAGGGACTATGTGAGAGGGAGATTTAGTGGCGGCGATGGAGTTGGAGGTGGCGAAGAGAAGGCAGCGATGGAGTTGGAAGAGGCGGTGCAGCGTTGAGGCGACGGAGGCGGTGACGCGACGGAGGAGTTGAAATGATTAAGAAATATTGTAATATAATGTGACTTACTTGGTGGCCAAGTTTCAAAGCCTATAAATAGGGTGTTCATGGCCAAGGGTTTTCTCGTTCAAATTTGTGATAAATTCGTGCTAGACGAGAGTGCTTCAAGTTTAGTGGATAGAGAGCTTTTAAAGTATATGCGAGACATCACACGCATAGAGCACTTGGGTAGCACATGGGGGCGTGTAAGGAGGTGGTTTGGTCAAAAGACTTGAGGAGTTGCTCAAAAATCGAGGTTGGGCACAAGATTTGAGGTGTTCTGAGTTTCGTTCAAGGTGAGTAGTTCTATCCTAAAACTTAGTTTTGTTTATACCTAAACTTGATTTGATTACATGCAAAAAGGGTTTTGTTGCTGTGAACGGTTTCACCTGTGATGGTTGTTTGCATGAGGAATGTCCGTCCCTAAATGTTTTATGCATGTGGATTGAATTTTATGCGATAAATTATGTACATGAAATGTTGTTTTAAATGATGCATTGAATCATGATATATGGCATTGGCATGTTTTTGTGTTTGTCCATGTGAGATGTGGGATGTCAACCTATGATGTAGCACTTGAATGATAGCACCAGGGAAGCGTGCCATGGATTAATGCCCACTTGTGATGGGGGCTGAGAACGGACACCACCCTTGCGAATCAACAAGTGGCGGGGTTGCGAGTGAACACCACCCTAAGGCCTTTGAGCGGTAGCATTATTTTTGAGGTATACGTGGATTCCCAGGGATAGTGTTGGTCATCTTGTGGCCAGGGGTTCTGTTGACGTGATCTGAAAGCTTTTGAGGTGAGACGTAATCCCTAACATGATTGTGTGGTGATTCCCCGAGTTCCTGAATTGACATTGACCATTCCATGTCGGAAGTGGCAACAATGGTTTTTCGTTGTGTCAGGGTGAGGCATTGATGTTGATCTCTTAAGATAGGACGGTGTTATGCCAATGTGTTAATGTGGTTATGTTGCCTTTAGAGAGATTGCTCTTTTCTTGTGATAGGGGTTAAGCATTGTGTGGAATTCTCTTGGGTTGGGGCTTGTCGAGATGTGTCGGTTTGTTTCATGTCTTGCATACATTCATGAAAATATTTTTGAACTCTTACTTAGATGATCCAGGATCTTATTTAGACTTTGTTTCTGGAATATTCAAACGTTTCAGGTGAAAACAGTGACGCGAAAAGGAAAGGGATTGCCAGGGAGTGAAGGCAATTAGTAGGTGGTTCGTAGCATATCTTTTGGATTTTTTGTATAATATCTTGATGATGTCATGTTAACGATAATATGATTTTCATGATATTAATAAGATGAGTCGGTTTTGTACTGTTTGAGGTTATGATCTAGCTTTCACATTTATGATGATTTACCTATCTTAACTTATTGATTCTTACTTTGGTATGCTGAGAAGGTGTAACGGGATTGTCGGGGAACCATTTATGTTGAGTTTATGTTGGAAAAAAAAATATATCCCCGAAATCTTACGTTATCTAACACCTTTGGAAAAGCGATGTGTTACACTACGTGTCCCAAAATACTACATGTGTCTGCCAAAACTCACATTTAGAAAACTTGGCATACAACCGCTCTTCTCTGAGTCTTTGCAGAACCATCCTCAAATGAATCTCATGTTTAGGCTAACTAGGAGAGTAAACCAGGATGCCATCAATAAAGATGATAACAAAACTGTCCAAATACTCCTTGAATATCCAGTTCATTAAATCCATGAATACTGCTAGGGCGTTAGTTAACCCAAATGGCATGACCACAAACTCATAATAGTCGTATCTCATCTAGAATGCCATCTTCGAGATATCTTCCTCTCTAACACTAACCTGATGGTACCTCGAATGCAAATCAATCTTAGAAAACACTAAAGCTCCTCAAAGCTGATCAAGCAAGTCGTCCACACGAGGCAAAGGATACTTGTTCTTCACTGTCACTTGGTTAAGTTGCCTATAATCGATACACAACCGCATGGAACAATTCTTCTTACGCACAAATAACACCAACGCTCCCCATGGTGAAATATTAGCCATATGAACCTCTTATCTAGAAGATCTTGCAGTTGCACCTTCAACTCCTTTAATTCATTAGTAGTCATCCGATAGGGAGTCTTGGGGATAGGTTGAATGCTTGGAAGTAACTCAATAGTGAAGTTAATCTCTCTGCAAAGTGGAAAACTCGGTAACTTATCTGGGAACACGTTAGGGAAATCTTTGACAATAGGGAGATCAACTAACTCCTTTTTCTCCCCAGTGGTAATTAACTATTACAAAAGCTAAGTACGCCTCGTACCCCCACTGTATCAACTTCTCTACTTGTATTACTGAAATCATAGGTGTCGCCACCATCGGCTTAACTCCCCTGTATATAATAACTGGCTGATGAAGGTGTTCAAAGGTGATTAGCTTTCGTCGACAATCTACCTTGGGATAGTGCCAAGATAACCAATCCATACCCAACAGAAGATCAAAATCCTGGATGGCTAGCACCACAAGATCCCTCGGTAAAACCTGGTCATGAACCACAAGAGTTTATACCATATTCTATAATACCATTAAGAGTTAATAGATGGCCTAAGAAAATTTGGGCAAGGCAAGGTAAACCAATTGATTGTTTTTCATAAAAATTGTCAACTATCTTTTCAAAAATCAAAGAAAACTATCAACTGATTAAGCAAACTGTCAACCATTTTTGTTTAGAAAATAACGAAAAATAATTTGGAGTTAGTGGATCTTCCACTAACTCCCTAAGCTACCAAGTGATGATCTCTCTTGGAAATTAAGTGGGTTTGTTTAAGTTTTCCACTAAAAGAAGAAAAAGGTTTCTTCATGCAAGCCTTGCCTATAAATAGGATAAGAAATGAGAAACAAAGAAGTTTCTTGGTCTTAGCTTCTTCTCTGTTCTTTTTCATTTTGCTATTTCTCATGAGTTGAGCTTCTTCTTATTAAATAATATGTATTTTCTTATCATCCCGTTAATGGATTTCAGCTAGCACAAAGAAAAACCAAAGGGTTTTGTCATTAGCTTAGGATGGATAGTCTAAGACCTCCACACTTGAGGAGAATCTTGTCAAAGAAGTGAGAAAACTGACTCAAAGACCTTCATCTCCAAGAAATAACTTGTAACTCATCTTGAATTTTGATTCAAATAGTTGTATATTGCATAAATTACTAAGCTATATGGTTTTTGTGTTGATTTCACTACACATACTTGCTTTAAATGTTTTAAAGCTACCTAAACCCATTTGTGAAACCCAACAATCACAACACCTTCCTTAATTTTCCATTTAATATAGGTGATATCTTCGCCATATGTGTTTGTTTTCTTATGAAAAATTGGTTCTTTGGAAAAATGGTAGCAGTTGTATTACTAGTATAGATCAACGTGCTCATTTGCTTGAGTAGTGTCCCCAACCTCTTATAGAAAGGTACTCAACCAAAATGTATTTTATCCTACTACTGAACATGCCACATATACTCGGCCTCCATGGTGGATTGTGTCACACAATCTTACTTCTTACCATTCCATGAGATCGTACCACCCCCAATGGTGAACACATATGTTGAAGTGTAGATATTATCATCCATGTCTTTAGCAAAATCAGCATCACTATAACTTCGCAATTTCAACTCATCACCTTGAAACACCACAACAAGGTTAGCAGTACCATGAAGATATCTAAAGATTCGTTTCACTGTCATCTAATGTTCTTCACTTTGATTACTCTAGAACCTATTTACTAGACCAACAATGAAGTGATGTCGAGATGAGTACACAACATAAGGTACATCAAACTCCTAACTAAATTGACATATAATTTCTTTTTCATTACTTCTCCCTTTTCTTCTATTTTAGGGCATTGACTAAGACTGAAGGTATGAGCATTCTCAATAGGATTATCAATTGGCTTCGAGTTATGCATGCCAAAACACACAAGGATTTTGTTCACACAGAGGCGAAACTACGGCTTCGTGAGGGTGGGCAATCGCCCCCCTCAACTTCTAAAATTGTCTATCATTGCCGTTCATTTTGTGCATAAA
The DNA here is from genome assembly GCA_036245055.1 of Diospyros kaki. Classification (NCBI taxonomy): domain Eukaryota; kingdom Viridiplantae; phylum Streptophyta; class Magnoliopsida; order Ericales; family Ebenaceae; genus Diospyros; species Diospyros kaki. Next base: position 24,768,977 of record BSEG01000006.1, on the reverse strand, counting down.
TTATTATGTCCATTAACATTTGTCCCAATGAAATAAAAAGATAGGGGCCAATGAAGTAATGTCAATTAAGATGGGAGAGAGAACCCAAAAAAACAAAAGAAAAAAAATAAGGAGAAAAGATAGATACTGTTTGGATAAGAAAAGAAAAAAAATCAATAATTTAGGAATACAAAGAGACAAACCCACCATACGGACATAGATACAGGTGGATGAATCTAAGTATGTGTATTCAAATATGAACAAACCAGCTTTCTCAAGGGCTTCATTCCAGCAGCCATAGCCATGAGTGGTGATGTATCGATGAGCTTTTCGTCTTCTTCGTGCCACTAAACCAATGCCTTCTTTTAATCTTCTTTTGGTTGCAGCAAGATTGGTGAGTGGTGTGGTGACCCATTTGTATCGTTCCGCCCCAAGATATATATATATATATATATATATCTTATATTGGCCCCTAGTCAAGTTTCCTGTTTTCTTATATGTATAATATATATTAATATAATATATATATCTAACTCTAAAATGACAATATACATATGTAAATTTGTTCAATGGAATTGGAAGTTGCTATCAGTTCTCTACGTAGACTTGTATTACAAATGTAACCATTTTTCATGCGTGTACCTTAAGCTTGTTGGTTGTTCCCCTCTAGAGAAACAATTCCAAAAACAAGGAATTCTAAACAGCAATTACCAAATTCTATCAATTACTATTCAAAAAAATTCCGGTGGCAAGGACAAATTGAAAGTTTTAAATCCAAGCAAATTCTTCAACAGAGGTTACTAAAATATTTGAAGTTGTTTATTATGATTATATTTATATGAATATTGTAATGACCTATCATCGGGTTTGACTTATTTTGGTCGCTATTTTTATATGTGTTATATTTTGGTATTATTTAATTTAAATCTTGAGAATACTGAATGAGTGTAGAAAAGTCAAGAAAAAATGAATATATGTGGATGTAGAGGAATCATTGAAAAAAAAGAAAGAAAGAGAAGAAATGGGTAAAAAAGTTAAATTGTTGTGTGATGAATAGTTAAAGCTAGAACCATACACTACAAGAAAAAATGGTATTGTTGGTGAAGTTTTCCCGGCGGTTTGAAGAATTATCGAGAATACACCAAAATCCCCGGCGGTTTGTTAAACCGCCGGGGATTTAACACAATCCCCGGCGGTTGTGATAACCGCCGGGTATTCCATACACATCCCTGGCGGTTTTTAGGAACCACCGGTGATGTTGGCCTATCCCCGACAGTTTAAAAATCGTTGGGGATATTATTAAATAAGCACCGCCAAAATTACCCCCTCCTTCTCGCGCCCCCGCCTAAATCTTCCACTCATCCCCTAGCCTTCTCTTCCAAAACCCCCCTGCAAACCCTAGAACACTCTCTCGCTGTGTCTTTCTTGCTCGCTCACTCGACCTCGCTCTCGCCGCTGCCTCCCTCGCCCTCACCCTTGGTGCTCGTTCTCGCTCTCGCCTTCTTCGTCTCTGTCTTTCTCTCCCTTGCTCTCACTCGCCCTCAATCGCTCTCGCTCGGGTCTCGCTGTGTCGCTCTCGCCCGCTCACTCAACCTCGCTCTTGCCGCTGCCTCCCTCCCCCTCGTTCTCGCCACTGCCTCCCTCGCCCTCGTTGCTCGTTCTCGCCCTCTTCATCTCGGTCTCGCTCGCCCTCAATCGCTCTTGCCTTGCCCTCAAACAAAGGTTAGCCTCAAGCTTCTGCTTTGATTTGGATTGACGAGCAGAGCCCCTAAATCTGTTCATAAATCCAAATCCATATAAATTTGGTTATAGATCCTGTATAATGTATTTGGTATTTGTGATGGATTAACGCTCTTCCGTTTTAATCTTTGTTTTTTGAGATCTGATTTCCGTTTGATATTGGAATTGTGCCAATTTGAGCAGATATGGCAGTTCTAGTGATTTCAATGGGATTGATTATGTTCTCGTGATGTTCATGATGCTTCCGGTAAATTAATATTTGAAATTTTCAATACATGATATGATAAAGGATAGGATTTATATATCAATTTAAAAGTGAATTGAGTTTAAGTTTGAGTTTTAGGATTTATATAGGAACAGGTTTGCTTACCTACAAGCTGGAACATCAAAAAGTATTAATTTAATTGTATGATCTCTTTGGACAGCCCTTCGAATGGGGGTAGATTGTGTTGACCATATATTTAGACCTAAAATAACGTCTTAATGCATGAGATTCTCGTAGAGTTCTTTGATTTGCAATAATTGGAGAAGAATCGTATTTATTTATATGACCTAAAAGGCTACAGTCATTATATAGCAAGATATAAGTATTGAAATTTATGATTGAATCCTCTACAGAAAAAGGGTTTAGTATGAAGGGAGGCCCACTGATCCCTGCATCTTGATAATTTAATCCTCATGAATTAATAAAAAAAATAATACATTTAAATCCTTTATTTTTATTTGAAATGATATAAATATGTTTCTGTTATTGAAAAGATTTTATAAATATGTTTCTATTATTGAAATGATAGAAAGGGATTTATCCATCCAAATAACAGTATTTCTGCAGCTTCATCTTACCTTCCACAGTCCAGAAAGCAATTTCATTCCACACATTGATAAAAGAAAACGACAGAAATAGATTTTAACTATTAAAATCCTGGTGGAAAGTATACGATGCTAAAAGAAAGGTATTACTTTATGCATGTATGTATGTATGTATGTATGTACACACAGGTTTCTTTTAGGTCTACCCACCTACCTACCTACCTACCACCTTCGCTACTCCAAATCTCTCCCTTGACAGTGTCGTCGCATCTGAAGAAGAAAAGATTTGAGCGTCGATTAGTAGGTTGAAGCATTAGAGCTACCTACCATTCATTACCAAGAACAGTAATTTCTATCGGCCCAAAATAATATGGAAAGGATTCAAAAGGGAATATGTAATGTAACCCTGTGTAGACAGAATAGGATTCTACCAGCCAAAGAACCAATCCCATTGTAAGCAAGAAAACCAACTGGTTTAACCAATCTGTTAGTTGTTTTTATATTTTTCATCTTTGTTTTCAAATGTTAAAAACACAACAATAATTTGAAAGATTCAGTAGCTCATCTCAACTCCTTTAAGGACCCATCTATCATTTTAGTGCTTCAAATCCTACTCAAAACAAACGAGGACAACACGATGACTACATTTATAATGATTCGTAACTTGAAAAATGAGCATTTTTTTTTTTTTGTAATTGTAGATTTGCAATTTAAATATTTGATCATTAATTTAGTTTCATTTCGTTTTAAACTTGTGTGAATATTGTCTTATGGGCTTCTAATTGTAAAATAAGGTTACAGAATGAAATTTTTAAATCTATTATAGTATTATGTGATAATTTCTATGTTTTGATATGTTATTTTTGTTTATCCTAAATTGATATACTAACATATTGCTTTTTATATTCAAATCAATACTAGGCAATTACACTAATGGCACCTAAGAGGCAGACTCGTTGGCCAAGTGGATCCATGTCACGTAGTACAGATTCATACCACAATGATTCACAGTCAATTCCATCCCATCAACCAACCCCAAATCCAGTCCCGTCACATTCCCAGCATCTTGAAGAGGACTTGATCCACTCACAATCTAACCCCCAAGACTCACGTTGTCAGCAAGGTAAATATCAAAAATTTATATGAACAATAATAAATTACTATTCTTTCCTAATTCAATGTGAATTTATTGCGTTGTTATGTGTTAGCAGGTACAAGCTCTATATCATCTACGGCCAAGAAAGGGAGAGGAATATCAAGACAAATTTCAAAGTGGAGAAAGGAAAAGATTCATATTGAATTTGATGATGAAGGACAACCAGTTGGGGAGATGGCAACTAAGTTGAAAACCCAACTAGGTGTGATGGTAAGGAGTATTGCTCCCCTTACATTTATTGATTGGAGGTCACCGGGGATGGAACCATATAAGGAGCGTATCTGGCAAGAGGTCTTGGTAAGTAAACAACGTCTTTAATTCTTAGCTATCTAACCCTAAGCTTTTATACTCTAATAAGGGTGTCATTGCAAGATAACACTGATGTACCCACAACATGGAAATCAATTTGCTTGCAACATGCTTCCAAGAAGTGGAGAGAGTACAAAGCCACCTTGAAGAGGCATTATGATTGCCATGAGACAGATGCGGCTCATCTGTCAAAAATACCGCATGGGGTGGACCCAGAACAGTGGAAGACTCTTGTGGAGTATTGGGGATGTGAGCAAGCACAGGTATGTATGATTTATGTATAATAGATATATCAGATGTATTCTCTATACCTAGTTCTAATATCATATTACAAGGAGGAACGTAGTGCAACAAATCGTGCCAATCGAGATAAGCAAAATATGGGTCACACCAGCAGTAGGCGATCACATCCTCAAGTTAGGCACCAGGTAAGAATAGAATGGATATTAGTTATATATATTTAACATTTAATATATTTCATCTCTTATATATGTTTTTAGATGATTATTGAAAGTGGAGATGAGCCAGATAGAATCAAGCTTTTTAAAAAGACACACACCAAAAAGAGCGGAGAGACAGTAAACTTTACATCTTCATATATAATTGTATGTCTTTCTAAAATTTGAAAGTTGTAGATATATTTTGTTTCTTTCACTTATCAATTTATGTAACTAACTTGTGAAATGTTTATTGAGGAACAAATGGATGAAAGGTTGTCACAAATACCTGGCGATGAACAAACTCTAGATTCGCTAGAGGATGTCTTTACTCAAATACTAGGCAAAGATGGGCATGGCAGGGTACGAATGGGAGGACTTGGAACATGCCCAATTAAGGTTAGACAAAGACAGCAGTATCAGGTGCCCCAAGAACAGTATAACCAAATGCTTGAGCAAATTACTGTTGAGTTAGAAGAAAAATTTCAAGCTCAAATCCAAAGTTAAGTTCAAATGCAAGTCCGTGCAATACTTGAGGCAATGGGACATACACCACCGGCTCCAGACAATACACCACAACCGAGACAGGTATGTTGTTCCATTAGTGTATTTTGTGATTTAAAATTGCATGTTTACTATATATATTAATTAAATTATTTTGAAATGTAGCCATCCTCACATGCCAGTGCTTCTGTCGCACATGCAAGCACACCATCACCTGAAGCTGAATGTGTTGGATTATCGACACCAGAATGTGGTAATAATTTAGAGGTAATTCGTTATCCAATAGTTAATATACTGAAATGTAAAATATATTTCAAAATTATTTATGCTTGTTTAAACACAGATTGGTGAATTTGTTCACTTGATGAATGGACGAATACCTCGCTACATTGTTGCTGAGGCAATCATTGTGTCCATTGATTCGAGCAAGTCTGTAGGGGGAGTAGAGCTAGGTAATGAGTTCGTTGAAATCAATATTCAAAAAGTGTTGAAACCTTTATATCCATTGCCTTGACAATTTTTTGGGATGCGTGTCTTGAGGGATGCTAAAAAAAGTAAAACTACGATACCATGGAGGGTCTCTGATGTAAGTGTTTTTGTCTTATATGGATTTATTGTATATCGTTGTTATGTAATTTTGGACATGTTTTATGCAATTTTATAGTTTAACGTATATACTTAAATAGATCTATTGTTTTCCAATGCAGATCGACAAAATATGATATGCAATTTTGGTTGGAGAATGGCATGGTGGCGTAATCAAGGGTTATCTGAGGCCACTAGGACATGTTTTAGTTTAGAGTTGTTTTGTATGGTATTGTGTAATGAGACGAGACAAGATTGATCTTTTTAAATGATGTGTATTTAAATAGATAGTATACAGTTGTTATACTTATTGTGTGCGGGTGAATTTTTCAAAAATGTTGGTGATTTTTTGTTGCCATGGTTATTGGATATACAGGTTATTGGTTATTGATATCAATACAGGTTATTTGTTGCTGTCGGAATTAATATATAGTTTTTTAAAATTTTCGGCGGTTTTAGGTGTTTGCCGGCGGTTTTATAAACCGCCGGTAAAGTATGGTAAAATACCAGCGGTTTCAAAGCCGTCAGAAAATGATGAATTCCTGACGATTTTACCAAATCGTTGAAAATGGTTTCTTTTCCCAGCGATTTTCAAATAGTTTTTACCGGCGGTTTTAAACCGTCGGAAAAATTTTCCGGCGGAGGTATTTCCGGCGGTTATAATTACCACCAGTAAAAGTTTTACCGGCTATTTTTCAACTTTTTTCGGCGGTTTTTTCACCGCCGAAAAAAGTTAAAGCTCTTATAGTGATATGACGGTTGAAAAGTCAATGGAAATGAATAGAATAATAAGAGTGAAAAGTTAGAATAAATAAGTTTGTGATGTGTTTGAAAGTAAAAGGGAATATATATATTGTGTGAAGTGAAAAAAGTCAAAATGCAAAGAGATCTTGAAAAGTCAAGCCAGTGGGATTAAAAATGTTAAAATTTGTGGACTGAAATTGAAAGAATAAGAGAAATGGTTCTCCTGTGTGTGGATATATATATATATATTAATTAAATGAATGGTTAAAAGGGATATATGGCATGTGTGTGTGTTTGTGTATGGGGTAAAATGGGAGAAAGGGAAGAGATATAAAAAAGGGAAAAGAAAAGAAAAAATATATATACAAAAAGATGAGAAGGAGGCTTGGTGTGCAAGCCATTTCTTTTCTTTCTTCTTCATCTCCTCCTTGATTTCTCTCGTTCTCCCCTTTTCCCTTCTCCATTTTTTGATTTTTGAAGCTCAAGAAGGTGGAAGTTGCAAGTCCCAACGAGTTGCTTCTTCTCTTCACTCCGGCTATTGAAAATTTTAAAGGCAAGTTCCTATTCTTTCTTGTACATGGCAAGTTCTCATTTCTTTCTTTCAGAATTTTGTAAGTTGTGAGTTTTCCTTTCCTCTTTCATTTCAGGAGTAAAATATAATCTCTTTCTTCATTTAAGAGTCTTTGGATTCTCTATTTTTATTAGTTGAATTCTTGAAACCCAGAGTTTGTTTTAGAAGGGGTCTCATTTTTGGTTGTTTGTAATTTATGTAGTTTTTCTCAAACTTCTGATAAATCATGTATGTGGTCTCAATGAGGGCTTTGATTCACCCTATCTTTCCAAAAGGAATGACACATTTATTGTTTGTAAGCACCCCTGCCCGGATATCCCAACCACCCGGTCTGTCCGAACGGGAGCACTTACGAAAGGAAAAAGAATGAGACACAAGACGGAAACTACCCTGGCATGCATACGCAAAAGTAAGAACAATGGAAGTGAACCTAAATACATGCATGCACTACGGGTACCCCGTTAGCACAGCGGTCACATGATGAATAAATAAACACAGACTCTTGTCATACACGAGACTCGAGGAAAGACTTGGCACAGTAAAAATAACAGAGTAAATCCTACTCAGACATCAGAGTTGACGGGGACTGACGGGACTGCCTGTACACCATACCGACTTGGCCGCTAGATGCTGACTCCCTTGCTCAGACCCACGTTGGCGCTACCTGGAATGGTGGAAAGCAAAGTGAGTCGAAAGACTCAACAAGCATAAAGAAAAGAAAGGCTGAAGGCTAAACATAACCAGAAAACTCTCCCCAAAATAAACCCTCAGGTACACACAAGCCATGAGATGCTACAACACAATAGTAGAGCATAATAAAAGCACATACCGGTCCTTGGGGCCCACACAAGACACACGGCACCCAAGTCCCACACCAACCTGCTGTTGCCCTAAAAGGCAACAAATATCTCCACAAACCTGCGCGCGTTGTCCCGGGACGGTACTCCCGTCACCCGTCCATGTCGGTATTCCTGACAACTGAGCCATAGGCTCCCTCGGAACAGTACTCCCGTCTGAGAACTATATACTACCAATAGCCATGCAATGTATATAAAAATGCAATGGCGTAGTGAGCATCAACGTGATACACTGGCGCCCATACATCTAGGCATCAGGCCATGCTCCGCCCACATAGTAAACCACACGCCATGCATATGCCCATGCTAGATGCAACCTAACCAAGCTAGAATGTTCGTGTCCAAGCATACTCAATAAATGAATATCCCAACATGCATCTCGTACCCATGTGCATATCAAATCATGAACAGTAATACAATGTATCTACTCATGCAGTAAATCACATACTAGCAGAGCTAGTCAGCAATACCCGACACCGGTCAACGCCCAATGACCAGGAGTGTCCGCCTGACGGTTCACTTCAGGGCCGTACAATAGTCTACCCTAACGTCACCAAACAGTCGACCCCTGCCTCACTGCTCAATAGCTTTAACCGAATCATAAATAAACTCAAGAAAATCATAAATAAACCTACACGTCTAGGAACCTAGTCCCCAAACTGGGTTCAGCATCATTCCGAAAGGAATGGGGGCAGTACAAACCCCCGTAGGCACTCAACAAATAAAACTCTAGAGGTCTCGGATTTAATTTAAATTAAAACAAATGAATAATAATTTAACAAATAAGGTGCTGAATTAGAGTAAGGGAGGTGATAAAATATAGGAAATCACGGGGTCTTTCATGGGAATTAAAGATCAGGAAAAGAGGGTTGAGAGCTTGCCTTTACACGGCTGTTCCTTACTTTTCTTGCACACCCGCTGCGAAGTAAAACGTTCACTGGCAATAAATAAAATCCCAGATTTAATTAAATAAATCTACCGTGTAATATAAATAATTTAATCGTCTAAAATCTCTCGTAAGCGCACCACAATAAAATCCCAATAAGTCTCATATTTATTTTAAATTAAATCACGCTAATAAAATGCTCGAAACCAATTTAATAAATTAAATTTAAATCAAACAACTCAAAATTCCATAATTAATAAACGGGCCAAAACAGACGAAGGGAGGGTATAAAATACGAGAAATCATAGGGTTTCTCACGGGAATTAAAGGACACGAGGAAAGGGATTGGAGCTTGCCTGAGATTAGCTGCTTTCAGCTTCTCTTGTACTCCTGATGTGAATTAAATCATTTCCTAGCAAATAACACAACCGGAACTTAAATTAATTAATTCTAATCACGTAAATTTTATAATTTAAACATATCACGCTTCTACTAATTTTTACCCACGTACCTGATCACTTCCCATGCCGAAAAATCCCAAAATCTCTTTATTTTTTTTCTTATTTTCTTCTTTTTCTTTTATTTTCTTTCCTTTCTTCCTCCTGTTCACCGTCTTCTTCCTGCCTTCCCTGCGCGCGCCATGCTTCATTTTTTGCTTCTTTCCTTCTTCTTCTTCTTCTTCTTCTTCTTCTTCTTCTTCTTCTTCTTCTTCTTTTTCTTCTTCTTCTTCTTCTTCTTCTTCATTTCCCCTACATCATCTGCTCCTTCTTCCTGCAACCCGCGCACCAACGGCCACCTGCCGCGACCGAGCTCCACCAGTCACCGCCCTCGCCGTTCGCCGCAGCCTCGCCCTGCTCCACCATCGACCATGACCACGGCTTCTTCAAGCCGCTGTTGCCGCTGCTTACTCGGCTGCCATGGCCGAGCTTCTCTCGGCTAGCTTCCATGGCTGCCACCTCCATCTCTCCCTCGTTATATCTCTCTTTCTCACTCTCTCAATCTCGATCTCTCCTGAGCCCTCATCTCTCTCTCTTTCTCGTGATTTCTCCTTCCCCCAACCTCTCTCTGCTTCTCGGCCACAGCTCTCAATGTGAGAAATATTAGATTTTTTTTTTATGCTTGTTCTCCAAGCACACTGCACAGCCACACGTTTTAACAAATTAATTGATTTAATTAATTTAATTTCATTTATTATTATTATGATTATTTATTATCTCTATTATTATTATTATTATTATTATTATCTTAATACCTTAAATTCCCAAACACAGAAATTGATATTTATTATCATTTTCAAAATTTTGGGATATTACAACTCTCCCCTCCTTAATAGAATTCCGTCCTCGAAATTCGCGTTCACTCCATTTGCTCAAGACACGCTCGCAACTCTCATAATATTACCTTACATCTCTTCCGAGACCTTCCATATCATCATTTTCTAGTATTCCCACAAATCCGAATCTATTACATATCCCACTTGACTTACTACATTAGCACAACTCCTCAATCTCACCTTAAGTGAACTACATTATGACAACTAATACCTTAATTAGCTTAAGGAACAACGTCAATCATATTACATACAACAACAGGTTCTCCTATTATAACATCACAATCCAATTGTTCCCCAAAGCTATCTCGCATTCCCATCGCATTTCCTTTCGGATACTATCACGACCACATATCAACCTAAAGGCTGAAGGAACGAAAACGAGGATCAAAGCATGCAACGGAAGCGATTTAAGCATCAAAACTATCCTCGAATTGATGTGAGTCTAGGAGACTTACTTTTCCTACGGATTACCGGTCGGAACGGAGCGATAGGAGGAGGAGGCGCGACAGCTTCTTCGCGTGGTGGAGTCGTCGACTGTCCTGCGATCCGTCGGCTCCTTCGCATCAGATCTCTTGATCTTCCAAAGTATGACTCGAACTCGTGGCCTCTCTTAGTGAAGAAGAGAAAAACGGAATTAGGGTTTAAAACAACTAGAGAGAGAATATATATAGGGAGAGCCCTAGGGTTAAAAACCCTAGTGGGCCAAACCCTAGTGGGCCAAGTCCATTTTTAATTAATTCTCTAATTGGGTTAGCCCAATTAATTAATTAAAACCAATGAACTATTAAATAATTCTCTCTCTCAATGTAATTTACCCAACAAGCCAAAATGTATTAAAAAATACATGAGTTACATCGAGCTACCCTGGGGACCAAAAGACAAATTATTCATGGCTGCTAAAATGACCAAAATATCCCTGCTACCCAGTAGCTACATTTTGTCATTCTAAGTGTTCCAACTATCACCATATGGTAACACTGACCCCACGAATAATTTTGCATGTGCGATGTCTTTGACCTACTAGTGTAATGACGAGAATACCCCTCTGTGTAACACCCATCATTTAGAAAGGAATAATGTACTAACACCTCTCTAAATGATTTCTACCATCCTTAGATCTCTAGTCCAATAATCCGTGACTACTCGAATGTACTTGCTTATCGCTGGGAGCTACCCAGAAGCACACACTCTTAAGTCACGTTCCCAGGGCCCTGGATTATTAGATTATTCTTGGACAATCACAAGAGGGTGAATCACAGAAACTATCTTGCATTAGTCTGTCTTAGCTAATTAGAGACCATACTCCCAACTCACAAGGTTGCTGATCTTTGATAGACCTCACCTATAGTGAATCTAAGAATATAGCTCTAGGTTCACCAGACCACCAACTAACACTCAAGTGTTAGAGTACTCGTCCACGTAGTAGCAGTGATAGACTAGCTCCATGATAATCAGTACTTTGTCATTAGCTTCTATCACAGGTCCACTCTACGCATTCCAAATGCGCTTGTACAATTAGAGTATACGGACTGTTTACTGGCTAAGGCAAGTCATCCTCCATTAGGATCTATTGCACAATGATCTTATCATGATAGAATGCCCAGTTCTATCAAAAGATCAAGAGTAATAATTTTCTTGCTAATTAAGTACCCATGATCCATACCTAACTGTGAAGAACGACCCATCACATGAATCACTTACTTAATAGCATGAACACTTTTCCAACAATTAAATGCAAATGATATATGTGCCATAAACTGACTAAAAGAAAACATCATTACCATAAATTGAATAAAACGTGTCTTTAGGGCATACATTTCCAACAAAGGCAACCTCAAAATTCAGTGGTACTCAATCCTGTTGATAACTGATCCGCGGCATAAATCTCAATGCAGGTGCAACCATCTTCAAATACAACCGGTAGTGATAGGAGTAGAGCCACCCTCTTGCATAACGAGAGGCTATTACTCAGTAACGTGACCGGGACTTGCTACGTACTCACGAAGCATAAGAACATGGAAACGATACTACATACACAATCAAGAATTCAACATCAATATCCTTTAGTCTGACTTTTCCAACTGATTCTTAACCAGGTACACAGCATTTTCTTGGCAGTACTTTCTCCCACAATTTGTCGCGAATGCTCGAGGTCCTTTCAATAAATATGGGTAGTCGTTTAATCAGGACTATCAAGAAATAAACGTTCTCCACTCAATACATCTCGAGATCTAAAATGTCACCAGATCTCCCCTCCTTAGGAATCGGCATATCCAATTGTGACTTATTCGGTGACCACCAATCCTTAGCCTGGTCTTGCTGCTGATCTTAACTCTAAATAGCTAATTTGCCATACCTCCTCTTGATCGCTAAATACTAACCTTGACCTCCTCAAGACTTTATACGGTAGCTGGGACTCGATCTTTAGTACCGGTCTTATTTGCTTTGTAGCCTGCACAACTAAAAGCACCTCACTGTATCAGTAACTGTTCTAATCCCCATGGCATCTCATAAGTCTTTCTTTTAGGGAGAAGTAACTTAAAGATATGGGTTAAGCATTCTTCTGGCTGACATAACAGACCATCTTATGCTTCCGTAGATGTACCACTTGACCAGCACCCAGGGGAATCTCATCTACTCACTCAGTCAATAACCGACCCTAGGGCATGTGGTCCGTGATTAGTATTGTGCGTACTCATAACAACCACTATCCCTACAACAGAACCCAACAGTTACTTAGACTTACAACCAAATTCAGTCTCGACCATACACCCATGTATCTCCCGCAACAACGATCTTAGAGGAGTTTTCTTATCTCTAATTCACTTTATTACGGATGCTCCACGATAGCCCAAAACGTCTACTATTACCTTTGCTTTACTCTATTTATTACAGAATCTCACAGCCTTAGTCCTTCGACACGCTAATCGTGACATCACCTGAACTCCGCTCCACCTGTGAGAACTAAACACCTACACCCTAGCTAGGTAGTGATGCTAAATCTCCAAGTAGCATAACTATTGTAGACTCCAAGGCCACAATTCCGTAATAGTCATTCAGTCAATTCCCATCACAGATTCAATTAAACTTAGGGTTGCTTCCCTAAACCTCCAAGGAATGCAAATCTCTTAGAACCTCAATTTACCTCCACACCCCATCACATTACACCTCTCTCGTTTGAATATGCACAGACAGTTAAACTGTCAACTACACACAAGCTACTACATTACCGAACCTTTAGTTTCCTGTCTCAATACACCACGTATAGATCTCGGTACATACGGATCTATCGTTTACCATCAAACTCCTATAACACATTCCCACCACGCGGGACCTTTCTATACCATTCCTGGCAAAATCCAATCATAGGCCTCTAGCTCACCTTTTACCACGACCTCATCTCTCATAAAATTGACGCAAGCCTTTATAGGGCGTTGGCAACATCTAGCAAGACTAAAGGAAACTCCAGACCCCTATCTCTATCGTTGGTCCCGACCAATCCATAAATACTGCAAAGGCGTCGGTCAGCCCAAATGGTAGGGCCACAAACTTATAGTAGCCGTACGAGTACCACAAATAATCATTAGAAAACACCTCAGAATTAGCCCAACAAATCATCTGCTCTAAAGGGAAGACATTTATACCGCATGACTGCCCGGTTCAATCATAGGGTCAATCCCTTACTAAGGCAACCTCCTTGGTAAATCTCTAAGAAAATCCAAAGTATTCCTCGCTCACTCAAAACCAGGAAGGAATCCAGCCATACACGCCCTTATCATGAATAACGTGCACCCTAAATACAACTTTAAAAGTTCCCTTAATTACTTTCCTTAGATGAGGTACGTGTCATCTCTAATCCGCATCACTACTAGACATTGGTTAGAGACCTAACAAATCCATCGCAAATCAGGTATCCAGTCCACTCGGTCTTAGCAAAAATAGTGTGCAACTAAATGTCCATCGCAGGTTTGTCCTAAGACTTCCCAAGTCCATACTATTCATCACATCAGGTTACTGTGATACTTTTTGCTAATAGCAATAACTACTTGATTCTTAAGGATCCCAAGGCTCATAAGCTTACTAAATACATCTCGTTACATAATACCTTCAAACATTGTACCTGGTGTTTCCTCACATAATTCATATCCTTACAAACCTCATAATTTACAATCCTAGATTTGCATTACAGCCCCCTAATAAACATCACCCCTAGCAACCGAGATAGCTTCATCTGCCAGGTAAGTTAAGTCCTCATTGCTAACTACGTTAGAGCTGGGTTCAACAAGTCCCTTTGGTGGCTGTGATGGTTCCCTCATGGTAGCTTGGAAGGACTGAGTGTCAGGTAGTGCTCCAATCCTGAGCATATCCTATACCGATCCCTGGTAAGGCTCCCAAATGGCAGCTTGTTACCTCATAGCCCTGGCAAAAACATCATAATGGGAATGAAGACTCACATAATTCATCATTACTTCAGTCAACCGCCTCCACACATCATTCATGTGCTCACGGGCGAACATGACTTGTCTCTCTGACAATCACCAAAAGATCTTGTGGATCGACTCTTGAAATAACTCGTCAAGCCAATACATATAACTCATTAGGTACTCCTCTTTGTCTTGCCCGCCTCCCCATCTAGAAGCAAACTCCTCTTACCACTGACACCATAAACAATCCAATACTGAGAGGTCATTCGGATTGGGTAGGAATACACCGGGATCTAGGCCTCCAAGTTCCATTGGGAATACTCAAAATCTGCATACAACACCAAATATCAGGCAAATATATGATGGCTAAACTAACCTCTTCCCCAAACACCTAAGTTAGGCACAAGTCCTAAATAAATCCTATTTATACCACCTCACGGTCCCTTCCTAACATGCATTTATCACCCCTGCACGAATATAAATTGGGACACGATCTCTCACACGAATCAGCAAAACAAAACTTGATGCAGCCTGAACCTATTCAATCGACCTAGACCTCCCTAACTCTACCCGAAAACCTTGGTGTACAGGAACTCGTCCCCTATAACTGACTCAAACTACGCTCTGATACCAACAATGTAAGCACCCCCGACCAGATATCCCAACCACCCAGTCTGTCCGAACGGGAGCGCCTACGAAAGGAAAAAGAATGAGACACAAGACGGAAACCACCCTGGCATGCATACACAAAAGTAAGAACAACGGAAGCGAAGCTAAACACATGCATGCACTACAGGTACCCCGTTAGCACGGCGGTCACATGATGAATAAATAAACACAGACTCCTGTGCTGACATACACGAGACTTGAGGAAAGACTTGGCACAGTAAAAATAACAGAGTAAATCCTACTTAAACATCAGAGTTGACGGGGACTGACGGGACTGCCTATACACCATACTGACTCGGCCGCTAGACGCTGACTCCCTTGCTGGAACCCACGTTGGCACTACCTGGAATGATGGAAAGCAAAGTGAGTCGAGAGACTCAGCAAGCATAAAGAAAAGAAAGGCTGAACATAACCAGAAAACTCTCCCAAAAATAAACTCCAGGTACACACAAGCCATGAGACGCTATAACACAATAATAGAGCATAATAAAAGCACATACCGGTCATTGGGGCCCACACAAGACACACGGCACCCAAGTCCCATACCAACCTACCGCTGCCCTGAAAGGTAATAAATATCTCCACAAACCTGCGCGCGCTGTCCCGGGTCGGTACTCCCATCACTCATCCATGTCGGTACTCCTGACAACCGAGCCATAGGCTCCCTCGGAACGGTACTCCCATCCGAGAACTATATACTACCAGAAACCATGCAATGCATATAAAAATGCAATGGCGCAGTGAGCATCAATGTGATACACTGGCGCCCATACATCTAGGCATCAGGCCATGCTTCGCCCATATAGTAAACCACACGCCATGCATATGCCCACGCTAGATGCAACCTAACCAGGCTAGAATGTCCTTGTCCAAGCATACTCAATAAATGAATATCCCAACATGCATCCCGTACCCATGTGCATATCAAATCATGAATAATAATACAATGTATCTACTTATGCAGTAAATCACATACCGGCAAAGCTAGTCATCAGTGCCCGGCACCGGTCAACGCCCAGTGACTAGGAGTGACCGCCTGACGGTCCACTTCAAGGTCGTACAATAGTCTACCCCAACGTCACCAAACAGTCGACCCCTATCCCACTGTTCAATAGCTCTAACCGAATCATAAATAAACTCAAGAAAACCGTAAATAAACCCACACGTCTAGGAACCTAGTCCGCAAACTGGGTTTAGCATCATTCCGAAAGGAATGGGGGCGGTAGAAACCCCCATAGGCACTCAACAAATAAAACTCTAGAAGTCTCAGATTTAATTTAAATTAAAACAAATGAATAATAATTTAACAAATAAGGTTTGGTGTCAAATTAAAGTAAGGGAGGTGATAAAATACCGAAAATCACGGGGTCTTTCACGGGAATTAAAGATTAGGAAGAGAGGGTTGGGAGCTTGCCTTTACACGGTCGTTCCTTGCTTTTCTTGCACACCCGCTGCGAAGTAAAACGTTCGCTAGCAATAAATAAAATCGTAGATTTAATTAAATAAATCTACCATGTAATATAAATAATTTAATCGTCTAAAATCCCTCGTAAGCGCACCATAATAAAATCCCAATAAGTCTCATATTTATTCTAAATTAAATCACGCTAATAAAATCCTCGAAGCCAGCTTAATAAATTAAATTTAAATCAAACAACTCAAAATTTCATAATTAATAAATGGGTCGAAACAGACGAAGGGAGGGTATAAAATACGAGAAATCATAGGATTTCTCATGGGAATTAAAGAACATGAGGAAAGGCATTGGAGCTTGCCTGAGATTAGCTGCTTTCAGCTTCTCTTATACTCCCGATGCGAATTAAATCATTTCCTAGCAAATAACACAACCGGGACTTAAATTAATTAATTCTAATCGCGTAAATTTTATAATTGATATGCCCTGCAAACTTGGAGAATTACAAGACCTAAAAAAGTTTTGAGATGTGGACATGAAGCCCAAAGGCCCAACGGGTTGTAGGAGATCGAGGAAATAGGCCGAAGGAGCAAGAGGTCGAGCCAAGACCAAGTGGGGAGGGCCCACTCGATTATGCCGAGTGGGTTCAACATTGTTTTGGTTTTTCAGGTGTAACTTTCTAATACGAGCTCCGATTGAGCTGATTCAAAGTCCTATAGAAAGATAAGAGAATTATCTACAACTTCTATGTTTTGAGGTTTAAGAGATTCGAGTTTAATCAATACGAAAATCAGGCATTAAGTTGATGCACCTGCACTATGAAGGCTCGGAGTTAAGTATTGACGGAAGATGGAACCGAACCAAGACAAAAGCCAAATAGAAGGCATGAATGACTGGACCCCCACTCAGTGATGATCTTGTGGCCCCCCACTTGGTTATGACCGAGTGGCCCCCCACTCAATCATGGGGAGATCAATTTCCCACAACTTTTTATGACCCCACTCGGTTATGCCGAGTGGGTACGACACTGCCTTAGTTTTTCGGCCATAACTTTCTCATACGAGCTCCGATTGGGCTGATTCAAAGTCCTATAGAAATATAAGAGAATTATATACATCTTTACTGTTTTTAATTTTGATAGATTCTAGATTAATCAAAGGTTAAATTGGGTATGAAGTTGATGCACCTATACTATAAAGGCTCGGAGTTAAGTATTGAAGGAAGAAGGACTCAAACCAAGACAAAAGGGCAAAAGAAGGCATAACCGAGTGGCCCCCCACTCAGTCGGGCAAAAGAAGACATGATCGAGTGGCCCCCACTCGGTCATGGGGAGACCAAATTCCCCTCACTATTTATGACCCACTCGGTTATGTCGAGTGGGTATGACACTTCTTCAGTTGTTTGGCCATAACTTTCTCATACGAGCTCCGATTGACCTAATTAAAAGTTCCATGGAAAGATAAGAGAATTATCTACAACTTTTGTGTTTTACATTTCAAGATATTCGAGTTAAATCATCATGAAAATCGGGCATGAAGTTGAGATATGGGAACCACTCAAAACCGAGCCAAGGAAAAGGGAGAAGAATGCATGATCGGGTGGCCCCCCACTCGGTCATGACTGAGTGGCCCCCCACCTGATCATGGTCGAGTGGGCTTGGGCTAGTCTCTCATCTTTTCCCTCCCAGATGGGCCACGAAATCATCGAAATAGGCCACGAGATTCTCGTACATCTTCTCTCTCTCCTCCGCTATAAATACGAGATCATGCCTTCATCACAAGGTACGCAATTTTGAGTAAGACAAGTACAATCTTCTCATTTTCTCTCAAGATCTAATTTAAGCATCGGAGGGTTTCCGCGGGGACCCCCACCCGCGCCCTAACGGCGCTCTCGTTTTGTAGGTCTCTCGTCACCCCGAGGCCTCTCGTCACCAACAAGGCCTCTCGTCACTATCAAGGCCTCTTGTCATCCTGAGGCCTCTTGTCATCACGAGGCCTCTCGTCATCCCAAGGCCTCTCGTCATCCCGAGGCCTCTTGTCATCACGAGACCTCTCGTCATCCCGAGGCCTCTCGTCATCTCTAGGCCTCTCGTCATCACAAGACCTCTCGTCATCCCGAGGCCTCTCGTCATCCCGAGGCCTCTTGTCATCTCTAAGCCTCTCGTCATCACGAGGCCTCTCGTCATCTCGAGGCCTCTCGTTATCTCTAGGCCTCTCGTCATCACGAGACCTCTCATCATCCCGAGGCCTCTCGTCATCACGAGACCTCTCGTCATCCCAAGGCCTCTCGTCATCTCTAGGCCTCTCGTCATCACGAGACCTCTCATCACCCCGAGGTTTCTCGTCATCCTCAAGGCCACCAGATCACTTTGGGGCCATCAGATCATCAGCCCACAAGATCATCAGCTCAACAAACCATCAGCTCCGTTGGTTTATTAGGCTTGGAACTCCATCAGATCCAATTCCTCGTCCAGATTCTTATCAGTGAAAGCACGACTCCTGAGACTCTTGTGTCTGTCCACAATAAAAAAAAATAGATTGTTGTATTTTGGAAACAACAATTGGCGCCGTCTGTGGGAAACGCAAGACAAAAAGTCAACTTAAGAATGGAAAACACCCGTGGACACCGACGAACTCTCTCTCAAGGCGTAGAAACACGCCTACCACCACGGAACTCTCAACAACAGGAAGCACCTTCTGCCCCTCATAATGCACAACCCGAAGGAGGTGATCGTTCCATTTCCCCCAGCCCACAGGTGGGGAACCAATCAGTTCCACCACCACTACTTATCGGCTCAAGACCGCCTCCTACTGACCAAGCCGAGACTTCACGACAGCCACCACGCACCGTCCCATGGGAGGAGTATGAAGCATTGAGACAACAACACGTTGAGGGCATGCAAGCACTTCGAGACATGGCTGGTATCCTCCAAGGTATGATGCCGGTAGGGACGTTACCCGATACTCTGAAAAATTTTATTCCACCCCCAGAACCTCAGCCCGAGGTGGGGTCTGATTCCTACCAAGAAGGTACTCCCGATTCTCATTCTCGAGCTACGCCTCGACGGGAGGGTAGGCCTAGATCACCACCACCAAGAAAGAACCCTCATTCTGTACCCCGAATAAATGAAAACCCAAGAATGGAAAACAAAACCAGAAGCCCTCAAAGACGAAGGTATCATGAAACAGTGGCCAGTACACCAACAAGACATGACAATCAGACAACAGCTACTATGCGCGATGATATGAAAAGAGTAGTAGAAGATGTGCTTGAGCGGAAAAAGTTAATCCTTGCAACAGAAGAGCACCAACGTAGAAAATGTCCTTTTACTGCAGATATACTAGAGAGGCCGCTGCCTCGAAAATTCAAAATGCCACAAATCACCCTCTACTCAGGAAAAGACAACCCATATGATCATGTTCAGAATTATGAGTCACTGATGATATTGCATGGATGGGATGACGACATAATGTGCCGAGCTTTCTCCTTAACTCTGTCAGGGCACGCCCGGACATGGTTTAACATTTACCTGAGGCCTTTATCTCTTCCTTCGGTCAGCTTAGAACGGAATTTGTTAAGGCATTTATGATTAATAGTCGAAGAAAAAAGGACGCCACATACTTGCTCAGTATTCGACAGGGGAACAAAGAAACTCTATATCAGTATGTGGATAGATTTCGGAACGCCACCCTCGAAGTTCATGATTTACCAATTGCAATGGTAGTATTTGCTATGTTACACAGAACGAGACTAACTACCCTACAAGAATCATTATCTTTGGACCCACTAACATCCCTAGCAGATTTGTTTACTATAGCAAATAAATACGTGCTCCATACGGATGTTATGAGAGCTGTAGGTGGGAATGAGGGCAAAGAGCGAAAAAGGAAAGAAAGCGATGTTGAAGAGAACTACAGGCGGGTTAGGGGATTAGATATACCTCTGCCCCAGTTCCACCATTACACCAAACTCCTCCAACCTCGGTCAACCATACTTGCAGCCATCGAAGGGACAGGTCTCATTAGACTCCCGAAAAAGGTTGACCATCCAATGGGGAAGAATAGAGAAGAATATTGTAGATATCACAGAACCCGTGGTCATTGCACTGACCAGTGCCAGGAGTTAAGAGATCAGATTGAGATGCTAGTTCGTGAAGGACATCTTCAAAGGTACGTATAGGTCAAAGATGGTGATCCTCAAAGAGGAGAAGATAGACAGGAAGAGCGGGGGAGATCAAATCAGAGATGTTAAGAGAGAGGAAGGGGTTACGGAGAGAATCCACCTCTAGACAATGAACCAGTTCATGAGCCCATGCATGTCATCCTGGGCAGTGAAACTATGGTAAGGGACTCCTCCTATTCCATCCAGATAAGCCACGAAAGGACATGCCCTTAGAAGAAGGCAGTTAGCCACCATTAATGCCCTCAAAGAGAAAATTGGGAGCAAAATTCAGACACATTGAAGAGAGCCTATGTTAAAGATCGAGAAACTAAACATTTCGTGCTCAGAGGCAACAATAAGACCCAAAATGAAACAGTGGATGTACTCACTTATTTCAAAAAATATAAGCATTTTCATTACACATTGCTTTGTGAAAGTTTGTTTGCTATGCTCTTCTTACAGGAAAAATAAACTCAAGCTCGTTGTCCCACTTATAGCCTGACAACGAGGTAAAATTACATTCAAGCCCGTTGTCCCGCTCACGGCTAGGCAACGAGGGAAGAATAAATTCAAGCCCGTTGTCCCGCTTATAGCCCGACAACGAGGTAAAATTACATTCAAGCCCGTTGTCCCGCTCACGGCCTGGCAACGAGGGAAAAATAAATTCAAGCCCGTTGTCCTGCTCACGGCCAGGCAACGAGGGAAAAATAAATTCAAACCCGTTGTCCCGCTCACGGCCCGACAACGAGGAAAAAATAAACTCAAGCCCGTTGTCCCGCTTATAGCCCTGCAACGAGGTAAAATTACATTCAAGCCCGTTGTCCAGCTCACGGCCCGGCAACGAGGGAAAAATAAATTCAAGCCCGTTGTCCCACTCACGGCTCGACAACGAGGGAAAAATAAATTCAAGCCCATTGTCCCGCTCACGGCCTGACAACGAGGGAAAAATAAATTCAAGCCCGTTGTCCCGTTCACGCCCGACAACGAGGGAAAAATAGACTCAAGCCCGTTGCTCAGCTCACGGCCCGGCAACGAGGGAAAAATAAATTCAAGCCTATTGTCCCGCTCACGGCCCGGCAACGAGGAAAAAATAAATTCAAGCCCGTTGTCCCGCTCACGACCCGACAACGAGGGAAAAATAAACTCAAGCCCGTTGTCCCGCTTATAGCCCGGCAACGAGGTAAAATTACATTCAAGCCCGTTGTCCCGCTCACGGCCCGGCAACGAGGAAAAAATAAATTCAAACCCATTGTCCCGCTCATGGCCTGACAACGAGGGAAAAATAAATTCAAGTCCGTTGTCCCACTCACGGCCCAACAACGAGGGAAAAATAAATTCAAGCCCGTTGTCCCGCTTACGGCCTGACAATGAGGGAAAAATAAACTCAAGCCAGTTGCTCAGCTCACGGCTCGGCAACGAGGGAAAAATAAACTCAAGCCCATTGCCCTGCTCACGGCCCGGCAACGAAGGAAAAATAAACTCAAGCCCATTGCCTTGCTCATAGCCCGACAATGAGGTAAAAGTACATTCAAGCCCGTTGTCCTGCTTATAGCCTGGCAACGAGGTAAAAGTGCATTCCAACCCATTGTCCCGCTTATAGCCCGGCAACGAGGTAAAAATACATTCAAGCCCGTTGTCCCGCTTATAGCCTGGCAACGAGGTAAAAGTAAATTCAAGCCTGTTGCCCCGCTCATAGCCTGACAACGAGGTAAAAGTACATTCAAGCCCGTTGTCCCGCTTATTGCCCGACAATGAGGTAAAAGTACATTCAAGCCTGATGCCCTGCTCATAGCCCGACAACGAGGTAAAAGTACATTCAAGCCCGTTGTCCCTCTTATAGCACGACAACGAGAGAAAAAACAAACGCAAGCTCATGATCCTGCTTAAAGCCCAACAACAAAGGAAAATTAAATGCAAGCCTATTGTCCCACGCATAACTCAATAACTGGGAGCAAAATCAAACTCATTGTTCGATGCTTAGTTCGACATCTATGGAAAGCAAACTTACTAGTATATCTACCTCATACTTCTGCAAAGGAATTGAAAATCACTAGAGCCCAGAAATTTGAAAACACGGTGTGTAAACAAGCTCAAGAGGATGTGTATAAGATGAAGCAACTAAAAGGGAAGTAATCTTCAAAAGTTTACAGGACAAAATACTCTTTCACCCGAACCTTCCGGCTAAAAGAGTAGGGAGCAATTGATATGCCCTGCAAACTTGGAGAATTACAAGACCTAAAAAAGTTGTGAGACATGGACATGAAGCCCAAAGGCCCAACGGGTTTTAGGAGACCGAGGAAATAAGCCGAAGGAGCAAGAGGTCGAGCCGAGACTAAGTGGGGAGGGCCCACTCGATTATGCTGAGTGGGTACGACATTGTTTTGGTTTTTCAGGTGTAACTTTCTAATACGAGCTCCGATTGAGCTGATTCAAAGTCCTATAGAAAGATAAGAGAATTATCTACAACTTATATGCTTTGATTTTTGAGATATTCGAGCTTAATCAATACGAAAATCGAGCATGAATTTGATGCACCTACACTATGAAGGCTTGGACTCAAGTATTGAAGTAAGATGGAACCGAACCAAGACAAAAGCCAAAAAGAAGGCATGAACGAGTGGACCCCCACTCAGTGATGATCTTGTGGCCCCCCACTCGGTTATGACCGATTGGCCCCCCACTCGATCATGGGGAGATCAATTTCCCACAACTTTTTATGACCCCACTCGGTTATGCCGAGTGGGTACAACACTATCTTAGTTTTTTGGCCATAACATTCTCATACAAGCTTCGATTGAGCTCATTCAAAGTCCTATAGAAAGATAAGATAATTATCTACAACTTTGATGTTTTTAGTTTTGATAGATTCGGGCTTAATCAAAGGGTAAATCAGGTATGAAGTTGATACACTTACACTATAAAGGCTCGGAGTTAAGTATTGAAGGAAGATGGACTCAAACCAAGACAAAAGGGAAAAAG
The DNA here is from genome assembly GCA_036245055.1 of Diospyros kaki. NCBI lineage: Eukaryota > Viridiplantae > Streptophyta > Magnoliopsida > Ericales > Ebenaceae > Diospyros > Diospyros kaki. The sequence continues at coordinate 24,745,419 of BSEG01000006.1, read as the reverse complement.
AAGGCATGACCGAGTGGACCCCCACTTGGTCGGGCAAAAGAAGACATGACCGAGTGGCCCCCACTCGGTCATGGGGAGACCAAATTCCCCTCGCTATTTATGACCCACTCGGTTATGCCAAGTGGGTATGACACTACTTCAGTTTTTCAGCCATAACTTTCTCATACGAGCTCCGATTGATCTGATTCAAAGTTCTATGGAAAGATAAGGGAATTATATAAAACTTTTATGTTTTGAGTTTCAAGATATTTGAGTTAAATAATCATGAAAATCGGGAATGAAGTTGAGGTATGGGAACCACTCAAAACCGAGCCAAGGAAAATGGGAGAAGAATGCATGATCGGGTGGCCCCCCACTCGGTCATGACCGAGTGGCCCCCCACCCAATCATGGTCGGGTGGGCTTGGGCCAATCTCTCCTCTTTTCCCTCCCGGATGGGCCGCAAAATCATCGAAATGGGCCGCGAGATTCTCGCACATCTTCTTTCTCTCCTCCGTTATAAATACGAGATCATGCCTTCATCACAAGGTACGCAATTTTGAGTAAGACAAGTACAATCTTCTCATTTTCTCTCGCGATCTAATTTAAGCATCGGAGGGTTTGCGCGGGGACCCCCACCCATGCCCTAACGGTGCTCTCGTTTTGTAGGTCTCTCGTCACCCTGAGGCCTCTCGTCACCAACAAGGCCTCTCGTCACTATCAAGGCCTCTCGTCATCTCTAGGCCTCTCGTCATCACAAGACCTCTCATCATCATGAGACCTCTTGTCATCCCGAGGCCTCTCGTCATTTTTAGGCCTCTCGTCATCACGAGACCTCTCGTCATCCCGAGGCCTCTCGTCATCTCTAGGCCTCTCGTCATCACGAGACCTCTCATCATCCCGAGGCCTCTCGTCATCTCTAGGCCTCTCGTCATCATGAGACCTCTCGTCATCTCGAGGCCTCTCGTCATCTCTAGACCTCTCGTCATCACGAGACCTCTCGTCATCCCGAGGCCTCTCGTCATCTCTAGTCCTCTCGTCATCACGAGACCTCTCGTCATCTCGAGGCCTCTCGTCATCTCTAGACCTCTCGTCATCACGAGACCTCTCGTCACGCTGAGGTCTCTCGTCATCCTCAAGGCCACTAGATCACTTTGGGGCCACCAGATCATCAGCCCAGATCATCAGCTCAACAAAGAATTAGCTCCGTCGATTTATCAAGCTTGGAACTCCATCAGATCCAATTCCTCGTCCAGATTCTTATCAGTGAAGGCACGACTCCTGAGACTCTTGCGTCTGTCCACAATAAAAAAAAAATAGATTGTTGTATTTTGGCAACAACAATAATTTAAACATATCACGCTTCTACTAATTTTTACCCACGTACCTGATCATTTCCCATGCCGAAAAATCCCAAAATCTCTTTATATTTTTCTTATTTTCTTCTTTTTCTTTTATTTTCTTTCCTTTCTTCCTCTTGTTCACCGTCTTCTTCCTACCTTCTCTACGTCCGCCATGCTTCCTTTTTTGCTTCTCCTTTCCTTCTTCTTTCTTTTCTTCTTCTTCTTCTTCTTCTTCTTCTTCTTCTTCTTCTTCTTCTTCTTCTTCTTCTTCTTCTTCTTCTTCTTCTTCTTCTTCTTCTTCTTTTCCCCTACGTCCGCTTGCTCGTTCTTCTTCCTGCAACCCGCGTACTAGAAGCCACCTGCCGCGACCGAGCTCCACCAGCCACCGCCTCGACCAGCGCCGCCCTCACCGTTCGCCGTAGCCTCTCCCTGCTCCACCGTCGCCCATGGCCGTGGCTTCTTCAAGCCGCTGTTGCCGCTACTTGCTCGGCTGCCATGGCCGAGCTTCTCTTGGCCAGTTTCCATGGCTACCACCTCCATCTCTCCCTCATTCTATCTCTCTTTCTCACTCTCTCAATCTTGATCTCTCCCTCTCGATCTCTCCTGAGCCCTCATCTCTCTCTCTCTCTCTCTCGCGATTTCTCCTTCCCCCAACCTCTCTCTGCTTCTCGACCACAGCTCTCAATGTGAGAGAAATATCAGATTTTTTTTTTATGCTTGTTCTCCAAGCACACTGCACAGCCACACGTTTTAAGAAATTAATTGATTTAATTAATTTAATTTCATTTATTATTATTATGAGTATTTATTATCTCTATTATTATTATTATTATTATTATTATCTTAATACCTTAAATTCCCAAACACAGAAATTGATATTTATTATCATTTTCAAAATTTTGGGATATTACATTGTTAGGGTTAAGTTGCATGCAAGAATTTAGTGCGTTTTGCATGTACTTGAGCTTCATGAGTATCATTTTTGATGCTATCTGTCGACCGTTTCTTCTTACCGGTCGATAGTTGAAGGGTGGGTATTCTGTTGGAAAACAAATGACCCTTGATCTGTCGACTAATTCAATGTGAATGGTTCTGTTGGTCGACAGATGGGGTGTAATTTGTCGACCGTTGTTGTGTATTTGAGCTCGGTCTATCGACAGATGGGAAGCGAACTGTCAACCGATTCTCCCTAGTTGATGTTGATTCTCTTCATTTTTCTTATCTATTAGATTCCGATCATCCTTCCAATTGGTTAACTCGCCCATTCAACAATTCTAATATCGATTGATCATCCTTGAAGGATAAGAATGTAACTATGGGCATAAGGGTTATATTATTTATGTTTGTGGGTGAAGTTGTTTATGTAATTTCAACCATCTTAATTATCAAAATATTCAATTGTGGCATTATAATATGTATAGAAATTGGTAATGTATAGGCCATATATGTAATAATTGTGTGGGGGCATGTGGTCATGCGCATAAATTGTGATATGATATGATTGGATTAAATGTGTTGGAAATGAACTATGAGTATGTGTTTGGTGATGTGCTAGCATGTAATTGTGTGGAATAATGTTTGGAAGGATGCATGGAGTATACTCATGATGCTTGCCTAGTATGATCTAGTGCATGTGATACTCGCTCGAGATGCTCGATGTGTGTGAGGTGCGGTTCATGAGGCTTGCCTAGCGTGATCTAGTGCATACCATACTTGTTCGAGATGGTCGGTGCATGTGAAGTATGGCTTGCCTAGTGAAATCTAGTGCGTGTGGATGATGCTTGCTCGTGTGATTTGGTGCATGGGGAGTTTTGGCTCTATGATGTGATATGATAACATGTGATATATGTATGTGATGGAAGGGCATTGGTCCTTGTGATGTTAGGATGAATTGGTTGTTATATGATATGGTAAAGTATGGTAAGAGGTTATGTAGTTGATGTAAACGTTCACATTTATTATGTTTCTATTATTTAATTCATGCTTATGGTTTGTAATGCTCGCATGGCTTATTACCAGTGCGAGGGTGGACAATGGTCCACGGTTTGGTGGCATGGTGTGAATGGTTTTATGTGGCTATATATATATATATACTGTGGTGAGGCATGGTAAATGTTTGTGAGTTAGTGGTGGGGGAAAAACTATTCTATTTTATTCAATTGCTTATCGTTCATGCCTTAATTCGTTATGCTTCATACTTACCATACATATTATTTGCTGAGACTTGTAGCTCACTTTATTTCTTTTGCGTCATTCCAGATAAGGGGAAAGCTAAGGAATGGGCTGAGTCAAATGGAGCCTGAGTATCTTGGGCTTTAGATATGTGTACAGGGCTTTCCCAAACAAAAGATACTCGGCATGTTGTTTTGAGGGTAAGCCAATAGAGTTAATTTTGTAATTTAATTTTATTGCCCTTTCTACTTTGAGATGTACAGGCAATGGAGCCCAATAACTATGATGAATGGATGATGGTGTATATTTATTTTTGTGGGCCAATATGGATGGTTTTAAATTAGGTTGTTTTTGTTCCATTTCCTTTGACGTTCCACTTCCCTAACTTCTCCTGGTAGCAGGATCTTCGAGAGGTGGGCATTAAAAATATTATATTTATAAGAATTTATTCTTTTCAAGTAGGTCATGAAAAATATTTTAAAAGAAAATCAATTGAAGATGAAGAAGCAATTCCTCAAGAAAATAATCTTGGTTGTTCACAACATAATCTAACCTCAAAAATCTTTAAATTGAAGTAAATTTAGACGATTTTCCCTTAGATCCTGGGTTACAGAATAAAATTTCATATTATGATCCAAATGAAAGAGGTAAAATTAGAAGAGCATACTTGCAAAAAGGATCTTGTAAACCCCATGAACATAATTTTCCTCAAAGAAAAATTGGAAAATTATCGTAGCGATTTTGTGCTTCTTAGTTTACATAATTTGGGAATTGGTTAAAGTATAGAATAAGTAAAGATACTGCATTTTGTTTATGTTGTTATTTATTTTGACCTGATTTTAGGAAGCAATGTGGTGGTGACTCATTTTTTTACAGAGGGGTTTACATATTGGAATAAAAAAGAAAGATTTTATAAACACATTGGTGAAGTAAATAGTGCCCATAATCAAGCTTGGAGAAAATGTGTGGATTTATTGAAACAGGATCAACACATTATTTTTTTACAAAGGGGTTTATGTATTGGAATAAAAAAGAAAGATTTTATAAACACATTGGTGAAGTAAATAGTGCCCATAATCAAGCTTGGGGAAAATGTGAGGATTTATGAAACAAGATCAACACATTGAAGTTACTTTATCTAGACAATTTGATCAAGTTTGAAATATTTACAGGATAAGATTGACAACATTAGTTGATTGTATCCATTTTATATTGTGTCAAGGATTAGCTTTTCATTGTCAAAATAAGTCTAAAAGTTCAGTTAATCAAGGTAATTTTTTGAACTTTTGAAGTTTCTTACTAATCTTAATGAAAAAATAAAGAATTTGGTTTTTCATAATGCTCTAGAAAATTAACAATTAACTTCTCCTACTATTCAAAAAGGTATTGTGAATGTTGCTACTATTAAGACTACTGTTGCAATTATAAATGAACTTGGAGATGAATTATTTGGCATTATGGTTGATGAATCTCGTGATGTCTCTAATAAGAAGCAAATGGTTATTGCTCTTCATTATGTCAACTTAAAAGGAGTGATTGTTGAGCCTTTTTTAGGGATTATGAATGTCAGAGATTGTAGTGGCCAAAACAAACCACGATGATAGAATTTGTTCAAGGTGGGAGGAACGTCACTTCAATGCCCAATGGATTGGCCAATGGGGGGGACCTTTCAGAAAGAGAATGACCTTTCGAAGAGAGAGAGCCTCTCTGGGAGAAAGAAGTCTTCCTGAGAGAAATCTGGCTCTCGGAAAGGCATTAGGGACAAAACTCCTTACGGAGGGATTTGCAATCTTACGGAGTGAAGCAGCTTCCTTTCTATTGGTGGCTTGGACTATTATGGCTGGCAAAGGTGCTGATCGATTTTCAGAAAGAGTCGTGGATTCTCTCGAGAAGGTGTGTTGACGGTCTGGAAAGGGCTAGGGCTCCCAAAAGGACTGTAAACGAGACAGAGGGTTAGAAGGCTTGCGGGAAGGAATTCCCGCAAAGACCTCCTAAAGAGCAAGTTAGTATAGGGAAAAGGAATATGAGTGGGTTACTCGATGTTTCCATCCCTGATATTGTGTGGAGTGTTTCCTTTTATAGAGGTCGGGTGGGGGTCACGGAGAGAAGCCCTCTTCGATAGAATCTTTCAGAGGCCTTAAATCCTTTCGGAGATCATAGCCTCTTTCAGAGAGAACCCTCCCCGAGAGAACTATCCCTATAGCCTTCCGGAGAGATATCTCCCAGGGGTTTCTCAGAGAGAGGGTACAACAAATGCCCCCCCAATCTCTATTTTTAACTTTTGGTGAAAGCGGAGACTAAAACTTATTTTTGAAACATATCCCTTCGAGAGAGATGTTCGATTACGTTCCCGAGGACTTGCACATAAATAGAATGTTGCTGTATCAATTCCTATTTAGCGCACTTCTGTAGTCTCTCCCTTTTTGCTCTTTGCAATTTTCTCTCCGAAATAAGCTCTTTGTAGCAACAACTCTCTCCGCGATCAGTGAGTTTACCCCTTAGAGAAAATCCTTTCTGCGAAAGATATTCCACTTCTTCTCGAAAGATATTCCATTCTCTAGCTCTCTCAGAGATGATTTTTCATTTTTCTTCCTAGCGAGTATCTTCCTCTTGTCTTCTTCTTCCCGAAAGAGCTTCATGCTCCCTGAGAGACTTTAATCTCTTTCCAATGAAAAGAAAGCTATTGCCTTCATCGAGAAATTTCTTCAGCTCTCTGAGAGGAACTATTTTTCTCCCGAGAGCTTCTTTCTTCCCATAACTTTTATTCTAATTTCTTCTCACCTCGCCAGTTCTCTTCGAGAGAAACATTCTACTCTCGAAAGCTTCAGGGAAGATTGTTCTTTCTGCGAAAGGTTCGGTCTTCCTGAGGGACAGACATAACTTTCCCTCGCTATTTTTTTCTCCTCCTTTAGTCTACTGAGCCCAACTTAGGAAAATGGCTAGTGCCAAGGTCTACCATATGGAGACTGGCGAGCATAGAGTGGTGTGAGCTCTTCTTAAGTGCATGCTCTCCCGTATGTCGGAAGACGAGTTGGCACTCCTCTATTCTAATCATGGGGTCCCGCCTTCCTACCAGACTAGACATCCCAATCAAGCCAAAAACTACGTAGCCAACGCTAAGGAGGGGTGGGTGAGCATTTTTTAGGCTAGCTTTCCCCATGGTTTCAACCTTCTGTTACACGATTTTAGCCTTCAATTTCTTAGAGCTTGCGATTTAGCTCCAGCCCAGCTACATCCTAATGGCTGGGCCCAACTGGTCGCCTTTTCCGTGCATTATCGGGAAAAGGACGTGATCCCTTCAATTGAACTTTTCTTCTGCTTTTTCTATCTTTGTTTGGTGAAAAATAGATATCATTTTTATACCTTGCACCGCGTTCATCCTAAGGATCGCATCTTCCACGATTCTCTCACTAAAACTGAATCTTTTGACATGAAGTGGTTCCTGTTCCAACCTCCCCCCCCCCCCCCCCGGCGTATGGAATGCCCCTCACAAGTGGGTTATTGACCCTGAGAGGGTGGCAAAACTGCGCGTGGGTAATCTCACCTCCCTTCGAGAGCAATTCTATGAGGTCCACCGAGCCATTCTTTAGGGCAGTCCCTCACATCTTTATGACTACCTCTCGGTCGATAGGTTAATATAGGCCGGGTGGATTCAAGGCTTTACTAATTCTCCTTACCACTGGGCTCCTAAAACTATGCCAAATCGTTCACCTATTGCTCACATGGATGCAGAGGAAGGGGACATCCCTCCACGGGAGGAGCATTCCCCAGAGGGTGTGGATCTGCATGACTACTTTCCTTTCTTTTTCTTTTTCTCAGGCTTTTTTGCTTCATGTTTTCGCTAAATTTTTTACACATTATTTATTGCCTTTTCTTCTTATCTGAATGTTAGCCATCTTCTTCTCCTTTGTAGGGATGAGATGAATGGCACTGGGGTCACAAAGGAGGGTAGTGACTACCCCCGCTCCTGAGGGTGACATACATGAGTCGGCATCCCCTCTTCCTCACCCAACGGAAGAGATCGGTGAGACTACAGTTGCTCCCCGCCAGAGGAAAAAGAGAAGAAACCGAAGGGAAGCTGAAGAAGATGTTGCCACCTTCGTTCCCCTCATGGATATGACTATTTCAGAGGAAGGAGAGATCCCTACAGCCAATGAACCCCTTTCTCAAGCATATATGTTCCCCACTCCAACACTCCTCTAACGAGGAGAGCCACCAAGGTCCTCTTCCGGGATGCCATGGAACTGCGGGAGCCGTGGCGGGTTCCAGCCGAAAGTCCTCTTTGAGAAGCAGAGGTCGAAGTGGACTCGAGATTTGATTAGGCGACAGTAGAAGTTGCTCATAGGTGAGGACGCGGTCTTTTCTGGTGGGCCATGATCAATCCTAAATAACCCTGTCGTCGGGTGTTAAACATCAAAGAATCTCAACAAGGCCTTTGCCCCATTCTGCCAGAAATACCTCCCCCCATCCAGAAAGCATATGACTTGGGCCACAGTCGCTGGGTGTGAGGCAAACCTTTCCAAATCTAGGTGGGGGTCTTGGACACAGACACGATTGATAAGCCCGGTGTTGGAGCTCACCTGTTGTATTCCACTATTCTTCGCCATGACGAGAGTCGGTATTTTTGGAACCCTCCTGAAGATATGAATAATTTCAAACACTACCTGGCCATTGTGAGTTCTCTCTTTTGGATTTTTTCCATGCTCTTTCCTTCTCTTTACAACTTTTATCTTATGGTCCCTTTTTGTCATTCGCAAGGGGCCCAAGGAGCAGTGGCAACCAATGCTGTAAACTAAGCTCGCCTGGCAGCCAAGAATGCATAATTGATCGATTGAAGGTGTCGGTCCATCTCCTGGAATCGGGAACGGGAACACTTGAACCAACGCCTCAAGGATATGGAGTGCGTGGAGAGGGAGGTAAGTACTGAGAAGGAGGCACCTAGCTTCCTATTATCGATCTTTGGAGATGAGCTACGCCGAAATTCAAGAAAAATTGGGCATGGCCAAGCCACCGATCAAGGGGAGATTGCCAGACTGCAGGCGGAGCTAACTAATGCTGGGCAAGAAGTGGCAGAGGCACAACATGAAGCTGCTAGGATGAAAACAGAGAAAGAGGAAGTGGTGAGCAATTTCCAAAGGACTGTAGAAGAGGCTGTGAAGAAAGCGGTTCGCGACTATCGACTTTCTGAGAATTGCTTCCACCGGAAAGACGAGTATTCCTCCTACTACTCTAAATTCAGCTTCTATCATGGTCGTACTTTCCTAAAGGGACTCTACCACATGAATCCTTTGAAGACATGGTTTTTGACACTGTCATAACCAATGTCCCTCCTCAGGACTGGAGGAAATATGAGCCAAATGATCTGGTGTAGTAACCCAGAGGTCCAATACCAGATAGGAACAAAACATAACTTGAACCAGATCATTCATTTTTTTTTCTTCAGAACAAAATAACCTTTATCATTTACATTTCATTAGGCCATTCCTAAGGAGAATATGATAAACTCCAAATAATAAAATACAACCATTAGAATGGTACAAATTATCCAGTCGGCAACCGCTCCCAAAACCTTTTATCCGGGTGAGCTCTGTACACATCTAACCTAACTCATCATGCTCTTCTAGGACATTTTTCATCATTCGTTTTACTTGTACCTGGAATGTTGTGAACAGAAATAATGAGCCACAAGGCCCAGCAAGTATAATACAATGAAATAGAGCATGAGATATATCATATCAGAGACTTAGGAAACAATAACAAACAATAAATATATGGTAGGATCATGGTATCGAACAATACAGGTAGAATTGCAACATAAACACCATGGTTGGAATTACAATCGAGACCAGTACATTCTACCTAAATAACAACTCCTACCATAATGGACAATGCCTTCTCCAGTAGCCTTGCTACTATATAGTCTCTGAAACTCATCTAATGCTCTAAGCACAACTCCCATTATCTTAATGTATCATACATTTATGTTACAAGGAAATCCATTCTAGGCCTATAAATCAAATCCACTATGTGGCACTAGCACCTATTTGTGATGTCACATGCTCAGTATGCAGTGGCCCATCATAGTCGCTCTTTCAACCCATTCTCAATTTTGTGGTGCTAGCCCACACCCATGATACTACACGTTGATATGCCATATTTTTATCGAGTATAATCGGTAATATGCATAGATTTAGGTATGGTGGAATCTCTAGGAGGTGTCGCTGTGGGGTCCTCCTCTTATCAATCTTACGATCATTTGATTTTTTACCACCACTATAGTCTACACCAGCATATGAATTCATACAATTCCTCTTATCCCTTCCCAAAGTTGTAATTAATAAATGTGGACCATCCTCCACCCTTGCCCTAGTCCGTACTAGGCGGTGTCATGAGCCGTAGCTCCCACGGTCGATACACATCATCGACATCAAATGTGGACTGTCATCCACCCTACCCTAGTCCATACTAGGCGGTATCACGATTCGTAGCTCCCACGGTCAGGCATAAGCCTACCGGCATTAAATGTGGACCGTTATCCACCCCCGTCCTAGACGGTATCATGAGTCGTAGCTCCCACAGTCAGGCACAAGCCTACCGTCATTAAATGTGGATCGTCATCCACCCCCGTCCTAGGCGGTATCATGAGCCGTAGCTCCCACGGTCAGGCAAAAGCCTACCGTCATTACTAGGATATCCTTTGTTCACAAGCACGTTTAATGCCATACAAAATGTTTCAAGTTGCACATATGTGTACCACCATGTACTACGTATCCTTAGCCATGGGATAATACATTTTCAAAATACTATTAACTCCCACCTTAGCCAATAACATTTCCATGATAGATTCCCTCTCTAACATGCTTTTATAAGCTCATTTCATCCCATGGGTCGCCATGTATAAGCACCTCAACAACTCCCACATGTTGGCTTAAAATGACTAGACTTGATTTGAAAACAAGTATATACCATTCAAATATTGTCCAAATGTTCTGAAACTTATATAAAAACAAATCCTATCAAGTCTAGTTTACAATACTTCAAACAGTTCGTCAATCAGGTTCTTATACAAAAAGTTATGACAAAAACTGTACAGGGTGCGCAGGCTGACCCCATGTTTCGAAATCTGGGAAACATGTTTCAAAACCTATAACGCAGAGACTTATGTTTCGAAACATAATGTTTTGAAACATAGAAACCAAAGAGTTATATTTCGAAACCTACATGACATGTTTCGAAACCTGAACACGGGAAACACCCTGAACCGCTCACAGATGCCCCAAAACTCTTCAAATCCACCTCAACCTTTCATTTCTCCATCAAACTCCAATCACACAATTATCCCTCATCCCAAAGGGTGCTACAACCTCTATTTCAAAACCCAAATGAAACCAATGAAATTAATTTGAGAAAAATAGGATTTTTACAAAAATTTTGACATAGGAGGCTATACAACATTCCTTTAAGAATAACCATGAGATTTGCTTGAATTCATCCTCTACACATCAAGCCCAATGGATAGGATGAGGAAGAAAGGAGAGGAACTTGCCTTGCTCAAATGGAAGACCCTTTGGAGAAGAAGATGTTGAGCCTCAAAAACTCCACCAAAAGTTCTTAATCTTGATTACCAAACCCTTTCTTAAAGCTCCAAAATGAAGAAGAAGCAATTGGGAGAGAAGGGAGAAAGGAGAAGAAAGAAACGAGAGGGAGAGAAGAGTGGATGGCTTACTCTCTCTCTCTCTCTCTCTCTTTCTTTTAATATCCCTTTATTCCCATTTTGACCTCCCACCATAAAACAAATGCCCTCCTTGTCCTTTCTTTTCTTTTTCCCATTTAAATAAATGGAAATACCTATATATATATATATATACCCATATAAGGCCCCTATCGGCAACCCCATTTGCCTCTAATTTCAAGCCCATAATTGTGGACTTTTCCACATTTGAATTTTCAACCACTTGGCCTTTGACTTTTAACACTCTCTTACTTTAAATTTTCAATTCTACTCACTTGGCATTACTTAAACCTTCACACACACACACACACACACATACAATTTATTCATTTTGGCTCTTACAACACATTAAACATTCTAAACCTTTATATTATCCATGCCCAAAATACCAAAATATTCCAGACCCCCTTATCAGGTCATTACATCTGGGGCCTGACGAGAGCGTGTAACGGGCACTGGAAGATGACTTTAGCAATCTACTGGGTCCATGGAGTCCTTTCGTGATGGATCTCGAGGAGGGTGAGGCCTACACATGCCCTGTTGTTGCTGACGCTACTCCTACCTTGGCCGACACCATCTACTTCATTAAGCAGGACTTGGAGGAGGACACAACGAGCTAGATTCCACCATGTGGGTTCCCTGGACAAGGTTCAAGGAGGGCAGACGATCCCCCCAACCAAGACTAGCGTAGGCTTCTTTTGTTCCATTTCCTCTTTTGCAGGGTCGAGATGTATTTTAATCGCTAGTTTTCGTACTTTCGTGTCGAATTTGCTTGTTCCAAATGTAGGTGGCTCTTGGGGGCGTGCATTCTCCCCTCCCCAATCCTTTACTTGTTAATGTATTTGATTTATGATATCAGCTTTTCTCTCTTCGCACATTGTTCACCTGGCCATCTTATTTCTTATGATTTTGTAGTGAGTGTTGCATACCCTAAGGATTTTTTCCCTGTCGTATTGTGCGCTAGACTTTAGTTAGAGGGGATTCACGTCTTTTGCTTTGTTAAGAATCAAAAAGATCGCCAAAGTCTCACTTTGGGGTTCATTGACAACTTCCTCGGACTGAATGGCTCTGCATTATATAATTACCGTGCACCTAGTTTTGCCCAGGGAGGGATCTTACCCTAGATCTAACCATGTGTTCAGTCCTGTCGAGAGACTTAGCACCAGATTCTTCCACGGAGCCTAGGAGAAGCCCACCAGCTTAACCTTGGCTAGACACGAGGGTCCAGGTTAGTCTCTGATCTGAACATCGTACTGCGCTTGAGAGTCTAGGTTGGCCCAGGGGCATCGCACTGGAGTGTCCTCGGGTGTCTATGATGACTATCCGACTTTACGCGTACTTGTAGTATCTCTTGTTCCTTCTTGAACATAACTCTTCCCAGGTCTAGTCTGGAACTTCTAGTTAGAATTACTCCAGAGTTTTCGAATTAGCTAGGAGGCTTGGCGTCAGATTCACCAAGGGGCCTAGGTTACCCTATAAGCTTGGTACCGGGCCCACGCAAGGGATCTAGGTTAGCCTGTGGGCGTAATTTCAGACTTCGTCAGCGATTCTTTCGGGTCTACCTAATATATGGGTTCTAGGTTAGACCCTGGGTTGTTTGCAAGACTGTGGCCGGTCTTTCCAAGTTTGTTGAGAGGCTTGGCTCCGAATCAACCAAGGGGCACAGGTTAGCCTATAGGCTTGGCACTGGGCCCTCGCAAGGGATCCAGATTAGCCTGCGGACATTGCATTAGAACAGACTCAGTAGTCTTGGTAAGCTCGTGGTCTTGGCACCAGAACACCACCTGTCAAATTGAACCCCTTAAGACGTAAGCTTTCCATCGTCTCTTCAATTTTGCTGCTATCGAACTTTTTTCGAGATTGCAATTCGTTATGGTTTATCCTTTACCTCGGCCCTTGTATCAAGTTTTATGGCAGCTATACATATGAATATACTTAATGCATGAAAGAACTTATGGGATAAGTCAATAACATTGCCCACTTCCACAGAAGTTCAAGGGGTATTTTCTTTTATTCAACAAGAAAGAGGAAATTACAATATATATGGAAATCAAAACAGGAAAAAAGGGATCTTGATCCATAATACAATCGGGGAACATCTTTTGCAGCATATGACTCCTATCGCTTCGCTAATTGTCCTCTCCAATGCTTACTGTGACTAGCACGGATGGGAGGTATCTTTTGAGATGCATGGTATTCCACGTCCTATCTAACACTTCGCCCTGTAACATTTCTAACACACTTGTATTTGGTCCCAGCATCTTCATGATTTTGTATGGTCCTTCCCAATTTGGCCTAAGTTTTCCTTTCTCCTTGAGGGCGTTAGTGATAGCTGTTTTTTGGAGCACCAAATCTCTATAACACCCCGCTTTTCTCTTACCGAGCGTGTCACTATGCTGGGGTCCAAAATATACATTAATTATTTTTCTTTCTTTCTCAGTACATAACTTAAACCTTAAGTACCGAACTCCAAATAAAACCCCTAGCAAATCATTCACAATATGCGGAAGCGATAATCGAAACCTGATATGGTACATAATCAATTAACTTTATTTGTAACATAAGAATCCGTACCATAGATAACATCATATCCTCAATATTGAAATACATAAATACATGGAGATTCCATAATGTTATAACAAGGCTAATCATTAATAAATCATCAGTTAAAACATATCCGAGTCAGCTTGCTGAATCCATCGGCCACGCCATCACGTGCTATCATATCTCAACCTGCTCATTACCCTAACTGCAAGTCTCGACTAGAACGTTGAATGTTCCTGGGGCATAACCCATTAGAAGATGAAACTTCTAGTGAGGGTCCAAAACATATATATGAATGCATGATGTGATAAGATGAACAACATTTTCTCACCTTTGTAGGATAAGATGAACAACATTTTCCCAGGCCCACCAGCCCGGCTAGGAATTCTAGGCAAATCCCGAACCTCTGTAGGATAAGCCTAACGTTATTCCCTCAATGCCCTAGGAGAATTATAGCTACACTTTGGGGGCGACATCCCATTCCCATGCACAGATATCAATATGACAATAATATCGTGCCATGCAAATATCATGACTTTCAATGCAATATGACAAAATGAACATTGCATTCATAAATAGCATGCATATAAACAATCATATCATAAATATAAGTTCTTGTGAGAATACCACTCACCAAATCATACTTAGGATAGGAAAACTCACCTTTTAAGATAAACTTGCATTTTCTCGAAAAGCGTGCATCACCTCGATATGCGTGTCCCACCTTGATTCTCGTGCCAACTCTCAAAAATTGCACCAATCACATCATCTCGATTACTTCAAACATAAAAAAAATATTTTATCACTAAATATCTCAATATTCCATTTATTTCCTTTTTTCCTTCTAAAAATCCCAATAAATACATCGAGACTATTTCCTCAAATCTATCTTCACAACAATTCATAATAGACTATAAACTTTCAAGAAAAAATACTGGACTTACCCGAATACTGCGTTTTCATGCAAAACGAGGCTCTTTGGTGCAAAAACTGAGACATAAAGAATCCCAAACCCTAATCTTTTTGCACAAACCTCCATAAACATTTTTCTCCATTTTTCAGCATTCTTTCCAGAATTTTTCCATGCTCCACATGCCCACACGCGCCAACACGCGCTAGGGCGAGTGGCGACCTGTGAGGAACAGCGCGTGCCGGCCACGCGCTAGTCATCTTCTCCGGCCATCTTTTTCCAGCGACGGCCGATTTCTCCACCATTCGAAAGCCCTCTTTGAATCGATCCCATTGGCATATCCCATGGCCGAAAAAAGCTCGTTAAGGCGGTCAATCGACCACTCGAACTCTCGACCAAGGCGCCCGCCTCCAAACTCCAGCGACCTCGAAAACCTTCTCAAACCTTAACCAAAATGGATGAAATTCTCCAGATTGAATCTATATCTCATGGGCTTCAAAATCCCCTTAAAATGGACGGCCAATTCGTACCTTATCGCGGCTGATTTGAAGTTTCTTCTCTTAAAAACTTTCAGCCACCTCTTAGCTATTTATAGCCAAAATCGAGCATTGAAACCCTTTTCACCGCTCAACACACTGCCTTAAGCTACTCAACCTTCCCTAGATCGACCCAAAATCGACCCTTGCTAACCACGAAATCGAGTTGTAGGAGCTTGACCAATCGACCGAATTCTTGGTTGATTTTTGCTCGATTTTTGGCCACCCCAATTCCTTTGCTCGATTTGCTCGATTTTTGCTCGATTTTTGCAAAAGTTTCTGCCCTGACCATTCCTCGTGCAACCCTATGGCCAAAATTGGCCATGGCCGACCGGCCATGTGCTGGTCAGATTTGGCCATGCTGCTATTTTTATGTTTTTGCACTTTGGCCCCTCCAAGTTTTGACTATCATCACTTTAGTCCATTTCACTTAACCCCTCCACTTTTCAATATTGTATTTAGGACCCTCAAGTCCTAAAACATTATTTTGACCCCGAAGATTTCAAAACAACCTCGTTTCTGCCCCCCTCTAGTAATTTCTAAAAATTGCATTTAGGCCCAAATCTTCGTTTTTGGCCCTAAACCTTTTCGTTTCTTCCTGAAACCACTGAAGGGTTGTTCCTTATGAAAAAACGAAGCCCCCTCAAGCTTTTGTTGACTTTCGGGAAGTCGTCTATAGCAATTCGGTATTGCAGCCTAATTGGCAGCTACATTTTAGCTATACTGAAAACTGTTCCCGATCTTATTTCTTTCGATGCTATAAATCATATCTTGGGGTGCTCGTTAATGCCACATCATTTTCCTTTGGCATCTCGACTCTAGGGCTCTCCCAGTAGTCGATTTGGTCATTCATACGGTAATAAATTACCCTTATACCCTCAATTTATCCTTAAATTTTATTTTTGCCCCAAGATAAATTACCCTTGAGTCCTTTAGAATTTCTTGGGTATTACAATCTCCCTCCTGGAATGTCCTGGGATGAACTCTTTCATTGTAGTAGTGGGAAATCCTTCTCTGGTAAGCTACTAGCTGTACAGCTGCATTTTCCCTTAGCCTGTCGAGTAAGTCCAAGTTCTCCTTCAAGCGATCTGCATTCCCTTCTTCATTGAAAGCCATAAATCTTAGCGAGGTGAGGTCTACCTCTACTGGGATGAGTGCGTCAGTGTCATATACCAAGTTGAACGACGTCTCCCTCGTAGGTATGCTGCTAGTCGTGCTATAGGCCCATAAAATGCTGGGTAACTCATCAGCCCATCTACCTTTTTCCTTCTCTAATCAGGTCTTCATCCCATGCAAGATGGTTTTATTGCTGGCTTCTGCCTTCCCATTAACTTGGGGGTATGCTACAGATGACATCCTCAGACTGATTTCCCACTTTTGGCAGAAGGTCCTAAAAGCTTCAGAGTCAAACTGTGTCCCATGGTCAGTGTTGAGAATTTGAGGGAGGCCGAATCGACAAATTATGTCTTTCCAAAGCATCCCTTCTATCTTCTTCTCGGTTATGGTTGCAAAGGCTCTGCCTCAATCCATTTTGTAAAGTAATCCGTAGCCATTAATAGAAATTTCCTTTATGCCAATGCCATTGGGAATGGGCCCACAATGTCTAATCCTTATTGCACGAATATCAAGGGCTGAAACATCAGCTGCATTGCCAAGGGGGGATGGATCACTAGCGCCGCATTCCTTTGGCCCCTGTCACATGTCCGGACTTTCCGAGCTGGGTCTTGTTTCAGGGTTGGCCAAAAGAACTCAACTCGTAGGATCTTCCTAACCAAAGCTCGCCCCCCAAGGTGCTCCCCGCAATCTCCATCATGTACTTCGTCCAGGGCCTGCTCGGCTTCTAAGGGCCCTAAGCATTTCAACAATGGTGTAGAATATCCTCTCTTATACAATTCACAACTGATAACTGCAAAGCGGGCCCCGGTAGTCATCAATCTTTTGGCTTCAGCGGGTGTCGCGGGGAGTTTCTGATTAAGCAAGTACTTCAGTATAGGTGTTCTCAAATCTTTGGCTGTGTCAACTCATTTTACCTCTCTTTCCCTTTCATTTACGCTGGGTTGCTGCAAGACTTCCATGTGGATCAGCCATCTCAAGATATCTCTAACTGAAGCTAATTTAGATAATGCGTCAGCGTGCTGATTAAGCGATCTGTTGACTTGAACTAGCTCAAAGCAGTTGAATCTATGTGCTAACTCTTTCACTTTCTGTAGATATTGGGCCAATATTGGTTCTCTCACCTCATAAGTACCCTGAAACTATTGTACCACCAGCTGAGAGTCACTGTGGGCTACTAGATTGTTTACCTCCAATTTTTCAGCCAGCTTCATCCCTGCCAGTAGCGCTTCATATTCAACCACATTATTAGAACTGGGGAAGGTGAAGCGTAGGGAGTACTCTAACACTTCCTTTTCAGGCTAGATCAACACTACTCCCGTTCCACTCCTTTTGGTACTAGACGCTCCATCTACAAATAATATCCACTTATTCTTTCGAATTTCCACGGCCGTGGGTGCGTGCATACATTCTACTATGAAATCTACTAATGCCTGCCCTTTTATTGCCTTTCTAGGCTCGAAGCTGAGGTCATACTCACTGAGCTCGATTGCCCACTTCGTTAGCCTCCCTAAACATTCAGGCTTTTGTAGGATTTGCCTTAACAGTTGATCAGTTAACACTGTCACAACTTGCGCTTGAAAGTAAGGTCTTAGATTCCTTGCTGCCATTACTAGTGCCAAAGCGACCTTCTCAGTGTAGGGGTATCGGCTCTCAGCTCCCTATAACACTTTACTCACATAGTAGATTGGGTTGTCTACCTGTTCTCCTTTCTTGACAAGAATTGAGCTCGCCGCGTAATGACTAACTCCCAAGTATAAGCATAGCCTATCCCACTACAAAAAAAATAGCCTTTAACGAGAAAAATTAACGAGAGGACAAATATCCCGTCGTTAAAAACATAATTTTCATAATTATAGAGAGAGATCATTTATACTCTCGTTAAATGTGATGTAAAATTAGTTTTTTAACGACGGGTATTTAAAGTTCTCACTATTAATTAAAAATCCTGTCGTTATTGAATCTTAAAAATTAACTTGAATATTTCCCGCCAAATATATACTCATAATCTTAATTAGGCAATTTTTTTTCCCACCAAATATATACCTATAATCTTAATTAGGCTTTTTTTTTTATTAATTTCTCTTTTAACACTCTAACTTTATTTTTTTTAGATCTTATTTTATTAGTCTCTATTCTAAATTTCCAAACCCTTCTTCTAATAAACACAGCACTTCCATATCTTCTCCTTCCCGCGCGTCTAGCTCTGCCTCTCTTCCCGTCGAATCCAAATCCCTGCAAAATCCAAATCGCACTACCCTCTGCATAAATCACCTTCTTCACGTCAATCCATCCATATCTATCAATCAACGATCGAAGCTCCTGCATATCGTTGTTGCCTGCAGTGTCGTTGTTGATCTTGGTTTCGTGTAAGTTTCTCTATCTCTCTTCCAAGTTTTCTTTTGGTTCATTGTTTAGGTCTCGATCAATTTGGATATGGGTTTCTTTCCTTTTGTTCAGTTTCAATTTTCAGGTACTTAGTTATTAGAATCGTTCATCCCTTTTGTATGTGTAGCGAAGCCCTAGCTAACTGTTACTTTGTGATTTATACAATTGTGGTTGATTTTGAGGGTTTATGTTTTAATTTATGCTACATGTTAGGGCTTTCTGTGAATTTCCTTATTTTTGCTTCCTAATTGATACCTTATTTTTGCTTCCTGATTGATACCTACATGTTAGGGCTTTTTTGCTTCCTTATTTTAATTTATGTTTTATTTTTGCTTCCTGATTGATACCTACATGTTAGGGCTTTTTTGCTTCCTTGTTTTAATTTATGTTTTATTTTTGCTTCTTGATTGATACCCTAGCTACATGTTATCTGTATTGGTAAAGTGTGACTTTGGGGCATGTTGTCGTCATTAATGATAGTTGGTTTGTGATTATGAAAGTTATGTTATATTTGATGCCCAATGTGTCACATTCCGCCTTGATGTGCTATCATCAATGAGACACCTAACGGTTAAAATAAAGAAATCATAAATAATCATAAAAGGAAATTTAAAATAGCTAAAACACGATAGCAGTAGCAACTTTGCTACTAGTTCAATCCGGCTCGTCGAGCTACCCCAAAAGCATATATTATGGGCTGAAAACGAACATCGTATGCGAACTCTACACCCATAAGACCGAACACCGATCACTATGACCATATCTCCACTCCTATTTTCCAGATACGCTAATGCATCACGATCCCATATCTCCACTCCTATTTTCCTGTTGAGAATGTGATGTGCTTGTAGTTGGGAAGAGCAAGGGTGGACTTTTATTGGAGACCTGGATGATTTGAGTCTTTGGCATGGTTTTTTAAAGGTTTATATAGGTAGACTACAAATTTAATGTCCTTAAAACCCTGTGCAAGGCATCTTTAGTACCTTTGTTTTCATATATTACAGAGAGTGGTTATCTCTACAATGGAGAGGAGCTTAGTTGAACATTATGCATTATAATAATGCCTTGTTATTTCCTGTTGATGGTAATGCCTTTAATGTATTTCTTGTCCTTGTTATTTATACAATGTAGGAGCATGTTTCAACAAACATTCTGATTTGAAGTTTCATCACTAACACAATATTTAAATAATGCACAATTTTGACATGTAGTTACCCAATCTTTAAAATGATAATATCAACTTAACCCCTTGTAAGAATTGGTGGTCAAACGTGAATTAAAATCCAGTTACCCAATCTTTTTGACAAAATTTTCTTCTTTTAAATTGACATTTGGCAGTGTCTTGTTGGATAGAGGGCTGAAATGGCATTGAGTAATCATCTTTTCCAATCAGTGAGTGTGTCACACGTTTATGGCATTAGAGACCTGAATGATGATACAAAAATTTTGAATCCTAAATCAGAAATGAGCTACTAGTTGTTATTATTATAAAATGTTGAATTTTGTTTCACCCTGTAGAGTGTTTACTTTACCTGTTGTGTCTACTTCAGCTTTGCTTTGTAATTTGGGCATTGAATTTTTCTGGAATCTCTAGTGGTATGGTAGACTACAACTATCTGTTGACTTGATGATTCCATCAATTTCTGTTGCTTTGCAACAGATTGGTTTATGTGGATCTTGCAACTTGCAAGGCAAGGCAGGCGTTGTAGGAAAAGGTTGTTTTTTTTTTATAAGAATCTTTCGCATTTTTTATATGAATTTGAATTCCTACAATAAAACACTTGTGATGGGTTTTTGGTATAGTAGTGATAGTCCCTTGACAGCTTGAATTCCCAGTCAATTCCTACAGTAAAACACTTGTGCCCTTTTATTGTCCATATCACTAATAATCCTTGGGGAAATAAGTTGGGCTATCTTGTTGAGATCCAAGCTATCAGTATTTTAGAGCACAAGACTCTTTTCTCAGATTCAGCATTGTGCAACACAGCCAACACTCTCTACAGATTTTCCTCATGTTGTCCCCTTCTTTACTAGGCAGATTGCCATTACTGCACTGTCTCCAGCACCAACGCACCACATCCAGTGCCTACAACATCAGTTCTGTCAAGATCTGGCACTGCCAGATCTGTGCTCTCTTCATGATATCTATGCTTTCTACTCTTCCATCTTGCTAGAGCAACCTTCAATCCAAAATCTGAACAATATCATCCACAACCAATGATACCCCAGATTCCACTTCATCAACAACAGTCACAGACTTATCAACAATAGAAACCGTCCCTCATTTTTCCAACTTAGGATTCATGACTAGTCATACTAAGCTTGAGAGGGGGTGAGATACGACAGTGCTAGACTGGTGTTTTTCTGTGTAAAAGGGACGAGAACCCATTCAGATCACATTAAAGATCGGTCTAAAATCATTAAGAATTCATCCAAGCTTACCTTTTAAGATTCATTGAATCTGTAAGTTACCAAGGACTAACAGAATCCTGCTCCCACAAAATCGATGCTTAATTTAATATACTACAAAAACAATTCCAAAGGAATAATTCACAACATTCAAACA
This sequence comes from Diospyros kaki, assembly GCA_036245055.1. Classification (NCBI taxonomy): domain Eukaryota; kingdom Viridiplantae; phylum Streptophyta; class Magnoliopsida; order Ericales; family Ebenaceae; genus Diospyros; species Diospyros kaki. The sequence goes on along the minus strand of BSEG01000006.1, from coordinate 24,724,137 downwards.
GAGTAATTATTAGAAAAAAGAAATTATCTGTTAGAAAACTTAATAAAAACTTTTCTACAGAATGTATCTGAGATTGTTGGGCTTAATTTTTTAGATACAACAATAATAATCATTGCAAAGCATCTCCTTACAACTTGAGGAGCATCCAAATCACTTTTCTCCACCTAGATAATTTAAGTATTTACTAAAACTCATGTATCAGCTTAATGAAAACACAAACTGTAACTTTATTTATGCAAAATCTCCTGTAGTATAAAGGTTGAGATAAAGGAATTGATGAAGCCAGAAGTGATAAAAAGTATTTACTAAAAATCAGATAATTGGATTAAAGAAACACAAAGAAAGTGTAACTTTGTTTGCACAAGATCCCTTGAGAAGAGAAATGCCGACATATAGTGTTGATAAAACCAAAAGTAATTAAAAAGAAGAAAGAAGAAAGAAAATAAAAAAGCTTACTGTTGAACTAAACTAATTTAGTAGAATAAGAAATCAAAACAAAGAAAACCAATACCTTGAGTTTATTATATGTTGCATAGTAGTGTGGGTACCTTCCCATGGGCCCTCCCAATGCTTCTTGCCATGTATCTATCAAAATTAATATTTTCTCCCTTACATTTAAATCAGTCTGCATATAAAAATTACAAGTATCAAATGTCCAATATTTTAGGATCTGACATGAAAAAAGAAACGCAAGATCATGGAGAAGGATATATCACAACCTTCTTCTTTGGTAATTTGACCATTTCACTCAGGATATCTCACTCAACAATTTTCTAGAAAATGTTTTCCCCACAGTTCTTACTAATGGTCTCCAAAACCTGCATGAGAAATTTCCAAAACAAAAAAATCTGTTAGCCAATTATTTTTCGTGAAAGTACCAAAAATGGATAAAGTGGAGATGGAGTATACTCAAACCCCAGTAAGTTAAGATATGGACAAGATGTGATGAGAGAAGGGGCGTTTGGGATCTGATTTACAAGTCTAATATCGAGTATACCTAAAACCAACTTATCCCATCAAGAGTTGATCCAATTCACCCTAAACTAATTGACTAAAATACCAACACTCAATTAGAAGATATAGCAGCACCTACATTGTATTCAAAAAATGAAACATCAATTCAAGGAAAACAGATTAGGGCCTCACAATTAGCTTTTATGCAGTAAACTTTCTGCCATGCATCAAATTATGAGTTGAGGCAGGCAGAGTTCTAGTTTACACAACCAGAAAGTAAAAACCATGTATTGGTAATGCATCATCATGACCACTAATGAAAGGCATTCTCACTGGCCCAAAGAAGCATGCCAAAAAGATGGGGCATTAGCATGCCACACAAACTAGATTACTTTTTAAGTACTCAGAAAGTTTCTAGTGCCATAAAAGCATATAAAATAAGGGAGTTCCCCTGCCCTATGTATACCTCATAAAAGTATATGGAGATTGATCAAAACCTTCATCAATCTCTGTTTTTCAATGCAATTCAAATTAGGCCAACCTTTGGGGTATCATTGATTATAGCGTATCATTTTTCAATTTAGAAATGTTACTTGAATACTTATATTATGAGTATATTATATGTCTAATCTGTGTTCCATCTTTTAAATTGAACCATTGGGTAATTTCTCAAATTCAAAATTCAGAATTAGATAGGAATTAAATCTTTTACTGTTATGTCAGTTTAAATTTGTCATTCAAAATTAGATAGGAATTAAATCTTTTACTGTTCCTCGTGCATCCTTTCATATCCTTAAATGTATTTGAATTAGGCATACTTATTTACTTATTTGATTCTTATTGATAGATCGAAACTCATTATATTTTTGTTTGATGTTGGAACTCTCAGATTAGTGTCATATTAGTAATGGCACCCGATAAGCAGTGGATGAATCTTGTTAATGATCGGCTAAGTGAAACATATCAATTTGGCATTAAGGAATTTTTAAGATATGCTACAAAAAAGGTGGGAGATCGTGACATTCGATGTCCATGTGTCAAGTGTAATAACACTTACTCAAGAAGTCATGAAATGGTTGAAACCCATCTAACAGTTTATGGCATAGTCCAAAATTATACATTTTGGTATCATCATGGAGAAAGGTTAGGTGAATCTGACTCTGAATCTGAATATGGATCTGAGGATGAAGAAGATGAGGTATTAGAAACTAGAGGAGAGGAAGATATTCATGGGATTATGAGGGACTTTTTTCCTACTTTAGATGCTTTCAACAAAAATAGAGCAGATTTTGGTGGCCCAAGCAATAATATGCAAAAAGAGGATCCTAATGATGAAACAAAGAAATTTTATAAGCTATTGACAGATTTGGAGCAACCATTATATGAAGGTTCTAAGAGTTCAAAATTGTCTACTATAATCAAGCTATTACATATCAAGAGCCTTGGTCGCTGGAGTAACGAGTCATTTACTATGTTATTACAAATATTACAAGATGAATTACTCCCTGATGGTTTGACTTTGCCAAATTCATATTATGAGGCAAAGAAGATTATTCAAGATCTTGGACTTTCGTACAAGAAAATAGATGCATGTGTCAATAATTGTATGCTATATTGGAAGAAAGATGAGAAGTCTGACTTTTGTAGTATATGTGGAGCTTCGAGATGGAAAAATGATAATTGTAGCGGAGAAATCAAAGTTGGAAGGAATGGTAAAAGAAAACCTGTAAAAATATTGTGATATTTCCCATTAAAGCCGAGACTTCAAAGGCTATTTATGTCTAGCAAGATAACATCCTTTATGAGATGGCACCATGACAAAAGAGTAGATGATGGAGTAATGAGGCATCCAACTGATTCTTTACAATGGAAATGTTTTAATGAAATGCATGAAAATTTTGCTTCAGAGCCTCGTAATGTGAGACTTGGTCTTCCAAGTGACGGGTTCCAACCATTTGCACATTCCAAGACTTCATATAGTATTTGGCCAGTATTCCTTATTCCATACAATTTGCCTCCTTGGATGTGCATGAAAGACTCTAATTTCATTTTGTCAATGCTCATTCCAGGTCCTGAGGGACCAGGGGATGCTATTGATGTCTATCTCCAACCTTTAATAGAAGAATTACAAGAGCTGTGGGAAGTAGGAGTTGAAACATTTGATGCATCAATTCACCAGAATTTCAAGATGCATGCAGCTTTACTATGGACCATCAATGATTTTCCTGCATATGGAAACTTGTCAGGTTGGAGCACTAAGGGTAAATTGGCTTGTCCTTGTTGTAACAAGGATACCTTTTCTATGAGGTTAGACAATAGCAGAAAGCAATGTTTCATGCGCCATCGTCGCTATCTTCCAATGAATCACAAATGGCGCATTGACAAGAAATCATTTGATGGCACAAAAGAGTATGGATTATCACCAAAACCTCTTACTGGTGAGGATATTCTAAATTAAGTGAAAGATCTTGAAGGAGTCATTTTATCTAAAGATGTTAGTAAAAGGACAAAAGTTTCACATGATAATAGAGGGGATAATTGGAATAAGAAAAGCATTTTTTTCAAACTTCCATACTGGAGTAGTCTTTTGTTGCGATATAATTTGGATGTGATGCATATTGAGAAAAACATATGTGATAATGTGCTTGGAACAATTATGAACATTAAAGGGAAGACCAAAGATACTGTTAAATCTCGTCTTGATTTGGAAGCAATGAATATCAGATAAGAGTTGCACCCAATACAAAAAGGAGGCAAGCTTGTGTTTCCAGCTGCAACTTACACATTAACTCCACAAGAAAAGCATACATTTTGTATGTTTTTAAAGCAATTAAAAGTGCCAAATGGGTTTTCGTCTAATATTTCACATTGTGTTAATATTAAAGAATATAAGATTTCTGGTTTGAAGAGTCATGATTTCCATGTTCTCTTACAACACTTACTTCCTCTTACATTACGTGGTCTTCTTCCCAAGTCAATATGTGAACCACTTTTTGAATTGTCTTTGTTTTTCAAAATTTTGGGTGCAAAGACTTTATGAGTGGATGAGTTGGAGCAGATTGAATCTCAAATTGCCATGACTCTTTGTAAATTGGAAATGAACTTTCCCCTTCATTTTTTGATGTGATGGTCCATTTTCCTATTCATTTAGCCCTTGAAGCCAAAATTGCTGGACCTGTCCAATATCGATGGATGTACCCTATTGAGCGAGAGTTGTATGAGTTAAAACAACTCATTCGTAACTTAGCTTGCCCTGAGGGCTCAATTGTAGAGGGTTACATTGCAAAAGAATGTATGACACTTTGCTCAAGATACTTCACTAACATTGAGACAAAGTTTAATCGTCTTAATCGAAATCATGATGATGGTTGTCAAGAATACAAAAGTGAATTATTAATATTTTCACAACCTGGACGTGCATTGGGATCTGGTATGACTCGGGATCTTCACATGAATGAGTGGGAACAAGCTCATCTTTTTGTTATGAAGAATTGTGATGCAGTTCAACCTTTTTTAGAGTACGTCATCATCAATAAAATAATTTCTTTTATGTACGTTGTTTTATGCAAATATTGTTAATAATTTTGCTTCTTATTGTTCATATGATATAGGGAGTATTTGCAAGTCCAAGCTAGAGCACCACTACAAATGTCAAATGAGGAAAGTGATAGAAGGTTTATTAATTGGTTTAAAATTAATGTAAGTGAATTCATGTTTCAACATATTTATAATCATCCTCAATAAGCATATATTGAAATTGATTTAGTACTTTATTTTGTAATTTGTAGGTCGCAACGCTACATAAACATGACAATCGTAAAATAACAGAGGAATTGCTCTCTTTGTCACGTGGTCCCTCCCAATCTGTTTGTTGCTTCAATGGTTATGTTGTGAATGGGTATAGGTTTCGTGTAGAATGTCATGACAAAGGATTTAGAACACAAAATTGTGGGGTGGTTGTGAGTGGTGACATTGGGTCTGAAATGGGAAATATAAGATTACTATGAAATCTTAACTGAGATTATTGAGTTGCAATATCTTGGTGGTAGAAGGGTGGTACTCTTTCACTGTAAATGGTTTGATGTGCATGATAAAGAAAGGGGGGCTAAAGTAGATGAGTATGGTTTCACCACTATAAATTGTGATCGCTCGTTAAAAACAAATGAGCCATTTGTCTTGGCATACCAAGCATTCCAAGTGTTTTATGCCATTGACACTATCAATAAAGGTTGGAAGGTTGTTTTGAAAACACAACCACATGATTCTTATGACTTGCCTTTACAAATGGATGATAGTTGTGATGAGATGGATAATGTTAGTGAAGCGTATCAACAAGAGGAATCATTCAATTGTAAAGAGGCAAACCCCATTTCAACTACAATAAACAATGATATCAATTGGGCAAGGGAAAATGTGGAGCCAATGGCGGTTGAAGTAGCAACTAAAAGAAAGAAAAGAAAAAGATGTTAGAAAATTCATTTTGTCTTTTGTAAAGGTAATATATATATATATATGCGTGCATATATCCTTTAAAATCTCATTTTTTGTTGCACCTTAATCTGTTGTGTGTATTATTTTTAACTCAAGTTTATTATTTTTTTCTTACTCCAAGTTTAAGTAAATGATGCAAAAGATCAAAGCTGGAAAAAGGTTGACGTCCATGGAAAACAAGTTTATAGCCCCAAGTGCATTGGGTAAGGGATTCGAACAGGGATTAAAACAATTACAGTCAAGAAGAGATTTAAATGGTGCTGCAGATTTACGAAGAGGATATTCAAATAGTGCTACTAGAATATATGCTAGATCAGGTAAATATGATGTAGCTTCTAATTTCTCACAAATGTAAAACTTCTAATGATTGCATTTTGTTTTTTTTTTTTTTTTAGGTGAACTCACATCCCACCATCTTTTTGTTCACTTTGGTGAACTGTATTATTTTGACAATGACTTTCAACGAGATTGTAGCTCTTTCATTGACATTTTGAATATATGCCAAAAATTCATGGACATATACTCATCTGGTGTGAAAATCTCCTATGGGGATGGGAAGCAACTAACTGGAGATGCTGAGGTTTGTGCTATGTTTAATGACCATAAAGGTATAAGATACATCCATATCTATGTTGAGGAAGATACAAAAATGGATGTTATCCCTTTTAGACTACCACATGATAATCCAAGTTCTGGTATAGTTCTCTATTAATGTCTACATTCTACCATTATATTTACCATGTTCTATAATCTATTAAATGTTTATTGATTGTCTATATGTTTCATAATTTCTAGAACCTCCAAAGGTAACAAATTTGAAGATACAAGGTGATCTCCAAGTGAACAATAAAATAATCATTACTGGCACTGTTATTGGAGGGGCTGAAGCTGCTAGTGTAGTTCAGTGGTATAAAACCACTACTACGCAATTAGATATTCAAAATGGTCTTGAAGAGATCAGCATGTCTAGTATTGAAAAGGCATGTATATATTATGCAAGGCTATTTATTTTTTAATTCAATTTTGTTGTGTATATATTAACTTGTAATTTTGATCTATAATATTGAACGGTATTGCAAAATATTTTAGGAATTTCTCTTACCAATAGCAATCGTTGGGTATTACATTGTTGCAAAGTATACTCCTATGACTCATGATGGTAAATCAGGTGAACCAGTGTTTGTTACCTCAGAACAAGTTGTTAAGGGTAAGTACATGCAATTCAAGTCTTAATTTGGTTTATATTTAATTATATGTATTTTAATCTTTCTTTATTTTTCAAATTCTTAAAGGTGAAATTCATACTCAAAAAAAGAAAGTTCAAGGAAAAAATCAGAATAAGAAAGTAGCTGGGCTCAAAAGTGGAGAAAAGCTTCCAATTATATTCTACAATAATCGAGCAGTGGGAGACAATCATCAACTATGGTCAAGGCACTTGGGAAGAATTGTGCGTGATCGAACCATTTGTCCTATATAAGTAAAAGCTTGGAAAGAAATAGGGGAAAATGAAAAAAATCACATGTGGGAAGCAGTTAAGGTAAATTATCCTTTTTACTCTTATCTTTTAGGGAGATTTATTTTTATGGGAGTAATTTTAACAAGTAGTTGGCGTTTTGACCAGTGGAGTGTGTTGTGACTTGCTAATTTACCTTGACATAGTTGGGGTTCCTTGGCTGTATCTTTGAGGAATCTGAAGAGGCCATCTGGGTCACTTAAAAGCATTGTTGTGGTGATTTTATAATTGTGAGTTGATGTTATTTATTTGTTGTCACTGGACAACACTTGTAGTAGGAATGATACTTGACAGTGATTTTTGAAAAGAATATTTTATTTAAATATAATATCATAGGCCTAGCCTTTCTACCAAACTAGTAAATTCTCTAGTTCCCTAATGAAAAGGCTACAATGGCATACAACTCAAATGATATTTGATCTTATGAAAGTTTATTTTTAGTTCCTAATTTGCTATAAGAACATGAATGGTTGCAAAGCTGATATTGGTAATTATAGTTTCATTTGTTGTAGATATGTACATGTTATTTATTCTGCTTTACTAGTAGATAGTGTAAGGTTTTTCAGCTAAAATCTGATTACAAGACTAATCTTCTTCTAGTTGTTGAGTTTATTTAGATTCATAAACCAATTTTCCCTTTTTTCTGATGCAAATTGAATGGAATTGTTAGAGAAGTTCTTGGGATTCATATTAATGGATGAACTACACATGTAATTTCAATCCTGTAAAGTTGTGCATGATGGATTGGTTAGTTATCTAATTATATTAAATTTTGATTTTAGTGGTTGTGGGTTTTCTTTCTATTTTTTTTGTTTTTTTTTTGGGGGGGGGGGGGGTTGGGGTGGGGGGAGTATTTACATGAAACTGCTGAGCATGATTTAATTTTTATTAGAATACTGATTTTATTTAACTTACATGAACTTAACCTGTATGGTTGTCCTAGTATCTAAGGGTGGGCCTTGTGATGAACTATAAACTTGGGTCTATTAGGTTCTGCACTTAATTTTCTATGGTGACATGGACAACTTATCTCTTGGTTTTTGTATTATAGATGGGTAAGTGATGGCCCAACCTCATGGTCCATAATAGGCAGAGAACTCAAGTTCGAGCTCAGATCACTCTTTCTCTTGCTTACTTACTCTTATCATATATGGCTAAGGATGTGGTTTTTTACTTTGATAGAATGAGTTTAGCTTATAAAATTAAGATAGTCTTTGATGTCTTATCAATTTTACTAATTATACATAATTTTTAATAGGATAAATTTGATAATCCCGACATAGAGTTGTATCATGACCACACCTTGGAACATATGAATGTTTTGTGGTCGAATTGGAGATCAAGTTTGAATACTATGTATGTTAAACCTTGCAAAACTGTTGCTGAGGCTTTGAAAAATAAGCCACAAAGCATGGATAAGGAGGACTGGGAATGGCTTCTGACTAAGTATTTTTTAACTGAAGATTTTCAGGTATGATCTAATTTTAAAATTCAAATGCAAAATGGTTTTAATGTTGTGATTCTTTATTTTTGCATATCTCTGATGATTATTTTTTGGTTCTCATATAGAAAATAAGCTCTCAAGCCTCTCAAAATAGAGCTAAATCTTCAATGCCTCATCGCACGGGTAGTAAGCCTCATAGAGAGATTATTTATGAAATGGTAATAAAAATTAATTAATTAATTTATGATATTTATTGTTCAATATAATTTTCTTGATGATTTTATATATAATTTTCAAAAGGGAGGAAAAGAAGGTAATCCACCTGATATGGGAAAGATCTTTTTCGAAACTCGAAAGAAGAATGAAAAGTTTGTTGAGCCTGAAACTGAAGAAAAACATGTATGTTCTACTACTTTTACTTTGATTAAAGTTTCTTTGAGTAGTATTATCCTATTCTATTTTAAATCTTTAAATTTTACAGGAACAAATTGTAGAGACCATTCAAGCAGAGCCAACACTTTCTAATATTGAGGTAATTGAAAAATGTTTTGGAGCGCAACGTCATAGCCATGTGTTTGGCTATGGGGGTGGAATCAAACGGAAGAACTTTAAAGATCCTAGTAAAAAAAGGATGGAAGAGCTTCAAACTAAACTTAATGATAAGGATGAAGAAAATCGCAACCCTAAAGAAGCGCATTGTAGAGTTTGAAGAAAGATTGCGAAGGATTGAATCTGTGATACAACAAAACCCAAATGCTTCAACTAAATTTTCCCCATCTTTTGTTGATGAAGATGTTGATGAGGTTCTATTATTTTGAAGTCATTGATACATTTTTCTTAGTTTGCATGTTTCCTTGGTTGTGTGCCTTTTTTCACATGAGATTCTATTCACTTTATGTAGGGATTTATTTTTTTATTATTATTTTATGATGTAAGTCTATTTTTAGAGACATCATTACTTTTGATCCTAAGGTTTTTTTTTTCTTTACTGAATAATTTAAATATTGCAGGACAATGTTCAAAGCTAGACTATATGAAGGTTTTTCGGCAACTTCTTATTAAATAGGTATGACATTCTTAAACCTCCTATACATGAGATTAATGGTGAACTTAATTAATCACAAACAATATTGATTATTGAGTAGAGGTAGTATTAATCATGGGATTAATGTATTCATGTTTTTATGGAGCTTATTGATGTGTTCATAATGATATGTTGTGTATGCTGTCACATATGAGAATAGGTATGCATGCAATACCTTTCTTGCTTTTGCTATGTAGGCAAGGGGCTGATAAAGATATGATAGGAGTATGGGGTGAGAATAAATAACCTCTGTTGACTTTAGCATTTACATTGAATCAAGAACATGCAAAAATGTTGCTCCTTGTTTTCGTTCTTTTCATTTTTTCCTATAATTTTTTGGTCTTGTTTTTGTTTGTTTTCTTTCTTTTGTTATTGTTCTTTTCATTTCTTCCTATCATTTTTAGACTTGTTTTTGATTTTTTTTTCTTTCTTTATGTATAAAAGTAGATTTGCTTTGGCATGCTTCTACTTGGTAACATAGTAGGGTCACTTTGTCTTCAACATATAAGCTTGCAAGTCTTTATGTGTGCTCATGTTTGTTTATTTCTGTATTTTTAGAAATGGGGGTCCTGTCTTGTGGGTAAAGGCTTTCTGCTTGTTGCTGTTGATTTGGAATGTATCTTCTTATATGTCCTTGATACTATAGCTTTTTCGTATAGTCATTTATTTCCTTGTACCATTTATATGTTGAAATTTGAAATCTTTCAAGGAACATGGGAATGCACCTATTATAGTTAATTCTAATCTCTTTATGAGACTCCTAGCTATTATTGGTCCCACCAAAAAGGCTGCTGAGATAGTTTACCCAGTCAAACTGAATATTTGTTGCTCTTGGGGTTGAATTCAGAAGATATTTACTTATATTGAGCAGCTGGGGCTTTGACAAATTCCCCTCCATTTGTCGCTTCTTCCCCAAATTCCCCTCCATTGTTGCTTCTTCCTCCTCCATCTTAATTGATTGATTTGATTTTCATCCTTTTAAGTAATGGATTATTCCTTTTTCAACTTTCTTTCTTTCTTTCCTTCAATTCTTCCTTCTTTTTCCCCCCCTCCGTTTCATGCTTTGAGAAATCAACAGGGATATCTTTCCATTTTATGTGTTCACTATTCAACCGTTGTAAAATTCCCATAATACTTCCAACTTGTAACCTCCAAATATATCAATCAATTTTGTTTAACAAATTAGTATTCTTTCACCTTTTATTTCTTTTTTATGATAGTAATCATGTCTAGTTAATAGCTGTTAATTTCATATGGTTGCATATGAGATTGCAGGGTGGGTTAAAAGTTCATTCAACAGTGGAGTCCATGCATCGAATGCTAAGCTTGGGAATTGACTTGTTGATGTACTATTTTCTTATATTTTTCTAAGTTCCAATGATGATAATTAAGGAAAATATTACGTGTTAAGCACATCATATATGAATAACTAATCATTTTCTAATGCCACTAATTGGGAAGTCCATGTTGCTTCATAGCTCAACTGATTGTCAAATTTTGTGCTTCAACGTAATTTCCAATTTAAGGATATATATAACTTTCAAAAATCTATTTGTTTTAACCTTAAATTGATCTGAAATGTTAAGTTTTCCTTAAACTAGATATTCACTTTCCAAAAGAACTGCTGTTGATTCTTCCAAAAGCAGCAAAGCTATCATCAGGGACGGGATAAGTTTTCTTGTAGATCCTATAAAAATTATATTGTGACTTATATGATAATTGAATTCAGAAGATATTTGCATGTACGTTGTGTTATGGTTTCTCAGCTTGTACTAGCATTATCTATTCATGCTCCACTGCTTAACTCAAATCTCACTTGCAGAGAAGTTCCATTGTGACGTATGCTTTTAGACACTTGAACTGAATGAATAATGTTAGAAATTTAGTATTACTATTATGAAGGATGATGAATAATATGATTTTTTCTTTGCAATTTGTAGGTACTTGAAGCTACAAGTCCAACAGGGAACACTTGATATTGGTTGTGACTATAATACATGGATTCTAATGACACTTGTAAAAATTTTTTGATTTTGATTATAGGGAGAGATTAGGATAATATGAAACCTATATTTTTTTTTTCTCGTTTCTATGATTGTGGACATATGGAAGTTCTTAAGATGATTGTAATTAGTACATAATCAATGTCGATGATAATATTTTACATATATCTTGCTTTTATTAAATTCATTGAGAATCACATTTTTATTTTTAGTATTTGTCTTGCAAAAATTAATAGGTACAAAATAAATTTTTATATAATAGTAAAAGTAGTCATTAGAATTGTAATAATATTAATAATGACAAATAAATATAGATATAACGATAGAAATATTTATCATTGATATTATGTTTAATGACCAGTAAATATATATATATATAGTTATAATAACAAGATTATTTGTCGTTTAGATTATGTTTAATGATCGGTAAATATTGCAATAACGACGAGAGTATTCATCGCTAATATTATATTTAGTGATTGATAAATATTCCAATAACGACGGAAATATCCATCGTTAATAATATTTTCAACGACCGTATACATTGTTATAGCGACGAAAATATTCGTCGTTGATATTATTTTTAACGACGAGACTTTTGCCTCTCACTACTTATATTAACGACGGTATTTTTTTTCCGTCGTTAATACTATTAACGATGAAAGTTTTAACGACGGGCGACGACGTGATTTTTTCTATCGTTAAAACTCTTTAACGACGGGAAATTAACTTTTAACGACTAGTTTTCCCCTCGTTAAAGACCCTTTTTTTTGTAGTGTCCCCATTTTAGGTCAAGTGAGTAAAGGAATCTCCCTAAGGTATTCTTTTAACTCTTGAAAGGCCTTTTTCCAGTCATCCATCCATTAAAAGTTCTTTCCTCCCCTTAAAGCTTTGAAAAAGAGGAGGTTGCGCTCAGCATACTTCGCGAGGAATCTACTCAGGGCTATCAACCAGCCTGTCAACCTTTGGATTTCTTGTGTTGACGAAGGGGACTGCATATCCATTATTGCTTGCACCTTTTGGGGGTTGGCCTCTATTCCCCTGTGAGTAATCATGTACCCCAGGAACTTTCTAGACTTCACCCCAAAAGCACACTTACCTGGGTTTAAGTGCATGTTGTTTCCTCGAAAGACAGCCAAGACCTTTTCCAGCTGCAGGGCGTGTGATTCACCCTGCTTACTTTTCACTATCATGTCATCTACGTAGGCTTCCATGACTTCTCCCAACAAATCTTTAAATACTTTATTGACCATCCTCTGATATGTGGCCTCAACATTCTTCAAGCCAAAAGGCATCACCCGGTAACAATACGTCCCTTTTTCTGTTATGAATGCAGTTTTTTCGGAGTCGAGCGGGTGCATACTGATCTGGTGGTAAACTGAAAATGCATCCAGGAAGCTTAGCGCCTCATACCTAGAAGTATCATCCATAAGCCTGTCTATCCTAGGGAGCGAATAGGAGTCCTTTGGACAAGCTTTGTTAAGATCGGTGAAATCTATGCACATCCTCCACTTTCCATTACTTTTTGGCACCGTTACAACGTTTCCCAACCATTCGGGATACTGGACCTCCCTGATGAATCCAGCCTCCAGGAGTTTTCCCACTTCCTCTTCTAGATGTTTTAGCCTTTCTGGAGAGATATGCCTCTTTTTATGTTTAACTGGTCAAGCTCCTAGTCTTACGTTTAGCTAATGAGATATGATCATTAGGCTGATCCTGGGTATGTCGGCTGGGGTCCAGGTGAATAATTCAGCATAAGACCGTAGGCACCTAATGACTTCTCCTTTCTCCAAATCCCCTAATTGGCTCCCCATATGCATCTGCCTACTACTATCGTCAGGGTGCAAAGGGATGTCCTCAAGCATTTCAACTGGCTGGGGCTTGTTATCTTCAAGGGATTTCTTACTGATCATTAGGATATCTCATGTTGTCAACTTTTCTTTTCCCTTATTGCTCTTTGTTGAGCTAGCATAGCATACTCTAGCCTACTTTTGGTTACCTCTTACTTGGCCCGTACCTTGGGGTGTGGGAAATTTCATCAAGAGATATCCGGGTGAGATGATCGCCCTCATGGCATTTAGCAAGGATCGTCCTAAAATCACATTGTAGGTGGGGGAGAAGGTTTTTACAGCATAAAACTTACCTAACGAGTAACCACCTGCAGGTAGCTTCCCAAAGTGATAGGAAGCTGGATCGTCCCAACTACTGAAACAGCTTCTCCTATAAAGTTGTATAATGGTGATGCCACTATTTTTAATCGATCATGCGCGATGTGCATTTTTTCAAAACAATTCCAATACAGCAAATTTACAGAACTTTCATTATCCACGAGAATGCATTCCACCGGATGTTTTGCAATAACTACAGAGATCACTAGGGGGTCATCATGGGGTAAGAGTACCTCCCCTTGGTCTCTTGGCATAAAAATAATGGGGTTTTCATCCTCTAACACTTTCGCCACCAAGTCCACTTGTAACGCCTGTCGCGCATAGGTCTTTTGTGTCGCATTAGAGTCTCCCGTTAGGTTCTCTCTCCCTGAGATCATGTTAATTTTATCCATGGTGGGCTCATTATCCACTACTTTAGTGCTTGGTCCTGCCCATTCTCTCAAGGGACTCCTTTCTTTTTCTCTTTCTCTTTCTCGATGTTGCTAACTATCTCCTTTGTCGCGGGAGTGATCCTTCAATGAGGGTGTCTTCTCTAATTATCTCTCTTCTGCCCACCTTTCCTGTTCTACTAGTTTTTGGGCTTGTCTAATATGATTCGATCAAGTTTTTTGTCCCGGATCAACTGTTCGATCTGATTACATAATTCCCTATACTACTCTGTATCGTGGCCTGAGGACTCGTTAAACTTACAGAAGGCTTCCTTATTTCTCCCCATAGGCTCTTCGGAAGGAGGAGGAAAATTGATGAGACTCGTATGTGTGATGGATGAGAGGATCGCTGCTCTAGGCTCTCTGAGGGGAGTGAAACTTTGAAATTTCACCTTGGTGGGTTCTTCCATTCTCCGCGCTTTCACCGATCGATCAATCTCTGATTCTTTCAACCCTTCATCTCCCTTTTTCCTTCCATGCTTCCAGAATTTCCATTTGAACTATATATTACTCTGCCCGGGCAAACAAATTGGCCATGGAGCTGGGCTCTGAGAAGGCTAGGGACCTTTTGAGTGGTGCATAAGTAGTTCCATGGAGTAAAGCTGACGCTGCCAACCCAACCGGTAGGTCTAGCACTTCCTGTGTGGCTACCCGAAATTGTTCCATGTATTGCTTCAGTTGTTCACCTTGTCTTTGTTGCAAGCTCATCAAGTACATCGCGCTCTTTTTCTTTGGCACATAGGCCGAGAATGTTTCTAAAAATTCCTTTTCCAACTGCCTAAATGATCATATGTGCCCGGCTGGTAGATCCGTGAACCACCGTTGTGCTTGTTGCCAAGGAGAGGGGAAAAGCTTGGCATTTAGTTGCTTCGTTCCAACTGTGGAGCACAGCTACAGCTACAAAATGTTGAAGATGCCTCTTAGGGTCCTCTTTTCCAAAATAAATGGGGAGCTGCGGCAACTTAAACCCCAATTGGACTGGCTGCTGCTGGAGTTCTTCCGATAGAGGAAATCCTTTGGTAGAGGCTTCTATGGGTGTCATCGTCGCCTGCTTCTAATCCAACACTTCTTCTATGAGCTTCTTAACGCCCGCTGCATTTAGTGCTTTATGTTTTCCCTCTTTCTTTTGAAGATGAGGGAGGTAGAGAGCTTTGGAATGGGTAATTTCGGCTATCTTCTCATACATTGGAACTTTTCTAGCTCACCGACCACTTTCTTCTGGCAGTCCTGACGGTCTAGGAGCACGGTTTCCTTGTCTTTGCACCTCAGTCCTCATCCCTGGTGGTCTTACCCTTGGGGTTTGGTCTCATGCTTCAGACCTACTTCCTCTGATCTCATCCTGCTTTGTACGGGGAATATGTATGTCCGACATCAACTCTTGCAGGAGGGCAGTGATTCCTTGCATTCTTCTCACGTTTTCTTCATTGCTTCTCTGTAACTCCTCATTCTGATACCTTAATTCTTCATAGTTTTTTGAAGTCTTTCATAATCAACAAGGGGCACCACAGGAGATGCTATCCTAGAATGTCCAGAAACTCCCCTTTGAGATATGGCAGGGTCCTCCCGTGGGGCTAATGATTCCTCCTGAGAACCCGACCCGGGGATCATACGAGGCAGGGGTGTGGCTCGCCTCCCCTTCCTTGCCACTTAGGCACCTAAGTTGGCAATGTGCACTTCCTTCTGTCCTGACAGGCTACAGCCCCCAATATCAACTATAGGGTCTATTTGGGTAACCTGATTGCCTCCTTACCCACTAGTTCAGTCGCTCCTCAACTGGGGTATACGTCAGGAATGAACTTTCTGATCTCGAGGATATCCGGTAGGTGCAGGTTATGGCGTTGGGATCAGGTTAGCCTCAATGGTAGCTGTTGTTTGAGAACGAGTGTTCCTCCGCATTGGATGTGATAGACTTCCTAGGCCAGTTGATCAGGCATTCCTTGTCATTTTAGCTTTTTGTCCGGAACCTTCCCACAGACGGAGCCAATTGTAGTGGCCAAGAAAAAAAACCACGACAATAGAATTTGTTCAAGGTGAGAGGAACCGTCACTTCAATGACCAACAGATTGGCCAATAGGGGGGACCCTTGGGAGAGAGAATGACCTTCTGGAGAGAGAGAGCCTCTCGGGGAGAAAGAAGTCTTTCCAAGAGAAATATGGCTCTCAGAAAGGAGCTACGGACAGAACTCCCTACGGAGGGATTTGCGATCTTGCAAAGTAAAGCAACTTCCTTTCTATCAGTGGCTTGTACTGTTATGGCTAGCAGAGGTGCTGATTGGATTCCGAAGAGAGCTGGGGATTCTCTCAGGAAGGTGTGTTGACAGTCCAGAAAGGGCTAGGACTCCCGGAAGGACTGTAAACGGGAAAGAGGGTTAGAAGGCTTGCGGGAAGGAATTTCCGCGAAGACCCTCCGAAAAGCAAGTTAGTATAGGGAAATGGAAATAGCCGCGGAAAGGAATTCAATTGCTTTCGAAAAGAGAAAATCTAGAGAGAACATGAGTAGGTTACCCAATGTTTCCATCCCTGATATTGTGTGGAGTGTTACCTTTTATAAAGTTCGAGTGGGGGTCACGAAGAGAACCCCTCTTCGATAGAATCTTTCGGAGGCCCTAAATCCTTTAGGAGATCATAGCCTCTTTCAGAGAGAACCCTCCCCGAGAGAGCTATCCCCATAGCCTTCTAGAGAGATATTTCTTGGGGTCTCTCGGAGAGAGGGTACAACAGAGATACTTCTACTTTGTCACTTAAAGTAGCAATGGAGTTGGTAGTCTCAAAATTTGGGTTAAGTATCTACAAAATTCGGAGATAAGGTTATGATGGTGCAAGTAACATGTGGGGTGAGTTTAATGGTCTTAAAAATTTAATTTTGAGAGAAAATCCATTTGTTTTTTATGTCCATTGCTTCACTCATCAACTTCAGCTTACAATTGTCGTCATTGAAAAGAATCATATTCAAATTGCATCACTTTTCAATTTGATTTCTAATGTACTACATGTTGTTCGGGGTTCATGCAAACGTCATAATATGCTTGGAGAAAAAGGAATGGCTACAGTTAGATAAGCATTTGGAAATGGAGAAATTCTTAGTGGACAAGGTCTAAATAAAGAAATTAGGCTCAAAAGACCAAGTGATACTCATTGGAGTTCACATTATGGCACATTGATGAATATAATTTTGAATTTTTCTACTACACTTGATGTTTTCGAATACATTGTAGAAGATGGTACCACTCCAGAACAAAAAGATGAAGCTAATGGGATTTTGGATTTAGTGCAAACTTTTAATTTTGCATTTGATAAAAAATATATTGGGACTAACAAATGAGCTATCACTCGTGTTGTAGAGAAATGATCAAGATATTGTAAATGTTATGACTCTGTTAAAATTTGTAAAAATCAATTACAAGTAATGAGAGATAGTGGTTGGGATGCTTTATTAGTGTAAGTTTTAGTGCTCTTAATGTTCGATTTAGATGACATCTTGCAAATGTATTATGTGACTAATGATGTATATCTTGGAAAATGAATAAAATATATTTTTTCATATTTTAATGGTCATTTCTTCATTCATAACTCTCCAAATAATATATATGAATGCGTCCCTAGATTTCTTAATAAAGGTCTTATTCTTCAGTGTTGAGAATATGTGACAAAGACCCTTGTATTTAGGATTTTTTTAAACAATTCCAGTCCTTAGATTTCTCAGAAAGGGAATATAAGTAATCGATTACAGACTGGCACATGAGCTACTAACTTTGATTATTATGAAATACTAATGGTAAGGATGGTGAGTCATATATCATAATCCATGAGATTGATATAGTAAACATGTGGGTGGATGTTAGTTGAACATTTGTTGAATGTGACGCAAGGGACAGATCACATGGCTGAAAGGATTAATAATCTATCACTGGCTTTGATTGTGTTACTGGTTCTTATACCGAAGGCAACAAAATTGTCTTGTATGTAAGTGTTAGAGATTTACCGTTGCTAAGAATTGTCTGTTTATTGCGGTGAGGAATGCACTGTGTGGTCTTTATACAGTAATATATGGAGATAGGTGATTACTGATGGGATTCATGGACCTCTAGCGTGAGGTGAACATCCTATATGATCAGTGGTGGTTTGTGATTGTATAAATCCCTAGCGAAGGTGCACATGATTGGAAAGGAGTTTCTAGTGTCAGAAGGAATTCCGAAGTGCTATCTCAATCACACCATGCTAGATCTTAGCATAACTAT
This sequence comes from Diospyros kaki, assembly GCA_036245055.1. Taxonomy (NCBI): domain Eukaryota; kingdom Viridiplantae; phylum Streptophyta; class Magnoliopsida; order Ericales; family Ebenaceae; genus Diospyros; species Diospyros kaki. The sequence continues at coordinate 24,705,815 of BSEG01000006.1, read as the reverse complement.
TGAGTAAGTGAGTTTGATTAGTCTATGACTCTCATTCAATCAGGATATTAGTCAATGGAGGGATAATAGTACATGGAAATCGAAAGCCCAAATAAGTTCTTTTGAAGTATGACTTCATTATTGGTAGGATCATCCTAACATAATGTTAGTTGTCACTCAGGACCTCTCAGGGTGCATCGAGGAGATAGATAGATCATTTCTTGTAAATCAAAGAGTTTGATCAGTGTCAAAGTGTTTGACGTGTCCTAATTGCTACTTAGTGGTGAACCTAGAAGGTCACACACATATCCGAGTGTAGTGGTTTGTTCATAATGTAATGTTGTAATTAAATGTTGATTGTCATTAAGAGTTAATGATGACACCGCTAAGAGTTAATGGAATGGGTTTAATTAATCGGAGCAACTATTCAGAGTTAACAGGCATGCCGTTAAAAATCAACAGAGGCCTTAATTTCATTATGAGATAATAAAAGGGTTATTAAGAGTTAATGGCTGGCCTAGATGCAATTTGCAAAAAATTGGACCAAGGGAGCAGAACCAGTCTACTAGTATTGGAGGCGGTCGATCAGACCTTGGGAAAATTGGTCGACAGATTGATAACCGATTGATCGATCCTTGTGGACTTGTGCAATTCGATCAACCGTGTCCTTGAAACCAATCAACCATTTTCTTGCACTGAGGGTCGCATTCAGCACAATCTCTTGTTGTTTTCTAAAACAGTTTCAAGGGATGCGTGGAAGAGGAGGAGGATGTGCCTCCAACATGCCTCTCCCTCCCTCAGCCTTCTCCCCTCTCTTTCTTCTAGCTGGTTTTTCTGGTTTGAAGGATTTCTGAGGGCTAGGGTTTCATATATAAGGGAATAAGAAGAAGAACATTTAAGGCTTGTTGTTGCATTTGATGCTATTGCTTTCTTTCTCTTAGTTTGAGCATTTTTCTCGTTCTAGAGCCCTTAAACTATTTTCTCACCTTGCTCCCTTTGCTCCTTGCTTTCTAATTGCTATTGTAGCAATCCCAAGTCTAATAGTGAGACTTTTTGGACTTGGTAACATTTTGTTCTTAAACCCATTTCTAACTTCATCACTTATAAGAGGTATAGCTAGCACATAGTCCATCTTGTAGGTTTCATCCCCTATTTGGAGTGTAGACCAACTAGGGCCCTCATATTTTCGGGGGTCGAATTGGTTGTCTAAAAAATCTGTTCAAAATAGTGAGACTATTTGAAGGCATTGTTCGGGAGTTGTTCGATGATGATGGTAGCTGCCCCAGGTGGAATTTCAACCACTACATCAACAAAGAAACTCTCTAGTAGGGTATACTACTAAACACCCTATAAATGGTTTTGGTTTTGTGTTGCACATGGCTGTTGATACTGGGTCTTGCAAGGTGATCTTATTTTCGTTTTCGTTGTGTTTTTCTTGAGTTTTTGAAAAAGTTTTGAAAACTTGTAAAACCCTTGCATGAGCCACCAAGTGTTGGCATATTTCCTTTCAATTAGAAGAAGTCATATTGTTTTGCACTGAACAAGATATTGATGTTCCTAACGTGGATGGTGCTTATATGCTTAAAGGAAGGTCATGATGTAAAACTTTAATGGTTACAATTTTACATCACTATAAAGTAGATTTGTTCTATAGTGTTGTAGATATGCAACTTCAAGGGCTCAATGACTTGTTCCCTAAGATAACTATTGAATTTCTTCTTGATATGGAGTGCCTTAATCTTGATAACTATTTTTCAGGTTTTAACAAGGAAAAATTGATTTGTTTTGCTCAATTTTATCCATCTAAATTTTCTGAAGTTGGCTTGATGGCACTTGGCAATCAGCTTAAAATTTATACCAATTACATGTGCTCTAGTAGTGATTTCACAAACTTAAAGAAAATTGGGAGTTTAGCTAAGAAGTTAGTTGAGACAAAAAGGCATTTTGTATATCCCCTAGTTTATTTGCTCATAAAATTGGCCCTTGTCTTACCTGTTGCTACTATGACTGTAGATAGGGCATTTTCTATAATGAAGCATGTGAAAAGTCATTTGCATAATTAGATGGGAGATGGCTGGATGGATGACTGTTTGATTACAAACATTGAAAGAGATGTCTTCAACAACATTGACAATGAGTTGATCATACATCATTTTCAAAATATGAGCACTCGTTGAGGACAATTATAAACTTTGGTTTAATTTTTTATATAGTTTTATTTGTAATATTTTAACACAATATCTTTTATGATTACACAATCATTAAACTTAGTATTGCATTTTCTTTATGCATATTATTTTTCATTTTCTCTAAATTTATCGATTTATCAACTATTTAATTGAAGTATGAGTTTATGACCACTTTAGTGTGTTATAAAAAAAAAGGGCTAATAGCCTAATTTATCCTGAACTTTGAGTCATTTTTTAATTTTATCTAATTTTAAGAATTGTTTCAATTTGGGCTTAATACTTTAAGATTGATGTAAATTTTATTCTATGTTGTCCAGACATATGGCCTAATTGACGTGGTGGATGAGGTGGCATGCTAATGTGTCAATTAACAAAATGGCATTGTTTTTGTCTTATTTTTATTGATAACCATAAGGTAAAATGACGTCAATTTTTCCTTATTCATAATTACCCAATTGTTAAACTGATTTAGGGTTTCAAGAGAAGAAAAAATAGGAAGACAGAGGAAAAGGTCGTACGACGACTGCTACATGGCTATAGATGGTGACAAATCAACGATGGAAGGCAATGTGCAATAATCGTTGTGCGTCGCTTTCGTTACTATCGTCGTGTAACAAGATATGGAGTGAGCCGTTGATTTAGCTGCCATCACCATGTGTTGCTTCCATCATTGTGTGGCAATTAGGGTGAGTTGTTGATTCCACCACCATTGTGGTGCATTGCTTCAATCGTAGTCATCGTGTAGTGTCGCTTTAATTCGTCGTTGTGCAGTGTTCTTCGATTCCTCACCTTTTTGTAGTCGATTTGTCACCTTTCATCGTTGATTTGTTGCTGTGCAACAACCACCATGCAGCCTATTCCTCCCTCTTCCTCATTCTTGCTTGAAACCCTAATCAGTTCAGTAATTGGGACAATATGAATAAGGCAAAAATAACATCATTTTGCCTTATGGTTTATAACAAGAATAAGGCAAAATGTCGTTTTGTTGATGTGTTAATTATTTGACACATCAGTATGCCATCTCATCCTCCATGTCGCTAGAACACACGCCTATGCAACACAGGATAAACTTGCCATCAATCTTAAAGTATTAAACTCAAATTGAAACAATTTTTAAAATGGGATAAAATTAAAAAATGACCCAAAGTTCAAGATAAATCAGTCTATTAACCTTTAAAAAAATTAGTATACAAATTTAGACTTCTACCTCCTAACCCAAGGTCGATCTTGACTCTGCCACTCTGTTCGCATAATTCTCTTGAGACCAACCTAAGAGTTTCCTAAAATGATCTCTTAAGATCTTAGTCTTGAGCACGTAACCCACTTCCCCCAAGTCTTTCATCTCAAAAACTAAGGATAACCACTTCTTAAATGACATTAATAATCTCCATGTTATTTCTAGCCAAAAGAATGCCACTAACATATATAAGGATAGGTTAGGAACCCTTCCTTCTCTTTTTTGACATATACACATTGACATACTTATGGAGGTTACAATTTCATAAAACCAAAGATACTATTGTCTAGAAGATTGTTTGAAACCATAGATGAATCATTTAATTAAGGCGACAAATCTTTTGCTCTTACCCTTTGACAACAAATCTGATAGGTTTGATCCATATATCTCCTATTCTAGTTCTTTATTGAGAAAAATTATCTTGACGTCCATGTAGAATAACTCAAAGTTTAACTGAGCTACAATGCGAATAATCATGTGAAAAGGATCCAACATGATAATCTATACCCTCTTTTTTGGGTATATCCTTTGAAAGCCATTGATATTATATCTGTAATACCCAGGAAAATTATTAAGAATATAAATGATATTTAGTGGAGGGTACAATTGGAATTGGCAGAAAAATAAGACTATAGGGTACACTAACGCAGATCTGAACGACCAAATTAGTCGGAGGGAGTACCCCGGACCCTAGATAGCCAAGGAAAATGGTATAGTATCGACAAGCGATTTAAACTATGATTTTTAGTGATGAAATAAATTGGATCAGGAATAGTTTTCGGTACAGCTGTTGACCGGGCTGAGAAAATCGAATCGACGTAGGAGACATCCGGAAAGTCAACGGAGCATGTTAGGGACTAATATTTTATGTATAGAACAACCCTTAAGAGATTTCGGGTTAAATCGAATGGATTTAAGGTCAAATCAATCAATCAGGCCTAAGTGCAGTTTTCTAAATTTGCCCGAGGGAGGTCAAAAAGGTAAATTTTCGGAAGTTTCAAGAATGAAATGAATAGTACAAGACTTGTGGTCCTTAGTGGTATATTTGGAAAGATCAGGGGTGTATTGGTAGGGGCTAAAAAGTCAAATGAAGAAATTAGGGGCCAAAGTGCAAAAAATGGAAATTGCATAGTGTGAACGCGCTAGGCAAAAACGGCCGCCGACTTCCGCCGCACATGGAGGTCGTTTCAGGCGATGGGACGGCCAAGGGTGGTTCGTGGGAGATAGTATCTGGAGCTAGGAAGCTTGTAAGCCAAGCCTCGACCGCTGATTGGCCGGAATTTGGCCGGAGGTTTGCTATAAAAACCTAGGTTTTTGGCCGAAATTTAACATTCAAATTGCTCGCGATTGGGAGAAAATCGAAGGGAGTGGTTAAGGGGCTTTTGCTCCTTACATCAATTAGAAGGGTTCTGGAGCGTTTGGAGGATTTTCGTCAAGGTTGGAGGCTGTTCGAAGAAGCGAGGCGGTCCGCCTCGCCGGACCTGCAACTGCCGATTTGGCAGCGTTACCGGCGTCGGAAATTTGGGGAAGACGATCGACGCGTGGCTGCACGCGCCATCCTTCACGCGCAGCCACGCGCATGGCGCGTGAGGGCGCGTGTGACAGGGTCAAATCGGTAATTTAATTCCAGTATTTTTATTTAATTATTTTAGGATTTATGGTATTAAAATATTTTGGAAAATAGTTGAGGAAATAATTATTTTGGAATTATCGAGGTAAAAATTGGGAGAAAATGGAGAAAATTATGGAAAAATTGAGGAAAATAGATTTTAATGCTTCTTTAATTAAATATGATGTTTAGGAAGTATCTTGGCTTGAGGTTGAGCACAAGTTCAAGTATTTGGGGTTTAGCACGCAAATCGAGGTCGTGCATAAGGATCGAGGCAATCCAAATTCGTTCAAGGTGAGTGGTCTAACCCTATCTTTACCTTGTCTTGAAAATGTGTTGGAAGGCGTGTAATGGGTTCAGGTGGGCGGTGTTACCCTCCCGAACTTAGGTTATACGCAAATGAGGCCAGTTCTAGTGAGCGGTTTTGCCCTCCGGAACCTGGTTTGTTCTGCGAAAGTGTTTCATTTATCTATTCATGTCATCATTTGCATATTATACATGTGATATATTGCATCAACTGTTTTTACTTACAAAAGAGTCTGTGCATGGCGTGTGATTTTCATATCATCGGGGTATTGAAATTCGTGTAAATGTTATTTTCTATATGGGACGAGATGGGGTCTTCTTGAGAATGGGACACGGTTAGTCCTGGTGATCGGGTGACACGGTAGGGCATCCGGGGCCAGTACTGGTGATCGGGTGACATGGTAGGGCATCCGGGACTGGTAACCGAGTGACACGGTAGGGCATTCGGGGATTAAGTGTGTCAGGGAATTTCTCAAGTTAGACGTGTCTTACATTTTGTCATTTGTCTGAGTATGCCATGCTCGTGTGTCTCTCATGCATCGTATAAACTGTTTTATGCCATCACTTAGATGTTTATCATCTAACTTGGGCTATGCCCCTGGAACGTTTAATGTTCCAGCCAGGGACTGCTGCAAGGGCAATGATGTGGCCGGTTGAGGGCCAATGGTGCTTAGTTTGTTAAGTCGTTGTAACGTTTTGGAGGCTTTAATATGCATTTCAGGTTGTAAATGAACAATTGTATAATAGCGATTTTATCATTTGATCTGTATTACGTACTTAACTATGGAAATACAATGTAAGAACTATGGTGTTTTGGTATCAATGTATCCGCTGCGTTGTATTAAGACTCGTTTAGTTTAAGATTATTGATGTTGATAGTTAAACGGGCAAGGCTGGGGTTCGCGGGGTTTTGTATCTGCATGTGAAGATTGTTCTTGGTATATCGCGCGTGTTAAACTTGAAGAAAAAAAAAAGAAATCCCGGGAATTCCCTTATAGTGACACGCTTGGCGAGACGGGGTGTTACAATTGGTATCAGAACCCTAGGTTAAAACCCTAGGACGATTTGGCTAGGTTGTTGAACTTAGCATGGTTAGAACTACTGAATGAGAACTTAGGACAGGATTATGGATTCTAAGAGACATTCGGAACATAGTCGAAAATGGTATGGAGACTCTAGAAATGTGAAATTTGAGGTTTTCAATTTAAATATACTTTCAGAGTCAAGTGGAGATGAACAAGATCTATTCACATCTTTTGGGAATTAGGAAGCTAGTAATGAGGGTCATCGAAATGATATAGATATATGGTTAACAAAGTGTTGGGAGAATGAATGTTTGGTGCAACTTGAAGAATAGTATAAACCTCTTTGGAAGAATTTTAGGAAATTATCTTAGTACCTCTCGATTGGGACATGTTAAATAATGGTGATGTCATGCCCTGACAAAGATAAGTGAAATGATGGAGATTGATAGGAGAACCTGACAAGGGCGTGGGAAAGAAGAACGACTTGAAGATCTTAAGGTTAAGTTAGATATCCGACTTGAGGACTTAAGACGAACGGATTCAGTTAGGGCTAAACTAGTGAAAATCCCGAATGAAGACTTAAGGGGAAGGGAACTAGTGGATCAAAAAGACAAAATCCCTACTTTGAGATTTGGGGGTTTGTCGGTTGAAGTCTTTGAAATTATTAATTGGAGAATACTAGATTTTGCTGAGTGATGAAACGTTGAATCAGGAGTTAGCATCCAACAATATGGGTCGAATGTAAGATTGGTTCGATAAACTATAACTGAGAATTCGTAAGATCTGGAAACTATAAATTGGAGATCATTAGTCAAAATCCTTTACACTAAATGTTGGGATATTTGGTGATTAATAAGAGTAAACGAGTTGGGATGTTTAGTTTGATATGACCTAATCTGATGATAAATTAGGTTTGAGAACAGATGATATGAAAAATCGAGGGTAAGAATGACTTGATATAGATCTCAATATAAATCTCGAGAAACGATCTACAATAAACAACCTAGGATGATTCGATAAGAGCTTGAGAATAAAAAATTGAATTGAGTTAGGAATCTAAAATCGTGGATAGAGATACTGAGACAAAGGATCCAAGATTGAGGACAAAGGAAATAAGGAAAGATTGCTATAAGGAAACAGTGTAACGAGAGTTAGGTATAGCTTTGAAACTTATGGAAGTTTTAAATAGAAGAAATAATTGTATTGAGCACATTAATCTAGGATCAGACGAGGAAAACAATCGGAACTAAATGAGAATCGAATTCTTGTTGAGGTGTTTAGAAGATTTTCTCGGAAAAATTTGGCTTGTATAAAGTACTCCAGGTAGAATTTCCCTTTGAAATAAAATCTTAGAATGTAATCTCAATCTAATTTCCTTATTAATGGTCACTACTAGACAATGAGGGATCGATTGTAAACTAGCCATAGTTAGGAACAAGGTACAACCGGAAGTTATTAGGATATAAAACACAAAGTTTGCATGTTTCGAGGATTAGAATTTTCCCTTGGAAAGTTGAAAGAACCTTTTGACTTATAGAAAATTTGCAAAATGGAACCTTACTTGATGATTTTGAGATTGTAAATAATATAGGGAACAACGATAGATTAGAGATTTGTGATTTAAAACGAACCTTGGAAATTAGAAAAAAAAAAAATTGGGATAAGCGAATTATGAGTATGACTTTGATGTTGCTAAAGAAAATTTACGTGTACCGTATATACTTGGAGATAAAATGATATTTCAACCTGTGGAGGCGATTATATTTTAAGTTTGAAATGACTCTAACTGATTTAAGAAGATTCAAACTCAAAGAAAATAGTTAGCATAACGATGATTATCAAGGACTGAGAGGTAGTCGTAAAAGTCTTGGTTTGAATTTTAAGGCACCAAGCAAGGAGATAGGCTTGCTAAAGCTTGATTAAGCTCATAAAGATATCTTTGGATTTGATTAGGTCTTAACAAAATTAAAGTTGATCCTAATAGATTCAAGAAATAGGAATGATTGACATAATGACCTATGGAGTGAATGTTAGTTGAAAGTCAACCGTGGAATAAACATATAAGGAGAATGGAATTTCTAAGCCAATCTTGTGATAGATTAAGCATTCGGCAATGACGAGAATATGGTTGAACGATCTAGTATAAGCTTAGAAAATGATAAACTGGAAATACAAGTTGATGTTGGAGTGTTTAATAAATTATGAATGTCTGCAAGAGCAGCAACAGTAGCGCGAGGTTCCGTCACATGCGTAACAAATTTGGAAAGGGATTAAATTATGAGAAAGAAATCCGAAGTCTTAGGAATGGTTAAGATAAGGGTGCTCGATACGAATGAGTGTTACTCTGGAAAAGAACATTAGGAATCCAAAAGATCAGGGGGTTGGATTAGTACCAATAGAATCACTGTAGCTCTCAGAGATGGAATGAGGAATTCTAGCATAACGATAACACCATTGGTGTTGGTCTGTAACAATGGATCTGAGCCTAGGGACCAAGGCAGAGGACTGGTGGTTGGCTCGCAGTTTGGGGTATGATACCTACGAGTCGGAGCAACACAGTAAACTGTGGAGACGGTCAGGTGCCAAAGTTTGGGCGACACTAAGGATGTTATGTATGGTTTAGAGTCCAAGTTCCAAGGGACCAGAGCATCGTGGCAGGATCCCTAAATCATTATGGAAAAGTTGAAGGATTGGAAGATGACCTAAGCGGGTTAATTGCTATGTGGATTATGGTGGTCGATAGTCAAAAGAGAATCGAAAGAAGTAAAAGTAATCTCGAGTGATGAAGCAATGTTTGGCAAGCTGTTAACGGAGATCTGTAAAAGATTCTTCTAAGATAATTGCATCCACGACAGAAATTCGTAAAGTCAAGGGAATTAAGAAGTGACGAGTGCGTTCGAGAAATTTGGGAGTTGTGGTGAAACAGTAATTGTGTTCATAGGTCGGGGTAGGTTCTAACTAGGAATAGAACGAACCCTGATATAGGCATGTGTTACGAACTTGCTTAGGAAAATATGTTAATCGGATGTGGCATCTGAAAGAAATTTAACTCTAGTTATTGACTTAACTTTTAGTTTCGTGTGCCTATTAATGCGCACCCCAAGAATTGTGAGCAGTTGGCTCCGATTTAGTTGTTTCGAACCATGCTTTTGGTGACATAAAAGATTGGAGTAATAGTAAGTATACCTAGGTACCCTTGAGAACATGAGTTGATTTCAAAAATGAGTCATAGTCAACATAGAGATATGGTAAGTTATAAGTTGATAAGCAAACGAAAGAGTGTATCTTTCCAAGAGACGTGTTAGGGTTTGAGGAAACATATAGTAAGTTGTTATAAAAGAAGACGTGAGTTTCTAGTTTCGCTACAAAAAAATTTATTTGGGTTGTGAGACAGTAGGCTAAGCTATTAAAGTTATGCTATGTATTGCCAAAGACCCGGTGGGAATCAAAAGTTATCCAGTAAGGTTATCATTTAAGGAAGTTGTGTAAAAACTAAATCGCCTAAGAAGGACGAGAATATAACTACTTCTAGAATCTGGGATAAAGAGAATCTTATTTGACTCGATAGAGAGATTGTTCCTTACGTGAGAAGAATATGGAGAGCATCGACTAGGTAAGATAGGATACTTGGTAGTTTTAAGGTGAGGAGCCACAAATAACGAATGGATCTAAGTGTTCGAATCGATAGTATGGTTATGAAATATTGTGGTTAAAACGAAACGAGAAGTAATGTGTTGAGACAATTAGAGTCCTGATTAATGGTCAGTGTTTGAAAGAGAAATAGTGACATGCTAGGATATTAGGTTGCCATAAGAAAAATTGTATTCTTGAAAAACCTACATTGGTAATTTGCGAGACAAGCCACAATAGGCTGAGAAATTATCTTTAAAGATAATATGCGATCGAGATAATTAAAAGAAAGATACACTGAGTAAGTTCAATGTTATCAATTTCTGTGCCATCATGGCAGCTGAGTTAGTCCAATCTTGGTGTAATCATTGGGTTGGGAGATTTAGGAGCCAGATAAAAAGTAATTTGAGGACACAATTGGGAATGGTATTATTGTTTATAAATTATTTTGAGAGTGCACAATTGGGAATGGTATTATTGTTTATAAATTATTTTGAGAGTTGAGTAGCCGCCGGTATGGAGCTACAACGGGATATTCTGAAAGATAAGAAACGAGTTTGGTAAACTCAAACCATATGGAGACATAAGCTATGAATGATTGTTAAGGACTAAGAATGGTATTTAGGACATTGCAATCGGAAGTCATTAGCAATAGTAGTGATACAATTATCAAAGACCAAATTTCGAGGACGAAATTTATTAAAGGGGGGGAGAATGTAATACCCAGGAAAATTATTAAGAATATAAATGATATTTAGTGGAGGGTACAATTGGAATTGGCAGAAAAATAAGACTATAGGGTACACTAACGCAGATCTGAACGACCAAATTAGTCGGAGGGAGTACCCCGGACACTAGATAGCCAAGGAAAATGGTATAGTATCGACAAGCGATTTAAACTATGATTTTTAGTGATGAAATAAATTGGATCAGGAATAGTTTTCGGTACAGCTGTTGACCGGGCTGAGAAAACCGAATCGACGTAGGAGACGTCCGGAAAGTCAACGGAGCATGTTAGGGACTAATATTTTATGTATAGAACAACCCTTAAGAGATTTCGGGTTAAATCGAATGGATTTAAGGTCAAATCAATCAATCGGGCCTAAGTGCAGTTTTCTAAATTTGCCCGAGGGAGGTCAAAACGGTAAATTTTCGGAAGTTTCAAGAATGAAATGAATAGTACAAGACTTGTGGTCCTTAGTGGTATATTTGGAAAGATCAGGGGTGTATTGGTAGGGGCTAAAAAGTCAAATGAAGAAATTAGGGGCCAAAGTGCAAAAAATGGAAATTGCATAGTGTGAACGCGCTAGGCAAAAACGGCCGCCGACTTCCGCCGCACATGGAGGTCGTTTCAGGCGATGGGACGGCCAAGGGTGGTTCGTGGGAGGTAGTATCCGGCGCTAGGAAGCTTGTAAGCCAAGCCTCGACCGTTGATTGGCCGAAATTTGGCCGGAGGTTTGCTATAAAAACCTAGGTTTTTGGCCGAAATTTAACATTCAAATTGCTCGCGATTGGGAGAAAATCGAAGGGAGTGGTTAAGGGGCTTTTGCTCCTTACATCGATTAGAAGGGTTCTGGAGCGTTTGGAGGATTTTCGTCAAGGTTGGAGGCTGTTCGAAGAAGCGAGGCGGTCCGCCTCGCCGGACCTGCAACTGCCGATTTGGCAGCGTTACCGGCATCCTTTCGGCCGGTAATCGGTGCCACTAGGATCGATTTCAAGAGGGCTTTGAGAGGGTATGCTTAGATCTGAGATTGGAGCAGTCGCCGGCGTCAGAAATTTGGGGAAGACGATCGGCGTGTGGCTGCACGCGCCATCCTTCACGCGCAGCCACGCGCATGGCGCGTGAGGGCGCGTGTGACAAGGTCAAATCGGTAATTTAATTCCAGTATTTTTATTTAATTATTTTAGGATTTATGGTATTAAAATATTTTGGAAAATAGTTGAGGAAATAATTATTTTGGAATTATCGAGGTAAAAATTGGGAGAAAATGGAGAAAATTATGGAAAAATTGAGGAAAATAGATTTTAATGCTTCTTTAATTAAATATGATGTTTAGGAAGTATCTTGGCTTGAGGTTGAGCACAAGTTCAAGTATTTGGGGTTTAGCACGCAAATCGAGGTCGTGCATGAGGATCGAGGCAATCCAAATTCGTTCAAGGTGAGTGGTCTAACCCTATCTTTACCTTGTCTTGAAAATGTGTTGGAAGGCGTGTAATGGGTTCAGGTGGGCGGTGTTACCCTCCCGAACTTAGGTTATACGCAAATGAGGCCAGTTCTAGTGAGCGGTTTTGCCCTCCGGAACCTGGGTTGTTCTGCGAAAGTGTTTCATTTATCTATTCATGTCATCATTTGCATATTATACATGTGATATATTGCATCAACTGTTTTTACTTACAAAAGAGTCTGTGCATGGCGTGTGATTTTCATATCATCGGGGTATTGAAATTCGTGTAAATGTTATTTTCTATATGGGACGAGATGGGGTCTTCTTGAGAATGAGACACGGTTAGTCCTGGTGATCGGGTGACACGGTAGGGCATCCGGGGCCAGTACTGGTGATCGGGTGACATGGTAGGGCATCCGGGACTGGTAACCGAGTGACACGGTAGGGCATTCGGGGATTAAGTGTGTCAGGGAATTTCTCAAGTTAGACGTGTCTTACATTTTGTCATTTGTCTGAGTATGCCATGCTCGTGTGTCTCTCATGCATCGTATAAACTGTTTTATGCTATCACTTAGATGTTTATCATCTAACTTGGGCTATGCCCCTGGAACGTTTAATGTTCCAGCCAGGGACTGCTGCAAGGGCAATGATGTGGCCGGTTGAGGGCCAATGGTGCTTAGTTTGTTAAGTCGTTGTAACGTTTTGGAGGCTTTAATATGCATTTCAGGTTGTAAATGAACAATTGTATAATAGCGATTTTATCAGTATTACGTACTTAACTATGGAAATACAATGTAAGAACTATGGTGTTTTGGTATCAATGTATCCGCTGCGTTGTATTAAGACTCGTTTAGTTTAAGATTATTGATGTTGATAGTTAAACGGGCAAGGCTGGGGTTCGCGGGGTTTTGTATCTGCATGTGAAGATTGTTCTTGGTATATCGCGCGTGTTAAACTTGAAGAAAAAAAAAAAAGAAATCTCGGGAATTCCCTTATAGTGACATGCTTTGCGAGACGGGGTGTTACAATATCTTCCTCCATAACGATAAACCATTTATCTTGGTTTGAAGAGACAAGTGTTTCTTTTAAATAAGCTCATTTTCATTCAACTCATCACACGTGAGAGCTTTTCCCTCAACATCATCAAAGTGGTACATAGGCGCAGACATCAATGGCTGGGAGCAAACCACCATACTTGTAATAGAGACTTAGACACTTCGACAAAATCAATGTGAGAATATTACTAGATGTCATGTTGAGAGTCAACAAGAGACAATCTATGTTTCTATGTACTACTATATATTTTATATGACACATCTCAACGTGTGTTTATAAGGAGCACCCCACTTTCTAATCAGATCAGAGTACTTCTCTGATTAGAAAATAAGTATTTGTCACACTTATGATAAACATAAGACTCTTAATATGGTCACAATCAGGCTTGGATTTTAGATAATTTGCACGCTATAAAATAATATTTATCTTACTCTTTGCCGACAACATTTGGTACATAACCAAATGATATCATATTTTATAGTGAATTTATATTTGCAAAATTAAATTAATATGGTCCCAAGTTTAAACCATTAATAATAGTGAACCATATATCTTGACAGCGAGATTACAATGGCCACTAAACCATATTGAAACCATTATGTCTAGTTAGGGATGGATAGATTATAAGCTTTACCCAAATGAATGCTTTCCACACCCACCCAACCCATCACAATATTGATATGGTTTGGTGCATATATATATATATATATATAATCAAATGAAAGACATGCACGCGCCCCTCGTTATATATTCTTATATATTCTTTAATCGATGTCAATAAGGAGAGGGATAATACGACGACCAAGATTTAACGTATATATATATATATATATATAGTGAAGGGCTAGCTATCAAATTACTGGACTATATACGTCGCATGTAGAATTATGCAAGAATTAATTGGATTAGTAATCAAACACGCAACTTTAAACATAAGGTAATTTTTTAACTCTTCCTACCACTAATTAAACATCGAGTATATCTGTAACTGTCACCCTTAATTTTTATGTATTATTGATGTGGTAGTTTAATTGGCTACATTAAAAAAAATATTAATTTGTCTGAGAGATTTTAGTTTTTAAGTCCCATGAGTAATTTTTTTCTATAATTTAAAGTTTTGATGGTCTCTTATTGACATCAGCCGTGTTTAATTAATAAAAATGGGCCTCTAATACTATAATTATTATTAACGTATAATAAAGATCATTATCATCGATTTTCTAAATAACAACTAAGTGTAATGTAAATTGATTTATTTAAATTTACTTACTAAAGTGGTGTTTGTTTACTAAGATATGAGGGAGTAAATGTCGTATATAGGAAGTATTTTGAATGTTTTTCTTTTTTAACGTATTTGTTAAATTTATCTGATTTTTTTTGAAAAAAGCCTCAATGTGAACTCTTATCTAACTTTTTTCAGATAAATTTATTTGACTCTCCTCCAGATAAATTTTTCTGATTTTCTACGAAAAAAGACTCATGTGATCTCTTATCTAATTTTTTCAGATAAATTTATTTGACTCCTCTCCAGATAAATTTATTTGATATTTTAAAGATAAACCTTAATTATCCATATGCTCCTTTAGAATAATTAATGTCATTTAATATATTTTTAAATTTTAAATTTATTAAGTCTTATTTTTATAATAAGATTGGTTCTAAAAGAACTTATTTATTTAAGTCTTATAATTAATATGATTTAATACATTTTTAAATTATCATATATTTTGACAATTTTTAAAATTTGAATGACATTATTCCTTTCACCAATTTTTAAAATTTTAATTTATCTCTCTCTCTCTCTCTGTATATTTTATTATCTAATACAAATTCATTTCATTGATTTTTAAATTATTTTATTTAATTTTATATTTTATTATCTATTATGAAAATATGTTTTCGCAATTTTTAATTATTTAAGTGAAATTATTATAATTTCACCAATAATTAATTCTATTTTTTGAGTCTTTTTAGAATTTATTTTTAAACATGAATTTAGAAAATAAAACATTAATTTTAATTTTAATTTTAATTTGCTAGCAATTCACATTAATTATAAAATACTATTTTAATCATAAATTTATTATTGATATTAACATACAGTTTTGAATGAATTTAGTAATAAGAATATTTTGATAAAAGACTTTTATTTTGATATTTATTATATACATTTAACAAACATATAGAAAAAAAAAGTATAATTATTAGTTGATTCTAAAAAATTTAACAAATAATTTGATAAAAATATTAGAATACTCCTCACTCTTATTTTGATCATTTTATATTTTAATTTAAAAAATATTTTAATTTTATTTTAATATTTTCTAATATTTTAACAAATACTATCTAGAGGGGTAATAGGGTTAGAGGGTTAGAATTTGCATTTCAATATACACGTGTCTTGGCTTCAGACCATATCTCTTCTTTGAAAAAAAAAAAAAAGGTTATTATAACAAAAAGCTATGGGATCATATAATTGATGCATAATGGAAGTTGTATTATTAGAATATCATTTTACATGCGAGTAACATGATTTTGAGCGGGGGAGGGTGCGCGCGTGAAAAGTAGGGCTATGAAGTCCTGTCTGGGAAGATATATCGGATATGATGATTGGAAAGGGAGGGAAAGGGGTTGGCTGCTGGGGCTGCCCTTAAGAGTTGAGGCACGCCCACGTCCTACATACATACCCTCCCTTTCCACTTTATGCATGTGCCCCGCTGCCCTGTTTCTTCCTCTATCCCTTTGTCTTCTTCTATCAACGTCCCCATCATTTATTTTTCTCTCTTTTCTTTTTCTTTTTCTTTTTCTTTTTCTTTTCTCATTATCCATATATGACAAATCACTATGAATCATTGGCCAAAGGGACACTCATATCCAGTTTGAGCTCAAACCTAAAAATCTAGTAGAATGGTAGCCATACCCTAAAAGAAGAAGGAAGCAACAACAAGATCAGTTAATTAGTATATAGCAACCGCATTATTAATAATAATATATAAATAAAATATGACAAATTAAGGGTTGAAGTGGAAGTGGTCCATTTGTAAGTTTAAAAACCCTTTTAAAGGGTGTAATTGAGTCATAATATATTTGTGCAAGTTGGCGTCAAAGTACAGCCAGCAGGCCATTTATTGCAACCCACCACTTAAATTTATTAATTAGGTCTCTTTCCTCGCGCGAGGTATATATTTGTTCAACAACAGCCATGCATGCATTGGCACACTAATTTTATTTTATTTTTTTCAAAACAATTAATGTATATCACTAAAATAAAATTCAACCCTATTGCACCAAATGTCTATGGAAAGGTAGTTTTAATACCAAGGCATTTTAAAAAAATAATTTCTTTTTACTATAAAATAAATGCTATTTAGACACTTCACTTTGACATTTAGAATGATACTTGTGTTTTGATGTATTGTCTTGTATTATGTGTTATATTAATATATAAATATAGAATGTCATTCTGAATGTTAAAATTAAGTATTAAAGTAACATTTTTAATTTTTTAAAAGGTAAGTGATGAAATAGAAGAAAGTTATAATAATTTAGGCTTAGCTAATAAGCGAACTTTCGAGAAGGAATTTGTAATGGGGATGGTGCTAAATTGATCGAATGGCCTCTCTCCCTTAGGGTTAATGAGATTTTGGAGACCCTAAGCAAATTTATAAATCAAAATTTTATTGGGGGTATACACTTTCAAAACTTTAAATCGAATTTGATAATAATGGTTTACATTATTGATTTTCAAGTTTTAAAAAATTATTTGAAAACTTTCAAAAGTCTAATAATTAAAATATTAATTTTTCTTACAAAATTTCGATACAAGAATGATATTTATTGTTTAAAAAATATTAAAATGTAGAAAGATTCACTAAGATATTAATTTTTCTTACAAAATTTATGAAATTGGTATTTATTATTTAACAAATATTAAAATATAAAAAACTTCACTAAAACACTAATTTTTTCACAAAATTTATAGGATTGGTATTTATTATTTAAAAAATATTAAACTATAAAAAAAATTCGAATGTGCTGATAAAGTGATTTGAACAAGTGACCTAAGAAAATTTTAATTTATAACCCATTACTCTATTAACTAAGTTCAAATAAAATTAATATAAATTATATATTTTAATATATGTTTAAATTATATATTTAAAACCCAAACTTAATTTTGAAGGGGAGGGCTTTAGGCGACCGTTTTGACCGCCTGCTCCCCCTCTATATATATTTCTCTCTCTATATATAATTTTATTTATTTTTCTAAATTCTTAACTGACAAGTCACATGCCATGCAGACAACCGCAGCCCCACCCACATAATCATACCACATGCAAGTGTGAGAAAGCGCCTCCATTTACATCCCCTGCTCACTCTCTCTCTCTCTCTCTCTCTTTCATTAAGGGAGAAAGGAAAAAAACCAAAAATAGTAGCTAATATAAATTGGGTGATGCAAACTGTTGATTTAGGCGTAATTATTTAAAAATAATAAATGTATTTTATTTTTATATAAAATGTAATGCTTTTATTTTTTATATAAATAATTTTATTAATTGATTGATAAAATATTTTAAATTACAATATATTTATTAGCATTGAGTAAATGTGCCTGAAAATTAGATTAAAATATAATAAAGATATATCTTAATTATTTTTTAAATAAAATATATTTATTACCAATAAAGTATTTCTCTGAGCGTTACCCATGAAAATTTAATCCATCTTGTTGCCAAACTCTATGGCCCCCCGATATGATTGATTGATAATAGTTCCAACAGTAATAACACATACGACGCGACCATCCAGATATCACACGCTACAATCTGCGCTGTCTTTCCTTCCTCGTCTGCTTCTCTCCTCGTCTCGTCTGTCTCTTCTCTTCTCTTCTCTTCTCTTGCAACAAATATACGAAGTCATATGCCAAGACATCCCTTCCTGGATCTGCACTTATGCTTCGTCGCGCAGTTCTTTCAGATTGCAATTCAAGGTACTGTTTGTTGCTTTTGCTTTCAGATTGCAAATTATGTCTACTTGCTTGCCTCCATTCTCTCCTTCATTTTCTCATAACCTAATCACACTGCTTCCGATTTCTTATATTAAGGGTTTCTTTTTGTTTTCTTTTTTTTCCCCCTGGGCATCTTCTATTCTTCTTGTTTGCCTTGATTTTCAACAAAATAAGAATTTCCGACTTCGTTTGTTTGTGTGCGTGTGTGTGGATAACCTTATCCTCACCGAAAAACTTCATGAGCTTTGGGGTTTTTAGTTGCAAAATAGGAAATTGTGGTTTGGTGAGTATTGATAGGATGCCCAAGTTTATTGTTCTTGACCTGTATTACATTGTTAATTTGGTCTTTGGGGCATCTGTGACGCATTTAAGTTGCAACAATAAGTATTTTGATTTGTGTAATTGCATCAATATGGATAGTGGGATGCTGTTACAAGGCTTTGGAGTTCAGAAAAAAGCTTCATTTGGGGGTTCAATTTTTGCATATATTTGGAAGGAAATTAAGGAGAGAAAAGAAGGGAATTAGATTTGGTTCCAGATGACTTTGTGTGATCTTCAAGACCATGAAATCCTGCTTGGTTTACTACAAAATCATCTTAGTTTCATTGTAGCATGTTCACAGTGCTGTGAAAAATTAGTTCTGGAGTGGCTAGTAAATAGGATTAGATAATTCTTTCTAGTGATTGAATCTGAAGTTCAACCACTTACAGGAACTAGGAAGGGTGATTGAGATTTTGAGGCAGGGAATTTGAATATCTCAAGAGAAGGGCAAAATGGCTGCAAAACTTTTACATTCATTAACAGATGACAACCCAGATTTGCAAAAACAAATAGGATGCATGACTGGGATTTTTCAACTCTTTGATCGGCATCACATCATATCTAGCAGGCGCATCACCAGCCACAGCCCCAAGAGGCTCCCCTCTGGTAATCCTCTAATTATACACTGATTTATTTGGTTTTTAATTGCATTTCGAACGTCAATTGGACTGTTAAAATCCACCGTATTTCATAGAACTTAAATGGTTAGTATGTGTGAGATTGATCTCTTGTATTGATCTTCCAATATAGTTCCATTATCTTTTTTGTGTTGAATACAGTAATTATGTATAATTTTTGTATTCTTATATTGGCATTGAGTGATCTCAACTTGATTCCTAATGAATTTTTACTTTTTGTCTCTTTTTTATGTTGTATTTTTGAGATGCTGATTCCCTATCATTTATATCATAATTGAAAATTAACTTTATTGATTTTTGTTTGCAGGTATTTCTCCCTTCAATTATTCAATTGAATCTAATGGTGTATACCATCCGTCAGCAGCAGAGGCAAGAACTTAATGCCATTTTCTAAGAAATTCCTGAAAATATATAAAATGTTTGAGTTTTAACTACATGCATTTATGAACATACGTATAATATATATTCACTGTTGTGCATAGTAAGCATAATCTCTGTTTGCAGATTGTGCTAACTTGATATTTCACTTATATATGTTTATGATGTGCAACATATACATGCATTGCATATCTTGTAATTCGATTGTAAATATTGTCAAGACTTCTAAGTCATCATAAAATGATAATATATGCTTAGTGTTGCATGAAATATTTTTTTTCCTGCCTTTATTTTTCTCCCAACAAAATGTTAAATTCTTGTGTTGTGTGATGAGCTGATGCTGTCCACTCCCCTAGTGTTAACTATATATTTTTATTTTTGAACCAGAAATTATTTTCAGCTGTAAATGTAAACCTATTATTTTTACTACTCTTAGTTGCTAGTAGGTTGGAATCTGAGTATAGAACTTCTAAATGCAGGATCAAAAGGATGAAAACAAGACTATCAATGAGAAACAAAGAGTCTCCACTGAATCATCCCGGGCCTCTTTCTCATCTTCCTCTCGTTCATCATCCTTCTCTTCTCTAGACTGTAACAGGGCAGCTCAACCAGAACCCTTATCCTTTGACCGAATCATTTTTCGTGAAACTCCTTCAAGGGACCCTGCAATGAGCCAATCAAGTGCCTCTCCACAATTTGGGAGACAATCCCTTGATCTCCGTGATGTGGTCAAGGACTCCATGTACAGAGAAGCCCGGGGACTATCAGTAAAAACTACAACCAAAGGACAATCAGCTGATCAAATTGCCAAGTATAAAGATTCCCCAAAACCTCTGCAGTTCTCTGCATCTGGTGATGGGTCTTGCAGCATGGGCTTCAATGGAAAGCAAAACTTTCCTTCTGATATCAGAGAGTCTCTCAGGGTTCTTTCCAAACTTCGAGAATCACCTTCATATTTCAATGAATCTAGAGATTCAAAAGACGAGTCTCAGTTTTCAGTAACAAAGGATGCTCCTCGGTTTTCTTATGATGGAAGGGAACTAAATTGGTTGTCATTTGAATCACAAGATAACTACAAATCAACATTGAAGCTTAAAGAACGTCCAAGACTATCATTGGATGGTAGGGAGGATTCAATGCGAAGTTTGAACTCTGATTCAAAATCAAACTTTCTTGTGAGAAATTCACAGGCAGATGGTGGCAACTCCAATGACAGGATGCCAGTTCTGCAGCAAATTTCTGAAATTCAGGCACGACCTCCCAGTGTTGTAGCTAAGCTAATGGGGTTAGAAACACTGCCAGATGCTGCCTTGGCTAATGACAGTCGAATAGGATTGATCAAAAGAAACCCAGTTGAGGATTCTGATCCCTTTTTGAGAACATTAAAACCAAGTGATCCATGCCAACCAATCCAAATATCTAGTTCTCCACGTAGTTTGTCAAGGGAACCTGCTTCACCTCGTTGGAGAAAACCTGAATCAGCCATAAAGCCAATTTCAAGGTTTCCAGTTGAACCAGCTCCTTGGAAGCAGGTTGATGGCACCCAGGCTTCTCAGAGACCAGCTTTTAGGCATCCAAAACCTCCAACAAGGGCTAGTAACTCCTTTCCTTCTGTTTATAGTGAAATTGATAAAAGGTTGAAGGATTTTGAGTTCTCTCAAGCTGGAAAGGATCTCAGAGCCCTTAAACAGATACTGGAAGCCATGCAGGCAAAGGGGCTCCTAGAGAGCAGTAGAGAGGAGCATGATTCAGATTTCAGATCACAAAGAGACCATCAGCCAAGATATTCAAGTCTTCATGTCAGTGGTAGATCAGTAAAGCTACAAAAGTCACAAAATGATCATGTTGGTAACTCCAAAAGTAAGGGAGCTAATAGTTTGAAGAGCTTCGATCCAATTGTGATCATGAAACCAGCAAAACTTGTTGAGAAATCTGGCATTCCTGCTTCTTCAGTAATCCCAATTGATCGCTTATCAGATCTACCCAAACACAGGGGCAGGTACTCTGCAGATGGTAGAAAAAGTTCAGTTAATAACCAGACAAAAAAAGAACATATTTCAAAGACCAGTGTCAAAGAAAATGCTGTCAATTCAACAGGTAGTAAAAGAACCAACAACAGAACTTTAAAATCCACACAAATTGCATCATTGTCTCTACAGTTGCCCAAAGAGAGTACTACAAGCGCATTGAAGAGCTCAGGCTCTGTGAGCCCAAGATTGCAACAGAAGAAGCTTGAGCTGGAGAAGCGTTCTCGGCCACCGATCTCTCCTGATTCCAGTAAATCAAGAAGGCAGCCCAGCAAGCAGCAGCAGGAGTCAGGTTCCCCAGGTGCGAAACGTAGACCAAAATCAGTGAAGTTGCGGCAGAGTGATGACCAATTGAGTAAGATTAGCAGCCATGCTAGGAATTTGAATAACCCAGAGAATGACATTTCTGTGCAATCGGATGGGAGTATTTTCTCAGACTCAGGGATAGAGATAGAAGTTACCAGTTTGGAACACTGTGCTGAGACCAATGGCAGCCAGAGTCCATCTGTGAAAGCTGCCAAGAACTCCTTGTCTAGCTTAGTTCAAAAGGTATGTTTGATTTTCTTATCTTTTCTATTTGTTCAATTATGTTGATATATATAGTGACCAGTTTAATTATGTTATTTTAGAGATTAGCTCCAAGGATGAGTGAGGATGCACCAGCGGCCGAATTTCCTTCAGTTGCCCCTGAACATCCTAGTCCTGTCTCTGTACTTGATGACACGATGTATGGGGATGATGCTGCTTCTCCTGTGAAACAAATATCAGATGCCTTCAAAGGTAATATTTTACTTCCCTAAGATTGTTTGATTGGCTGTGACTAAAAACACATTGTTATTCAATCACCACTGAATTTCTGAAACTTGGTTGTATATGATGCTTGAACTTCTAGTCAAATGGACTTTTCTTACAACTGGTCAACCACTAATTAATATGCTAGTATATTTGGCTCTTGTGAGTTGTGATATAACCTTGCTGTGATGGGAGGAACTGAACCTTCATCACTATTATCTTGAAGTATCACTAAGTTCAATCATATGGACATCTAACTTTCCAAGGGAAACCTCAAGGATGTGAAAAATACTGCATGTTTTAGCTGTAATTTTGGAGTTGTATATGTGATTTTGTGCAAGTAGGTTATCTGTACCATGTAGGGAAATCAAATACACCGTGGGCATATGCTCATATTTTTGTTACACATTCAGACAAGTTAGTCATTGATAGTAGATGTGATGCACTGTGGTGGGATGCAAACTCTCTCTCTCTCTCTCTTTCTCTCTGGTAAGTAGAGACACAATTTCTCAAAAAGTCTGGACAAAAGAATGTCGATTTACCCCACCTGGTGAATGATAAGTATGACCCTAAGCTGGAGGAAAGCCAATCATCATCTTCATCATGCTTTTATGCTGTCCACTTGTCCACGGCAGTTGTGCTGTTCTTCATAACCTAGAATATAGTCTTTAAGGAACTCAACTAGATTAGATATCTTCTGCCATTAGGAGACCACTCAAGAGAGAAGAATGCCGAAAAAGCAATTATATTAGGTTTCCTTTGAGGATTTTGTCCTGTCAGAAAGCACATTCTATGTTTCATTTTCCATAACTCACTTGTTTGTTTTTTTCTAACAGATGATGGCACCATGAATTCTAATGAAAGTTGCAATAGGGATCAATCAGACTCGGTGGAGAATCTCATGCCTAACAGAACAGGTTCCAGTCTTCAGTCCAAGGTTAGTCGCAAGAAACTTGAGGATATTGAGCACTTGGTGCAGAAGCTTAGACGACTGAACTCGAGCCATAATGAAGCACAGACAGATTACATTGCGTCTCTATGTGAGAACACGAACACAGACCACAGATACATATCTGAGATATTGTTAGCTTCAGGTCTCCTCCTCAGGGATCTTGATTCAAGCCTGGCAACATTTCAGCTTCATTCATCTGGTCACCCAATCAACCCAGAGTTATTCTTGGTCTTGGAACAGACCAAGGCAAGCAGTCAACAGAAGGAAGAATGTGGCATTGGAAATGTTGTCCATGTGAATAAGCCCGACAAAGAAAAACAGCACCGCAAGCTCCTATTTGATACTGTCAATGAGATTCTAGTGCAGAAGTTAGTTTCAGAAAAGGCTTCTCCTGAGCCATGGATGAAGCCCTGCAAGCTCACAAGGAAAACTCTAAATGCGCAAAAGCTTCTGAAAGAATTATGTTCAGAGATAGAGCATCTTCGAGCTAACAAATTTGAGCACGGCTTAGAGGACGAGGACGACAGCTTGAAAAGCATCTTGAGGGAGGATGTGATGCGCTGGTCAGGGAGTTGGACCGACTTGCATGGCGAAATCTCTGGAATAGGATTGGATGTCGAGAGACTGATATTCAAAGATTTGGTCAACGAGGTTGTTCATGGCGAGGCAGCGGGCCGCCAAACCAAGCCAGGTAGGCGTTGCAGGAAGCTATTTGCATAGTAGGGGAGAGTAGTGTATGGAATCTTTTGTTTCTTCTCACCTCACTCTTTTCTTCTTGTTCCTTGCTTGTTTTCATCTTGGTCTTTACATATACATATATACATATATATATATTTGTTTCGTTTTCTCTTCTGGTCGATTGGGATGTTGCAAATTTTTCCTGTCTTTAGAAGCATAGTAACTTGTTGGATAAGGAATTATGGTTGGATTGTAATTACAAATTAAATAGCTTCTCCATTGTATTATTGTATTCACAAGAATTAATCCATTAGAACAGCACCCTTTTTTTGAAGATTGACAATTTATTTGGTTTGCGCGCGCACGACTGTCATTGTGGCACCAGCTGTGAGATGTGAATGAATGCAGCATGCATATTATTTAACATCAATAGTAAGCGAAGAAATGCCATTTGCCAGTACTACTGCTGTGCTGCCATATCTTTATGGTTTTCAGAGAGTTGGGATTTGGGTGGTTGTATTATTATATTAATATATTATATTATATTTTATATATATATATATATGCTTCAACTTCAACAGTCAGTGCAATTAATTGAGTTAGCAGCAAACTCTCTTGTTAATTCTGTCTGTGTCTTTAAGTATATACGTCAACTATGCCTGGCTATGGAATTCGGATTTGGGTTATATCCGATCTTGTTTGGTTTGATGGATTCAGATCTAATAATGATCCGGTTTATACTTGGAATCGGGTTTCACATATTCCGAAGATCAGATTTATTTTGGTCAATTGGGGTGTGGTTCTTGGATCTAGTCTAGTCTGACCATTAATAAATAGGCTTAACGTTGAGTAGGTCAACCGGGGGGACTTTACAAATACGACGTAAGAAGGTTAGGAGAGAGGGAATTGCACATAAAAATGAAATTGATCTGTTTGGCTTGAAGCTTAATTTGCAATATTGCTTGTGTTGAAATATGGTGAAGCTTTATCAAATGCTGCGGTTTTGGGCAAGAGGTGGATGGTCACCTGGCAATCGCTTTGTGGGTGCTCCAAAACATTGTCGTTTTGGAGCAGCAAAGAGCAGAGGGTCAATCAAACGGCAAGTCTTTGCGTCATTTTATTACTCGTTGATTCTCTTGTACTCTCTTGTTGGTTAGCTTGTTCTTTTGGCCATCGATCTTCCTTTTTAGATCAAATCCTCACCGTTGCTTCTGTTTATTTATATTTGTCTGTCTCCTCCAGATTTGTGCAGCACAGCCTCTGATCATTCATACCATTTAGGGTTTTTTTATTTTCTTCAGTTTACGATAGCTCTTTGTACAGTTTTTTTTCTTTTTGTTTTCTAGAGTTTTGTCTCTAATCTGTAATTTGTTATGGTTATGGGACATTTTTGTTAGAGAGCCTTTTTTTTACAATGAGTGATTGAGTGAGATGTGTATATTGAGGTTGTAACCATTTTTCCGATAGTGCAATAAGTTCTTTTCGCCGGAGCTCAACGTGAATGTAACTCTCATTAATGGATGAACCACAGTAAATTACTTTGTATTCGTTTTTGCATTCTTATGGCTTATTTCTGTTTATGCATAAGTAATCATTTATCGATTATTTTGTATATTTGTGGCTCTAAGTGTTAGAGGTGGTCAAGGCTTGTCCCGACCCAACAACTTGGCATGCAAATCATGTAGAATAATGGCCTTCACAATCCTAACAATAACGACTATGCAGTGAAATTGTCTAATGCACTCTAAGAAAGTATGACTTAAAAAGAAGGGTACAATGAATTATATCCTAACTTTATGATGCACAAAAACTTTTCAAGGACGCCGTTTCAGCATTTTCGAAACGTTTCTATTTTTGAAACACCAAGAAACGTCTTTAGGCGATTTTTACAATTTTAAAATTTTTTTATTACCGTTTCGTAATATTAGGAAAATATTAAAAAGTGTTTCTCATTTGAAAACACATTTTCATCCATGAATAAAGATGAAATTTTTTGTTTCTAATTCAAAATTTTTAATTTTTTCTAAAATTTGTTTGAATGTATTATAGATTATATGTTTATTTTTAAATTGAATAATTATTTTTTTATAATTTTTTATATTAAAATTTATATTTATAAGAAAATCTCTATTTTTTTATTTATATGTTTTTTCTACATTATTATTTCATACTTTTTTAGAAAATGATGTTTTTTGTTTCTATTTCATATCGTATCTGATTTTGGTGCTGAGTTAAGAAGGCACAAATAAAACGTGTACAAAAATTTTGATACTTGAGAATTCTAAAAGAGATGTAGAAAATGTCAACTATCTCGAGAATAATTACAAAGATCTAGTCTCCTTTAACTTATATAAAGAGAGGACTTCTATAGATAAAATTATTTTCCTACAAGTTTATTATTCTTCTTTTTAAATTTCATTACTAATTTAATTAAGCGTAAAAAAATATATCAAGAGACTTAATCTTGCCTAATTTTCTTGTAGGTGTAGCCCCCAAGGAGTCAGTCCGGATGTACAAACCCAATGTCCAATTCTTAAGGTAGCACGTGATGCCATTGATCAAACCAGATCTTAGCTTGAAGCTTAATTTGCAATGGATCTTATCAACTCCTCCCATTATTTTTAAAACATTATTCAACAGCCCCCCGGTCCACTTCTGCTCATTATCTTTTATATATATATATATATATATATATATCAATTTTTGATTGATCATTACTCCTTAGCTATGTTTAATTGCAAGGGTAAAACTTAGGTGGAAGGAAAATGAATTTCTGGAAATTGTAGAGAAAATGAATTTCTAGAAATTGAAAGTTTAACCTGTTTGATGGTATAATTTTTTACCTAAAAAATGATGTTATTTTTCATCTTTTGGTGTTTGATTGGTAATATTTTTTTATAGAATTTGGTCATTTTTTTGGCATTTTGTGTTTAATAGGTATTATTTTCTATAAAAAATGTATCATTTTTCATGGAATTCAATGGTAAAAATGTATTGAAAAACACTGAATCCTGTATAAAAAAATCAAAATAACAACGTATTTTAGGTTAACTAAATCATTTTCCTAAAAAAATGAAGCCACAAAATAAATTTTTTTATTTTTCAAAATTATTAATTTGTACATGATATTTCATTTTTTTCTATACGTTTGTATTTATCAATTATTCTTCATTACAAAAATCAGATACAACACAATTATTTTCAATTTTTGGTGTTTAATAACAATAAACACACTCTATCTCCCATGCCCAAACCCAAACCCACTATCTCACCCTCTTTCAATCTCTCAAATAGTTAATCTCTCACCCCCAAACCCACTTTCTCACCCTTTTTGTCTCCTTCTCGCCATTGTCGTCAACCCCCACCGCCAACATTGTCGCACCGCAGTCAACCCCCACCGCCAACGTTGCTGCACCGCCGTCGCCCCTCAACGCTGCTGCTCTAGCCCTCCCTCTCTTCCTCTGCCACCGCTCTCGCCATCCCTCACTTCCTTCGCCGCTTCAGCCTTTCCTCCTTTCCTCCACCACCGCTCTCACCATCCCTCATTTCCTCCGTCGTTGATTCTGCCACCGCCAGTCAATCCGTTGTTGCCACCACTGCTCGATCTGCCGAGCTTCAGTGAGTCTCTCTCTTGCTCTTTCACTTTCTCGCTTTGTCATTGTGAAGACGCCAAGCATAATAGGTTTGACTATTTCAATTGTTTGAAAAATCGGAGCTCCTCGCCCTAAGGAATTTCGGTTCCTTGATTTAAAGGAAAAACCCATCACACGAGCATAAGTGGGAAAATGAGTTACCTGAAAAAAAAATAGCTATCAAACACTACACAAGTGAAAAATTGGGGGAAAAAAATGTTTTTTTCTCTTAAAAAATGGCTATCAAACGGGGCTTAGTTGTAATTACCACAAGAACATCCAAGTACATGCATACATACATACATACATCTTAATTTCGGAAAGAAAGTTGGTTGCTTGCTTAAAAGAACAGATTGAAATGGTTTCATCAGTTCCATCTGCATCTTCTACAACTGAAGAAACAAACTGCTGCTACTCCTACGACTGAGCAGCTAAACTTTAGGCCTTTGACGACACCCGAGCCGGCGTTGAGGGTCTTGTCGACTCTATAATCACCACCGTTCCCCGGATGTTTATTATTCAACCACCACAATCACAACCACACAAACAGATTAACCCATTCGCCCAAAACCCATTCAGTTTTCTAGTCATAGACCTTCACGGCGGAGATCCGGTCAAGCGTAGGGAGGAGGTGGTCGAACAAGTCCGAGCAGCATCGGAATCATGGGGCTTCTTCCAAGTGATCAACCATGGCATCCCTGCAAGTGTTTTGGAGGAGATGATGAGTGGAGTCCAAAGATTCTACGAGCAAGATAGCGAGGTAAAGAAACAGTGGTACAAAAAGGATTTAGCTAGGGGTGTGCACGGTTCGGTTTGGCAAATTTTTTTCATTTTCAATACATCAAACTATATTGACAGTTTTTTAACAAAATCAAACTACGTAGTTTGATATGCGAAATTCTTAAATTGCAAATCGCATAATTTGTGGAATTTTCAAATCATGCGAAACCACAAATCCCAAAAAACTGGACGATTTGAACCAATTTAATATTATGTGGCACATTTTCGTGGTGTG
The DNA here is from genome assembly GCA_036245055.1 of Diospyros kaki. Taxonomy (NCBI): domain Eukaryota; kingdom Viridiplantae; phylum Streptophyta; class Magnoliopsida; order Ericales; family Ebenaceae; genus Diospyros; species Diospyros kaki. The sequence goes on along the minus strand of BSEG01000006.1, from coordinate 24,677,178 downwards.
CCAATTTTTTTGAACACCATAGGAGCCAATGCCGATCCTAGGTAGCCGCATGGGCCCTCCTCCTCAAATCCAACGGTTAGGAACCTTTCAAGTAAGCTCAAATTCAATTAATAATAACAAATTATTTTGGCGTGAGAAAGTTGCAATGTCAAATTCAATTAATATAAAAAATTAGCAGCAAAACATTATTTTGGTGTGAGAAAGTAGCAATTAATACATTGGAGTGAATTGTGCATAGTGACAATTAATGCATTGTAGTGAACTGGGCATAGGGCAGTGTGCTCCAAGTGCACAAGAAAGAAATTTAAAATTGAATTGCCAGTTGGCATCTGGGAGTGGGCTACTTGCCTATGTAGATATATATATATATAATATTTTATAATTAAAGAAAAAACAAGCATTAATGCAACAAAACTTCGCTTTTCCTCCAAACTCCAGACTCCAGTGCTTTGCCTCTCATCTGTGTGCATTCCTCTCATCTTGTTTCTTATTCTGTGACTTTTATTGTCTCTTTGCGTGGTCCTTCTCAAGTCTCAGCTCTATTCTTCTTTTTTTGTTATGTCAGTAGCACACAGTAGCACACAGTAGCTACCAGTACCAAGCACCCGCGCCTCATTTACTTTGCAGAAGAGGGAGTGAAAATAATCTGATTATATATATATATATATATATTGATGCACAGAATATTTACATATTATTTCTTGAATTCTTTCTCTTGTATTTTTCTATTAATTTGTTTTACAGATTTCAATTCGAATATCAAATCTAATCAGGTTCTATTGTTTCTCGTTCAATTACATTTGAATTTGATATTATATTGATTTTCATATTTAAATTGTTCAGTTGCATTTGAATTTGATATTATATTAATTTTGGCATTTAAATTAATTTATTATATCCACTAAAAAATATTTGTCTGGAAATGAAAAAAAGAAAAAACAAAAAAAAACTTAGGAGTTTATTCTATCTCATGTAGGAACGTTGGATAAGTTTGTTACTAGGAACATTAGTAATACAATAGTAAATGAAGAGTGTATAATTTAGTAGATAAAGAGGTTTAAAACGACATGCAAGAACATGAATTAGGAGATGCTGAAAATAGAAATAAGCAAGAATATAAAGATTTAGACACAGAATGCTAAACTTACCCCTTGGACATAACTGATCCAAAAAATTAGAAAAATATTGATCAAAATTTTATAGACTTGTTGGTAGAAAAAGATCCTATAAGAGGTCAAGTGGTTGATTTTCCTAAAAATTCTGAAAATAGGCATTTCTCTTCTACATATTACACTCGTCATTTATCAAATGGTGAGAAGAGTGATAGAAAATGGTTGATATACTCCATTTCATTAGATAAAATATTTTGCTTTTGTTGCAAATTATTTAAACAAAAACAAAGCAATATTCAATTAGCTAATGAAGGGACAAGTGATTGGAAAAATCTTAGTTCTAAACTGAAAAGCCATGAAACAAGTATTGGACATATGGATAACATGAGAAAATGGATTGAATTAGAAAAACGATTACAAAATAATTTAACAATTGATAAACCTTTGCAAGATCAAATCAACAAAGATATAAAACATTGGAAAGAAGTTTTTGTGAGAATAATTTCAATTATTAGCTTTTTTAGTAAGAATAATTTGGCATTTCGTGGAAGTAATGAAAAATTATATGAAGAAGATAATGGAAATTGTAATACTCGGGAATGATTTGAAGCTATAAATAATTATTAATGAAGGGTACAGGTGAAATTTTTGGAAAAATGAGGCTATAAGGTACACTGATGTAGTTTTAGACTACCGAATTAGATAAATGGAGTACCCTGGACCCTAGATTGCCAAGGAAAATGGTATAGTATCGACGAGTGATTCAAGTTATGATTTTAGGAATCAAAAGAAATGAGATCAGGAACAGTTTTCGGTACAGTTGTCGGCCGGGCTTGAAAAACCGAATGATCGTAAGGGATGTAAGACTTGAGATTTCTAGATTCAGATACTTGAGGAAATAAGATATTTTAAGGGATTGTGGATGTTTGGAGATAAAAGTTCAAGTTTTGATCTAGGGGAAAAATCATAATTTTTAAGGTTCAGGTAAAGGTGTAATTTACCTAAAAATCAGGGGTATTAGCGTAATTAACCCTTTCTCCAGGGACTAAAATGCAATTAAAAATTAGCTCGAGGACCATGTTGAAAAGGGTCTAAGTGCAATTACCCAAAAGTTTGAGCCAAAGTGTAATTCTTGAAACCTTTTTACTAAGAGTATTTGGGAGATTCAGGAAAAGTCTCTTAATGACTTTAGAGATAAGGATGAAACCTCATGATAACGTTAGAGATATGATGAAGGCTCATGATGACATTAGAGATAAGATAAAACCTCATGATGACTTTAAGGATAAGATTTGGATAAGATTTGATAAGATTTGATTAGATAAGATTTGATTGGATAAGATTTTGTTAGATATGATTTGATTTGGATAAAGATTTGATTTGAATAAGATTTGAGTCGGATAAGAATGATTGCATAAAATCTTAAAAGATTTAGAATGATTACAGAAAATCTTAAAAGATTTAGAATGATTGCAGAATATTTTAGAAGATTTAGAATGATTGCAAATGATCTTAGAAGATTTGGAATGATTACAGAAAATCTTAGAAGATTTACAGTGATTGCAGAAGATCTTACAAGATTTTGGAATGATTATATAATATCTTAGAAGATTTAGAATGATTGCAGAATATCTTAAAAGATTTAGAATGATTGTAGAATATCTTAAAAGACCTTAGAAGATTTGGAATGATTATAGAAATTTTAGAAGATTTACAATGATTGCAGAAGATTTTAGAAGATTTGAAATGATTGAAAAAGATTTTGGAAGATTTGAAATGATTGCAGAATATGAATTTCTTGGTGGCTAAGTTTCCAAAGCTTATAAATAGGGGGTTCATGGCCAAGGATTCTCTCATTCGAAATTGTGACAAATTCGTGCTAGATGAGAGTGTTTCGGGTTTAGTGGATAGAGGGCTTTTAAAGCATACGTGAGGCATCACAAGCGTAGAGCACTTAGGTAGCGCGTGAGGACGTGCAAGAAGGTGGTTTGGTCAAAAGACTTGAGGAGTTACACGCAAATCGAGGTTGGGCACCAGATTCAAGGTGTTCTGAGTTTCGTTCGAGGTGAGTGTTTTACTAAAAAACTTGGTTTTGACTTGTGAGTTGTTCATTACTGAAACTTGGTGTTTATTCTATCTAAACGTGTTGTGATTTTATGAAAAATTGTTTTATTGCATGTAAACGGTAACCGGTAACGGTTGGTTTTATGAGGGAGGTTCGACCCTAAATGTTTTGAACTTATGCATTGCATTTTATAAAATGTTGTTTATATGATGCATTGAATTGTGAAATGTGGCATTGTCTTGCATTTTGTGTGTTCGTATGGAATGTCAGCCTGAGATGTTGTCTGGATAGTGTAGCCATAATTCTCCAAGGGCGTGACGGAATAATAGGGATATTTGATGCTAGTGTGCATGTCAGGATAGCTGCCTTGGCTTTCGTGCCAGGCCGTTTGGTCAGGAAAGTTGCACTAGGATGATTAGGTGGTCCATATTGTGTTGTTCATGTGGGATGTCAGCCTAGGATGTTGTCTGGATAGTGTAGCCATAATGCTCCAATGGTGTGAAAGAATAATAGGGGTATCTTATGCTGGTGAGTATGCCGGGATAGCCACCTTGGTTTCCATGCCAGGCCGTTTGGTCAGGGAAATTGTACTAGGATGACTAGGTGGTCTATGTGAAATTTTGGAGTTGGGATTGCGTGGTAGTTCCTGGATGCTTAGAGTAGGAATATAATCTCTGACGTAAATGTGGTGAGCCAGGTTCTTGCATTGATGTGACCCTCTTGGGTCGAGAGTTGGTAACAATTGTTCTCAAGATGTTGAAAAGATGCGTTGGCTTGCCCCTTTTAAGCTAGAATCGCGTCATGTCGATGTGTCGGTATGGTGGCATAACTTTTAGAGAGATTGCTCTTTTCCTATGGTAGGGTTAAGCGCTTGGGATTCCCTTAGGCTAGGGCTTGCTGGGTGTATTGGTTTATTTCATGTCTTGCATTCATTCATGAAAAATGTGTTTTTGAACTCTCACTTAGATGATTCATCATCTAATATGGACTTTGTTCCTGAAATATTCAAACGTTCCAGGTGAAGGAAGCAGTGCGAAGGGAAAGGGAATTGCTGAGGAGTGACGATAATTAGTGGATGTTTTATATTATGTTGTTTCAATTATGTTGTTTATTTTGAGGATGTCATGTAAAACGTTGGTTTGACTTTATTTTATAAATAAAGTGGGTTCGGTTATGATTTATTGAGGTTTCGATCTAACTTTCACATACCTGTCTTAGTTTATTGATGGTTCATAATTGATATACTAAGAAAGTGTAACGGGATCTTCGGGGAACGGTTTGTGTTGAGTTTCCGTTGATTGGAAAAAAAATATCTCCGAAATCTTATGTTACCTAACGCTCCTGGAATTGGGGTGTTACAGAAATTTTCTAGGTTTAATTGAAATGATCATTGAATTTGATCTAATTATAAAAGAACACGTTTGACGTATTCAAGAAAAGCAAATTCACTATCATTATCTAAGTCACAAAATTCAAAATGAATTCATACTCATGTTGGCAAGTGAGATCAAAAGTGCAATAATTAAAATAGTTAAAGAAACAAAGTATTTTTCAGTGATACTTCACTGTACACCCGATATAAGTCATGAAGAACAAATGTCTCTAATCATACGATGTGTAAATGTTTCAACAAGTCCAATTAAGGTAGAAGAGTTTTTTTTAGGATTCCTTAAGGTAGACGATACTTTAGGGTAAGGACTGTTTGAGGAATTAATAAATGCTCTACAAACACTTGAAGTTGATATTGGTGATTTAAGAGGTCAAGGTTATGATAATAGTTCTAATATGAAAGGAAAACATAAAGGTGTGCAGAAAAGAGTATTAGAAATAAATCCAAGGGCTTTTTACACTCCGTGTAGTTGTCATAGTCTTAATCTTGCAGTATGTGATATGAAAAATTCATGCATAAAGGCTAAATCATTTTTTGGAATTGTGCAATGCTTATATCTATTGTTTTCATCTTCTACAAAGCAATGGAAAGTTTTGCAAGATAATGTGGAAGGCCTCACACTTAATCAACTATCACAAACTTGTTGGGAAAGCCGAGTTGAAAGTATTAAAGCAATAAGATTTCAAGCTTCACAAATAAAAAAATGCTTTAACTCATTTGATGGAAACATGTGATGACCCTAAGGCATTTCAAGATGCTAAAAGTCTATTAGAAGACATTATGGATTTTGAGGTCTTGTTTGGTATGATTATTTGGTATAATATATTGTCTGCTATTAATAGAGTAAGTAAAATGTTACAAAGTAACGACATGGTCATTGATGTTGCTATAAGTCGCTTGAAAGCACTTATTTCTTTTTTTGAAACATATAGAGAAACTAGATTTGAATCTAATATGATTATTGCTATAGAAATTGCTACTCAAATGGAAATTGAACCTATTTTTCAAGAAAATGTATTATTCGTAGAAAGTAACAATTTGATGAAAATGCCAATGATGAGATAACACATTCAGTTGAAGAATCTTTTAGAGTTGATTATTTCTTATATGTAGTTGATCAAGCTCTTTTTTCACTTAAGTGTAGGTTTGAACAACTTGAAGAATATGAAAATATTTTTGGATTTCTATTTGATTTGAAAAAATTATATTCTACAGATTATGATTGTTTAAAGAGATCGTGTGATAAATTAGAAGAATATTTAAGATACAAGAGGGATTCAGATATTGATGGACAAGAGTTATTCTCTAAGTTGAAAGTTGTGAGATGTTTGCCAAAAAAAACCAAGAAGGTAATTAAAGTGTTAGACTACATGAAGACAATGGATTGTTGTTTTCCAAAAGTGTGGATCGCGTATAGAATACTTCTGACCATACCAGTTACAGTTGCTTCTGCAGAACGAAGTTTCTCAAAATTAAAATTGATAAAATCTTACCTTCGGTCAACAATGTCACAAGAAAAGTTGAATGGATTGACGATGGTGTCTATTGAAAATATATGTTGGAACAAATTGATTGTAATAGTTTAATTATTGATTTTTCATCTAAAAATGCTAGAAGAGTAAATTTAAAGTGAAATATTATGAATTTTAAACTATTATTGTGATAATTTTGAATGCTTTTATATAATAAAAAATTTTATTCATATTTATTACATATAATTTTATTTTTAAATATTAAAAATTTTATATAAAATTTCATATAAAATCCTTAAAATCAAATTTCACTTAAGACCCTTAAAATGTCAGGTCGACCCTACTAGGAGCCCTTTTGTTGACAACAGCAATTTTGATTTGTACAGCGCACCCGCCGCCGCTAACTAGAGGGACACTCTCTACCGTGCCATGGCTTCTCTCCCTCCACATCCTGAACACTTGCCTCACGTCTGCAGGTGTGTGTAGTGTGTATTTAATAAATTTTCTTCTTTCTATTATATTTAAATATTTTGTTTTCCACAACACTTGATGCATGGTTTGACTTTTGGCTCCTGTTTTAGGGGGCTGGCACCGATGCTGTATCATCATACTGGAGAGAATCTCAAGTAATGATACCAGATAAGGAAAATATATGCTACTGTCGTGCATAATATATAATATATGCAGTAAATTTTTTATAATAATTATAACTCAATTTATTTTCCTTATAAATGCATGACTTTTTTAATAATTAAGATATGCAATTTAGGATGAGAAGGTTGTAGAAAAATTAATTTCATTTCCTACCAATAAAAAGAAAAAGAAAAATTCTATTTGTGAGCATTTATGTATTGTTTTTCTTGTTGAATTGAAGATGCAAACCAGTCAAATTAAATGATACCCCCCCTCACACACACACAAAATTTTTGTTATGAATTTTATTGTTAACAAGATATAATAATAAATTTATTTCTAATTTATTTGATTCGAAATGTCGTCATTTGATCATCTGAATCTATAAGGAAAGAAACAATTAGAGGGCGCAAGAGGGTCCCTCTGCAAACACTCTGATATTATAAGTCAGACACTGAAGATGCCACAAACCATAGAGTAGAATTTTAACTAGTATCAGAGATGTACATTTTCTAGAATGAGTGTCTGCCTATTTATAGAGAGGCATGGAATAATGAAGTAGTCTAAAATTAAGATTCTTATAGATAACGTTTATCTTGACATTTTGAAACCTTGTTAGAATTTGGATTCTTATAAAAGATGTCTATCCCTGTATTTCGTAATCCATTTATAATTAGAATTCTTTCTGAATAATTGTTTATCATTTTCTTGGAATATTTTGTGGGATTTTCAGATGTTGAGTTATCCTATTTTGAGCATTGTGTGGGATCCATTGTATTTTAGGGAAATGTTTTGGCGGTAGTGTCATTCCCCAGGCCACGGTTGTGGCATGGTGATCATGGTCGCAATGGTCACATCATTGGTGCCCTAATGGCCCCACAGAGATGCCACACGGGGGATGTCTCTCACATCTGGCTAGTCTGCAAAGGCATCACCCACGAGCCTTTAAAGAGGTTGCGGGGGTGCGACCTGCAGCCTCTCATGAGCTTCTGCTTTTGCTAGGCTGCAGGGGTACTGTAACATCCCGCCTTACAAGGGCGTGCCACTATAAGGGAATTCTCGGGAATCTTTTTTTTTTCCAAGTTCATCATGTGCGGTGTATCAAGAACAATCTTCACATGCTTTAACATGCCTGACACATATGATGGCCGGTACCCGCGATGATTTCAAAAACAATCTTCACATGAGACATATTATTATGCAGTGGATATAATAACATCAAAATACCATGGCCTTCCACGAGGTTCATGCATAGTGTTTCCACACCAAAATATGTATTACAAAACTATCAAATAATAATAACATTATCATGCAACCGCTCATACATATATCAAAATAAGTACTATCGCCACAAATTGAAACCACAGCTATCATACTAAACACTGTTGGCCCTCAACTAACCACATCCTCGCCTTCGTAGTAGTCCCTGGTTGGAACGTTGAATGTTCCAAGGACATAACTCAGATTAGATGACAAAACATCTAAGTGATGGCATGATACAGCTTATTGAATGCATGAAACACACACGAGCATGGCATATACAAACAACAATAATATGCAACACGTCTAACTTGAGAAATCTCCCTAGCATACTCAACCCTCCGTGGAAAATCCATTCCACACACGTTTGGGGTTGACCTTATCGAGACATACTTAATCCCCGAGTGCCCTTTCGCATCACCCAATCATCGGGATTAACCTTACCCCATTTTTAAGAAGACCCCATCCCATCCCCCATGGACATAACAACGACACGAAAATCAATATCTCGATGATATGAAAAATCACATGTCATGCACCGACACTTTTATAATTAAAAATAGTTGATGCCATATACCACATGTTCAATATGCATACGATGCCACAAGTACATAAGTAAAACGCCTATGCATAACATCTCAAGTTTTGGAGGGTATAACCGCTCACTAGAACTGGTTCAAACACATGTAACCTAAGCTCGGGAGGGTAAAATCACTCACCTAAACCAATTACACACACATCAACATCTTCAAGACAAGGGTAAGACTGGAATCTAACTACTCACCTTAATTCGGTAAAAGCTGATTTTCTCCTCGAAAAGCGTCACACCTTGAAAATCATGCAATCCTTCCTTTTAACAGTTAAGTCATCTCTTGATTACCATGATGACTATAGAAATCAATATTTCTATTTTTTCATAATTTTCTCAATTTTTCCTATTTTTCTCTATTTTTCCAAACCTTTCTTTCCTTCGAAAATTCATAATAAATACCTAACACCTATTTTCTCCAAATATTTTTGCATAAACACCCCTAAAATAATTTTACAAAATATTAAAAGAAATTTCAAGAAAAACCTGGGCCTTATGCGCCCTCACGCGCTGGCGCGTGGGTGAGAGTGGAGTTCATGCGTGCACACGCGCCGGCTTGTCTTCTCCGTTGAAGGACGATTTCGATGGTCTCCAATGGCCAAACTGATTGCGGGGTCTTGAAGTAATCGACAAGGCGACCTTGATGGAACCTTCAAATGGCTGAAACAATCACCAAAGAAGGCTTTAAAACCTAGTTGTAAGTTGTGGCTCAGGTGAGCCTGATTTTCTGGCAAAGGCACTGAAACTCGATGAAACCTAAGCCAAACACCTCCAAATTCTCCAGATTTTCTTCCCAACCCTCAAAGAACAAAACTCCCTTATCCATGAGGCTCGATTCAAACAAAAACGTGAGCAATTTTGACCAATTTTCTTTTGAAACCCTCAGCCTTCTACCCCATTTTATACCCATTTTCGACGCCAATTTCCATCAAACCTCGATTGATCTTATCCCTTAAGCTCAAAATCTAGCCTTTAAATCAATCAAATAGCCCTAAATCATGAGAAAATGCCTTAAAAAATCTCAGCCAGATTTTCGATCCCATCCGCCATTAATACCGATCACATCGCAGCTTTTTCCAGCTAATGGTGACCCCTACTCGCTTCATCATCATTTGGAGGCTATCCTTGAGCCTCCAGGCGACCTTCTCGATACCCCAGGGTGGCTGGCCAGTGGCCATATCCTTGATTTTCCAACCTCATTTCTCCCCTATCCTTAATACCCCTAGACTTTCTAATAATTCCTCTACTGCCTATAAGTTCCAAATTATTCATTTCCCTCAAGGATTTCTGAAAAACTCATCGTTTCAACCTATCTCGAGCAGTTTACACAATCTGTACTTTTGCCCAGATGCCCTTAATCGCATGTTTTCAACCTCAAACCTTCGTGAATCTCTTGGTTTGTTCAAATACTACTTATTTGGAAAATTTTACCTTCCTTGACTTGCTTTGGTGTGAACTCTTTCCTTTTGTTCATGTTTCAGATATTGCATGTTGGCCCAAAACTTTGATAAATTCCATTTCGACTTCATAATTTCCAAAAATACCTTTGACATTAAATACTGGGTATTATAGGTGCCACCTACAGCCTCTTCTGTTGAGCTGTGGGGGTGCCCCTATGACGATCCAAGCTAGGACATGGGCCCTCCTAGCCACCTTGGCTAGACTGCATGTCCTTGCAACCACTTAGGCTAGGTTGTGGGCTGTTGAACATTATTGTTGGGTCGGTGCATTTATTAATTTTTATTTTATTTTGTACTATGCCATATCAATTTCTCCCTACTCTTTCATTCGAGTTTTCTTGGATGGAATAGTATACTGTGTTATGATATACCTTTTCTTCTCTTGCATTAAATGTTTTAAGCTTCAAGGCTGTTTTTGCTTGTTTTGCATTTCAATCCATTTTCACGTTATTGCTCTTCGATTTCAAGGATAATGAGCCTTAGATCACTCTCACACATTACCTATTTCAATAAGCTCTCGTAATTTTACACATGTTCTCCTTAGATCTACCAGCCACATAGGTTGTGCTAAGATGGAAGGATAGTGTTCAGTAACACCATACCTTAGTTCTATATTTGAATTGTTGTCTAAATGTCAATCATCTCAAATAAAATCCTTCTTGTCACTAGCTCCCCTGTCTGGGGAAAGTGAGGCTCAAACCAAGAAGTGACGAAGATTTTGAGATCATGATGAGCGTGTTAATTGAGGTTGGAGTTAAGAGCTCACACTTGGTCCTCGACCTGTTGTTGGTCTCGAACCAGTCCTGCATGTGGAATCCAATTTTAGTTAACTGTAACCAATTACCTTTGTGAACTTTTAGGGAGGACCTCTTAGGCCTAAACCGTGAAAGATAAACGAAGCTTAGGCAGAGCGTTGCTTAACTTTTAGTCTCGAGTAGATCAACAGATTGCATTGAGGTGATGACATAGGCAAGGTTGGGATGAAGTAGGGATGCTACGTAATATGGCTCCTTAGTCTTTTGTGAATGATTAATCTGTCATAGGACTTTTCCATTGAGAAGGATTGCATTGTCGTTCCCCAGTCCCTTGTGTAGTCTGATTTGTTATAAGACTTCACATTGGGGAGAATTGCCCTGCGCATTCCCCTTTCCTTTGGCTTTGACAAGGAGTTTGTTCATGTCTAAATGTTGTGAGGTCTTGTGGTCATCTTATCATTCGCGTGTGTTTGGGTTAGTCTTTTTTCCATTAATGCAGGTGACCCTTGAACATCTTAATGATCTTTTCTATAATCCGTTGGTGCTTCTAACTTCTATTTTCCTAGGAAGATGATCCTCAGATTATGTTCGTGCATCCCCATACTTTTTGACGTTGGTTCGCCTTAGATCATTTTCGTAATTTTGTGTTTCAGTCTTCTATGCCATTCTTATGCTTTATGAGCTCTTAATTCTTAGTTTATTCTTATTTCTCAGTTAGTAGCTCACACAATATATAAAATTTTTCAGTTTAGCTTTCGAATCATTCAACACTTTTTCCACTTACACTTTGCTTTTGCTAGGAGGGGGGTGTCGTGACCATTCCCCTACTCTTTATATCTTTGTTGACGATGAACTTGTGCATCTATATTTTCAATTTTAATTTGGTCTTAGTCATTTTGCACTTTTCAACTTTAGCTTATGCTTAATTGTTCTTTCACATCTATCACCTTTGATGCTAGGTTTTTCCTTTATCATTCTAGCTATTCTTGTGTTTTCTTTGATTTCTTGAACTCTCCTTATGCCTTTGCTCTTCGATTTTTTAACTGTTCTCATGCCTTCGTGCTTCAATTTTCATATTGTTATCACTCCTTATGCTTTGGTTTCCAAACTTTTCTTATGCCTTTATGCTTTGGTTTTCAAATCATTCTCGCATATTCGCACTTCGATTGTTAGACTATTCTCGCGCCTTCGCACTTTGACTTTTAAATCGTTCTCGCACATTCGAGCTTCAATTTTTGGACCGTTCTCACGCTTTTGCACTTCGGTTCTAGGCTTCATTTGTCTATTGGAGTTTCTTCCCATTTTCAATGTGTTCATTGTCCTAAAGAATAAAATACACAAAAGGGAACTATGATAAGATGAAAGTTATTTTATTCATTTATCAATAAATGACATATATACATTTAATCCTGTCTAGGACCTTAAGTCAGGGGGGTAGAAGTCTAAATTTGTATACTAATTTTGTTTAAGGTTAATAGATTGATTTATCCTAAACTTTGGGTCATTTTTCAATTTTATCTTTTTAAAAATTGTTTCAATTTGAGCTTAATACTTTAAGATTGATGGCAATTTTATCCTATGTTGCATAGGCGTGTGTTCTAGTTGACGTGGAGGATGAGGTGGCATGCTGATATGTCAAGTAATTGACACATCAACAAAATGACGTCGTTTTTCCTTATTCTTATTGTAGACCATAAGGTAAAATGATGTTATTTTTGCCTTATTCATATTGTCCCAATTATTGAATTGATTTAGGGTTTCAAGCAAGAAGAAGGGGAAAAATGGAGAAAGAGGCTGGATGGCGGTTGTTGGACAATAATAAATCAACGATGAAAGGTGATAAATCGACTACAAAAAGGTGAGGAATCGAGGCAATGCTACACAACGATGAATCGAAACGACTCTACACGGCGAACTGCAATGGAAGAAATGCACCATGACGGTGGTGGAATCAACGACTCACCCTAACTGCCATATAGTGATGGAAGCAATGCACGGTGATGACAACTAAATTAATAGCTCACTTCATATCTTGCTGTACGACGATAGTAACAAAAGCAAAGCACAATGATTGTTGCACATCGCCTTCCATCGTCGATTTGTCTCTATCTATTGCCATGTAGCAGCCGTCGTGTGACCTCTTCCTCCATCTTCCTTTTTTTCTTGGTTGAAACCCTAAATCAGTTTGACAATTGGGTCATTATGAATAAGGCAAAAATGATGTCATTCATCGTTTTTCCTTATATCAACAAAAATAAGGCAAAACAATGCCATTTTGTTGATTGACACATTAACATGCCACCTCATCCACCACGTCAGTTGGGCTATACGCCTGGACAACATAGGATAAAATTGGCATCAATCTTAAAGTATTAAGCTCAAATTGAAACAATTCTTAAAATTGGATAAAATTGAAAAATGACCATAAGTTTAGGATAAATTAGGCTATTAATCCTTTTTTTTATAACACACTAAAATGGTCATAAACTCATACTTCAATTAAATAGTTGATAAATCGATAAATTTAGAGAAAATGAAAAATATTATGCATAAAGAAAATGCAATACTAAGTTCAAAGATTGTGTAATCATAAAAGATATTGTGTTAAAATATTACAAATAAAACTACATAAAAAATTAAACCAAAGTTTATAATTGTCCTCAATGAGTACTCATATTTTGAAAATGATGTATGATTAACTCATTGTGAATGTTGTTGAAGACATCTCTTTCAATGTTTGTAATCAAACAGTCATTCATCCAACCATCTCCCATCTAATTATGAAAATGACTTTTCACAAGCTTCATTGTAGAAAATGCCCTATCTATAGTTGTAGTAGCAATAGGTAAGATAAGGGCCAATTTTATGAGCAAATAAACTAAGGGATATACAACATGCCTTTTTGTCTCAACTAACTTCTTAAATAAACTCCCAATTTTCTTGAAGTTTGCAAAATCACTACTAAAGCACATGTAATTGGTATAAATTTCAAGTTGATTGCCAAGTGCCATCAAGTCAACTTCAGAAAATTTAGATGGATAAAATTGAGAAAAACAAATCAATTTTTGCTTGTTAAAACCTGAAAAATAGTTATCAAGATTAAGACACTCCATACAAAGAAGAAATTTAGTAGTTATCTTAGGGAACAAGTCATTGAGCTCTTGAAGTTGCATATGTACAACAGTATAGAATAAATCTACTTTATAGTGATGTAAATTTGTAACCATTAGAGTTTTACGTCATGACCTTCCTTTGAGCATATAAGCACCATCCATGTTAGGAACATCAATATCTTGTTCAGTGAAAAACAATATGACTTCCTCTAATTGGAAGGAAACGCCAACACTTGGTGGCTCATGCAAGGGTTTTACAAGTTTTCAAAACTTTTTCGAAAACTAAAGATAAACACAGTGGAAACAAAAACAAGATCACCTTGCAAGACCTAGTATCAACTGCCATGTGCAACACAAAACCAAAACCATCTTTAGGGTGCTTAGTAGTATACCCTACTGGAGAGTTTCTTTGTTGATGTAACTGCTGAAATTCCACCTAGGGCAGCTATTGTCATCACCGAACAACTCTCGAACAATGCCTTCGAATAGTCTCACTATTTCAAAAGCATTTTTTGGACAACCAATTCGACCCCTAAAAATATGAGGGCCCTAGTCGGTCCACGCTTCGAATGGGGATGAAACCTACAAGATGGCCTATGTGCTAGCTAAGGCTCTTGTTAGTGATGAAGCTAAAAATGGGTTTAAGAACAAAATGGTACCAAGTCCAAAAAGTCTCACCATTGGACATGAAATAGCTACAATAGCAATAAGAAATCAAGGAGCAAAGAGAGCAAGGTGAGAAAATGGTTCAAGGGCTCTAGAACAACAAAAATTCCCAAACAAAGAGAGAGAGAGAGAGAGAGAGAGAGAGAGAGAGAGAGAGAGAGAGAGCAATAACATCAAATGCAACAACAAGCCTTAAATGTTCTCTTCTCCTTATTCTGTTATATATGAAACCCTAGCCCTCACAAATCCTCCAAAATAGACAAACCAGTTAAGGGAGAGAGAGGGGACAAGGTTGAGGGAGGGAGAGGCATACCGGAAGCATGTCGTCCTTGTAACGCCCCACTTTCAGAAGCGGACCACTACAAAAAAAAAGGCTTTTAACGAGGGAAAATTAGCAAGAGGATTAATACCTCGTCGTTAAAAGCATAATTTTCATGATTACAACGAGAAATTATTTATACTCTTGCTAAATGTGGTATAAAATTAGTTTTTTAATGACAAGTTTTTAAATTTCTCACTATTAATTGAAAATCTCGTCGTTATTGAGTTTAGAAAATTAACAAAAATATTTCCCTCCAAATATATATCTATAATTCTAATTAGGTAATATTTTTTATTAATTTTTTTTACACTTAATATTCTTTTTTCATAGTCTTCATTAGGTCATGAGAAAACAACATAATCTTCCTTCCCGCCTCTTTTGGGAAATTTTCAAAACTAGGACCCCCGGTACTAAAATTTGCAAAAATAGGACACTTTGAAAATCTTTGCAAAACTAGGACTTTTGAGAGTTGAATGGAAAAAAATGCCCCCACTTTTAATAACCCCGCTATAGGATCCCTGTCTTATGGTCTTGTATTCTGTCACTCACATTCTGACTCGGCTGCCGTTAATCTCTCACGCTCGTCTTTCTCAAAGCCATTGTTGCTGCTTCTTCAAAGCCATTGTTGTTGTTATTCACTTGCCAAAGTGTTGCTACTTCTTCATCAAGCATCTTATTCACACCCATTATTGTTATTCCTTAAGCGTTGTTGCGTTCGCACATCAATCAGCTTCTCTAGATCTACGTATTTAGTTATTTTCTAATCTTCGACAAGATAGTTTATCCTCTTTTCCAAAGTTATGAGTGAAAAATTATGCATTTCGCTAGTTTGGACATAAATCGGTTGATATATCGGCAATTTACGTCATGATATATTTCAACCAATATAGGTTTAAACATAGAAGCATCATGAAAATGATATATTGGTTTCATTATCGGTTGAGGTCTTATGTTAACTGATATATATTAACCGATATGACCTCTTACAACCGACATTTAGAAACCGATATAAGTTAGGAAAATCGATATGTTTTAAATTTATTTTAATTTAGAAATCGTTTCAATGTATGTTATAGGAATGGAAGCTCGAAGACTTGTCTTTGTTGTTGTGATGTATGGAGGTCAGTGGAAATATGATGTTGATGCGAAAGAATATAAATACACGATTGAAGAATATGGGTCGGTACTACGTGTGGAACCAGATTGCACATTCAACCAACTCATAAGTTCCCTATATAGCAAGTTCAACGTTAGTACAACAAAGAAGTCAGTTGTGCTAAAGTATAAGTATAAGCACTCGGTTCTATCCGCACTTCCATTGGAGATACATAATGATACAGATGTTGAGTTCTTTCTATTGGAATGCTCTCGGATAGAGTCTAGAAGCCCATTGTGTGTTGATTTTATGGACAGATTACTACTGCAGACACAACCTAAGAAAATGGTTGTAGAGAATTATCCCGTGACACGCTTGGGCAACGATAGTCCAACATCGTTTAAAGACGAGGTTAATCGTGATGATGCTTTGGATGGAAATGGTTTTGAAGATGTTAAACGAGATGATATTGAAGATGTTAATTGGGATGATGCTGGACATAGGGTTGAAGATGTATTCAATGCTGATGATGCTAAAAATTTGTACATTATCAATGTAGACTCACGGGATTGTGCTGAGCAGCCTACTTTTCTCCCATCTTCGAGATTATCAAGGGTTAGTGCGGGAACATCGTCGGTTGTGTCAGATGTTGAGTTGAACAAAATTTTTTCGTCAAAATTAGAATTACATCAACGGATGAGTTTGTTGGCTTTGAAGAATAATTATGAATACAAAGTGGTTAAGTCAACTAAGAAGGTAGTTTACATGAAATGTAAGCACGGTGATTGTAAATGGCAGTTGAGGGCAGCCACGCTTGGCACTTCTTTTGGTTGGACAGTTAGGAAATATGTAAATACTCATTCATGTTCATCTTCAATAATGCACTGCGATCATTGTCAGATGAAGAGCAGAATAATTGGTTCTTATATAAAAAGAAGTTTTGAGGATGTTAAGCGTATTTATAAGCCTAAGAACATTGTCCACGATATTCGCAAGGACTTTAGGGTTAACATAAGTTATGAAAAGGCATGGAGATCGCGGGAAAAGGCTTTGGACATGATCAGGGGGGGTGCGGAGGAATCATTCCAGTTGCTTCCATCTTATCTCTACATGTTGAAGTTGAATAACCCCAAGACTATTGCAGAATTTGAGAGTGACTGTGGAAACAAATTCAAGTACCTTTTTATGGCCATTGGTGCATGCCTTGCTAGATTTCATCGCAAGATGCAGCCTGTCATTGTAGTGGATGCTTGTTTCTTTAAGGGCAAGTATCTTGGTAGTTTGTTTGTTGCCACGTGCAAAGACGGTAACAATCGTGTTTATCCTATAGCGTGGGGAGAGGGAGATTTTGAGAATAATCCCTCATGGGAATGGTTCTTCAATAAATTGCACTCTGCCCTTGGTGATGATATACCTGATTTGGTATTTGTGTCTGACCGGCACAAGAGCATCCATAAGGCAGTCAGACTGTGTTCCCTAACTCATTGCATGTTTCATGTATATATCATATTGGTCAAAATGTAAAGGCTAAGTTCAAAAAGGAAAATATGCACGCTTTTTCTACAAGGCTGCGAAGGCATATCGACAATCAAAATTTAATGGATACTTTATTGAGCTCAAGCGATATGGTCCAGCCATCGGTGCCTATCTTAGAGAGGCTGGTTTCAGTTGTTGGGCACGTGCATATTCGGATGGCAAGAGGTTTGATATAATGACCACAAACATTGCAGAATGCCTCAATACAACTCTAGCGGATGCGCGTAAATTGCTGATTCAATGTTTGATGGAGTATATCAGGAATATGCTGCAACAATGGTTTTATTAGAGATAGGGTGATGCTAGTAAAATGGGTGGATATATAACAGCTTGGGTTGAGGGAGAAATAGGCAAAAGATTGGCATTATCCTAGTATTGGCATCCAAAATCGATTGATATGTATAGATTTAGTGTTCATGATGGTCACTTTGGGGGTATTGTCGACTTGAAGGTGAAAACTTGCACTAGTAGAGTGTTTGATTTCGATAAATTGCTATGTGGTCATGCCCTGGCTACTGCACGTTCACGTAATATTGACCCATACAGTTTGTGCTCCTCATACTACCAAACAGAAGCTCTGCTGTGTGCCTATGCCGATCCGATAATGCCTGTGGGCAGCCAAGGCGATTGGACCATGCCGGCAAAAATTATGTCTATTAAATTGCTACCGCCAACATGTAGACACAAACATGGAAGACGTTAGATTTGTTGAATTCCTTTAGCTGGTGTAGAGAAGAGGAGGGTAAAATGCAGTCGTTATGGTCTAATTGGTCACAATCGCTAAACTTGCTCTAATCCAATAACTTTGTTGTCATAAACGTTTAACATACATTCAGTAATTAAACATTTAAAAGGCTAATCTTTTAATAAGAACAACAATGTAACAGGTACCATTGTAGTATTAAATAGGTTAATATATATCTGTTAATACAACAATGTAACAGGCACCATTATAGTATTTGTCGAATTTCATCTTATGGAATCGATATCGGTTAATACATATCGATTACTTAACCGATGTGTGTTAGCCGATGAAAAATCAGTAAGAGGATATCGGAAAAAAGGCATCGGTTTCAAATCGATGAAACATAACTGATGTATCTGTGGAAATATTATCCATATAATACATTGCAAACCAATGATATCACATATAAAGGATGTCTTACAGGTCGCCAAACTTGCTGTAATCCAATAATTTTGAATCTTAAGAAATTTGTTATGGGGAAAACAATATCGGTGTATTCATATCGGTTAAATAACCGATGTGTGTTAACCGATTAATACTAAGGAAGTCGACATCTCGGTCAAATGGTATCAGTTTATATCCGATGAATCAGAACTGATATAATTATAAAGGACACCTATAACCGATACCATTTCCTCTAATAGAAAGATATCAAACTAATGAGGACATTATGGATGCATATTAACAGTTAAAACTTATATATTGGTACGATATAATTTACAATTTTACTAAGATTATATATACATTACAATAGTTTAGTTTTTCTTTCTCTTCTTGGGATCTTTGGGAGATTTTTCATATTCTTTATCAAGCTCGGCTACAAAATCCAGTGCATCCGATACTGCAAAAGCATAAAGATCCACAGCCATATTATATCTGTAAAGTTCAACATGCTCCTGGGTCATCTCGTTTATTGAGACATTATGGGCCATGAATTCCATCCATTTGAGAATAAATATCCCATAGTCACCACCCCTGCTAATTGTAAGCAAATAACATTTATAGCCATCATAATCCAAAAACTCCAAATAAACAAAGTGCTGAATAACCTTAACCTTACCCAATTTGCTGAGGACCTTTTTGAACCTTGAAGTCCTATTTAGGCTTCAACTTAAATCCAGGTGTTAAGACGTTGTACTTACAATCTTTTAGAAGCTTTGGAACCATATGTACAAGATACTCGAACTTAGTTTTGTAGTTTTTTGGTGTGGTTGAGGTATACACATGAACACATTGAACTGCGAAATCCAACGCTACCAAAACCCAATGTTTATCATTTACATTTGCAGGGTATAGCACAGCCTCAACATTTAAGAATCTGTTGGTATCTGTTGTCTCTCCCCAAAAATATTGGCAAGGAATATCATGCTCTGTGAAGTTTCTCCACTTTCCTGCCTTCAATTGATCCCATGCACTCTTCAATAATTGTTATGTGCGGTCAAAATCACAAATGCTTAGTTATTTTGAGAAGTAAATTCTAGTCTAGATAATATATATGGTTACGACACTTACACTAAATGTGCTTGGAACCAATGCTAATTTTGTATTGGTTGTCTTTGATTGTTTCATTCTTTTATTCAACATGTACACGTAGCTATCCATGTGCTGCAAAGATTTAAAAAAAAAATACCATAAGCAAACACGACTATAAATATCGGTTCGTAACTTACATACGAAACCAATACATGACAATGTATATATATCGGTTATATATATCGGTTCAAGATCGATATAGGAAACTGACTAATTAACATATAACCGATAAAGTGTAACCGACATATCTATACAGCAAAGGATATATGTAGGTAAGTCTCGGCTCTTAACAAATAATTATAACGCGATGTCATACACAACAAAACATATATAGTTAGATAATGATTTACATCAGATCGGAGCCATTGGTCTTTTTTTTATAGGATCTCAAAAAATTCCTTATCCATATAATAGCAGGAAGCTTTGATAACTGCTGTTGTATTTGGATCGTTGAGAAATTTATGTAAGTCCTCCACCCAATCATTGCTTGGAGCACCTGTGGGTTTGGGGTTCAGCTTTGGGAGTTTGGAGGTGAATGATGTTATTGAGTCCTCCTTCTTATTTGCCTCGGGGGGATTCAAATTGATTCAATGGCTTTTCTTTTGTGCCCCATCTACACACCCGTCCTTTGGAATGTCTCCTTAATAGGAGTATCTGCTTTTATTTCATCTAATGAGGGGTTTATTGACTCTGTTTGTGTCTTCTCTATCAATTTCTCAACCACAACCACAACCTCAGCAACATCACCTTCCGTCTTCTGCTCCTCCCCATCCTCCTCCATCGAAACCACACCTTCAACATCTTTCCTCTCCCCATCCCCCTCCACCTCATGGTTATTACTCTCGTCCTCCCTCTCAGTTACCGGTGGTTTGATTGACAATCGTTGGCAGATGAAAGTAAACATATTCTTCATGTCGGTGTTATCTTCCTTATCTCAGTTCAACATGTGCTTTAGTTCACTAAGCTCGTTTTTCACTTCCCTTAGCTCGTTTCTCACTTCACCGAGCTCATTTTTCACTTCCCTTAGCTTGTTTCTCACTTCACTGAGCTTGTTGCTCACTTCCTTCCTTTCCTCCTGAATTTCCTTCATTAAACCATCTAAATAGTTCTTTATATATATTTTTTCCTTTAGTTCAACACTTCTTCCTCCCTGGTTTATTGAGTTAACCTCCATTACATTTGCACTCCCTCCGACTCCTTCACCTTTATTTACTTCTTCTTCTTCTTTTTCCAATACACCATGTGCCTTAATAAAATAATCTCCCCTCCTCTCCTGTTCTGTTGGCACAATGGGGATAACTTCCCCATCATCAAATAAACGCCCCTGCAAAATTTATTCTTGGTTGATTTTTGTAGGTAGAAGTATCCATTTCTTCATCCTTAGAGCTTGAGGGCCTGATTCAATTCTTTTAACAATTTTGAGCTTAACCAAATGTGGCATGAGCTCAAATAAAAAAATCTTCATATGATACAAAATTAAGAAAATAAGTATTAGATAATGTGTCTTCTACTACTTTATAATACAAAAATTAGAATAAGACATACTGTTACATATATCGGTTCTAATAAGATATGTCAGTTAATATAATCGGTCAGATACTGATATGGTATAATCGATACGATGATCCACTGATATCGATCAACTAAGAGATATTGTATAACCGATATCATATTCGCATCGATTTATCCATATCGATGATCCACCGATATATACTTGTAAGGTAATTGAGACACCTCCATTATCATATGTCTTGTTATCATTATTCTATCTGAACCCATTCAAGATGCCTCGGCTAACACTATCTGTTGTAGAGATGAAGGAGTCATTTGCCCAGGGGAACCTATTAACCTCTGGCCAATCAGAGGCTAAGTGAAAATATCTGAGAAGTCACGGAAGCCAGGTTGCTTTCCTCGGGCTTCTCAAATGCTAGAGCAGGTTCATTAACAAACAGTGAGTGATTGCTCTGACCATTCTGGATTCTTCAACCTCCAAATACATTGCCAAGGCAATACTTTTGTGATTTGTTATTCTAAGAGACAAATTTTTTTTTAGTCTGCCACCCATTAAAAGAGGGACCTACAGAGGTGCAACACAAGAGACACAAATTTTTTTTATTTATTTTTATTGAATTAGTGATTTGTTATTCCAATGTAATGGTATGAAGTTTGTGTCAAGTTTGTGTATAATACAACATTAGTCTTTGGCATCAAGTTAAACTTGGAGCATGTATAAGTGTTATGGATGACAAATTTCCCAATAGTTGTATCAATTATAATGTAAACTGAAACCAAAAATACTATCAGTTCCGTTACATCAGTTATAGACAGACAAAATGTATACTATCAATTATCAGTTGTTCTAAATCGACTATAAAATGATAACCAACTTGTACTTTAGCACAATCGACTTCTCAGCAGGACTAAAATTTCACCTTCTATATATGGAACTTACTAATTGGTCAAATGTGCAATATGGATACACACGTACTACACAACAACATTTGTTGGTCAAGTACTTATATTCGCATCTATCAACATTATATTCCCACCGACCTCCATGATATATCATAGGTATATAGGTATATGAGTTGCCATTCTTATAAATTAGAAACAAACATATCGGTTCTGTAAGTAAAAAAAAATATCGGTAGAGACAGTATATATCGATTTTATAATATCGGTTAACATAAAATTATGACCGATACAAGAATACCGATATATCATTTGTTATATGATTTATATCCGTCATTATGTATCGGTTTGTATAAAATTAAAACCGATACAATCACACCAATATATATATATATATATATTTTCGCGACTGAACTGATATAAAACATTTTTTCGTATGCTTCTGGTTTGAACCTATATCGGTTCATATATCGATATCTAACCGATACATTAGCCGATAGATGTTCAAACCAGTGAATTGTGTAGCCTTAACTCAATCGAGCTTTAGAATGTAGAACTAGAGCAGTTCATTTGCATACCCCTTATGTAGTAATTAAAAGAATCGCATCGAAGAGGGTAAAAGACTCTGAAATTACCCAAACCAATCATCTTTGGCCAGAAGATTTTCAAAGATAATAGAATGAATACATACTTGCAATGGCTTTGAAGGTGACGACCGACAAAGAAGCAGCAACCCTAGATGCTTAGAACAGAGGATAAAGAGGACGAGCAAGAGAGATGATGAATAGGAGGAGTGAGAGAGATGTTCTGGTCAGCGAGCGACTGGGGATGTGCGTGTGAGAGGAAGAAGACGAGGGGATCCTATTGCCAATTTAAAGCGAGGGCATTTTTGTCCATTCAACTCTCAAAAGTCCTAGTTTTGCAAAGATTTTCAAAGTGTCCTATTTTTGCAAATTTTAGTACTGGGGGTCCTAATTTTTCAAATTTCCCACCACCTCCTATATCCCAATCCCTGCCTCTTCCTACAATAAATTCCAAATCCCTAGCTACCAAATCCAAATCCGAAGTCCCTCTCCCGTCAATCCAAATTCGCCTCTTCTTCCTGTCGTTGTTGTGAACTCTTCTTTTATACCATCGACAATCGAAGACCTGCATATCGTTGTTGCTTGTGTCAAAGTCCTCAATCTCAGTTTTTGTAAGTTTGTCTATCGTTGTCTAAAACTTTATCGATTTTTGTAAGTTTCTCTGTTTCTATAAGTTTCTGTAAGTTTATATCTAGGTAGTTTTTTAAGTTTCTATCATCTATTGATCTCGATTTCTATGTAAGTTTATTAAAATCTATAAGTTTCTACAAGTTTATTAAAATCTAAAATCAACTGCTTAAACATGATTCTTAAACATGTTCTTGAAGATGATGATTGGTTGGAGAAAATAATTTGTGTTTCGATGGAGTTAGGGAATCATTACATTTTCAAATTGAAAACAAAGGCCAAACAGCAGCAAAGCTTAGCCAGATTGGGGAGGGGCCCTAGGCTCAGTCAACCATCAATGCATCCTTCTTATCATCCCTTCAAGTTACCATCTCTCTCACTGTACATCGTCTTTATTCCACGTTACCCAGCAACAATGCATTGTTTGGTAGTTTTTGTAAATTCTTATCGTTAAAACTCTAGCCGAAAAATAATTATCTTAAACATGTTCGAATAAAGGCCTCAAAGAAAACACACAGAGAGAATACTTTTTCGATTTTACTGCATATTTCACAATAGGGATTTGTGTTTCATAGAGCATAAGGCCTCAATTTGCCTATGCTCACAATGGGCAAATTATTATTGTGAGCATAGTTTATTACAAATGCAGACACTTGTATGAGGAATTTGAAAGTCACTTTTAGACAATGAGTCTGGGTGTACTGTTGAGTAGTGTTGGAAACATTTGTAGACTGTAGTGGCCATGTTGACTAGCAGCTTTGTTTTCTAGGCCTTGAAACAGCTAGATTGATGACTTTAGCCTTCTGATATATATTGAGATCATGTTGAACACTGAAAATTCTTCCATCAATTGCTGCCTTGAATTAAAATTGCTCTCACTTGCTACACATTTTCTACAGGCTGTCTTTGTTTATATTGACTGTTGCTAATTAGTTGGTTAAGATAAAATGAATGGTTGTAATGGTATAATGTATGGGCATTAGAAGATCGGGCCCTTACATTCAAGGCCCAACACGAAATAAAAGACAATAGAATAATTTAAAAATTGCGTTTTAGCATAAAAGGAAAATTCAAATGGCAAAAAAAATATGATCGGTAGCAGCAACACTTCTATTTGCATCCATCTCGTCGAGCTACCCCAAAAGCATATATTATGGGCCAAAATCGGAGTTCGTATGCGAATTCTGAGCCCGTTTCTTTGAAGATGCATAATCAAACATTTTCAGATATGCTAACGCTGTTTCAACTTCATCCGTAACCCAACCCTCATCATATTCCATCTCACATATTTGCATCATGTCTTTCTTCTGTTCTTCAGCCAATTTTTATTTTCTTGTGGTCAACAAATCATCAACCTAAAATGCAACAAAAATAGCATTCTCAATATTTCCATGCCTAACATAAAAGGTTGCCTCAATTTTGCATTTTCCTAAAATCTTATCCACTTCAGTAACTGAATTTACAAGTGAAAAGAAAGACCAAAGTTTTGGTCAATTTGACTATACTAAGCTATTGGAACTTCCTTCAACCAAGACAATCAGTCAAACAGTAGCTTCAATCACAAATCCTGGATTGTTCCAACACAAACTTCCTCTTTTACGTGGCACTAGGGCATAAACTTGGAGTTTACCATGGTACTTGTTAATTGGCTATGAATGGTTGTAATGATATAATATCCTCTTAAGACATTAGCCAATGGTTGATTTGTTTACCATGGTTTCTATTATTACTGTCATTTATTAATGGTTATGAAAACATTGTTACTTGGCTATGAAAACACTATTTTTTTAGATTGTTGGCAGATTTGAATTAGACATACTTATATACATATTTGATTCTTATTGATATATCATTATGTTTTTGTTTGATGTTGGAACTCTCAGTTTACTATCATTCTTTATATATTGAAAATATTGCTTTTATTGTTTATTGTGACTGAAATTTGAATTAGTTGGGTGAAATTGCTGCCTATTTGTTGGGAAAAAATAAGTTTGGTTTGTTGCCTATTTGTTTTGATAATGAAAAAAAAAGGAGATGCTTATAATGGTATATATATAGTTGAGAGTTTGGTTGTTTGAGCTTATTTGATGATTATTGAGAGTTTGGGTGATTGAAAGTATGTTGAAATTTTGAATGAGTTGAACAGTTTTATGATGGAGGTATATACGTGTTGATATATGCTGAAATTTTGTGTGTTGCAATGGTGGTTCGTTGTGAACAAAATTATTTGAAAAATGAATTGATGATGTAGACTCTATTAAGAACTTGTTGGATGTTGATGCTTGATGGTTCTAAAATAGCTAAAATGTTCCAATTTCCTAGAAAAATGGCACAAAACAATGATAGAAAAATTAGAATCCAAGTTGTCCCACATAAACATTCTGAAACACCTTAAAAATAACTAAATGATATAAGAAATCACTTGTCTTGCCAATATACGGAATATCAAACAAGTGTCATTTTTCTTTTTGGTTGTAAAATGTATTTGAGAAAGTTTGAGAAATGTAAAATAGTAAAGAGATATAGCATAAGAGAACTTGTGCTTCATTTTTTTCTCTTTCTTTTTCTTTATATATAATTACCCTTTTTATACAAATATTATCATTAGAATTTTCCTACATCCAACTAGTATTAGGATCCAACTTTTGTACAAACTATTCTGTAATTAATAGAGTAAAATTGTTAACAAAAGGTTTTTAAATTCACTACCCTTCCTAGATTTTATTCTTATTGTTATTAAAAAAATGATCAATGTGGGGAACATTGTAGGATTTAATTATAGTTATGCTTATAATTTTTTTTTTGGTTGAAATCTTATGGATATTGGAAACTATAGGCACTTGTTCTCATAACTAATTTATGTTTACGCTAAGGTAACACTAACTTGTTGGAGGATTCAATCTACTCTTGCATTGTATACTTTTAACTTATATAGAAGATCTATAGACCAGAGGGTGTTCCTAGTGAGTCAGGCTCCTTATTCTATGAGGGTAAAGGAAGGGTTGTATTTCTATGCAGCCTTTCTCTTGTATTTTTGCAAAGATGTTGTTTCCACACCTCAGACTGGTGACCTTTAGGTCCCAAAGTATCAACCTTACTATTTATAGTTGGGTTTCTAAGATAAAAGAAATTAATAAGTTGTTAGCTTTGGGTTAGGGGAAAGGGGAAAGGTGTCTGCTCAAATCTTTTGCAGTACTAATTCATCTTTTATATTTGATTACATTATGACTTATGAGATTTATGTTTAGATCATCATACAATGCTGTAGAATGACGAGTAATATGATTTTGTTTCTTTGCAATTTGTAGGTATTTGAAGATACAAGTTGAGCAGGAAACTCTTGGTATTAGTTGTGAATAATACGTGGATTCTATCTATACTTGTAATAATTTTTTGTAATAATTTTTTTATTTTCATTATAGGGAGAGATTAGAATAATATGAAACTCATAGTTTTTTTTCTCATTTTTTATGATTGTGGAAGGTATAGAAGCTTTTATAATGGTTGTAATTAATAAGTAATGAAGGCCAATGATCATTTTTTGTATATATCTTGTTTTCTACTAAATTAATGTGATGACATTTTTGTTATTAGTATATCTCTTGTCAAAATTAATAGGTACAAAATAAATTTTTATATAATAATAAAAATAGTCATTAGAATTGTAATAATAATAATGATGATAGATAAATATGTATATATAACGACGAAAATATTGATCATTGATATTATTTTTAGTGATTGGTAAATATAGTTATAACAACAGGACTATTCGTCATTCATATTATGTTTAGTAATGGGTAAATACTGCAATAACGATATTATGTTTAGTGATGGGTAAATTTTACAATAACGACGGGAATACTCATCGTTAATATTATATTTAGTGATCAGTAAATATTGCAATAACGACGAGAATGTCCATCGTTGATATTATATTTAATGACTGGTAAACATTGTAATAACGACGGGAATATCAATCGTTATATATTATTATCAACAACCACACACATTGTTATAACGACGAGAATATTCGTCGTTATTATGAGTTTTAATGATGGGACTTATGCCCCTCACTACTTATATTAACGGCAGTATTTTTTTTCCATCGTTAATACTTTTAATGATGGAAGCTTTAACGAAGGGCGATGACGGAATTTTTCCTGTTGTTAAAACTCTTTAACGAATGGAAATTGACTTTTAATGACCACTTTTCCTCTCGTTAAAAGTCAATATTCGTTGACATTAATCTTAAAATTTCGGGAATATATATATTTTTTTAACATATACTCAGCATCATTCAACATAAATCAATCTTGATAATCCCGATCTACTATCTCAACATATTAACTTAAGAATAAACTAAGACTAGTAACATCATCACATCAGCGGAAGCAAGAATCGAAGCCTCGAAATTACATAACCGAATTCACTTTATTCATAACATAGAAATTGTTTGACAAGACATTTAAAAACAAAATACATCGAGTCTCATCTACTAACATCTCCAGCATAGACTAATATAAGCTAACAATTACCAACGAAGTCAATGGCTACATGTCGATATGAGCTTGCCTCAGTCTTGGATCCTGCTCTGCTTGCTGGGGCGTCATTTGCAAGGCTCGTTGAGTCGATTGCCACCATTTTTCAGCTTCTTCTTCTAGCATGAAGGTAGCGTAATTGACCTTCTCATCATCACTGCACTGCAGATGGTGAAGCAACTTCTCGGTTTGCTCTATCCAGTACTCAGCCATACTAGGGTCATCTTCTGCCCTTCTTCTGAACATCGGGGGTCTTTGCCAGCGATATTGATCCAGCATATGGGATGTGTGCCTTGGCGGCTCGTTTGTCATTACACAGGTCAGCAGATTTTCTAGAATCCCTTCCACTTGATCAAGTCTATTCTCGCTTTGCTCTTCTTACCCCTCATGACTTGTGGCATGATTTGTAGAGCGACTACGGTGTCTGCTCGTGGAGCGATTACGGCATCTGCTCATGGAGCGACTACGGTGTTTGCTCGTGGAGTGACTACGGTGACTGCTACTACTACCACTCTCCTCTGGTTCGTTGAGGTCCGCAATTCTCCAAGTTTTAACCATTTGAAAAAAGGAAAACACTTTCTTAGCCAGTGCCAAACTTACTTAAAGATAACCTCAATCTCCTTAATGGGTTTCGGGTCCCACAACTGCCTTAGGGGTAACCCACCCAGGCCCAAATCATGAACCGACAATCTCCAACTCAAAAACCTTCACGAAGTTTAAGATTATACCTTGGCCATACCATCTTCTAAGTCGATACATACTTGACTTGTTCCATGAGTCATTTTCCTCGAGGTAACCTACATCAATCCTTGTAAGTTCTACTTGGAGATCCTTATCATTAAGATCGATTTTCAAAATCCTTAAACCTTATTCTCACTAACAGAACCATCCTAGGTTTCTCATTCCCTATAATCCTAGATCCATACCAAATCGTTCTAATACTCGAACCTCAATATTTCATACCACCTACTCACAAACCTAATTTGATAGCTAGGTTAAGTCTCATCAAACTAACTATCCATGATTCAATCATTCTCAATTTCCAAAAATACCCCTGAGTCTCCAAGTCAGGCTCTTTCTAAGTCTCCAAATAAACATTCGCTCTAGTACCCACTGTGACAGAGCTACTTAAATCTCCAAGATTTGTCCTAAATCACCCATCTCTAGGTTATCAACAATCCATAAAACTCCATCCACCAATCCCTAAATCTTCAAGTAGGGATATTTTTCAATTCGCTCTGATACCAACTGTATTTTCGAAGAGGACGTTAATCTCAGAATTTCGGGAATATATTTTTTTTCAACATATACTCAGCATCATTCAACATAAATCAATCCTGACAATCCTGATCTTCTATCTCAACATATTAACTTAAGAATAAACTAAGACTAGTAACATCATCACATCAGCGGAAGTAAGAATTGAAACCTCAAAATTACATAACCGAATTCACTTTATTCATAACGTAGAAATTATTTGACAAGACATTTCAAAACAAAATACATCGAGTCTCATCTACTAACATCTAAATAACAATATAAGCTAACAATTACCAATGAAGTCAATAGCTACATCTCGATAACTCCCTTTTCTTTAGCGCTGCTACCTTCACCTGGAACGTTTGAATATTCTAGGGAAGTAGTCCAAATTAGATGATGAATCATTTAAGCAAGAGATCAAAAACATTTTCATGAATCTATACAAACATGAAACAAAATCGACATATTCCAACAAACCTCAGCCCAAGAGAATCCCACATAGCACTTAACCCTAGCTGGGGAAAATGCAATCTCTCTAAAGGCAATACATCCACATCGACATATTGGCATAACACAATCTTGTTTAAGAGGGACAACCTCAACACATGAACTCGAGTATCACCCCACATCATGTCTAGGCATTACGCTCACACTCGAAAGCATCCAAATCCCAACACAACCTTGGCTACTTGATGATTAACACTATCCCTGGGAATCCATGTCTGCCTCGGGAACAATACTACCGCTCAATGGTCCCGGGGTGGTGTCCATTCGCAACCCTGCCACTTTGAGCCAGTCCGGGGTGGTGTCAACTCGCAGCCTCGCCACTTGGGTCCCGTAGGGTGAAGTTCGGTCTCAGCCCCGTCCCCAATGGGTATTTTCCTTTAGCACACTTCCTTAGTGCTATCACTCAAGTACCTCACACAGGTTGACAACTCACATCCCACATGGACATCACACAAACATGCCAATGCCAACATCATCAATTATACATCATTTAAAACATCATTTCATGTACATAATTTATCGAACAAAATTCAATGCACATGCATAAAACATTTAGGGACGAACTACCCTCATGAAAAACAATCATCACACGTTAAAACCATTCACATGGATCAAAGCATCTTTTGCTTGTAATCACATCAAGTTTTAGATAATAACCACTTTCAATCTCACAGTAAACCATTCACATGCCACAAAACAAATTTTTTCGATAGAACCACTCACCTTTAGACGCAACTTAAATTTCCTCGAAAGGCGTGCACCACCTCGATTTACGTGCTAACCTCAAACTTCGTAAAAGATACTTCACTTCAAGCCTCAAGGCACCCTAATCATCATATTCATTTCAATAAGCTTCAAGATATCATTTTCTTCTTAATTTCCTCACATTTTCCTTATTTTTCTCCCATTTTTCCTCACTAACTTTCCAAAATAATTATCTCCTCAAACCTTTTTCAGAATATTTTTACATAAAAATTCCTAAAATAATATTCCAAGCATTTTGAACAAAAAAAAATAGAAAATAGCTCCTTGGCACGTGCCCCCACGCACGGCGATTGTGATCTGTGGGCAAAGCCAACGCGTACAATACACGTTCTTCGTCTTCTCCAACGAGCTAATCGCCGGCCGACGACCGGAATCCTTCCTCGATCACACCACCAGAAAGCCTTCTCCAAGTGATCATGATGCCATTTCTTGCTGCCTAAAAGGAGCACTGGAGGTGCTTCAACCGAGAGCTTGAATTCTCGGCCTGCCGCCGGCCTCTATTTTCCGGCGACACCTCAAGGCGCCACCAAACGTGCACGAAAATACCCCATTTTTTCCAGAAACCTTCCTTAGGTTATGGGCTTCAAAAGCCCTATGATTTCAGCCCTCAATTCGTTCGCTAGCACCCCCGATTATGGGCTTCCAAGCGACCATGGGTGTTCGAGCTAATGCCTCAAACACCTAACGCATGCCTTGGGTGTCCCAAAAAAAGTGAAAAATGGCCTCGATCGGCCAATTACAGGCCACGCCATTGCCGACCGAACCACTGTCAATTTTCTCTATTTTCCGGCCACCATCGAGCTCGTCAACAGCGTGGCTTGGGTCCTTTAGCTTCCCTACCTGAGATCTCGAGATACCAATGGTTAGAAGCCTCGATCGGCGACTGGCAGGGGCTCTCGGCCATGGCAGCTTCAACATTCACGAAATTACACTTTCGCCCCTCCAAATTTTGACTTTTTATACTTTGCCCCTTCTCATCAATCCCTGAACTTTCTATTATTTCCATTAAGACCCTCAAGATGTAAGATCTTCATTTCATCCCTAGAGATCTTGAAAAATAGTCCTTTTGACCTCTCTCGGGCAATTTTAAAAAATTACACTTAGGCTCGAATTTTCGTTTCGATTGCAAACTCTCCCGTTTCAACCCAAACTCACGTAAGGGTTGTTCTACGTGCAAAATCAAGGTCTCTCAAGGGTTTTGTTGACATTTTGGAAGTCCCTCATGATAATTCAATTTTTTGGCCTAATTCGAAGCTGTACCGAAAACTGTTCCCAATCCAATTTCTTCCATGCTAAAAATCACTTTTTGAATCGCTCATTAAAACCACGTCATTTCCTTTGATATCTAAGTTTTGGGGTACTCCCTTTGATTATTTGGTGACTTATTTTTACTATTATACCCATTTTTGGTATTTAAATCTCACTTAAATGACGTGGCAACCTTATGCCGAAACGGGATCTTATAGTCCTCTTCTTTCATGTGTCCCTTGAAACAGTTTCAGAAAACAACAAGAGATTGTGTTGAATGTGACCCTCGGTACAAGAAAATGGTTAATTGGTTTTGAGGACGTGGTCTACCAAATTGAACAAGTCAGCAAGGATTAATCGATATGTTATCAACCTGTCGACCAATTTGATCAAGGTCCAATCGACCACCTCCAAGAAGGTAGACTGGTAGACGCGTCCAACAATCGTCTAAGGCGGTTGGATGACTAGTCTATCACCTCCAAGAAAGATGCCTCGAGAGAAGGTTGTCCTGAGAGAAAGATGCCACCAAAGAAGGCTATCCCGATAAAGAGATGCCTCGAGAATAGGTTGTCTAGAGAGAAAGATGCCTCGAAAGAGATATACCCCGAGAGAACTCAAATTTACTTGTATTCTTCCCGTAAGGAGCTTTAATTCTTCCAGTAAAAAACTACAAGAAAATAAACGAGTTAGAAGGCTTGTGGGGAGGTTCACCCGCGAGGACCCTCCAATGCCTAAGTCAGTGTCTCGAAAGGTGAATAGTAATTTTTGAAGAAAGCAATGAATATCCCAAAATAAAATAGGTAAGATAGGATAGTTTTTACCCAATGGTTACCCAAAAAAATCCCCTTCTATTGTCCTGTAGCTTGGCTTTTATAGGGCACAGGTATCGAGGGGGACACGTGGCCTCCATATCTTTCAGCAAAGAATGGTCTCTGCTTTTGACTGTCCTCCTTCAGCTTCCCCAAAAGGATCTCTCAGTTAGTTCCAAAATGATTTTTTTGAGGCCTCATCCCAGTTTCTGGTTCTCTTTTGGTCTCCCCTGAAAGAATCTCTCGATTAGCCCCGAAAGAATTCTTTCGGGTGTTTCTAGAAAAGCTTCCTATCTTTTGTCTTCCCTGAAAGAATCTCTCAAGCTCCCCGAAATATTTCTTTCGGGTGTCTCCCGAAAAGCTTTTTTCTAACCTTCTTTAGGGGTGGCACCACGCTATGATAAGGAAGTATCACTTTCCACTCCTATTCTTGGATCAGGTTCTGGAGAGAATAGTAGGTCAAGCATTCTACTACTTCCTAGATGGTTATTCAGGTTACAATCAAATCAAAATTGCTCTAGAGAATCAAGAGAAAACAACTTTCACATGTCTGTTTGGTACATTTGCATACAAACACATGCCTTTCGAACTATGTAATACACCCGCCATTTTTCAAAGGTTCATGATGAGCATTTTTAGTGAGTTGGTTGAGAATGTTGTGGAGATTTTTATGGATGATTTTTCTGTCTATGGAAATAGTTTTGACGCCTGCTCGAAAAATTTGAAAAAAGTTTTGACCCAATGTGAAGAAACTCGCCTTGTTCTCAACGAGGAAAAATGTCATTTTATGGTCACTCAAGGCATTGTCTTAGGGTATATTATAACGTCCCCACTTTCAGATATACAATGAAGCTAAATACAAGCTACTATCCCACCTAGGCGTTATGAAAATCCTTACTAATGGAAGCGAAGGATTGAACCTGATAGGTAGCTAAAGCTAGATAAAAAGGATTTCCAATAATAAAACCTTTAATATAAGCACACCAAAATACGTGACTTCCAAAATTCATCAAATATCTCTTACCATGTTCACAATACATACTAATCATGACTTATAACTTTAACAGCATAATAAATAAATCCAAACCTTACGTAAACCCTGTTTATATAACTGCGATACACAACTCTCAAACAAACCCAAAGATTACATAAGATCCATAGTACATGGGTAACAGGAAGTTAAACTAAACTTCAACCTCCTCGTAGGTACAAGAAAGAAGATACATACATGCTTACGCGAGACAAGAAACATCTCAACAAGAAATTCAAGAAAGGGAACAGGTCATGCATAAGCAAACAAGTATAAAGAACAACAAGAATCTTCCTTTATCACCATTTCCTCGGCCAGTCATCATGTCAAACATCTCAGCCTCACCTCTAGGCTAAGCCCCACCTCTGGGCACGTGATCGTGGTCCAACCCCTCATGCCTTACCTCTAGGCATGGGATTACCTCCCCGATCATCGTGATGTTCCACCAACAAGTTGCTAATCATCATGTTCAAATTTCAGTCCCACCAACTAGCCATAAAATACAACACAGATATGCGTATATGTAGGCGGGATATGCTCAAAGCAAGGAAATATGAGATGTAAGCCACCAACAATGAGATGTTGTATGACAAAGCAGAAGGAATATGATATGCAAGCCACAAGCCACGCACGAAAGCTGTCATGGTCAATCTCGATGCAACAAAGTAGAAAGGAAATGCTCGAAACCAAGAAAGCATGAGACGTAAGCAACAATCACCCACAAATGATGAAACCAAGAGTGATCAAGAGGAAGAAAGAAGCATGTATAAGAACCATTCACCGAAGTGTTAGGTTTGAAATGCTATGGTACACACCAAGAGGAGGGGTGAATTGGTATATAAAAATTCTTTTTCCATAAAAATTCTTTTAATGAAAGAGAGATGTCGTCTATAAAGACCACAACTTCATTAAACCTCAAGACCTTGAAATGGCACAATGAGGTATCAACCATATGAAAATAATCTCGTCTTGACAATGAAGAACAAAAGAATAAAAGATATGAAATCTTTTTCAATGAGAGGTTAAATATACGAATCAAGTGAGGAATATAAAGATGCTTGAAAATATAAATAAACAAAGAGCACAAGCAAGAGATGGATACACGGATTTATAGTGGTTTAACTTAACCCAAGCCTAATCCACTACTTTAGCTCCTCACTAAGCATTTTGCAAACAATTCACTAAAACTCCTATCACTTCAGATAGGCCCTCTAGCACTAAGTTAGGAAATACAACCTCTTACTTGAAAAGCTAGCCCTCTAGCAATACAAGCTAGGAAAAACAAGAAAGTGCAAAAGAGAGATTCCAAGAGTATACACTCTTAGTTACAATGTCTCTCAATAAAGATACAAGGCTTGAATCAAATGAAACAGATTCAGTATAAAGCCTTTTGAGAGAAAAGTTGAAGCACAAATGTAAATCGAGAAGTAAGAAATAATTCGTAAGCCCACTTCACTTCATTCCCATCCATTAGCCTCTTCTTAATCATCCATGACTTGTATTTATAGGCATCCTACAAGATCTAAGAGAAAACTAGTCGTTTGTGACCGCTGGGTTTTGAAAAACTAATTGTTATAGTTTTATGCGAAAAGAGTTAGTTAACATAAAAATGGTTAGTCGACAGAATCAAGTAAGATAACAAGCTTGGTTGACAAACAAAATAGGTTGGTCGACCAAGTCATAAAAACAATAGGGCACTTAGTCGACTAAGATAAAAACAGACATGACACTTAGTTGATGTAACACCCGGTATAACCAGTGTTAAGAGAATAAGAATGGAAGTGAGAAAATTCCAAAAATGCCCTTGAGAAGGTGTTAGATCCTTGAGATTGAGGGTGCCATATGAGAGGGGTATTTCGATAATTTGGATAGTGAAATCCAATAAAAAGGGTATTTTGGTAAATGGGTAATAATTCCTATGTGGAATTAGGCGAGTAAGTGAATTAAATCCCAAATTTGTGTTTATGTGGAGATATGGGATTAATAATTCATGAAATAAGAATTTTGGTAATTTGGAGTGATTCCATAAAGGAATTTAATCATGGAAAAATAGGAAAAATGGAGAATATGCAATTTTTTGAAAAAATAATTATATTTTCCCTAAAATAGTGAATTAATGTGGTAATGCCACATGGATGGATGAGATGAGAATTGGAAGCTAAGTTTGTGTCTTAGAGTGACACTTTGCATAATTTGGGAGAAATCATATATATTAGAAATGTGGGAGCATGTATATATATATGTGGATTTATGAGTTGGAGAAGAGATTAAATTAAATGTAAAAAGAAATGATAATAGGTCTTTCAAGCATTTAATGAGAGGCATTATGGTGTTGGATTAAAGAAAATCCAAAAAGAAAATGTGTAATTAGTCACCATTAATGCTTGAAATTATGGTGAATTAAATAAATCTAATGGAAAATGGGAAAATGGTCACCCATTAATGCTTGGAAAATGGTGGGATTTATTTAAATGAAAATGAGGGATTTAAGTCTTTCAAGGTAGTCTCTCATGTGATGGTGGAAAATGGTCCCATTAAATTAAATGGGAAAGAAATTATTTATGTCTCTCAAGTGTGATGGTTATGAAAATAGTCCCATTAATTTAAATGGGAAAGAAATGATATTTCAAAGGATGAGATTAATTCTTGAATTGGGAGAGTGATCCAAGGGTTCCCATTAAATCTTGGAAGTTGGCATGGATTGCCAAATGGATGGAGAGATTTTAAAGAGAAATGATTGGAAGGTGGAGATTTAATCTCCAAATTAAATCAAAGGCTAGGATTAAAACCTAGCAAAGCACATGGATTGTGTTTCCTTTGGATGGTAAAGATGTTGTCTTGTAAAGTGAGAAAGGATCCAATGGTGGATTTTAAGCAAGACTTAATTTGGAGGGTGAGGATTTATTCTCACCAAATAAATTTAATGGCTAGGATTCATTCTTGAAATGTGAAGGGCCTAGTATAAAATGGCAAGTGTGTAAGACTTGCCTCCCTTTGGTCATTTGAAGAAAGAATGAAAGAAAGAAGAAAGGGAGAAAAGAAGTGAAGAGGCAGTAGGGGGGCTGCCAGCAGCACCTGCAGGGCTGAAGGGGCCGCCGTGGGAGCGCGGGTGCACGCAGGAGGCAGCGTGCGCCGGCGGCTGCACTCGCAAACGGCCGAGCGCGGGCAGGCGCGCAGGCAAGCGCACTGGCTGCCGTGAGCGACATGCTCGGCCAGAGCCCAGCGAGTCCCGCCGACTAATGTTTTTTAAAAATTGAAATTTTTGGGGAATTTTGGGGCATTTTGTAACACCACAAATTTCTTGAGCGTGTTATAACTTAGGATTTTGGGAATATAAAATTTTTCATATCTCAATAACTGTCATACATCACACAATATCCCAAAAACCCTAATTTACACCTCCTCAGCTTAACAAATCCAATATTAAATAGCTAAGACAAGTGTTAAAATTTCAGATGCGGAAGCTAGATCAAACCTGATATGGGTCACAACCATAACTCTTTATTTATCATACATAAAATCGTTCAAGACGTCTACAAAATATATTACATGAACATCATCTCTAACAAGTGATAACTGAACATCTCAAACATATCCAAAATTACATAGATTCGCACATAAATAAAAATATGTTAAACATGCTATAAGCAGTAATTTAAGTTAATTCTTCAGCTACCTCCTTTCCCTTATAGCCGCTCGTCGAACCTGGAACGTTTGAATATTTCAGGGACATAGTCCAATTAGAAGATGAATCTTCTAGTGAGAAACTCCAAAAAAAAAAACAGTTTATATCGATGCATGATCAGGTATAAAATGCATGAGAAAACAAGGAGAACTACTCCGAAGTGCCTCGTGAACACGTCAGCCTCCTCCAACGAGAGTTTTTTCAATGGAGCACGCATAGCGCATCTTGGGAGGTCCCTAACCATGTCACTTCGGCCCAACTTCGTAGAAATCATGCAAGCACCACATCCGTTGTTCCTTAGGCTCACGGTCTTCCCCACGAGAGCTTTCTCGATGGCGCACGCATAGCGCCTCTCGGGGGATATCCGACTTTTTCCCTCGGCCAACAACAAATAGGTATAACAGTATGGCCACATGAATTTTATAAATGCAACAGTTAAAAAGCCCATAGCATATATTTTTCAGATAAATACATGTCATATATGCAACATGATTTCACGTAAGAAAATAACAAGAGTTTATGTATAGGAACTTCACAAAACACATGTCATGCAATAGAAGCCTCTCATAAGAGAAATAAAAATATGATTTGGAGTATAGGAGTCTCACGGAGTCTCACATAAACCAATTTTTCACACAAAACTAGGTTTTTAAGTCGGAGCACTCACCTTGTTGGGTTATCTCTTCGACGGTATAATTTTATAGCAAACAACCTAGATTTCTGTAGAAAATACACATTTTGGTAAACCTAACCTCAAATATTTTATATAGAGTTGAAGGGTATTAAAGTAGGGGCATAAATGGAAAATTGCATGTAAAAAAGGCCCCTCACGCGCCCCCACGCGCAGTCATTTTTCGGCTCGTGTAACTCACGCGCAGGCACCAGATTCCGGAAAGCAACGGCTCATTTTCGTATTTCGGCCATATCTCCCTCGTTTTAACTCCGATTCGACTCCCGTTTGAACCTACGCGACCCTCTCTTCCCCCTCTATAGGATTATCAAAAAAAAATGGAGTTACCTCACTTTTTTGATGACTGATTTTGGCAAACTCCGGCGAAGACCCGCAACTCCGACGAGGCTCGTTCTCCGCCGCTTCTCCGTCGCTTTCTTCCCGCCTTCTTGCCGACCCTCCTTCTCTCTCTCTAGAGCAAGCTCCTACTCTTAGAGTGATTCACTCCTCAAACTTCCTTGGAATTGTTTGAGATCAATTCATGGCCTCTATTTATAGAATTCTTCAACCAATGATATTATGCCACTTGTCACAATCTTAGCCATGGACTCCAAAGACTCAAAGCCATAGTTGAGTGGCTTTTGAAATCCAAAACTATAATGTATTTAACTTTTGAAATCCAAACTAATTCCCCAAATTTCTTTCAAATAACACTTTGGCCCATATTTCAAGTTTTAAACTTTAACATTTTACCACCTTAGCTCATAATTTCATCATTCTTTCATTTGGATAATTTCTCTAATTAGAATTATACCCTCAAATATCAAATTTATCGAGATACTTAAAATCCCAAAATTATTAACTCAAAATTACTCAATATATACGATTTTTCGGAAGCCCCTTACCATCATTTGGTATTTTTAGGCTATAACTTAACTTAACTGAAAACCATTTCTGATTTGATTTCTTTCAGTGCAATAAGTCTCACCTCGAGACTCATTAAAATTATACCTTTGTCCTTAGGTATTTAAGCTCTAGGGCACTCCGTACGACTGATTCGGTCACTTGTTCCCATTTTAAATATATTTTTCGATATTTTAAACTCACTTAAAATACGTGGCAATTTCACGAAAATATAGGGTGTTATATTCTCCCCCCTTAAAAGAATTTGGTCCTCGAAATTTGAAATATACTCTAATTGATTGAAGGTTAAATAATTATGGCATTCTGGAATACAATTTCTGGAAAAAATTTCCTACTCTATTTCCATTTCCTCGAACAGATGAGGATATTTCTTCCTAATTATTTCCTCAAGTTCCCACGTTGCCTCGTCATCCAAGTGCTTTCCCCACTGAACCTTTACTAACGGAATCTCTTTATTTCGCAACACTTGAGTCCGACGATCTAAAATTGCTCCAGGTGACTCCGAGTAGGTCAAGTTATTCCTTAGCTCAATTGTCTCCACTCGAACTTCGAGGGTTGGATCTGGCACATGCCTTCGAAGTTGGGAGACGTGGAACACATTATGAATCCTAGACAAGCTAGGTGGAAGCTCCAATCGATAGACCAAAGGTCCGACTCTTTTCACAATCGGATATAGTCCTACATACCTTGGCTTCAGCTTTCCTTTACCGCTTCCACACGTCACCAAATGCTGGGGTGACACCTTGAGATACACTAGATCTCCCACCTCGAACTCTAGATCCCTTCTTCTTTGATCTGCGTAAGATTTTTGTCGGCTTTGCGCAACTCGAATTCTCTCTTGGATTATTCGAATCTTATCGGTAGTCTGTTGCACAAGCTCGGGCCCCAACATCTGTCGTTCCCCTACTTCGGTCCAACAGATAGGCAACTGACATTTCCTTCCATACAAAGCCTCATAAGGAGCCATCCCAATGCTACCGTGGTAACTATTATTGTACGTGAATTCTACTAATGGCAGATGCTCCTCCCAATTTCCTCCAAAATCAAGGGCACAGGATCTCAACATAACTTCAAGTGTTTGAATTGTCCTCTCTAATTACCTGTCAGTCTGGGGATGATAAGATGTACTCAATTTTAGCTGAGTCCCCATGCATTCCTACAAACTCTCCCAAAACCTCGAGGTGAACCTTGGGTCCCGATCTGAAACTATACTTACCGGTGCACCATGGAGTCGTACGATTTCCTTCACGTACTGCTCTGTAAATTTTCATACCGGTTGATCCATCCTCGTAGGCAGGAAATGGGTTGAATTTGTCAACCTGTCTACCACCACCCAAATGGCATCATTGCCCCTTCGGCTCTTCGGAAATCCTATCACGAAATCCATCGTGATATGTTCCCATTTCCACTCGAGAATTTCCAAAGGTCTCATTAACCCTACGGGTTTTTGGTGCTCAATCTTTACCCTTTGGCATATATCACATTGTGCCACCCTCCTTGCCACGCTAGCCTTCATCCCAGGCCACCAATAGATTTCTCGAAGATCTCAATACATCTTCGTAGCTCCTGGGTGTACGATATACTTAGCTCTGTGGGCTTCATCTAAAATTTTCTGCCTCAACTCTCGAAGGTTTGGCACGTACACTCTACCCCGAAACCTGAGAATGCCATTTCGCATCTCAAAATCTGGACTCTTGGGCTGGCCTTGCTCATCTACCCATAGACGTATACGCCGGTCACTCCCACTAGCCTCCCGTATTTCGGTCTCCAGATCCAGTCGAACCGCCAAGCCAGTTACTAGGACAGAAGATCCCTTTGGTACTACACTCACCCTCATCAGGCTAAAAGCCTCAATCAACAGCCACTCCTGGGCCATCAACCCGGCCATAACAGTAGGCACAGTCCTACTCAAAGCATCAGCTACCACATTGGCACGCCCC
Source organism: Diospyros kaki (assembly GCA_036245055.1). NCBI lineage: Eukaryota > Viridiplantae > Streptophyta > Magnoliopsida > Ericales > Ebenaceae > Diospyros > Diospyros kaki. Next base: position 24,636,429 of record BSEG01000006.1, on the reverse strand, counting down.
GAGTGATACAAGATGGTGCAGTCGTAGTCCTTCAAGAACTCCATCCATCGTCGCTGCCTCATGTTCAACTCTTTCTATGAGAACACATACCTTAGAATTTTGTGGTCTGTGAATACATCGAACGTCTCTCCGTATAGGTAGTGCCTCCATAGCTTCAGAGCATATACCACCGCTACCACCTCCAAGTCATGCGTTGGGTAGTTCACTTCGTGTCTCTTCAACTGGCGTGATCCATATGCGATCACCCGACCATGTTGCATTAATACACAACCCAAACCAACCTTTGCGGCATCGGTGTATACAACATATCCACCGGGCCCACTAGGCATTGCCAGAACAGGTGATAGAGCACATATTTTCATACTATTTAGCCCTCATATTTAGTCCTTTTTGCACATTAGTTGTGTTATTTCATTCATCTTGATTTTATTTCATTTTATTTTATAGGAATTGGGCTTCACACTATCTTATTTTATTTTTCCAGGTTTAGGGACATGGAGCATGAGATGGGGCATGATACATCTTGATGGCAATGAGATATCTTGGAAATTGGAGATAGAGAAGTAAGGGCAATTTTGGCAGATTTGACCTCCTGCACTTCCTTCAGTATTTTGGCCAAGATAATATTCCAGAATGAAGATAATGTCTTAAGAGATATTGAAGGGGACTTCTTGAGCTTTCTGGAATGGTATGGTTTGTCCAAATCCGAGCTCGTTTGGGCCTTCAAACAGCGCTTCAAAGTCGGGGCCAATAAGTTGGGGGCAAATTAGGAAAACTGCACAGATACTAATTCTTTAAAAGGCCATATCTTGGGCGTCCGATATCCAAATCAAGTGATTCAAAAGCCCAAGTTCATCTACTCTTTCTGATCTAAAATTCTTATGAAGAGGCCGAATCCCAGAACGCGCGATAACCTTTCCGAAATCGGCCGTCAAGTTGCAGTACCCTAGGGTTTCCTCCTTAAGCTCTATTTAAGCACCTTAAGAGGCCATTAAAGGGAGATTCTTGAAGGACGTGAACAGTAGCCGATTTTCCTCTTCTCTCCATTGTTCTTGTCAAGATGGAGGGCTAAAGTTTCTGTGATCAAGTTGCAACACCATCCTTGTTCCCGGTTTGAGTCTTGGATTTAATGGAAATCTGTTTGTTTTAGTTTTAACTTTGTTGTTTTCTTGTTTCCGTTCTCTCTTAAATCTGTGTATGTGTTGATACCGGTTGGATGAATGCATGCATTGTCTTTGTTTGGGAATTCAAGGTTTTTGTGCTCGGTTGAGGCTTTAACTGGAATCAAGAACAACCTGTTTGGATGGTAATCCAATCAGTCTCGAATCTATGCAATAAGGGGAATTAAAACTGATAGATTGAATTAAGAGGTTTCTGAAATCTGTTTATTGGTTTTCTTCCAAATCTTTGGCGGTTGTTAAAGGATTTTTCTGATTTTCGATTTGAGGATTAAAACTAAACAAATGGTTTATTGAGAAGGCAATGAAAACTGTGATAGAAGGATTGGTTTGCAACTGATTGCATCTTGATTTATTGTGTTCTTGTTCATTTTGTTTTCTGTTTTTCATCAAAAACTCCCCCCTTGTTTAGCCTTGTTTTGACAGATCCGTTTGAGGTTCGTTGGGAGACGACTTAGGGTTGCACCTATATTGCAAATCATCATCATCATACTATCTAATCTATTGGTGTTCGACAGCCCCGATCAGATTTTGGCGCCGTTGCCGGGGAACCAATTTCGTTTCTGTCAAAGAAGACTGATTTAAAAAAAAAATTGTGGTTGCTACTTGGTATATAGGTTGGAAACTAGCTGGTTGCGGGCTACTGGTCCAAAGCGAGTTAACCATACTCGGCACTGCTAGATACAACGCCACGTACCAAGTTTATGCCATAAATAAATCAAGAAGATCAAGAAGACCAGCAAAAAAACAAAAAACTCTTATTCTCTTCTTCTCTTCTTCTCTTATTCTCTTCTTTTCTTCTTCTCTTCTTCTCTTATTCTATTTTCTGATAGAAAACTCTTATTCTCTGTTTTGTAGGAGACCAGCAAGCTGCATCCAAGTGCAAGAGATAGCAACAAAAATCAGCAAGTGCAAAACAGAAGACTCCTATTCAGCAGATTTGACAGCCTCCATGACAGATAGCAATATTTAAGGATTGAGATCAAGAAACTGGTTCTATCCTCTTCCTTTCTCACCCTTACTTGATGTTATTTCATGTCTATATGCTTCCCTTGATGTTTTCTTGCATTTAGAGTGGTTTTTGAGGCAAAATAGGAGCCAGTTTTAAAAAAAAAAAAAAAACGATTTTGAGGCAAACAGTTACTGTTCACATTTTTTCACTTGCTCCGATTGGGCTGATTTTTGGTGTCCAAAGAAATGGGGGTGTGAGGAATCAATGTCACTTCTATGCAGTGAGGAGACCATTTTTTGGCCAAATTCCAACGTTTAGACCACTTTTTGGGCCATTTTGTGTTTCTCAGTAGTTGATTTTGTGTGGCTTTTAGTGTTTTTAGGTCCCTCAGTGTTTTTGTGTTGAAATTTTGTGCATGACCAGATCCTCTAAGGGCATACCAATTGACCTAGACCTTGAAATAGAAAGGACCCTTAGGAAGCAAAGGAAGGCTAGAGAGTTAGAGCTTCGGATAGCTGATAATCCTCCTACCTCTTCTGCCATTGCATCTGATATTCCTTCTGTTGCATCTGATATTCTTTCTATTTCTGTTTCTATACCTATCCCTGACTTAAACACAATGGCTGGTAATGGGAATGGAAATAATGGAAATAATATAAATCTTGGTCATTTGGATGGTAGAACCATTAGAGAATTGGCTGCCCCTGATGTGCACTATCAGTCTTTATGCATTCAATATCCCCAATTGGATGCAACCTTTGAATTGAAATCTGGGCTAATCCATTTGCTTCCCAAGTTTCATGGCCTTGCAGGTGAAGATCCGCACAAGCACCTCAAAGAATTCCATGTTGTTTGCTCCACAATGAGGCCACAAGGAGTTGATGAGGAGCAGATAAAGCTTAGGGCCTTTCCATTTTCTTTGGATGGAGCTGCAAAGGATTGGTTATACTACCTACCACCTGCTGCCATCACAAGTTGGGATGGGCTAAAAAGGATCTTTTTGGAGAAGTTCTTTCCAGCATCTCGAACAGCCGCCATTCGGAAAGAAATTTGTGGCATAAGGCAGAATCATGGGGAGACATTACATGAGTATTGGGAGCGATTCAAGAAACTGTGTTCTAGTTGTCCACACCATCAAATCAGTGACCAGCTGCTGATCCAATACTTCTATGAAGGTCTTATTCCAATGGATAGGTATTTGGTGGATGCAGCTAGTGGAGGAGCCCTCTCTGAAAAGACACCAGCAGCTGCTCAAGAGCTAATCTCCAAGATGGCACAGAATGCCCAACAGTTTGGTACCAGGTCAGCCATTCCCATGAGACAGGCTAATGAGATTGGTGTTGCTTCCATCAATGACCAACAGAGGATAGAGAACAAACTGGAGGAATTGGCCTCCATGGTCAGACAGCTAGCCCTTGATAAAGGACAGTCCCAATCTCAGCAGGTATGTGGTATTTGTTCATTATCTTCCCATGTTACTGACCAGTGTCCTCAATTGCAGGAGAATACAGAAGCTTGTGCTGGCATTTTTCCAGGAAGAGCCTTCCAGCCACAGCATCATCAGCAGCCACAACATCATCAGCAGCAACACAGATATGATCCATATGCTGCCACCTATAATCCAGGGTGGAGAGATCATCCAAACTTGAGGTATGGAGGTCCTTCCAACCAGCCATTCCAGCCACATCATCAGCAACCTCAGCAACACAGATTCAATGCACAAAGACCAAGTCAACCAATGCAGCAACAACAACCAGCCCCTAAATCCGAATCAAGCTTGGAAGATATCATGAAGCAGCTCGTTGCCAACAATCTCCAGTTTCAGCAAAGGACCGACACTGCCATACAAAATTTGGAGACACAGATTGGACAGCTTGCAACCAATATCAGTGAGCTACGGAGTCAGGGTTCGGGTCAGTTGCCTTCACAGCCAGTTTCAAATCCAAGGGGCAATGTAAGTGCTATCGTTCTCCGCAGTGGTAAGGAGTTGAGCAGCCAACCCTCTCCACAACCAGAATTTGGGCAGCAACAAGAAAGCCAAAAAGAAGATCAGCCTCCTCCCATTCAAAAGGATAAGCAGCCCACCATTGATCAAGATAGAGGAGAGACTTCTTACAACCATCCACTGCCATTTCCTCATCGAGCCACTCAAAATAAAAAGAGAGCAGAAGCTGAGTTAGACAAGGAGATCATGGAAACTTTCAAAAAAGTTGAGGTGAACATACCACTCTTGGAGGCCATCAGACAGATTCCCAAGTATGCCAAATTTCTCAAAGACTTGTGCACCCACAAAAGGAAACTGAAAGGAAATGAAAAGATCAATTTGGGAAGAAATGTGTCAGCATTGATTCAACCTGCCATGCCTCAGAAATGCAAAGATCCAGGGACTTTCACCATTCCTTGCACTATTGGAAATTTGCAATTTCATAATGCTATGTTAGATTTAGGAGCCTCTATTAATGTGATGCCTAAATCTGTGTATTCTTCTTTGCAGGCAGGTGCAGGCACATTGACATCTACAGGAGTGGTGGTCCAGTTGGCAAATAGGAGCACAGCATACCCTGAGGGAGTATTAGAGGATGTGTTAGTAAAGGTAAAAGATTTCATATTCCCTGCTGACTTCTATGTTTTGAATATGGAGGATGATCACACACCTGGACACGCACCACTCATTCTAGGTAGACCTTTCTTGAAAACTGCAAGGACAATAATTAATGTGCATGAGGGTACTTTATCTATGGAGTTCGCTGGTAACACTATTCAATTCAATATCATTGATGCCATGAAGTATCCCTTAGAAGATCATTCTGCCTTGCATGTTAACTTTATTGACTTAATGGTGGAGAAATCATGTGTTGAGTTGTATGATCTTGAGTCTGAATTCCCCACCATTCATAATTTTCCTGATGATATGCATTGCCTTCAGTGTCATGACGGACTCAGTAAGTGTAGTGCTTGTTCTGAAATAGATGAGTTTCTGAGTATTGTTGAGAGTGCACCTTCTCATACTATATGCGATTCTGATGTACCTCCCATAGAGGAAGTTTCTGTTGTTGAGAATGTATTGCAGGTAGGTGACAACATAAGCAGACTGGTGCCTTCAATTCAACAGCCACCCACCTTGGAGTGTAAGCCCCTGCCCGAGAATCTGAAGTACGCCTACTTGGCGGATGGAGACAAGCTACCCGTGATCATTGCCAACAACCTTCATCCTGACCAAGAGGAGAAGTTGCTGAATCTGTTGAAGCAACATAAGAGAGCCATAGGTTGGTCACTTGCAGACATTCCTGGTATATCCCCTTCCTTATGCATGCACAGGATTCATTTAGAGGAAGAAGCTCGACCAGTGAGACAGCCCCAAAGGAGACTCAATCCCACCATTCTAGATGTGGTCAAGAAAGAGGTAAGTAAACTACTTTCAGCTGGCATTATTTATCCTATTTCTGATAGCAAGTGGGTGAGTCCAGTGCAGGTAGTTCCAAAGAAGACAGGATTCACAGTGGTAGCCAATGAGAAGAATGAGCTAGTGCCCATGCGAGTGCAGAACAGTTGGAGAGTCTGCATTGACTATAGAAGGCTCAACCAAGCTACTAGAAAGGATCATTTCCCACTCCCATTCATTGATCAGATGCTAGAGAGGTTAGCTGGAAAGTCCCATTACTGCTTTCTTGATGGTTTTTCTGGTTATTTTCAGATTTGCATAGCACCGGAGGATCAGGAGAAGACCACCTTCACCTGCCCCTTTGGCACTTTTGCATACCGGAGGATGCCATTTGGTCTATGTAATGCCCCAGGTACATTCCAGCGATGCATGGTGAGTATATTTTCAGATTTACTTGAGCATTGCATGGAAGTTTTCATGGATGACTTTTCTGTTTATGGGACCTCCTTTGATGAGTGTCTAATCAGTTTGGGTAGAGTCCTGGAGAGATGTGTTGAGAAGAATCTTGTCCTAAATTTTGAAAAATGTCATTTCATGGTTGAGCAGGGGATTGTTTTGGGTCATGTTGTTTCCAAGAGGGGTATAGAGGTTGATAAGTCCAAGGTCGATATCATTTCTTCTTTGCCTTACCCCGCGTCTGTGCGGGAGGTACGTTCTTTCCTTGGACATGCAGGATTCTATAGGAGATTCATCCAGGACTTCAGCAAGATTGCCCTTCCAATGTCCAACCTGCTTCAGAAGGATGTGGAATTCAAATTTGATGAGTCTTGCAAGATGGCCTTTGAGGAGCTTAAGAGGCGCTTGACTTCCCCACCCATCATTCAGCCACCCAACTGGGACTTACCATTCGAGCTCATGTGTGATGCTTCCAATTATGCCGTTGGTGCTGTCCTTTCACAACGAGTGGAGAAGAAGTCACATGTCATTGCTTATGCCTCGCGCACTCTGGACAACGCCCAAGCAAACTACACCACTACTGAAAAGGAGCTTCTTGCCATTGTGTTTGCTTTAGATAAATTTCGCTCTTATCTCCTGGGTTCTAATGTTGTTGTGTTTTCTGATCATGCAGCTTTGAAATATCTCTTGAAGAAGCACGATGCCAAACCTAGGTTGATACGGTGGATGCTCCTACTTCAAGAGTTCAATGTTGAGATCAAAGACAAGAGTGGAGCTGAGAATCTTGTGGCTGATCATTTGAGCAGGCTTCCTTCCTCTTCAGATGCCACTACCATGGACTGTCAGCCTATCAAAGATGACTTCCCAGATGAGTTACTCTATCACTTGCATGGTACTGAGCCCTGGTATGCTGACATTGTTAATTTTCTAGCTGCATCTGATATCCCTGCCCATCTTAAGAGAGATCAGCTAAGTAAATTTAAAAGTCAGGCCAAGTACTATGTATGGGATGATCCATATCTATGGCGCATGTGTAGTGACCAAGTCCTTAGGAGATGTGTGCCCGATATTGAGTTTGCTTCAGTCTTGCATTTCTGTCATTCACTTGCATGTGGTGGTCACTTTGGTCCTCAACGCACAGCTAGAAAGGTCCTAGACTCAGGTTTATATTGGCCATCCCTTTTTCGAGATGCTCATACATTTTGTAAGAATTGCACACGTTGCCAGCACACAGGATCAATATCACGTAGGAATGAAATGCCTCAGCAACCCTTACTATTTTGTGAGATCTTTGATGTTTGGGGCATTGATTTCATGGGTCCTTTTCCTGTCTCTTTTGGCTTTTTGTACATTCTTTTGGCTGTGGATTATGTTTCGAAATGGGTGGAAGCTAAAGCCACCAGGACTAATGATTCTTCTATGGTTGCAGATTTTGTTCGATCTAATATTTTCTGCAGGTTTGGCATTCCCAAGGCCATCATCAGTGATCAAGGATCCCACTTCTGCAACAGAACGATGCAATCCATGCTCCGAAAGTATGGAGTCTTACATAAAGTGGCGACGCCCTACCATCCACAGACCAATGGGCAGGCTGAGGTTTCAAACAGAGAGATCAAGCATATTCTAGAGAAGACAGTCCAGCCCAACAGGAAAGACTGGAGCAAAAGGTTGGAAGATGCACTTTGGGCCTACCGCACGGCCTACAAGACTCCTATTGGCATGTCCCCATATCGATTGGTCTTTGGAAAAGCATGTCATCTGCCGGTAGAGATCGAGCATAAGGCCTATTGGGCGGTAAAGCAATGCAACATGGATATGACAGAGGCTGGATCCCAACGAAAGCTTCAATTGCAAGAGCTTGAGGAATTGAGATTGGAAGCATACGAGAACTCCAGAATTTACAAGGAAAAAACTAAGGCTGCTCATGACAAATTGATCAACAAGAAAGAGTTCGAAGTTGGCCAGAAAGTCCTCCTATACAACTCCCGTCTGAAACTAATGCCAGGTAAGTTGCGTTCTCGTTGGATTGGTCCTTTTGTGGTTACTCATGTTTTTCCTTATGGTGCAGTTGAGCTTATGGATGAGTCAACCACAAGGCGATTCACAGTCAACGGGCAGCGGCTTAAGCCATTCTACGAGAGCTTTCAGGAGCATACCATGGAGGAGCTGCATCTCCTCAACGCCGCCTACAATTGACAACATCAGGCTGTTCCTCTCTCCTTATTTTCTTCATTATTTACTTGTCCTATACTTGATTCTTGCTGCATGCTTACATTGAGGACAATGTAATGTTTAAGTGTGGGGGGAGGAGTTTTAGAAAATTGCATTTACCAAAAAAAAAAAAAAAAAACAAAACAAAAAAAAAAAAAAAAAAAAAACAAATTGCAAAATGAGGCAAATTGAGTTTGAAAGAATTTAGCATGATTAGAAAGTTGATCTTATCTTTTTGGGCTTTCAAGTAAATTGGAAATGAGTTTGGCTTGGTGAGTTGATTGAGGTAGTCTTTGTGGGGATATTTGTGCATGTTCTTGTCCTTTCTTATGCTATGCCTGCATCCACTGAATTATGGGTATCATTCCAGAACTTGTTTTGATCCTTTATTGAAGCTATCAGTGCTCATGCATGTGAAAAGATGATTAAGGCATTCTTTCATTTTATACCTAAAAAAAAAAAAAAGAGTGATCTTTTCCCTTCTTTAGGTTGAAGAACATTCATTGCATCCCTTGATTAAAAAAAAAAAAAAAAATTAAGCAAGTCCTTTGGAATCAAAAAAAAAAAAAAAAAAAGATAGAAAGGCCAAAGGCCAAGGTGAGATGGAGCGTAAAACGCACTCACCAAGGTGGGATGGAGCGTAAAACGCACCCACCATGCGAAAAAAAAAAGAAGGAAAAAAAAAAAAAAAAAGAAGGGTTCTATTTTCTGCTTGCTTAATAGTTCTTCATTGATCTTGGGATTGTCTTGAATGTTTTCTTTCCTCCTAAAGTTTACTTTTCATTGTTATCTTCCTATCCCTCCCACCTTACCATGTTTGAGCCATGAATAAAAGTCCTTTTGATTTGCATGCATAAAGCACTGAGAGTGGAGATTTAGAAGATGAGCATATCTGGTAGTGGAATTATGATTGGGTGGATTTGGGCATAGCATTTGAGGAACTTGAGAGCATGTTCTTATTCTATCAGGGTCTGCTTATTTTGACTCGCCTTGCCAAGTGAAATTGCCATGCTACTTGTTTGTTTGGGAAGTGTAAGAAAGATGATCTTTGAAATGTTGAATTCCTATAAAACTTGCCATGCCTCTCATTTTGCATTCTTTTCCATCCTTTTTGTTAGTGTTTAGTGTTTTGCCCAGGAGTGCAAAAGTCCAAGTGTGGGGGAATTTGATAGAGCACATATTTTCATACTATTTAGCCCTCATATTTAGTCCTTTTTGCACATTAGTTGTGTTATTTCATTCATCTTGATTTTATTTCATTTTATTTTATAGGAATTGGGCTTCACACTATTTTATTTTATTTTTCCAGGTTTAGGGACATGGAGCATGAGATGGGGCATGATACATCTTGATGGCAATGAGATATCTTGGAAATTGGAGATAGAGAAGTAAGGGCAATTTTGGCAGATTTGACCTCCTGCACTTCCTTCAGTATTTTGGCCAAGATAATATTCCAGAATGAAGATAATGTCTTAAGAGATATTGAAGGGGACTTCTTGAGCTTTCTGGAATGGTATGGTTTGTCCAAATCCGAGCTCGTTTGGGCCTTCAAACAGCGCTTCAAAGTCGGGGCCAATAAGTTGGGGGCAAATTAGGAAAACTGCACAGATACTAATTCTTTAAAAGGCCATATCTTGGGCGTCCGATATCCAAATCAAGTGATTCAAAAGCCCAAGTTCATCTACTCTTTCTGATCTAAAATTCTTATGAAGAGGCCGAAGCCCAGAACGCGCGATAACCTTTCCGAAATCGGCCGTCAAGTTGCAGTACCCTAGGGTTTCCTCCTTAAGCTCTATTTAAGCACCTTAAGAGGCCATTAAAGGGAGATTCTTGAAGGACGTGAACAGTAGCCGATTTTCCTCTTCTCTCCATTGTTCTTGTCAAGATGGAGGGCTAAAGTTTCTGTGATCAAGTTGCAACACCATCCTTGTTCCCGGTTTGAGTCTTGGATTTAATGGAAATCTGTTTGTTTTAGTTTTAACTTTGTTGTTTTCTTGTTTCCGTTCTCTCTTAAATCTGTGTATGTGTTGATACCGGTTGGATGAATGCATGCATTGTCTTTGTTTGGGAATTCAAGGTTTTTGTGCTCGGTTGAGGCTTTAACTGGAATCAAGAACAACCTGTTTGGATGGTAATCCAATCAGTCTCGAATCTATGCAATAAGGGGAATTAAAACTGATAGATTGAAATAAGAGGTTTCTGAAATCTGTTTATTGGTTTTCTTCCAAATCTTTGGCGGTTGTTAAAGGATTTTTCTGATTTTCGATTTGAGGATTAAAACTAAACAAATGGTTTATTGAGAAGGCAATGAAAACTGTGATAGAAGGATTGGTTTGCAACTGATTGCATCTTGATTTATTGTGTTCTTGTTCATTTTGTTTTCTGTTTTTCATCAAAAACTCCCCCCTTGTTTAGCCTTGTTTTGACAGATCCGTTTGAGGTTCGTTGGGAGACGACTTAGGGTTGCACCTATATTGTAAATCATCATCATCATACTATCTAATCTATTGGTGTTCGACAGCCCCGATCAACAGGTGCAGAGGTCAGTCTGTCTTTGAGCTCTTGAAAGCTTTCCTCGCACTTGGCAGTCCATTCAAACTTGATCTCCTTCCGTATGAGCTTCGTCATAGGTGCAGCTATCTTTGAAAACCCTTCCACGAATCTTCGATAGTAGCCTGCCAAACCCAAAAAGCTTCGCACTTCGGTTATGCACGTCGGCTGCTTCCATCTTTGAATAGCCTCAATCTTGGCTAGATCTACTGAGATTCCTTCGGCTAAGATCACATGGCCAAGAAACGCAACTTGGGATAGCCAGAACTCACACTTCGAGAACTTGGCATACAATTGGTGTTTCCTGAGGGTTCCTAGCACTATTCTCAAGTGTTCCTCGTGCTCACTCTCATTCGAAGAATATACCAATATATCATCTATGAAGACGATCACAAACTGATCTAGGTAGGGCTTGAACACCCTATTCATAAGATCCATAAACGCTGCTAGAGCGTTAATTAATCCGAATGGCATCACAAAATACTCAAAATGGCCATACCTTGACCGGAATGCCATCTTCGGAACATCATCTGGTTTAATTCTTAGTTGATAATATCTGGATTTCAAATCAATCTTCGAGAACACCTTCACTCCCTGTAGTTAATCGAACAACTCGTCTATCCTTGGAAGCAGATACTTGTTCTTTATCGTGGCCTTATTTAGCTAACAGTAGTCAATGCACATCCTTAGACTCCCGTATTTCTTTTTCACAAATAGCACTGGTGCGCCCCATGGCGATGTGCTTGGCCTAATGAACCCTTTATCTATCAACTCCTGTAGCTGACTCTTCAATTCTTTCATCTCTGCAGGAGCCATTCGGTATGACGGAATTGATATTGGCTGTGTTCGTGGCACTAACTCAATTGAGAACTCAATTTCTCGAGATGGAGGTAGTCCCGGTAATTCTTCTGGAAAAACATCATCATATTCTCGTACTACTCGCACCTCATTGAGTTTTGGTACCTCTCTTTCTTCTAACTGAGCATAAGCTATGAATCCATGAGCTCCTCGGCTTAACAGCTTTGCAGCCTTCATTGCTGAAATCATCTTTCCAACATCGGGGTTACCTTGCCCCTGAAATTTGACCCATCCTTCCTTGGGTTTCCTTATGGTCATTATCTTTCTACGACAGTCTATATTGGCATCGTACTTGGACAAGAAGTCCATCCCTAAGATTATGTCAAAGTCATATACTTCTAACAGAATCAGATCAGCCTGGAACCGACCATTACTCAGGCTAATTTCGCATCCCCTCACCATTTCTGAGGACTTCATACTTTTACCCATAGGTGTCGAAATCACCATAAGACACCCCATAGACTCGATTTCTACCCTCAAATTCCCAGCTAAAGCATGCGATATAAAAGAATGGGTAGACCTTGGATCTATCAATGCATGCACAGGAGTATCCAAAATGAAGAAAGTACCTTGGATAACTCTAGGGTTTGCCTCTACGTCCTCCTTGGTCAAGTTGTAGACTCACCCTTGTTTGGTCCCTTTTCCCTCTTCAATCCTTAACGGCTGCTCTTTCTTCTTTGGGCAATTCCTCGAGATGTGCCCGTGCTGGTTGCAATTGTAGCAAATCATATTCACTGGTGCTACGACTATGGCCTTACCTTCTTGGACTGTTCCCTTTGAGCAATTTCTGGAAGTATGCCCAGGCTATCCACAAGGGTAACAGACGATGCTTTGGCCATCGCACCTCTTGCCCGGGTGACACTTCTTGCATTTAAAGCATACCTTGCCCTTTTTCATGATCTTCCCATCCCGAGGTCCCATAGTCAAGTGGGATTTCTCTGATTGTTCTCCAGTTTGAACAGTCGTGGCCTTTAGTTCTGCCACCCGCGTCATATTCTCCTCGGCCATCATAGCTTTGAAAACTATGTCTGCATAAGACTCCACATGGACCAGGTGATCGGTGCTGTCGAACACCGATAGATTAGATAAATATATATTTTGGATCTGCAGCAAGGGTGCGACCCCAAAGTCTTCTCTCAAAGGAACCTCAATACAAATCTATCATGACAAGAACTGAGTGAGGGGGGTTTTTTTGATGAAAAAGAAAGTATGAAGATTGAGTAAGAATATAAAAACAAAACTATCTATGGATCCAAACGCAACCAGTTACAAATCTTTCCCTTAAACTAGGTTTTCATCATCCCTTCCTATAGATTAGATCTAGGCGAGTTTCAACACCCAAAATCTGCATAAATAAATCTCCAACAACCGTCTAGAGATCAAATCAAAGATGATATAAAAATCAAAGAAAACCTCCTTCAATCAGTCTACCAATTTTAATCTTCATTCACACAGATTCCAGAACCTAGCATCGATAACCATCATACCAAGTTATTTGTTTCTGCTTCTTTCCTTCGTGTGTTATATCAACCGACTATAACATTAAAGCCACAATGTAGAAAAGATAAATCCACCCCGTATATGTTCATACAACCGTCTTGAACATGCACTAGAATAAGCGGAAAAGAAGTAGAGAAAACTTAAAACAAATATAATTGAAACTCAAACCGGATTTCGTAGAAGCTTTCGGGATTCAAACCATGGAATAAGTTCAGATTTGCAACTAATTACAAGTGTTTAGCCCTCCATGAAGAAAACAGAGAAAAAACGGCTATTGTTCGTGAGACAAAAGAAAATTGATTCCCCTAATGGCCTCTTAATGTGCTTAAATAGAGCTTAGGGAGGAAACCCTAGGTTACCGCCACTTCAAAGTCGATTTCAAATAGGATAACGTGCGTTATGGGCTTCAATCCCTTCATAAAAATTGTAGATCAGGAAGAGTAGATAAATTTGGGCTTTTAAATAACTTTATTTGGATATCGTACACCCAAGTTATGGTCTTTTAAAGAATCAATGTTCAGTGTAGCTTTCCTAATTTAACCCTGCTTTCTGGTCCCGACTTTGAAGCGATGTTTGGAGGCCCAAACAAACTCAGATTTGGACAAACCATACCATTAAAGAAAATCCAAGAAGTCCTCTACAATATCTCTGAAGACATAATTCATATTCTGGGATTGTAACTTGGCTAAAAACTTGAAAGAAGCACAGAAGGTCGAATCTGTGAGCACACTTTTGCTTCTTTGTCTCCAATCTCCAATCTCCTTGTTTCCCTTCTTGCCATCAAAATTCCTCATGACCCAGGAAGCCCTAATCTGTCCAAAATAAGATAAAATTATGTGAAGCCCAATTCCTATAAAATAAAATAAAACAAAATCAAGATGAATAAAATGACACAACTAACGTGCAAAAAAGACTAAATATGAGGGCTAAATAATATGAAAATATGCGCTCTATCAAATTCCCCCACACTTAGACTTTTGCACTCCTGGGCAAAACACTAGACACTAACACTCAATAACAAAAAGATATGGAATGGTGCAAAGTTACATGCGAGGCAAGTCTTCAAGAATTCAACATTCAAATATCATCTCTCCTAAACTTCCAAGAAAACAAGTAGTATGGCAATTCATTCAATAGGACAAATCAAAAGAAGCAGTCTCTCATAGGACGAGTGTATGCTCTCAAATCTCTCAAGAGGTGGTGGTAACTATTTCGCTCAAATTCACCCAATCACAATTCCACTACCATAAGCTTGTTTATCTTCTCAATCTCCACTATCCATGTCACATGCATACCATAAATCAAAAGGACTTTATTCAAGGGTTGTGATGTGGAGAAGAAAGAAATGGAAAGACAACAATGAAGGAAAACATGTCTTAGGTCGAGAAAACACTTCATACAACACCAAGATCAAGAGATAGAATTTCCAAGCATAGACATTATGAAAAACTTTGCATCTTTATTTAGTTGAGTGCGTTTTACGCTCCGTCTCAACTTTGCTTTCTTCTTTTTCTCATCATTTTTTTTTTGGACAAAGAGGTGAGTGCTTTTTACGCTCCTTCTCACCATTTTATCCTTTTACTTGCTTTTCTTTTTCTCTCTCTCTTTTTTTTTCGCAGATGCAAATGGCCTTTGCCCTTATGACTTGCTTGATGAATTCAATCTCTCTCTCTAGAATGCATTTAATGTCTTTTTCCTAAGATTGAAAGACTCAAAAGGGAAAAGAAAAAAAAATGAAGGGTACAAAGAATGGCTCAAAGGGGCAAGCAAAGGGAAAACAATGGTTTTTTTTCTTTTTTTTAATTGGGTTAACCAAATGGCCGAATGGGTTTGAAAGAAAAGAATGCCTTAATCATATTTGGGTCATGCATGAACAAATGTAGCCTCAACCAAGAATCAAAACAAGTTCTAGAGTAGAGATCATGACAGATGAATGCACACACAAGAAAGACAATAGGCTCAAAATCCTCACGGCTGTAGACTACCCAATCAATCTATCAAATCAAACTCATTGCCAAGTCACTTGAAATCAAGGAAGATAAGATTGAAGTTCTAATCATGTTGGTTTCTTTTAGACTTAATTGCTTAACTTGCATTTCCACGCAAAACAGACTCAACTAGACCCAAGGAAAAAGAAATATGAAAAAGATAAAGATAAATGCTGCTAAAATAAGAATGCTGCCCTGCTGCCCCCCCCCCACACTTAGACTTTACATTGCCCTCAATGTAAACATGCAATTCCAATCAAGAATAGGACAAGTAAATGTAAAAGATTAGGGAGAGAGAAACAGCCTGATGAATCAAATGGAGGTGGCATTGAGGAGATGCAGCTCTTCCACAATGTGCTCCTGAAAGTCCTCATGGAATGGCTTAAGCCGCAGCCCGTTCACAGTGAATTGCTTTGCATTGGACTCGTCCTTGATTGCAACTGCACCGAAGGGAAAAACATGAGTAACTATGAAAGGACCAGTCCAACGGGAACGTAACTTACCGGGCATCAACTTGAGACGGGAATTGTATAACAGAACTTTCTGGCTAACTTGAAACTCCTTCCTCATGATCAGCTTGTCATGTGCAACCTTTGTTTTCGCCTTGTAGATCCTTGGGTTCTCATATGCTTCCAGTCGAATCTCTTCAAGTTCCTGGAGTTGGAGCTTCCTTTGGGACCCTGCTTGATTGATGTCCATATTGCATTGCTTCACCGCCCAATATGCCTTATGCTCCACTTCCACCGGTAAGTGACACGCTTTTCCAAAAACCAACCTGTAGGGGGACATGCCGATGGGGGTTTTGTAGGCGGTGCGGTAGGCCCATAATGCATCCTCCAATCTCTTAGACCAGTCTTTCCTATTGGGCTGGACTGTCTTCTCTAAGATGTGCTTGATCTCTCTGTTGGACACTTCAGCCTGCCCATTGGTTTGTGGATGATATGTTGTCGCCATTTTATGCAAGACTCCGTACTTCCGAAGGAGGGTCGCCATTTTTCGATTGTAGAAATGAGAGCCTTGATCACTGATGATCACTTGAGGAATGCCAAACCTGCAAAATATGTGAGAACGAACAAAATCTGCAACCATAGAAGAATCATCAGTCCTGGTTGCTTTAGCTTCCACCCACTTAGAAACATAATCCACAGCTAACAGAATGTACACATAACCAAATGACACAGGAAATGGACCCATGAAGTCAATGCCCCAAACATCAAAGATTTCACAAAACAATAAGGGTTGTTGAGGCATTTCATTCTTACGTGATATAGTGCCTGTGTTTTGGCAACGTGTACAATTCTTACAGAACTCATATGAATCCTTAAAGAGTGAAGGACAATATAATCCAGAATCTAGGACTTTCCTAGCTGTACGTTGGGGACCAAAGTGACCACCACATGCAAGTGTGTGACAAAATTTTAAGATAGAAACAAACTCATGGTTAGCCACACATCTCCTGATGACCTGGTCACTACACATGCGCCACAGATATGGATCATCCCACACATAGTACCTAGCTTGACTCTTAAATTTATTTAGTTGTTCTTTCTTAAGATATGCAGGTAATTCGGAAGCAACTAAATAGTTTACCAAATCAGCATACCAAGGCTCAACACCATGAATGTGGTAGAGTAACTCATTTGGAAAATCATCTCTGATGGGTTGGGAGTCCATAACAGATGGATCTGAGGTGGAAGGAATGCGACTGAGGTGGTCGGCTACCAAGTTCTCTACTCCACTTCTATCCTTGATCTCAATGTCAAATTCTTGGAGCAAGAGCATCCACCTTATCAAATGAGGTTTGGCATCAGGCTTCTTCAAGAGGTACCTAAGAGCTGCATGGTCAGAAAAGACAATAACTTTAGAACCAAGTAAATAGGATCTAAATTTATCCAATGCAAAAATAATAGACAAGAGCTCTTTTTTCGTAGTGGTATAATTAGCCTGTGCCGCATCTAATGTACGCGAAGCATAGGCTATGACATGGGATTTCTTCTCTACACACTGGGAAAGGACAGCACCCACTGCAAAGTTGGAGGCGTCGCACATCAACTCGAA
Organism: Diospyros kaki; assembly: GCA_036245055.1. Lineage (NCBI taxonomy): Eukaryota > Viridiplantae > Streptophyta > Magnoliopsida > Ericales > Ebenaceae > Diospyros > Diospyros kaki. The sequence continues at coordinate 24,619,296 of BSEG01000006.1, read as the reverse complement.
GGGTAACTCCCAGTCGGGTGGCTGTATGATGGGTGGAGAAATCAATCGGCTCTTCAGTTCCTCAAATGCCCGCTTGCAGGGCTCATCGAAGTGAAAATTCACATATTTCTGGAGTAGGTGGGAAAGTGGAAGTGCAACCTTGCTGAAATCCTTGATGAACTTCCAGTAGAATCCTCCATGTCCAAGAAAAGAACGAATCTCCCACACAGAGGTGGGGTAAGGCAGAGAAGAAATGATATCGACCTTAGACTTATCAACCTTTATACCCCTCTTGGACACTACATGCCCCAAGACAATCCCCTGCTCTACTATGAAGTGACATTTTTCATAATTCAGCACAAGATTCTTTTCAATGCACCTTTCCAACACTCGACCCAAACTAACTAAGCAGTCATCAAAGGAGGTCCCATACACAGAGAAATCGTCCATGAACACCTCCATGCAATGCTCTAGAAGGTCAAAGAAGATACTTACCATGCACCTTTGAAATGTACCTGGAGCATTGCAAAGACCAAATGGCATCCTCCTATAGGCAAATGTGCCGAAGAGGCAGGTAAAGGTGGTCTTTTCCTGATCCTCCAGTGCTATGCAAATCTGAAAATATCCAGAGAATCCATCAAGAAAATAATAGTGTGACTTACCTGCCAGCCGCTCCAACATTTGGTCAATAAATGGGAGAGGGAAGTGATCCTTCTTCGTGGCGAGGTTGAGTCTCCTGTAATCAATGCACACTCTCCAACTATTTTGTACTCACATCGGAACAAGCTCATTCCTCTCATTAGGCACCACTATGATGCCCGTCTTCTTGGGAACTACCTGCACTAGACTCACCCACTAGCTATCAGAAATAGGATAAATGATACCAACTGAGAGTAGTTTACTTACCTTTTTCTTTACCACATCCAGGATGGTGGGGTTGAGTCTCCTTTGGGGCTGTCTCACAAGTTTAGCTCCTTCCTCTGGATGAATCCTATGCATGCATATGGAAGGGCTAATCCCAGGTATGTCTGCCAATGTCCAGCCGATGGCTCTCTTATGTTGTTTCAAAAGAGCCAATAACTTCTGTTCTTGGTGAGGTTGCAAATTATTTGCAATGATGACCGGCAACTTCTTGCCATCCTCCGAGTAGGCATACTTGAGATGCTCGGGTAGGGGCTTGCGCTCAAGTGTAGGTGGCTGCTGTAATGAAGGGACTAACCTGTTTGGCTCTAACTCAATGGCAGCAAGGTTAGTAGAAACAATATCCTCTATGGGGGAGCCATGAAGATCAGAATGTGCATGCTCATTTTCAACTTCAGAATCATGATTATCTAGAAATGCAGCAATCTCAGAACATGCATCACATGGATCACTCTCATTACTACAATCAGGACAGATGAAGGAATCTGGAAGGTCATGAATAGTGGGGAATGCATCAATCAAATCACAAGACTTAGTGCATGTTTCATGTTTGATGATGGTAGAGGGGTTGGGATGATCACTTCTTTCCCACTTCGAAGCATGATGGCACTAACATTACCCCTCAGATTGGCAACTGGTTATGAAGGAAGCTACCCCGAACCTTGACTCCTTAACTCATTGATGTTGGAAGCTAGCTGCCCAATTTGTGTCTCCAAATTCTGAATAGTAGTCTCTGTTCTCTGTTGGAATTGGAGTGTGTTGGCTGCTAGTTGCTTGACAAGATCATCCAAGCTAGGTTCCGATTTGGGTGGTGGTTGTGCGAGCTGCATAGTTTGATTTGGCCTGGGTGGGGCATGGTTGCTGGAACTTGGACCTTGAGGATGATTGAATCTTTGTCGCTACTAAAATTGTTGCTGCTGCAAGTCATGAATCTGGTATGGATTGTGCTATTGGAAAGGTTGATTTGAAGACCCTCCATATCTGAAATTTGGGTGATCCCTCCATCCAGGATTATATGTGGCTGAGTATGGATCATACTTATGTTGTGGCTGCTGCTGGAAAGGTTGATTGTGCTGCTAGAATGGTCTACCAGGGAAGATGCCAGCAACAGATTCAGTGTTCTCTTGTAGTTGGGGACATTGGTCTGTGGGGTGAGAGGGTTGGGAACATATTCCACACAACTGTTGCTGTGGTTGTTTCCTCTCCAATGCCAATTGTCTAACCATGGAAGCCAACTCCTCCAACTTATTCTCTATTCTTTGCTGGTCATTGGTTGCTGCAACACTAATTTCATTGATGCCTCTTGTAGGAGTGTTCATTCTTGTGCTGAATTGCTGTGCATTTTGGGCCATTTTGGATATTAGCTCCTGGGCAGCAGTTGGGGTCTTTTCAGATAGTGCTCCTCCACTTGCAACATCCACAAGATATCTGTCCATTGGTATTAATCCTTCATAGAAGTATTGGACTAGAAGCTAGTCGCTTATCTGATGGTGTGGACAGCTGGAACACAATTTCTTAAACCGCTCCCAGTATTCATGTAATGTTTCTCCACCTTACTGTCGGATGCCACAAATCTCCTTCCTTATGGCTGCTGTTCTGGAGGCTGGGAAGAATTTTTCCAGAAATACTCTCTTCAACCCATCCCAACTTGTGATGGCGGCAGGTGACAAGTAGTAGAGCCAATCCGTGGCGGCCCCATCTAAGGAAAATGGGAAGGCCCTCAGCTTGATTTGCTCTTCATCTACTCCCTGTGGCTGCATGGTGGAGCAAACAACATGGAACTCTTTCAGGTGTTTATGTGGATCTTCTCCTGCAAGACCATGGAACTTAGGCAACAAATGAATTAGTCCAGACTTAAGTTCGAAGTTGGCATCTAGCTGGGGGTATTGAATGCATAAAGGCTGGTAATGCACATCAGGTGCAGCCAGCTCTCTAATGGTTCTACCATCTAAATGACCATGGTTTCCATTGTTTCCATTATTTCCATTAAGCCCATTATGACCATTACCAATTCAATTTCCATTGTTTACATTATCAGCCATGTTGATATGTTCTGGAATAGGCTCAGATGGTATATGACAGTCAACAACAGTAGTAGAAGCCTTGAATCTAAGTTCTGCCATTTGCTTTCTAAGGGTTAATTCAATCTCAGGATCCAAATCAATTAATTTTCCCATAGATGATCGGGTCATGCACAAACTTTTGGCACAAAAACACACTCAAAAATGACTCTCTAAGACACACAGAATAAGCACACAGCACAATGCAAAGAATGGCCTAAAAGACACCAAAAAACTCAAAAACGTAAAGAACGTTATTCCCTTTGAACAAGCTTTGCATGGTTTTGTAGGAGACTTATCAAACTTTTTCGAAGGTTATTCATAAGCATTGCCCTGATTTTAACAACCTTGTCAGGTTTGCCTTTGGATAGGGATATTTGTATCAAGTCTTCAATAGGGGCTAGTAATAGTAACTTTTATTTTTCTTATGCATGGACCTCTTTTTGCTTGTTGCTTGCGAGACTACAATCAAAAGCCACGGCTTGATCACCAACCATGACTCTTATTCCAAACTTTGTAGAAAATTTGACTTTAAGATGAAAAGTCAAGAAAATAACTTCTAGTGCATTCAAGGTTAGCCTCCTAAGGATCACATTATATGTGCTTGGTTCTTTCACTACCACAAAATCTATTATTATTGTTCTTTAACATGGTTTCTCACCTATCATGTGTGGTAAGGAAATTGTCGTATTAATTTTGATGATGATAATTGTTTTCACAAAATTTTAATAAACAAATCTTAAAACATTCATTTTAAAGTCAAATATCAAAGTCTCCTATCAAAACTATCAACCATATACTTAAGACTATCGACTAGTTCTTACATTTTCACTTTTATATAATCTTTAGAGTAAAAAACTGTTGACCTGTTTTTATAAATAGTCATTCGTTTGTTTTGCATGCTTTCAATCGCCTTGTGTGACTGTTACTGCATCATTTTTAGTCAAAAGTTCTAAAAATTGTCAATCGATATAAATTTTCAACTAGCCTAGTTAAAGTTTCAAAAGGCAATTGACTAATTACTCAAATCAATCAACCAATTTTGTTGTTGAAATTCTAACTTCTAACTGTATTTGATTTTTGCAAGTTGGATTTCTCAATCCTTTGGCTCCAACGATTATCTTTATTGAGAGGGGCCACGAAGACTATAAATTGGAGATCATTTGAAGTTTAAGAGAGTTGCAAAATTAGGCTTTCAAGTTTTCAAGTTTATATACTCTCTGCCTTCTTGTGCTTCATTATTTTTTACTCTCATTTTTCTATCAAGGCTATTTTTATTCATTATAAAGATTTCTTTAAACCTTGTTCTAGATAGATTTCAGTGAAAGTAGTGTGAGATTTAAATCTCTTGTATTGTATCTTTCCTAGCGAGTTGTGCTGGAAGAACTAACTTGGGAGCTAGTTGGTGCAAAAGGTTATGGTTTGCAACCTAAGATTTTATAATGGACTTGAAAATCTTTAGTAGAGAGCTAGAGTAATAGATGTAGGCTAGGTTGAGTCAAATCACTCTAAATTCTTTTTCTCTCTTGCATACCTTGATTTCTATCTTTCTATTTATAGTTCATTGCTTTCCTATTTTTCTTGAAAACCCTTATGAACTTTTGAAAGTTACTAAACACCCAATTCTTCCCCCCAAGTGTGTGGTGCCATTATATTACACAAACCTAACAAGAAATTATCCTTTTTAGCTAATGTGATTGTCCATTAAAGCCGATTAATGGGGCGATTGACTCGAAGGTGTGTGCACTAAGGTTCAACTGTTCAAAACCTTTATAAAATAGTATATTAGCTAAATTGCCAATATTAATAAGAATTTGGAGTACCACGTAATTTCCAATCACAACTCTTCCAACAATAGTGTCATTATGGGGCAGTAGTATGTCCTCAGGGTCTTCTTTTCCAAAGGTTATCATGAGTTTGTGTTCCATTCAAGGTCTCTTGGTTGCTACCAAAACTTCTCTTCTAGGAGGCAAGTTTTTTACTCAGGGTCATTCTCTCTTTGGAGGACCACCCATGATGGCATGGATGGTTCATGCAGTCCTGGTTGGTTACAAAGGATCCTCATATTCTAATTGTCTTACATGATGGGGTTCCATCGAAGTATGAGTGGGGTCGACCACATATCTCCTATAATATCCCTGTTTGATGAGGAACTCTATTTCCTTTTTTATCTCTCAACACTCATTCATGTGATAACCCTTTTACTTGTGAAATTTACAGTACTTCATCATATTTGCCTTCTGACCTCCACATTTGGTCCCTGACCACCTAATACACCTGTCCTTGCTAATTTCAGCAAGGACATCAAATGGTGGCTTATTGAAAGGAGACATTGTTAGACCTCCGTCCTGAGACCTTCAGGGTTCGAGTATCCAACATCTCAACCTTTCTCTCTGGTGAGATGTTTCAAAATGACGTTATTCCCTTTGAACAAATGCCTCATATTTTCCTTGCAATCAAGAAGCCCTAAGATGATTTTTTTTATGCATTTTTTCACAAAATTTCAACACAAAAACATTGAGGGACCTAAAAAACACTAAAAACCACACAAAAGTAGCCACTAAAAAACACAAAATGGCCCCAAAAGTGGTCTAAACGTTAGAATTTGGCCAAAAAATGCCCTCCTCATTGCAAAGCAATGATTATTTCTCCTCACACCCCCATTCCTTTGGACACCAAGTTTTGGCCCAAACTGAGATAGTCACTTTGGGTGCTGGTAGTGTGCAAACGAATTAGGAAATGCCACTATTTTGATGCAAAAACCACTCAAAAGGAAAGAAAAATAAAAAGGAAACACACACAAATAAATAAAAAAAATCAAAAAAAAAGAAAAGAAAAGTGAAAGAAAGAACCAATTTTCCTTAGGTGAGTAGGTTGATTTTGGAAGTTTCATCTTGAAGGCAGATATCGGTTTGGAAGCCTTCTATATTGTGTCGCACAACTGATCACCTAAAAAGAAACCAGAAAAAGAAAAAAAATGAAAGTTAGTAATATTAGAAGAAAATCAGTGAAGGAAAAAGGAAAAGGGTTAGAAATTAGTATCCTGTTATGACAGAAATAGTTTTGACGGTTCCCCGGCAACGGCGCCAAAATCTGATCGGTGCTGTCGAACACCGATAGATTAGATGAATATATATTTTGGATCTCCAGCAAGGGTGCGACCCTAAAGTCGTCTCTCAAAGGAACCTCAATACAAATCTATCATGACAAGAACTGAGTGAGGGGGTTTTTTTATGAAAAAGAAAGTATGAAGATTGAGTAAGAATATAAAAACAAAACTATCTATGGATCCAAACGCAACCAGTTACAAATCTTTCCCTTAAACCAGGTTTTCATCATCCCTTCTTATAGATTAGATCTAGCCGAGTTTCAACACCTAAAATCTGCATAAATAAATCTCCAACAACCGTCTAGAGATCAAATCAAAGCTGATATAAAAATCAAAGAAAACCTCCTTCAATCAGTCTACCAATTTTAATCTTCATTCACACAGATTCCAGAACCTAGCATCGATAACCATCATACCAAGTTATTTGTTTCTGCTTCTTTCCTTCGTGTGTTATATCAATCGACTATAACATTAAAGCCGCAATGTAGAAAAGATAAATCCACCCCGTATATGTTCATACAACCGTCTTGAACATGCAATAGAATAAGCGGAAAAGAAGTAGAGAAAACTTAAAACAAATATAATTGAAACTCAAACCGGATTTCGTAGAAGCTTTCGGGATTCAAACCATGGAATAAGTTCAGATTTGCAACTGATTACAAGTGTTTAGCCCTCCATGAAGAAAACAGAGAAAAAAAGGCTACTGTTCATGAGACAAAAGAAAATTGATTCCCCTAATGGCCTCTTAATGTGCTTAAATAGAGCTTAGGGAGGAAACCCTAGGTTATCGCCACTTCACAGCCAATTTCGAATAGGATAACGTGAGTTATGGGCTTCATCCCCTTCATAAAAATTGTAGATCAAGAAGAGTAGATAAATTTTGGCTTTTAAATCACTTGATTTGGATATCGGACGCCCAAGTTATGGTCTTTTAAAGAATTAGTGTTTAGTGTAGCTTTCCTAATTTAACCCTGCTTTCTGGTCCCGACTTTGAAGCGATGTTTGGAGGCCCAAACGAACTCGGATTTGAACAAAACATACTATTACAGAAAGCCCAAGAAGTCCTCTACAATATCTCTGAAGACATTATTCACGTTATGGGATTGTAACTTGGCCAAAAACTTGAAAGAAGCACAGAAGGTCGAATCTGTGAGCACACTTTTGCTTCTTTGTCTCCAATCTCCAATCTCCTTGTTTCCCTTCTTGCCATCAAAATTCCTCATGACCCAGGAAGCCCTAATCTGTCGAAAATAAGATAAAATAGTGTGAAGCCCAATTCCTATAAAATAAAATAAAACAAAATTAAGATGAATAAAATGACACAACTAACGTGCAAAAACAACTAAATATGAGGGCTAAATAATATGAAAATATGCGCTCTATCACCAGGCTCATCAGCTGTTGAAATTCAATTAGCAAGTTTTGCAAGAATTTTCGTCCCTTCTCTACATCGTCCATCCTGTACAATGGCATATACTTGATTAATCGCAAAAATTCAGCCTCGTATTGGGCCACAAATATATTTGGCCCTTGGCGTAAGTTCATGAACTCTCGAGCTCTAACCAACTTCCAGTAAGTGGGAAAGAATTTCCCGTTGAATAATTCCTTAAATCATTCCCACGACATCTGGGGTGCCTCCCCCAATTCTGCATCTGTCGCCGACCCCTGAGATCCCGTCTGGTTAGGTATCACTGGCTGCATAGACCTCCACCATTGGGTAGCTTCCTCTTCCAGCATATAGGTCACACACTCGACCTTGTCCTCATTCAAGATTCTCAATCTTTGTAGGATCTTCTCGGTCTGGTCCAACCAGTATTCACTGATTGCGGGGTCATCTGCTGGTTTTCCTCGAAACACTGGCGGGTTTTGTCGTAGATACCTCTCCAAGGAGTCTACTCTTCTTTGCTCGGGCTGCAACTCCAAAATTCGCCCAGCCATGCCTTCTAGGATTCTCTCAATCCTATCAATCCAGCCTTCACCGACGTCAGCTCATGCATCTCTTTGACCTCCCATACCACCTCCTAGGTGTGGGTTGGTGTTGCTTTCTTCGCCATTGCCTCTCTCGCGCCTGTTCCTTCTTGTATTCACCATCTAGCAAGAAGACAAGGCGATCTATTAAATCATCACGGCATGGTTCAATTCAAATTGAATAAGCAACAAGAGTATGCCACTATTTCAAAAATCCTAATTCCCAAGACATACGGTGGCTTTACTCATCTAGCCACATGCGAACTTTTCCTTAGGTTCGCTCTGATACCAACTGTAACACCCCAAATTTCTTGAGCGTGTTATAACTTAGGATTTTGGGAATATAAAATTTTCCATATCTCAATAACTGTCATACATCACACAATATCCCAAAAACCCTAATTTACACCTCCTCAACTTAACAAATCCAATATTAAATAGCTAAGACAGGTGTTAAAATTTCAGATGCAGAAGCTAGATCGAACCTGATATGGTTCACAACCATAACTCTTTATTTATCATACATAAAATCGTTCAAGACGTCTACAAAATATATTACATGGACATCATCTCTAACAAGTGATAACTGAGCATCTCAAACACATCCAAAATTACATAGATTCGAACGTAAATAAAAATATGCTAAACATGCTACAAGTAGTAATTTAAGCTAATTCTTCAGCTACCTCCTTTCCCTTATAGCTGCTCGTCGAACCTGGAACGTTTGAATATTCCAAGGACATAGTCCAATTAGAAGATGAATCTTCTAGTGAGAAACTCCAAAAAAAAACAGTTTATATCGATGCATGATCAGGTATAAAATGCATGAGAAGACAAGGAGAACTACTCCGAAGTGCCTCGTAACACGTCAGCCTCCTCCAATGAGAGCTTTCTCAATGGCACACGCATAGCGCCTCTCGGGAAGTCCCTAACCATGTCACTTTGGCCCAACTTCATAGAACTCATTCAAGCACCACATCCGTTGTTCTTTAGGCTCACGGTCTTCCCCACGAGAGCTTTCTCGATGGCGCACGCATAGCGTCTCTCAAGGGATATTCGACTTTTGCCCTCGGCCAACAACAAATGGGTACAACAGTATGGCCACACGAATTTTATAAATGTAATAGTTAAAAATCCCATAGTATATATTTTTCAGATAAATACATGTCATATATGCAACATGATTTCACGTAAGAGAATAACAAGAGTTTATGTATAGGAACTTCACAAAACACATGTCATGCAATAGAAGCTTCTCATAAGAGAAATAAAAATAGGATTTGGAGTATAGGAGTCACACGGAGTCTCACATAAACAAATTTGTCACACAAAACTAGGTTTTTAAGTCGGAGCACTCACCTTGTTGGGTTATCTCTTCGACGGTATAATTTTACAGCAAACAGCCTAGATTTCTGCAGAAAGTACACGTTTTGGTAAACCTAACCTCAAATATTTTTATATAGGGTTGAAGGGTATTAAAGTAAGGGCATAATTGGAAAATTGCATGTAAAAAAGACCCCTCATGCACCCTCATGCGCCCCCACGCGCAGCCATTTTCTGGGGCGTGTAACTCACGCGCAGGCACCAGATTTCGAATAGCAACGCCTCGTTTTCGTATTTCAGCCATATCTCCCTCGTTTTAACTCTGATTTGACCCCCATTCGAACCTACGAGACCCCCTCTTTCCCCTCTACAGGATTATCAAAAAAATGGGACTTACCTCACTTTTTTGATGACTGGTTTTGGTGAACTTCTGTGAAGACCCGCAACTCCGACGAGGCTCGTTCTCCGCCGCTTCTCCGTCGCTTTCTTCCCATCTTCTTGCCGACCCTCCTTCTCTCTCTCTAGAGCAAGCTCCTACTCTTAGAGTGCTTCACTCTCAAACTTGCTTGGAATGGTTTGAGATCAATTCATGGCCTCTATTTATAGAATTCTTCAACCAATGATATTATGCCACTTGTCACAATCTTAGCCATGGACTCCAAAGACTCAAAGCCATAGTTGAGTTGCTTTTGAAATCTAAAACTATAATGGATTTAACTTTTGAAATCCAACTAATTCTCCAAATTTCTTTCAAATGACGCTTTGGCCCATATTTCAAGTTTTCAACTTTAACATTTTACCACCTTAGCTCATAATTTCATCATTCTTTCATTTGGATAATTTCTCTAATTAGAATTATACCCTCAAACATCAAATTTATCGAGATACTTAAAATCCTAAAATTATTAACTCAAAATTACTCAATATATACGATTTTTCGGAAGCCCCTTGCAGTCATTTGGTATTTTAGGCTATAACTTAGCTTAACCGAAAACTATTTCTGATTTGATTTCTTTCAGTGCAATAAGTCTCACCTCGAGACGCTCATTAAAATTATACCTTTGTCCTTAGGTATCTAAGCTCTAGGGCACTCCCTGCGACTGATTCGGTCACTTGTTGTCATTTTAAACATATTTTTTGGTATTTTAAACTCACTTAAAATACGTGAAAATTTCACGAAAATATAGGGTGTTATACATTTCTTAATTGAATTGGGGTCCCGAAGGAATTTTCAAAATAAAGGGATTTTCCAGGCATTTTGGGGAGAAATGTCGAAATTTTGGAAAAATTGAAAATGATGAGTTTTCCTCCAAAAATTGGTGATCCATTCATGGATTGATTTAAATGGTGATTTTATGAGCCCGGTAGAAATTCTTGAATGGGAAAAGAATTTAAATGTTAATGAGAAAGTAGCGGTTGGGCATCTTCATGGGTTTCTTTTAATCAATTTTGGTGTGGATGAAGCCCAATTCTGCTAATGAATCCTGGGGTATGAGGGAAGGAAAGGACGAGCCTAGTTCCCACCTAGGGTGTTTCATCTTGAAACATGGTCCACCCTTCATCAAAGGCCGGGCAGGTGGACAATTCAGGTAATTGTTCACAAGTAACACCCGTAAGTGGGAGCGGGGTGTTACAGTTGACCAAGGCTGTTCCTCTATCGACAGACTTAAGGAGTTAGTCGACCAAGTTATAATATATACATTGTTAGTCAACCAATCTTATAGCTTAGTCGACCAAGTGAGAAACATGTATGCTGTTAGTCGACAGAGCCTATAGCTCAGTTGACCAAGTCAATATATTAGTTGACAAAGTGAAAACATGTAGTCGACAGATGAAGCTTGATGATACAAAACATTACAACATATCCTCATTTTCTTTAATTTATATTTTTCCTTCCATTTACTTTAATACATAAATGTAAATAAGAAAGTACCCCTATTTGGATTCAATAAAAATATCCAAAAAATAAAAATCCATAACCATGAGAAACTAGAATTTTGATTTTAGTACAAACTCTGGATTAAACAAATATTCTTCTCTCAAAATACATACCTTATATTTATTGAAAAATTCAATAAAAATCATTTTAACAACAATGAATACTAGATATCAAAATATTGGGAGATAGTTTTTTGAAATGAAAACAATTTTATATATGTCTCCTTATAGTGTGCTAATCTTCTAAACTTAGAGACAAAACATTTTTGGTCTCAACAATATGGTCTTTTGCCTTTGAAACATTTTACATAGATCATTTAGTTTTTCATTTTCACAAAGGACTTGAAATTGATTTTTGTTTCCAAATCATATACTTTGATTTAGAGTATAAAACCATTTGATATTTTTCATAATCAAAACTAAACACAAGAGTAAAACATCTCAATTCTCAATTGCGTAGTTTAAGGGCCGTACATTGCTCCAAGTGAGCTGTTTTTGTAAAAACCAAGACTTTTTGGTAATAAAACCTCAAATATTTTTGGATAGGTAGGTAGCCATTAAAAATAGGAGTTTCCATGAAAAATTTTAAGCCTAGAAGTGCTCTCATGCTCCCACACGGGCGGCCACAAGGGGCTGCCATGCACCTAGACGCACAGCCCTGCTGGGCACGTGTGACACATGTGCCGCCACGAATTTCTCTACCAAAAATTAAGAATGGCATAACTTGCTCATTTTAACTTCGATTCAAGTCCCATTTGAACCTATGGACTCCTATTTTGACCCTCTACATGATTATAGAAAGAAATTGCACTTACCTCAAAATTTTGATGACTATTTTGCATGAACTTTGAGATAGGTTTGTCACTACCGACAACCTGATTTCACCTTCAACTCGAGCAGATCTTCATCCCTTCTTTTAAGCAAAATTCCCCCTATTACATGAGCTACTTACCCCCCTTGATTTGATGTCCAAAAGACAATCCCAATGCATGATTATATAGAACCTTTAAACCCATAAGATTGTGACACTTGGCTCCTTAGGATGGTGACACTTGTCCTTGAGATTTGCACCATAATCATAACTTTTCTCCCCTTGTGACAAGTGGCCCTAGAGATTTGGGCCTAATCATGACATATCAAACCTCTCGACGTATAGTTTTACGTCGTGTCACCCTTAATTATAACTCATCATTACTCTTCTATCATTTGCCATGTGTCACTACAAGATTTGGCCACTTGGCCTTGAGATTTGAGCCTCATAATTTCCTTTCCATGTGTCCCAATCCCATGGTGCCAAGTGTCCTCTAGATTAGCCTTCATCATGACCATTCCTTTGGCCTAATCATATCGCGCCACATGTCGCCTTGATCTTTGTGCACAATTATTACCATTCTTGTGCATCCAATGAGATGGTGCCACTTGTCCCAACCCTTATCTTGCCACATATCCAAAATCATATTTGAATTTGATTTGGAATCCAAAGTTAAATCGGAATGTTATTTGGAGTCCACAAGGTAGATTTAAATGTGATTTGGAATTCAAATATTTCAAAGGCATATTGGAATGAACTTTGGAATCCAACACAATCCAAAGCTATATTGGAATAAGGCTTCTATAATCCCTTGAAAGGACTTATTTCCTCAAGTATCAAAACCTAATAATTTCAGGTATTACATCATATTTGAGTTTAAAAATTTGGGGTATTACACATATTGTTTCATCCAAGGGAATTGAGTGAGGTAGACAAATCCAAAGTGGAAGCCATCTAAAACTTGCCCGTTCCCAAAAATGTTAAGGATGTCAGGTCTTTCCTTGGTCACGCTGGATTTTACTAGCGATTCATTGCCTCATTCAACACCATAGGAAGACCTTTATGCCACCTACTGTCTCAAAAGGTTCCATTTGAATGGACATCGACTTGCCAAGAGGCTTTTGAGAAATTAAAGGGTTCACTTGTCTCAGCACCCATCATACGAAGTCTCTTGACTGGTCTCTCCCTTTTGAACTAATGTGTCATGCAAGTGATTATGCGATAGGTGTTGTGTTAGGGAAAAGAAAGGACAAAAAGCCTTATGTCATACATTATGCCAGCCAAACACTTAATGAAGCTTATAGAAATTATACCTCCATAGAGAAAGAGTTGTTAGTTGTTATCTTTGCCCTAGACAAGTTCAGGTCATACTTAGTAGGTTCACTGGTGATCGTTTACACAGATCATGTCACATTGAAATACTTGCTCACCAAACAAGATGCCAAACCGCTTCTCATAAGCTGCATCCTACTCCTCCAAGAATTTCACATTGAAATCAGTGATAAAAAATGAGTAGAAAATGTGGTGGCTGATTATTTATCTAGAATCCCAAGTTAAGACCTCACCCAATTTGACTATCTGATCCATGATAGTTTCCTTGATGAACAACTGTTCTAGGTAAATGTTGTTTCTGCGTCGTCTTTCATCCCTTGGTATGCCGACATTGCTAACTACCTGGTAGTTGGTTTAATTCTAACCACTGGAATAAGCTGGATGGACAAAATTCTTTTAGAAAAGTCAAAACCTTCTTTTGGGATGAGCCTTACCTTTTCAAGTATTGTGCTGACCAAATCCTTTGTTAGTGCATCTTGGAGCACAGGCAACATAGTGTCATAAATTTTTATCACACACTTGCATGTGGAGGTGATTTTTTCACTAAGAAAATGAGTACAAAAATCTTGCAAAGTGAATTTTATTGGCCCATGTTGTTTAATGATGTGTATCAATTTTGCTTTTATTGTGACCGATGTCAAAGGCTAGGAAATCTTACCAAGAGAAACATGATGCCGTTGCATCCCATCTATGTGCTGGAGATTTTTGATTGTTTGGGTATGGATTTCATGGGACCTTTTGTCAATTCTTTTGGACACGAATACATTTTTCTTGCTGTTGACTATGTGCCTAAATGGATAGAAGCCATCCCAACCTAAACTAATGCCCATAAGATTGTGGTGAAATTTTTAAAAGAAAATATTTTTAGCTATTTTGGGATACCCCGAGCAATAATTAGTGATGGAGGCTCTCATTTTTGCAACAAGCCCATAAGGGAATTAATGAAAAAATATGGGATAGTTCACAAAGTATCAACCCCATATCATCCCCAAACCAATGGTCAAGCTGAATTAGCCAATAGGGAAATTAAGCGCATCCTGAAAAAGACCGTCAACTCCAACTGTAAGGATTGGTTTCTAAGGTTAGTTGATGCTCTTTGGGCTTATCGAATTCCGTACAAAACTATTCTTGGCATGTCTCCTTATCAGATAGTTTATGGAAAATCATGTCATTTGATGGTGGAATATAACATAAAGCTTATTGGGCCATTTTCCAAATCAAAGAAAATTCGACTAAAGCAGGCCTCAATAGAAAGATTCAAATAAATGAGCTTGAGAAAATCAGAAATGAAGCATTCGAAAATGCTAAAATATCCAAGCTCCACATGAAGAAGCCACATGACTAGAACATCAATTGAAATATTCTTCATATTGGACAACATGTGCTTCTTTATGATTCTAAGCTCCATATATTCCTAGGAAAACTAAAATCCAAATGGAATAGTCTTTTCATGGTCCATTCCATTTCAAATCACAGGGTGTGTGAAATAGAAAACCTCCAGTTAGGGCAGATCCTTAAGGTTAATGGGCATCGTTTGAAGCCCTATTATGATATTTCAGCAGAAGAGGAGGAAAAAATGGATTTGGCAAAACCAAACATGAGTAATTAAAAAAAAATGTAAAACATGTATTCCTACTCATTTTGGTTTATGTAATTTCCATCATCTTTGCTTATATATTTTTTGGTTTCTTTTATTCGAAAAATGTTTCCTTTTGGTTCAATTCTCAACTTTCACAATAAGCATATCGAATCCTTCCTACATTGAGGACCACCAAGTATTCCTAACCTCTACTTTTTATTGTTACTTTGAGAACAATACGCAATTCAAGTTAGGGGGTAAGGTATAGTCAAGAATTGATTCATGCTTAATTATGGAAGTAGTTGTTTGTTTGATTTGGTTTTGATAATATTTTTGTTTGGTATTATGTGGTCG
The DNA here is from genome assembly GCA_036245055.1 of Diospyros kaki. Taxonomy (NCBI): domain Eukaryota; kingdom Viridiplantae; phylum Streptophyta; class Magnoliopsida; order Ericales; family Ebenaceae; genus Diospyros; species Diospyros kaki. The sequence goes on along the minus strand of BSEG01000006.1, from coordinate 24,603,922 downwards.
TGTCATTGTTAGGCTCTTTATAAATAAAATAAATTAAAAAATAAAAATAATTCTGGTCGCATGGATATCCAAATATCTAACTAGTTATTCAAATAAATGACCCTGATATCTGGATACTTTTGAGTATATGCAGATACAAAGTCTGCATATCTAAATGCAAAGCCCATATATCCAGATACAAAATCCATGTATTTGGATACTAACTCTCATATCCGGATACCTAGTCATCTCCTTTAAAAGCCCCTTCGATCACTCATTTCTCATATTCGAATACCTCACCCAACTTTCTTCCTATTCGAATACACCCAAGAAAATTGTTCTAAATCTGTCCAGAGCATCGTTGATGCTGGCGATGAAGCTAAAAACACCTTGGGAGTCATGAAAAGGAGAAGTCGAGCCTCGGTTCGAGATAGTACTTACGTGGAAAAAGTTAGGGGTTTAGGGCATTCGGATTTAATCTAAGAGGTAAGTCGAGATGCCCTTATTAGTTTCAAATTTTATGTTACAGAAGAAAGAAGGATTGTGAGAAGAAGAATAAGAGATTTGTAGGGGGGTTTCAGAAGTTAAAGAAGAAAAAGGAAGTAAGAAACCTACTGTGCACACCACCGGTTTGATAAAATTCCAAGAGAAAAGAAAAACCATAAGTTACAATCATTCAGCCATGACCCCTAAGACAAGATATATACAACACCTAGGGGAGACTTATAACACATCTAAGAGAGCAAGACGTCGAGAAGAACCCCCTTTGCTTGAACCCAATATCCCATATTTGATCCCTAGATTCATTAGCCTTGAAGCTGAGCAAAGATACACTAAGGGTTATGCCAAGAGGCCGGTCCTGTGTGAAAGGGGAATCAAATTATCTGAGTATGCCAACCTGCCCTATGAATTACAGTCGTTGATGACAAGTAGGGGATGGAAAATTTGGATAAAATTCCAATACAAAGTCATAGTTCCATTGCTTAACAAATTTTTATTCCAACATTACAACAAACAAGAACGATTATAGGCAAAGGTGTTAAAAGACAGTAGTTAGGAGAATTGAGTTGCATCTAACACCATCTATCATAACAGAAATGTTTGGATTGTCCAGGAAAGCACCCTTTCAAATACTAGAGGAACAAGATGCCAATTTGGAAAAGGCAGATTTGGCAAAATTATTAGTCGAGAAGGAGGATGTTGTTTGGTTAGGTCCTAGATTCCCTAAGGCTAGCCTATCCCTTAAGTGCAATGTTCTGCATAGGCTAGTGTGCTCCCACTTCTTGCCTCGAGCATATACTTCGCCAATGACTGTTGATAAGGCCATCTTCATGGGAAAGTTATTATTGGGGGTACATGTGGACTTAGCCAAACACATTTTTGACGTTATTGATGCAGTTGCTAGAACCTCATGTGGGGTAGCGAGTTACCTTTTGGGGGACTTATCATGTGGTTTTTGTTGAAAAATGGAGTCAAAGAGAAGGTAGGAGTTGAAACAATTAATCCAATGAAGCGGATACGTTTGGCTTCAACAAACAGAAGTGTAGGTCAACTAAAAAGGAGTGAGGCTCTAGTTCAAGAGGAGGGTGGTCCATCAGAAGAGTTAGTTCTAGAAATTGAGTCTCAGGCACCCACTAGGGAGAGGGAAGAACAATCTATTAATGGGTTGCATGGACTGATGCAAGAAATGTAACGTCGACAAGAAAAGATGTATTCGCATATACTACAGAGGCAGGATATGATATTTTCAAAGCTAAGAGAGATCAAAGAAGGACAAAAGAGATTACATGACTTGGTTGACAACTGGGCCGAAGATTGATACAATGACAATGTGCCTGCTCAACCTCAACCTCAGCTTTTTGCCAGCCTATTCCCACTTATTTTCCTAACTAGCAGCCTTCGGTCCCTATTGACCCAATTTCTATTGCTCTAGTTTCTCATGATCCTACGCCTCCAATTCCTGGACCTCACATAGATACATAGGATATAGCTACAACCATATTTTGTAATGAATTTATGTTGGCAGCTCTGTGACTCATTTACAACCTCTTTTGTGCGTACTCTTTGAATTATTGTGGAAATATTATGCTCATCTTATGTGTTGGATTTTTATGCTATTAGTTAATTTGAATTCACAAACCAAAGCATGAATGTCTTGATTTCTTGTTTGAAAATAGAAATGTATGAGTATTACAATACATATTTTGCATGCATTGGGTAATCCACAATTGTCCATTTGTCTTTGTGGTGTAAAATCAAAAGTGGTTATGATTAGTTGATTAGTGCATTACACGAATTCTCAATAAAAGTAAAGATTGTTACCTAGTGTGAGCACTTGAGCCTATTAGCCATTAATTTTGAGGGGACAAAGCTTACTCTGATCTAGATTATTTGCTCTTTGATTTTTTTTTCAATAACTTCAATACATTATTTTGCTTTGAATGCCAAAAATGACAATGAAAGAATTCTGGCTAAATTTTCTATTTTGAATTTTATGACTAAGTAGATTTGTCTCAAAGGATATGAGAGTGGGAATTATTTTCTTGATTATTGAGCCTTGTAACCTATTCTTTCCCTAGATATTTATCTTTAGCCAACCTAGTAACCCTTGTTCTAACCATTACCCTTTTTAAACATCTATCTACCCTTATGAGTCTTGTGAATCCTATTATAAATTAGGGGTACTATTATTAATATTATTACTATTTAAAAAATAGAGAGAAGAAGAAGAAGAAGAAGAGAAAAATCAAAGCAAACAAAATCATATGAGTCAAAATTAGCAGAGACGGTTGCTTCTTACTCCAGTAAAATGTTGAATGAATGTTTATCTTCTTCTTATAAGAAAAAGAAATTGAATATTTAGATATATATATATATAGGTATGTAATAAGAGAAATTATCCGAATAAGAGTCACAAGACACATTCTTTTGTACCCTTTCCATAACCCTCAACCCAATTACAACCATTTATACAACCCATTTTGATCCTAAGGAAAATTGAAACTCAAAACTAGAGTTTAGAAAAGGAAATTTTTGCCAGGAATTTGGAAGTTGATCATAAGTGCATTATTTTCCGATCATGAAGCTATGTCAAAATCCCTTCCTTTCTTGATTTCGTCTTTCATATGTGGGATGACACCAAGTTGAATTTGATTTACATTTACTCTAATTAAGGTATATCCTTGAGTGCAACTATGAGAGATCATTTTGTTAGAGGGTATATATCCACAGAAAGGTTTGAAGTCAAGACTTAGAGAACATAGTGTCATGCATTACTTGATTTAATTATAGTTTCTGAGATTACATGCTGACTGACAAACCCCTAATAAGGAACATTCCAATGTGTGTTTAAAATTCACATGTTCTCTGTCATACACTTCTGCTTCACATTTGAAATATCAACACCAATGGTTAATTTGCAGACAAAAATAATCTAGCATTAAGTTTGATTGCTAAGGGACTAGCAATGTTCAAGTTGGGGGGTATGATTAGTGGCTTAAACATGTTGAATTTTATCATATTTTCACCCTATTCCCATTGAATGAATGTGCTCAATTGTCATTTATCCATGTTTTGTAGGAATTATCTAGATTTGAGGTGAGATATTCGGAAATAAGGATGAAACTCACCCATATTTAGATACCTAAGGAAGCATATTGGAATACATAGGAAGCATATTCAGATACACAAGATGCATATTCAAATACATAGGAAGCATATTTAGATACATAGGAAGCATATTCGGATACACAAGGAAGCTTATTCGAATATATGCAAAGGTATCTGAATACAAGAGAGAAACCCAAGCACAACATCTAGATGTCAAAGTCCATGCATTTGGATACCTTCTAAAGACCATTTCAGAGAATTTGCAAGAAGAATGCAATGGCGCCCGATCGTAAATTCCCACCAAATGATGGGTCATTTGCAAAAGAAGATGCTCCTATAAATTCACATCATCGTCTACAATTTGGGGGGATTCTTCAAAAGAATGTTCCAGAATTCCAAATTGAGGGTTTTCAATAATATAGAGATGGGGCAAATCACAACTTTCTAACATTAAAGAACATACAATAACTTTAAAAAAAAAAAAATCGACCTTACCCGATGATCAAGGAGGACTCACTTGTGGCATGACTCAGCACCCGTATACCCTTTAATCAAGTTTTTAAAGTTTATAGAATCGCTTTTAAAACTCTTAGCTCTGATACCATAAATGTAACACCCCAAGTTTAGAAGTCCTAAACCTAGATGTGTTAATGTTCACCTTACTTTAAATGTAGAAATTATTTTATTTTTAGCTTTTTTTTTAAATAAAATTCTATAAAATTTTCGACAGAGTGTCCCCTATAAATTAGACTTAGCCAACCTATAAAGGAACAACGCACCCACAACAATAGAAATATTAACCAACTAAACCAAAACTATCTTAATCGAAACTTCAAGATTAAACAATTAAGGAAATGGGTAAATAAATGAATAATGAACAAGACAAGTCCAAAACTAAAACCCTATGCCACGGGTCACTGGGTGAGTCTGCCTCCAAGCGATCTCCTCAACTCATCTAGCTCTCATCACCTGAAACGTGGGGAAAATAAAGAGAGCTCAACAAGTAAACTCCATGCACATGATGCATGCTTATGACATGCAAAGTTTGAATAAAGTTTGAAAAAATGTATCCCCATTTATTATAACTTTTCAAAACATTTCATTACTATCGTGAGCTCACAAGGTGTGTCATCTAGCTAATCAGAATACAATGGGCAATTCTTATTTGGAACCAGATTCATTCCATCGGTAGTACCGTAAAACGGTTAAAAATTTCTTTCCACTTTCAACTTTCACATTCACATTTCTTCACAGGTTGGGTGCGCCGGTCCCCCACGCCCCATTTCCCACTCACATTATTCATGACATAGACATTCACCAATTTCCTTTAAAACTTGAGTTACATATCTTTGAAAGAAAATTTGCACCTTTACACATCTTTCATGTGAAAAACATTTAACATTCTCTAATCAATGCCTACGCATGCTCATTGATGCAATGACATGTCATATATACATGCTTCATCATTTTCATGGTATGTAAGGAAATGACACAAAGTAACTAGAAGATTTAACATTAAATATCTACAAGCCAACCATCACTACAAAAAAATTAATTTTTACCGGCGATTTTTTTGCGGCGATTTTTTTAACATTTTGCAGCGGTTGCAAAAACCGTCGCAAAATTCATTAAAACATTCAATTTTACGGCGGTTCTCAAAAAACTATCGCTAACTTTAGAAAATAATTAAATAATTAAAAATTAAATTAAATTTAGCAGTAGTTTTTCAGAAACCGCTGCTAAATTAAAAAATAATTAAATAAATAAAAATTAAAATTAAAATACATTTGCGGCAGTTTTTCAAAACCGCCGCAAAATTCATTAAAAATTTAATTTAGCGGCGGTTTTGAAAAATCGCAGCTAAATTTAAAAAAATAATTTAAAATTAAAATTAAATTATAAATTTATTAAATAATTTATAATTAAAATTAAATTAACATTTGCGGCAGTTTTTAAAAACCGTCGCAAAATTCATTAAAAAATTTAATTTAGCTGTCGCTAAATTAAAAAAATAATTAAATAATTTATAATTAAAATTAAATTATAAATTTATTAAATAATTTAATTTAGCGATGGTTTTTAACCGCCGCTAAATTTAAAAATAATTTAATAATTCAAAATTAAAATTAAATTGAATTAAAATAATAAAAAGAAATATAAAATCTTAAAAAGAAATTAAAATTTTAATTTAAATTAATTACAAAATCTTTATATATATAAAAGCAGGATAGTCTTAAAAAAAGAAATTTCCTCCCAAAACTTGCATTAATTAATGATTTACAATTAATACTTATTGTATTAATAATTTACATTTTTTAATTTGCATTAATAATTTAAAATTTTCAATTTCTTTGAAGTAATAAGTAGTAATAAAATTTTTTTCCAAAACTTGCATTAATGATTTGCATTTAGTACTTATTGCATTAATAATTTACATTTTGTAATTTGCATCTTTATATATATAAAAGTAGGATAGTCTTGAAAAAAGAAATTTTCCCCCAAAACTTGCATTCATGATTTGTAATTAATATTTATTATATTAATAATTTACATTTTGTAATTAGCATTAATAATTTAAAATTTTCAATTGTTTTGAAATAATAAGTAGTAATAAAATTTTCTCCCAAAACTTGCATTAATGATTTGCGTGTAGTACTTATTTCATTAATAATTTATATTTTGTAATTTGCATCTTTATATATATAAAAGTAGGATAGTCTTGAAAAAAGAAATTTTCCTCCAAAACTTGCATTAATGATTTACAATTAATACTTATTGCATTAATAATTTGCATTTTGTAATTTGCATTAATAATTTAAATCTTTCAATTGCTTTGAAATAATAAGTAATAATAAAATTTTCTCCCAAAACTTGCATTAATGATTTGCGTTTAATATTTATTGCATTAATAATTTAAATTTTTTAATTGTTTTGAAATAATATGTACTAATTATTATAAAATTAATAATAAATTTTAAATATACGAGTTTTTCAATGCTACTTGATTTGTATTAAATTTGCATGAGTTTTATGAGAAATATTAATAGGCAACTTAAACTATTAATTAAGTCATAGAAAATTATCCATTTATTTAAAATATTATTTTTATATCTTTATTCTATGTATATTTATATAATATTAAAATATGATAGTCAAATAAAGTATTTTGCCAAGTGTCAATCAATGGTGAATTTTTTCCCTCAAAAACTTGCATTAAATCAAAGGTAGTGATTAATTAATTATTAATTACTTTAATAATTATATTATAGTCTTGAAAATGTGATGTCTTAATAAATTCATAAAAAATTATTTAAGGTTATCAAATGCTACAGTTTTTCAATGTTAATTAATATTTAAGGTATCACATTTTTAAGACTATGGAAGAAATCAAAATTATTTTTTTTTAAATTTTGTTATTATTGAAAAAACTTATTCTTACTCATATTTACGAGTTTTAATTTATATTTATAATTATCATATAATAAATAGAAAATAACGAACGTTTTTAAGTGAAAATATTATAGATTTATAATATTTATTTATAAATAAATATAATATAATAAAAAAAATTATAAGTATTTTTTCAAGTGACCTATTTAATATGTTAATTATTCTTTAATACATTGAATGACAGTACATTGAATTAAAAGTGTTCTCCATTAACATATTGAATAGTGAATAATTAAGTAAACTTAAATTTTTTCAACATGATTAAAGATTAAAAAAAATTATAATTATCAATTCTGTTAAAATTATTTAAAATAATAAATTTATTTTTTATTTTTAAATTAAACTCTACCATATATCACATGGGTTCACCACTAGTTAATTAAAAATTTAATTTAAAAAATTAAAATAAAAATAAATTTAATAAAATTTTAATAATTTTAAAAAATATATAAATTTTTTATTTTTAATCAATTAATTTAGTTAATTTAATTCAATTAATTTATTTTTAATTTATTCCTTTACTCTTTTAAAAAATAATAAATTAATTAATGTTTTTAATTTATATTAAAAAATATAAAATATAATTCTAGAAAGTAGTGGTTGTTTTGGTATATAATTTATATATCCGGTTATATAACAAGGGGGCTTGGCAGATCAGGGGGTCACGCGCATGCACGTGCACAGTGGAGGTCGCAGGTTCGAAACTGGGGAAGGGGCACGTGGCGCACGGACATGTGGCCAAGTGGCTGCGCGGCACAGGCGGGTCCAAGTGAGTGGGCGAGTCCAAGCGGGTGGGGGCGCGGGCGGGTGGGATAAATTAAAATTTTTAATTTTGTCTTAATTTTAGCGGTTGTTTTAGAAACTGATGCTAAAATTAAAAATTTTAATTTTTTTTATAATTTTCACAGCGATTGAAAAACTGTCACTATATATTTTTAAATTGCTGCTAAATCACTAATTTTGTGGCAGTTTTAAAACCGTTACAAAAATATGATTTAGCGAGGTTATTCTAGCAGTTGGTCAAAACCGCCACTAAATCACTTAGTGGCGGTTAAAAATCGCCGCTAAATGTAAAAAAAATCGCCGCTAAATGTCAATTTTTTTGTAGTGCATAAAGCACAATATTTCCACATTAACTGTTTAACATGGGATGAAAATTAGAGAGAGTCTACTTACCTGATGTCTTTAAAGTTCACTTGTTGGATTTGCAAGTGTAGGAGTCTTAGTTGCCCACGACATCAATGCGCCAAAAATCCTAATTCATTATCAATCATTTTAAAATTTTCAATAATCCTTACCTTCTAAACATGACTCCAATTCACTACTTCTTTTCTTAAGTTAATTCATTATAATAATACATCTATAAATAGCATTCAATGCAAAAACATAAAGAAGACATTTACAATAGAGACCTACTAGTAAAACACTACCCATTTACGAATTCAAATTGTTGCCTCTTATGAAGACAAGCATAAATTTAAATTCTTATCACAAAATTACGTGAATCCAATTTGGTGGGCTAAATACCCCATAGAGACACATTCTCAATTAAATTCATATCAAGATTTAGATTACAAGACCCTCAAAATATTTTTTTCCAAATCCACAAACATAATTTTTTTTTTCTGGCAGCATGTAGTAAAATATTTCAAAAATCATTTAAAAATATGAAACGATGTCGTAAAAGCATAAAATTTACACAGAATGTAGTAAACACTTATAAGTTCATCATATAAAAAAATTAATTTGTCAATGTATACGAAAATATTTTCTATCCTCTAATGTTTGGGGTTCCAAAATATTTTCTATCCTCCAAAAATACTGTTATAGTATGAATCTATCAATGTATACGAAAGATGTCATAAAAACTTATACGAACCTCCAAATGAGGTCATTCTAAGTCTAGATAATAGACAACTCATAGGGGGTCATTTTTTAATTTGAATCTCCCCAAAATTCAACATATACAATTTTTGACGAATTTTTAAAATAAGAGCAAAAAAACTGTTAAATCTGGGTAGCATTGTTATTCCATTAGACCTATCAAAATTATATGCCTATAATACCCAATCAATATAAAATCAAACCAATCTTATGTATTCTGGCACATCTATGTATATATATTGTATGTGAATTACAATATATATATATATATTAAAGGTTGTTTTGGAGAAAACTAAATAAAAGAAAAGTTACCTTCTTTTTCTTCTTCTTCTTCTTTCTTCTTCTTCTTGAGGGGTGATGGTGTGTTGAGAGAAAAGGGAAGTGAGATGTGTGAGGGAAAGAGAGAGACGTGAGGTTTGGGAGGGGGAAAAGAGATGTATTAGGGTTTTTTTTCTCATTTTTTTTATTAGGTCTTGAGTTGGGTGGGCTTTAACTGGGCTTTTGGGTTTTTTTTTCTTTCTCACCCATTGGCCCAATAATGAGTCTCTTATAAATTAAATCCAACATTAAATTAATTTGTGTTCTAAATCCTATTGAGTGCTATTTAAAAATTTCAAACCCAAATAAATATATTTAGCCACTTGAATTGAATTTGATAAAATTATAATACATTTATAAATTTTTAAATCAATAGTAACACATTGAACTGCAATATAACAAATTATAATTTTTTTTTTCTAATTGGCACATTGAGCGTGACGACGTCCATTTCCTTCCACTGCATAACAAGGCTCAATAATTGATAGTAATAATTATAATTAAATCATTTATATGGGCATAAGCAATAAAATCACGCAAAATTTATAAATACATGTAAAATGACACTCGGTGTTACACTTCCGGCCATCGGTAACTACTCAGATGCCTGATCTGAGCACACCTCCTTGGAAACCTCCCTCAGTCGATCCTAATAGCACCACTGGTTTCTCAAAAGGTTACTGGAAAAGGCCCCAAACGGCCAGTTGCAGGTCAGCCCCCGACATTCGCCTCGTGCTTTCTGGCCAAGCTTCGAACAGCTTCCAAACCGACACCAAATGCTCCGGAAATGATGCCCACCACTCTAAGAACAAAAGCCCTCTTTTGGTTTTCCTCGATTCACCCTCAAACTCGATTAATTTTTGTGTTAATTCTAGGTCGAAATCCTAGGTATTTATAGGCAAAATCCAGCCATTCTTCAACCAATCAGAGGCCAAGGCTTGGCCCCCAAGCCTCCCCACGTTGTATATGACCTTTCCAGTCGTCCCTCAACCATCCCAGCACTGAAAATAGCGACAAGAAAGTTGGCCACCGACTTTGCAGGTTTCCCACCTGGTTTTGTTTTATTACACTTCTACCCCCTTATTTCTTCCAATCTTAGTTTGCCCCTTTCCTTGAAGCCCCTGATCTTTCCAATAACACCACTAATTTCCACAAGTTTTTTACTCTTCATTTCATCCTTGAAATTTTCAAAAAACTATCTTTTTGACGTCCCTCGGGTAAAATTAGTAAATTACACTTAAGCCTGATTGATTGATTTAACCCTAAGTCCTTTCATTTTAACCCAAAATTGCTTAAGGGTTGTTCTAATAAAATATAGGTCCTAAAAACACTCCGTTAACTTTTCTAAAGTTTCCTACGTTGATTCAGTTTTTCAGCCTGATTCACAGTTATACTGAAAATCATTCCCGATCTAATTTCTTTTGACACCTAAAATTATGTCTCGAATCACTACTCGATACTATTCTATTTTCCTTAAACATCTAGGGTCCAAGGTGTTGAGTATAGATTTTGATAATTGATGATTGACATGTGTGAATGTGAATGTACATTTATATTTTATGTACTAACAAAGCATGAAACCTTCATAAGACTTACAAAGCTATTCTTTAGTGATTTCATGACACAAGTTATATATGGAAACTTCTTATACTTATATAGTGATTTCATTATATATGGAAACAAGTTTTTAGAGAGCTTTCTAGAAATTTCAGTTTTTGAGCTATGTATGGAAAGTTCTTCTTGGAATGGAAAGTCTAGAAGATATATATATATATATATATGGAATCCTTGTTCATATATGGAAAGTTCAAAAAGATCTATATGGAAGTTTTTGAGGAGATTGGAGTAGTCCACTATATGGAGTTACCATATATGTAACTTGGTGACATGGCATTGTTAATGTGGCATTTTGATGACATGGCAACCACGTGGAGCACACTCATCCAGGTTACATCATCTCGTTGGTCTAAATATCGTAAGAGAATCATGGAGTAAATTTAAAGGTTCTTAGAAGCTCCTTTACTCAGTTAAATATGGAAGAATTTTTTGAATTGCATTCAAATGGAGAAGTTAAAGATGTAACCTTATTGTTCATCATTAATGGAGGAAATTAAGGTTTGAAAGTCAAAACCTTGATAGATATTACTTTCCTTTATTGTTGATTCTCTTTCATTAAAAAGATATGGAGACTCAAATCATGGAATCAAGTATCCTACTCATTATGGCTAATTGATGTCTTGCATATATTCAGCTACACAAATTGATTCTCTTCTTATTGTCAACATTTTTACTGTGAAAACTTGATCAATTAAGGGCTTTTGAAGTTATAATTGATATCTTCATTGTTGGACAAATTTGCTTCATTATTTGAGAATATTTGAATGGATTTTACACCATTTGGAGGTTTAAATTCAAATTTCAAATTAACTATGCTTGTTATGGAAGCTAAGGGGCCAATTGCACAATCAAAGGTGATTGAAGATCAACTACAAGTCATAATTGATCATTTCTTATTTATGGTTGATTTTGCAAGAATTATGAAGGATTTTGATGATATTTTAATCCTTAAAATCAGCCATGCATTATTGGAATTGATTTGCTCATTCAAGGCTGATTGAAGATCAACAGAAGTCAAAGCTCTTGATGATCAATCAAGTCAGCTAATTATGGAAGGTAAATCAAGAATTCAAATGAAAGGCTGAGATTGGCTTGAAGACTTGACATATGGAGAGCTGAGATTGATCAAGGAAAGCCTACTCTAGCACTATATAAAAGGGTCTCTTGAAGGCTTTGGAACAACTTTTGGAAGCCCTATTATTTTCTTCATTATTGGCCGAGATTTTCATTCTCTCTAAATCTTTCTGTTCCTCTATCTTCTTGAGAGAAAACTAAGAGAGTTCTCTACATTTCATTGTATTATTCTAAGAGAACCCTATTTCTCTATCACTACTGTTCTTGTATCTTGTAAAGAGCGTACAAAATCCAAACTAGTGAGTGTAAGACTCTAGAAGTAGTTTGGTGGTGGTGAAGCCAAGTAAAGGGTTCGGTGGTGGTAACAAAAGTTTCATATAGTGGATTTGGTTGAAAATCCTAAGGAAGGAAATCCTTAGGTAGTGGATGTAAGCCATAAGGGCCGAACCACTATAAATCGTTGTGTTCTTCTTCTCTTCACTCTTACTTATTCTTGTTTGATTATACTTGTTTGTTTTGGTCTTGTGCTATCTAAAGTGGCCGAATCCTAAGTCCTACATTATTGGTGGTTATTTTAATTATATTCTGATTTGCTTTAATTGATCATTCTTTGTACTAATTCAATATTTCATTTGGTTTATTTAAAGGCTTGCTATTGTGTGCATTTAAATCATTTGTTTTCACCAAGTTGTAATTTGAAGAGTATATTGGATCAAAGCACATACTAGCACAGCTGGTGGATATCATATTATCCATCTAGTATTTAAGTGCTCTTGTACTCTCAACTACAATTTTGATTTATATTAAATTTGTTTCTCACATATATATATATACGTGCATAAGTTTTGCATTAGAGTTTTAAAAAGGTGTCAATTCACCCCCCCTTTTAACTAGGTTAGAACTCAACACAGGGTATTCCTTATGGTCGATTCGATCACTTAAAACTGTGATAATGTATCCTATAGCTCCACTCTTTCAAAAATTTCACTTATACCCTTCATAAAATCACATTTATAACCTCAAGAATTTCCCAGGTATTACATTCTCCCCCCTTAATAAATTTTTCCTGTGATAAATTGAATCACTACTATTGATAATGACGCCAAATGGCAATGTCCTAAATATATCATTCCTAATCCTTGGCAATTATTTTAACTCGTATCTTTAGACGATCTATGATTACCAGGCATGTTATTTTTTTTTTACAGAATTTCCTGTTGTAGCTCCTCACAGGTGGTTACACATATCCCAAAATGATTTATATCACTTGATATCATTTCTAATTGTGTCAATGGGACACGTTTCATTTAACTCTTAATTCTCCCAACTCACTTCTATGCTAATGCATATGCTATGATCGCAAAAATTATCAACATTTAATTGAACTAACTCGGCGCACCTTTTTCTATCATCGAGTAGATCTTTTCGTTCTCTTTTGACAGGTAGAAGACTCGTCCGGTGCGAGGTTTTTGTGCTTCATTTGCTTTTCCTAGTTGCTCCACCTTCTGCCTTTTTAGACATTCGCTCACGTAATGATCAGGTTGATCACATGAAATATGTGATCCCTATTCGATTCTTGGTCGGAGGTGCCTCTCTGTTTTAGGGCAGTGTCTTTCCTTGTCTCTGTTTTCGCCATACATAAAACAGCAGACATGTCTTAGGAAACATTGTCTCCCTAGGTGTACCTTGTCACATCGGGGACATGACTCACTGTCTTTGGAATTCTTTCCTCTTGATTTATGTTCTCGTCTTTTTGAATCTTTCTTTTTATCGTTCGATCTAATCATTCCTATACGTAGGAGATTAGTCTCGGTGGTTAAAGCTCTATCTAGTGCCTTATTGTAGGTGTCCATTGTACATGAGTTGAGAGATTATCGTAACCCTACTTTCAGTCCACCCACAAACTTTTGTGCCTTCTACCATTCATCAGCTTTGTGCATAGACAAGTACCTGATCAGCTGGGTAAACTTGATATCGTATTGAGTCACTGACATCTCATCAGTCTGCCTCAATTTCATGAATTCCCAAGTCTTTTCTTCCCTCTAGCTTCGAGGAAAATACTTTGCGTCAAATGCTTCCTTAAATCTTTCCCAAGTCACAAGTTGAGCTTGCCTTGGCCTTGGATCTTGCTCCACTTGCTTGGGTATCCTCTGCAAGGCCTGCTAAGCCGATTGCCACCATCGTCCAGCCTCTTTCTCTAGCATGAATGTGGTGCAATTAACCTTCTCCTCGTCACTACACTGCAAATGTTGGAGTAGCTTCTCTGTTTGCTCCATCCAGAACTCGACTATGCTAGGGTCATTCCCTGAACACTAGGGGTCTTTGTCGACGATACTGATCCAACACATGAGTGGTATGCCTCGACAACTCATTCCTTGCTAAATGTATTAGCATGCCTCTAAGATCCTTTCCATTCGATTAAGTCTATTCTCACAAGGACCTGATCGCTCCTCTTGTCGTTCATTGTTCATGACACGATTCGCATAATGGTTGCGATGACTGCTACTACAGTCACTCTCATCTCATTCGTTAAGTTCCGTGACTCTCCAAGTTTTCACCATCTGAAAAAGTAAAACACTTTCTTAATCATTGCTAAACTCACTTAAAGGTAATCTCTATCTTGCTAACAGTTCTTTTTGGTTCCCATATCTATTTGGGGTACCCTGTCCAAATCCCAAATCGTGATTAGTCAGAATCATGATTAGTCCAAATCCTAGTCATTTCATTCTCAAAGTCATCATTTGATCTAAACACACTTGACTCATTCCCATAAGTTGTTTCCTTGAGGTACCCTGACCTCAATCCTCATAACATCCATTTCGAGATCCCTATTCTTAAAATCGATCTTCAGAATTCTTAAACTTGATTCTCTATAACACTTATCGAGTCTTCCTAAATTCAATATCCCTAGGATCCTCGATCCAAATCGAATTATTCCTAACTCAATCATTCTCGATAACTACCAGTTATCCCATTATTCAACATAAGGATTTCAACTATTGACTTCCAACTAATATTTTCTAAATTCCAATGAAATCTATAATTCTCAAATAACCTTCACTCTGATATCAAATGTAACACCCCACTTTTCCTAGGACGTTAGATAATGTAAGATTTCGGGGATATATTTTTTTCCAACTGAAACTCAACACATAAATCGTTCCCCGAAAATCCCGTTACATATTCTCAGTATATTAACTCAGAATCATTAATAAACTAAGACAGGTAAATCATCTCAAATGCGGAAACTAGATCGAAACCTTAAATGGTATACAACTAAAACCATCTTATTCATAACCTTAAAGTCAAACCAACATTTTATATGACGTCATCAAAATATACAACATAATTAAAAATGACATACTATAAACCAACTACTAGACGTCGTCATTCCTTGGCAATCCCTTTCCCCTTTGCTCCATTGCTTTCATCTGGAACGTTTGAATATTTCAGGGACATAGTCCAAATTAGATGATAAATCATCCAAGTGAGAATTCAAAACACGTTTTCATAAATATATGCAAGACATGAAAGAAACTGACACAACCCGACCAACCCTAGCCCATGAGAATCCCTCACAATGTTTAACCCATCCACAAGGAAAGAGCAATCTCTCTAAAGGCATGATCACCAACACATCAACACAACACAGTCCTAGCTTAAGAAGGCAAAAGTCAACGCATCTCCCGGAACAGGAAGGTCACATTAACGCAGGAACCAGGCTCACCATAATTACATTAGGAATTACATTCCCACTCAAAAGCATTCAGGAAACATTACTCATTCCCAACTCATATCTCACATAGACAACCAGTCGTCCTAGTGTAACTTTCCTGGCCATACGGCCTGGCATGGAACCCTAGGCAGCTATCCCGGCCTGCACACCAGCACAAGATACCCCTATACGTTATTCCAGCAACACCCTTAGGGAATTACAGTTACACTATCCATACAACATTTAGGTTGACATCCCATATGGACAACACAAACACACCATGACAATGCCACATATTACAACTTAAAGCATCATATAAACAACATTTTATGAACATCATTTATTGCATAAAATATAATGCACATGTATAAAACGTTTTGGGATGAACCTCCCACATGAAACCAACCATTACCTATTACTGTTCACATGCAACAAAACCATTTTGCATGAAATCATAACACATTTAGGTAGCTCAAATACTAAGTTTTTAGGGTAGGAACACTCACCTCGAGCGTATCCAAAATGCCTTGATTTGCGTGACAAACCTCAAACACCCGTACTTGTACTCAATTTTGAGCCACAACACTCCCTAGACATCATATTTATTCAAAGGAGCATCAAAATCTATTTTCCCTTCATTTTTCATAATTTCCTCTATTTTTCTCCTAGTTTTCATCTCGATAATTCAAAAATAACTATATGCTCAAACATTTTCTCAAATTTTTCAACATGATAATTCTTAAAATAATTTTATAAAAATATTAAAATTAATTTTAGGAAATACCCCTAGCCCACACGCTGTCACGCGCCAAGCACGTGTCTAAGCGTGAAAGGTGGTGCGTGCAACCCATGTGCCGATCTTCTTCCTAGCTTCTGATCGTCAGCAACTACTCGGATGCCCGATCTGAGCACACCCCCTTAAAGCCCTCCATCAGTCAATCCTAATGGCACCACTAGTTACCCGAAAGCTCATTGGAAAAGGCCATTTATGGCCAGTTGTAGGTCGGCCCCCCGCGTCTACCTCGTGCTTTCTGGCCAAGCTTCGAACAGCTTCCAAATCAACTCCAAATGCTTCCAAATGCTCT
This sequence comes from Diospyros kaki, assembly GCA_036245055.1. Taxonomy (NCBI): domain Eukaryota; kingdom Viridiplantae; phylum Streptophyta; class Magnoliopsida; order Ericales; family Ebenaceae; genus Diospyros; species Diospyros kaki. The sequence continues at coordinate 24,587,191 of BSEG01000006.1, read as the reverse complement.
AGAAATGATGCCCACGACTCCAAGAAAAAAAGGCCTCTATTGGTTTCCCTCGATTCACCCTCAAACTCGACCAACTTTTGTGCTAATTCTTGGCCAAAACCCAAGCTATTTATAGGCAAATCCAGCTATTCTTCAACCAATCAGAGGCCAAGGCTTGGCCCCGAAGCCTTCCCACGCCATATACGACCTTCCCTAGCCCTCCCTCGGTCATCCCATTGCCGAAAACGGTGACAAGAAAGTCGGCTGCCGACTTTGTAGGTTTCCCACTTGGTTTTGTTTTATTACACTTCAGCCTCCCCTTATTTCTTCCAAATCTCAGTTTGCCCCTTTCCTTGAAGCCCCTGATCTTTCCATTAACACCACTGAAGCCCACAAGTTTTGTACTCTTTATTTCATCCTTGAAATTTTTGGAAAACTATCTTTTTGACCTTCTTTGGGTAAAATTAGTAAATTACACTTAAGCCTGATTGATTGATTTGACCCTAAATCCTTTCGTTTCAACCCGAAATCGCTCAAGGGTTATTTTACTTATAAAATACAGGTCCTCAAAATACTCCATTAATTTTTTAGAAGTTTCCTATATCGATTCGATTTTTCAGCCTGATCCATAGCTATATCGAAAATCGTTTCTGATCTAAATTCTTTTGACACCTAAAATCATGACTCGAATCACTCGTCGATATTATTCTATTTTCCTTAAACATTTAGGGTTCGGGGCACTCTCTGTGGTCGATTCGGTCACTTAAAACTATAACAGTGTATCATATCGCCCTATTCTTTCAAAAATTTCACTTATACCCTTCATAAAATCCTATTTACAACCTCAGAATTTCTCGGGTATTATAAAACTCCCATCTTTCTCTAGAAGTGAATTCTCAACTAGTCTTGAGAGTGAACCCCCAGCTAGCCATGGGGGTGAATTCCCAACTAGCTTTCAGTGTGAGACTTAGGTTTGGCTTGAGGCTAAGAATCTTGAGTGGTATGAAGTGGTTTATCTTGTGGCGATCTCGTTGGGCATGAGAAAATGTCTGTGCGTCGAGTGGACACCCTAAGGACTGAGCTTTCATTCCTTCTTGACTTTGTTGATTAGTAGTGCTTCTTATTTAGGCCATTGTAGAATAATTCGTTGGCTTTTTGTACATTTTGCACAGACGACGCCAATTGTTGTTGCTAAGATGCAACAATGAATTTATCTAATTGAGAATGTTGTCCTCATGTCGCTTAAGTTTGCAAGAAAAAAAAAATAGTCAGATCTTTTCATGCAAACACTCCGATGCTCAAGTTAGACACTAAGGATACTAAAAACTGTATAGCAGAATTGCCACTAGTATCAAAGGCATACATTTTTTTTTGAAATAAGTGTCTTTTTATTTATAGAAGGGCATGAAGTAATCCTAAGTCCACCAGGATTAGGACTTTTATAGATAATATTCATCTCTTATAGATGATGTTTATCTTCTCGAATTTTTGAATATTGGAGTTATCCTGATTTGCATATTGCGTGGGACCCCCCTATACTTAGGGAAATGTTTTGGTGGTGGAGCTTCCCCTAGGGTTAGTTCTTGGGCCACGGCTAGTTCAAGGTGGCCCTGGATCGTGGTCGACTTATGGCGGCCCTAGTAGGGCAGGGGGTTGCCCTCCACGAGAGCCCTTTACGGCCGCCTTGGTTGGCCAGCAGACAATGCTTCTCATAGGGGACACCCCATGGTAGTCCTTGTCGGCTCACAACCTGCTATGATTACCAACTATAGGAGGCTTGCTTTCTCATGGCCCTTTGCTACTGGGTCAATTTGGTTAATTTGGGTTGACTCACTTTTTATTATTTATTAATTAATTAATTTATTTTTCAGTGTTTTTTCTTATGGCACGTGATCATTGATTGCAAGCTTGGAAGGAGTGGGTCTTGGCATGGAGCTTGGCAAATTTGGGTCTAACCATGGCGGGCACAGTGGCCAGTGGCCTGGCGGAATTGTCTTTGCTAGCATAAAACTAGAAGTTAATTAAGAAAGAAGGGTTGAGAACAAACGTCAAATGATTGTAAAGACCAAAACCTAAAAGATTTCCCACAAAAGGTGGAATAAATAATTTTTGTAAGAAATATATAGTTTAGTACAAACAGAGAAAACAACCGCATATATATAATATTCTATCCATAGTTCTGGTGTTCGACCAATCATCGCACAGCAGCATAAAAATACCGACCACCAGGAATTCTCATTTCTACTTAATTCATAGTATTTCTTGTATATTTTTCTGTTGCCCTTTTGCTAGTCTTGTATAATTTTCCATGAATGTAGAGTTATGCTCTAGAAAAAACCAAACCCCCTCTGAATTCCAGGACATATATAAATAAGGCACCAAAATCATAAGGGGATAACGTTTTCCCAAAGAGACATCACATTATGGCATTGGTGAAACCAATGATATCAGCCTTTGAACCCATCAACCTACAAAAACCTTTTCCAGACCTAACTAATTACCAATTCAAACACCGCCATGACAATACAGTCCAAGCTGAAGCTACCCACAAACAAATCAGCAGCATCAGCAGGAGGCTAGCAACTGCGAGCGCGCTGCTTCTACTGTCCAATAGTAGAGTTTTTGAAACGCCGGTGGCAAGTGCATTGGACTTGAGGATAATGGCGCCGGAGCAAAGTGTGGCAGAGGCCGAGGACGGGATCAGGGGCCACGCGCAGGACTTGCTGCGGGTGAAGGCGGGCTTGTTGGAGCCGGAGCCGGAGGCGTGGAAGGAAGCCCAGAAGGCCCTGCGAAAGAGCGCTGCGTATTTGAAGCAGGATATTTATACCATCATCCAGAGCAAGCCCGGCAAGGAGAGGCCTCAACTTAGGAAGCTCTACTCGGTCCTCTTCAATGCCATCACTGCATTGGATTATGCGGCGAGAGATAGAGATATCAAACGGGTCCAAAAATTCTATGAAGCATTGGTTTTGGCTCTTGATGATATTTTGTCTAAAATTTAGGATATGAGTGAAAACCAACTCCGCTTTTGCTTTGGATTAGTACTGAAAACGTTATGGAAGACTGTATAATAACTCATAAATTTACGAACCTTGCTTTGAGTGTCTCGAATGCGGTAATAAACATATATAATTTTGGCTCCTACAGTGGTCGTGGTTTCGAAATTGTTCTTTTAATTTAGTGTGGATGAAGCCAGGCAAGCGTGCTAGCAAATGGGTTTTATTTTATGACACTTAATTGTTATAAGAATTTTGTTTCAGTATATCATAATATGGAAAATAGTAAAAATATTAAACAATGAAAATTGTAAGACTTCTTAAATTTTTTTTGTATTGTTTTAAATCTAAAGCTATCAATTTTAAATAACAAAAAGGCCAAAAAAAAAAAAAAAACATCCACCAACTGTTCGATGGAATGCCTGAATGAATTGACTTGGGTTATATGTCACCAAATCATGTCCCAAGGGGGGCTTTTGGAAGAGTTTAATCCCGCAAGAGCGAGCTAAATATGAGCGAAGAGATGTAAAGCAAATGCCTAAAAAACATTATCTAAGAGGACAGAAAAAGACTTGCAGGCTGGTTGGGTTGCCAATTTATCAGAGCAGATCTAATCACAAAAATTTGGGTAAAATACATATACCCAAAATTTCAAAAGCATTAGGAACTGGCAGCGCTTATTGTTAAGTTAATTAATTAAATTATGAGGGACAAATTTTTTACCTACAATTTTCTGTAATTTTTTTGTAATAATATATTAATAAAAAATAAAAAAACGTTTACAGCTTATGTTAGGACTTATGATACGTGATTTATGTACAATTAGTTTAGATAAGTGTACCTTAATTAAATATAGATATAGTGATGAAAAGAATGTTGTTCCCATGTAGAGTAGATTACAATACCAAACCAATTTTAAACTAATCTAAGTTGAACTAATTAATTAATTGGATAAATAAAAAGAAAAATAAAAATTAACAAGAAAAATTAATGCAAAACTAGATTCTTTCTTGAGAAAAACTAATAAATAAATACAATTAGGGTTTAAATTTCATTTAATCTAGGTTATATAATTATTCATTCAATCCAATTCGAAACCAAAAATACTCATATAGTATGTTAAAATCATTTGCATGTGATGGTGGATTTTTCTAAATTAATTAATAAGATTTTTCAACTCATATTAATTATTTATTAATTTAATTCTATTGTCAAATTTTTAAGAGGATGTCAAAAGAACAAATAAGTATTAATTTTTTTGAAAACCTCTAGTCTTAGAAGAGAATTTGACTCATTAAGTTTATTCGATTCTCATATATGAGCTAATCATTTTTTGATATTATAGTCTAATATGTGATTTATATTGACTATAAATCTAATTTATAACAATCATTTAGTTAGTAATACATAAATTATCAAATTATTAAAAGGTGGTCAATTCTTTTAAAACATCAAGCACAATAATATAAACTTTTCATATAAATAATGATCGAGTTTTGAATCGAATTAAACGAATAATAACATAACCTTAAAATTAAAATCTATATAAACCCTAGTTAAAAGAATTTAGCTAGAGATAACTAAAATAAAAATAAAGATAAGAAATTCCCCCCCCCCCCCACCCGGCGCTTGCTGCCTTGCTTCTTCCTGAAATAACACTACATTTCCCAATTGCAATTCCTCAATTTAATATTCATTTTATCCTCAATGGTCGCACTCCAAGTGATCCTCCAATTCCAATTTGAATTCTTTTCTTCTCAATCTCAATCTTTCTCTTTTAATTTTGATTTCTTCCTTATTATTTTATAATATTTTTCCTTAACCCTATCTTAATCTTCAATTCATTTTCTCTTCTTCTCCTTGCCGAGAATTCCTTCTCCTTCTCAAATTAATCTTCAAGTGTATTATAATATTAATTTTAAAATTAATATTATAAATTAATTTTTAATATCTTCTTTAGAGCTCAATTCTTTAAATTTAATTTCTTATTTGTTTCTAACAAAAAAAAATTATATAAACTCACTTTTAAGTAGGAAAAATTGCATAAAGTTAAAACTTAAATTAAATAAAAAGATATATAAAATTAAGCCCGCAATTACGAAGAAAACTAAATATAAATAACTGAAAACAAAAAAACCAAACTAAATAAAAAGCTTAACTCGCACCATAATCAAATAAAATTACATGGGAGGCTAAGAATATCAAGAAGGATCCTCAACCATATGATTTGAGCTTTTGACTTCTTTGTTTACCTTCTCATCTATGCTTCTTCTTTCTCTCTGTCTCTCTCTAGTTGGGATTTAGACTTCATAATGTTATATTATATTTTTGATATATGAAAAAATGTGTTTAATGAAAAACTAGTTTAGAATGAAAAATCTTTTATATGAAACTCGTATTTCGAAATAAGATTTTCATATTTCGAAACATGCATGAATAATGTTTGGCACGAATGTTCAAATGTTTAAAAAATTCAAAGTTCATGCATTATGTTTCGAAACTTAGCACTACAAAAAAATTGATTTTTTGTGGCGATTTTTTTGTGGTGGTTTTAAAAATCGTCGCACAACATGGTATTTTGCGGCGATTTTTAAAATCATTGCAAAATTCATCAAAATAAAATTAAGAAATTAAATTAAATTTTGTGACAGTTTCTCAAAAACTGTCGATAAATTAAAAAAAATTAAATAATTAAAATTAAAATAACATTTGCCGCAATTTTTTAAAACCATTGCAAAATTCGTTAAAAAATTGAATTTAGCGGTGGTTTTTGAGAAACCACCGCTAAATTCAAAAATTAATTAAATAATTTAAAATTAAAATTAAATTATCATTTGCGACAATTTTGAAAAATTACTGCAAAATTTATTAAAAATTTGAATTTAGTGACGATTTTTTAGAAATCGCCACTAAATTTAAAAAATAATTAAATAATTCAAAATTAAAATTAAATTAACATTTGCAGTGGTTTTGAAAAACTATCACAAAATTCATTAAAAAATTGAATTTAGCGGTGATTTCTCAAAAACAGCCACAAATTCAAAAAAATATTAAATAATTTAAAATTAAAATTAAATTAACATTTGCGATGGTTTTGAAAATTCACTAATAAATTTAAAAATAATTAAATAATTTAAACTAAAAATTAAATTAATATTTGTCGCAAAATTCATAAAAAATTAAATTTTCTTAAGAGAATAATTAAAATTAAATTAATAAGAAAATTTAAAATCTTAAAAAGAAAAATTTAATTTAAAAAAATAAAAAAATTTAACAAAATTTTAATACATAAAATTTTAATAATGTTTAAAAAATATATAAAATCTTCTTTTTATTTTTTAATCAATTAATTTACTTAATTTAACTCAATTAATTTACTTTTAATTTATTCCTTTATTCTTTTAAAAATAATTAATTAATTAATGTTTTTTAATTTATATTAAAACATATAAATATAATTCTAAAAAGTAGTTGTTGGATTAGTATGTAATTTATATGTGCGCACATATTATAAGGAGGCTTCGTAGATCAGAAGGTTTGCGGGCGCGAGTGGATAGGGGAGGTCTCGGGTTCGAAACTTGGGGAGGGGAAGGTTGGGAATTAATTTTCAGCATTGCCACGTGGAGCGTGAACATGCATCCACGTGGTGGGCAGGAGCTCGGCCTGCGCGCGAGCCCGCGCCTACGTGCGGGCGAGAGCAGGGCTAGGCCTGGGCGGCCGGGCGCGCGGCTTGGCTGCCCACATTTGCAAGGGGTGCGACATTTAAAAATTCAAATTTTCTTTAATTTTGAGTCGGTTTTGAAACCACTGCTAAAATTAAAAATTCAATTTTTTTAGGAATTTTTTGGAATTTTTTTTGAAACCGTTACTCTAGTAGTTGCTGAAAACCGCCATTAAATGCCATTTTTCTTGTAGTGTAGTTTCTATGTTTCGAAATATCATTCTGCCAAGTTTCTATACCTGTTTTGAAATGCCTTTGAATAAGATATCAATGTTTGTTAAGCTTGCATGCTATATTTCGAAACCTATTTGAGATTTAAGCATATGTTTCGAAACCTATATAGTATGTTTCGAAACCTCTATCAATTCTGTCATCAGAGTATTTAAAATTTGAGTTGCATATGTTTTGAAATATGTTTTTAAAGTATGTTTCGAAACCTTCATAGTATGTTTCAAAACATCTGACTTTGTCAGCAGAATATTAAAAACTCGAGATGCTTTTGCTTTTCATTCTCTTTATATTCAAAACTTTTTCAAAAAGCTTACTTTTTATTTAATCTCCATACTCCATAATTTCAATTTCAAATTTTGTAAGTAGAGAACAAAACAAAATCATAAGTAGGCATAAAGCATTGTCTCCTACTCATTCTATCTCTAAGTGCATAACTAGCTGTAAAGGCTGGATATTTAGAAACATGTGATGTATGTTTCGAAACCTTAGTGTAAAAGTGTGTTGTTTCGAAACCAATAAGGTGTGTTTCGAAACCTACTTTAATATCTTGTTTCTAACGGTTATAATTAGCCAAAATTCTATTTCTTGGTATATACATATAAGTTTTTTGAAGACAAGAAGAATTACTTAATTACAAGCACATACACGAGAACACATATATAAGAGACAAAAGATACATACTTAAGCACTTGTGAACGAAATCTTTTTGACAAGCTCTTAAAGAAGATCCATACATACAATCGTTGATGTGCATTGTGGTGTGAAAATGAGAAGAAAAGCTAGAATCCGAAGGCTCATCCTTTTAGCTTTCCTCACCTCAAACCAAGAGGTTTGTACAACCATTTGATAAGACATTCTATTGCATTAAATTAGTTGGGCTATAAAAGATAAGTTTTATTTATCTTGTTATTGATTGTAAGGTTTGAGTTTAGCCTTAAAACTCATTATGGTGTAAGGTTTGAGTTGAGCCATAAAAACTTATCGTGTACAAGGTTTTAGGGTGAACCGTGGTAAAACCCTTGTTGTGGTTGATCACTAATGAAAGCGATTGTGGTCGAAAATCCTTCAAGTGGGTAAGCTTGAAGGTAGTGGACTAGGCGGGGTGTTGAACCACTATAAATCTTGTGTGCACTTACTTTACTATTTTACTTGCCTATTCTCATTGTTCATACTTTCAAAAGAAACGTTTTCAAAAGCTAAAAGTTTCAAAACAAGCAAAATAGAGAGAATGGTTTCAAAACATATCATAATAGGTTTCAAAACATACTTAACATAAGGTTGATTTCAAAACATACTCATTCATATTTCAAAACATACTTAATAGAAAGGTTGATTTCGAAACATATTCATTTATATTTTAAAACATACTTAACAGAAAGGTAGATTTTGAAACAAATTTCTTGATATTTCGAAACATAGTGTTCTGCAAACAATAGGTCTTTAACCTATTGAAGAATTTACCTTAATCCCAATTCACCCCCCCTTTTGGGATATATTTGCCATTATTTGGAACTAACATATAGGAATATCCCTAGCAATTGAACTATCTGACCTATCAAATTCTATAGCATCTTCCACCCTTTGACCACTTTTACTGCTATACCATAAATGTCATGCGTCCACCTTGACACATTTTTAAAAATTTTTTCATAGAGATACACTACAAGAGGTTTGACTTTTTCTGGCGGTTAAAAAACTGCCGGAAAAAGTAAAAAAATCACCGGTAAAACTTTTACCGGCGGTAATTATAACTGCCGAAAATACCTCCGTCAGAAAATATTACCGGCGGTTTTTAACTGCCGGGAAAAAAATTTTACCGACGGTTTTTTAAAACCGCCGGTAATACTTATTTTTACCGGAGGTTTTAAAAAACCGTCAGGAAATTTTTTTTCCCAGCGGTTAAAAACTGCCTGAAAAGTTTTAATATTGTCGGCGGATTTTACGAAAACCTCCGGCAAAAATACGGCAAAATTTACCAGCGGTTAAATAACCGCCGACAAAGGTTAACCGCTACAAAAAAGCTACTAGCCATAAAAAAAGAATTTTTAACCCTATATAAAAATGATCAAATGCAACAAAACCTGTATAATAAAAAGCCACCTATTTTAAGTATGTACATTAAATATGCAAATAATCTCCATTACACAAAACTTGTCTCGTCTCGTCTCATTATACAATACCATTCAAATCAATCCTAAACTAAAACATATCCAAGTGACCTCAAATAACCCTTGATTACACCACCATGCTGCTCCAACCAAAATTGCATATCATATTTTTTCGATCTGCATTGAAAAACAATAGATTTATAAGTATCTTTTGGTATGAATTTTGCGTGACAACAAGACATAAAACCATTTCTTTCAAGCAACATAATTTTGATTTTTTTTGGAGCCAACAAGAAACAGGATGAGAGACACCAGTTAAAATTGTAAATACCTATCACATGCACAAAATAAAAAAAACGAAATGGCTTTAATAATATTCAAACAATTACAATAATATGCAAATTGTTCCCAAGATTTAGGGAACAATTTATGATGGTAATAAGAAGACTTAATAATAGAAGAACACAGCGAGAGAGAGAGAGAGAGAGAGAGAGAGAGTGTTGTCATGAAAACACAGAAGAAACTGGAGACCACCAAATCAAAGGATCAACAACTTCATCATGCAGCAGCACTGATGCACTCAATGGCCTCTTTGCATATCCCAGTCATTGTGGCTTCAGGACCATAAACCTGCAAGCAAACAACCAACCAAACAAACAAACGATATATTAAACCTTGATTCCGTCTGGCTACAAAATTTATAACTGATCAGTTATTTTTATTAATAGTCTTATCTCTTTTGTAAGGTCTTAAAAATCAATTAATCAGCTAAAAGTTCAAAACCATTTCTATCATTTAAAGTAGCAAAAGGTCAGTTTAACACGATGTGGATGTGAAGAGGCTGATTGGAGGCACATAGTGGTGGTGGTACCTCAATAGGGACGCCGATGTCCTCCCCGAGTGCCTGCATTTTGGCAAGGCCCCTTTGGTAGTTTGGACCTCCTCTCCTTACATATATGTGCATTCTTGCAGCTTTAAGCTTCGACTCCTGTTTGAAGAATGTCAGGTGAAGTTAATAGGAGGCTTAGGACGACATGTGGAACATGAACACAGCCACAACAGGTAATGAAGTATGAACTCACCTTCTCCTTCAGTGCTCTAATTATACCGTTAAATGTAGCAGCCACATCGGTAAAGTTAGCGATCCCTCCTCCGACTACTAGGGCTCTTTTGCGGCCATCAGGATCGGCAGTAGCACACTGCAGAGGATTCAAGACATCCACGATTCGTAATGGAAACTATTTTCAAAGTCCGAGTTCTTGAATCTAGCCAATTACAAGTCAGATTTTAGTGTGATTAAGAATTGGAAAGGAATAGTCCTTACGTTAATTACGACTCTGGCGTACTGAAACACCTCTTCCTCATTGGGTGCTCCACTGTATTCAGCGTAGTTTCCGAGCTCGGCAGCAAAGCCAAGATCCCCAACCTACTCACGTAAAATTAATTAGGATGCAAGGAGTAAAACTTAAGAAGGAAAGAGATAGGATGAAGATCTTCAGTGTACCTAAAAATAGTGTGAAAACCACTTTAAGGAACTCCTCAATTACCCCTTTGATCTAAATCACAGAACAGGAATCAATCGGGTTAGATTAGCCACTTCGGATAAAAAATAATATAAAGGGTATCTATAGCGATGAGGTGAGTTTTTATTTTCACAGGACAAATCATTTACCCTTGGTAATAACAAGTTTAGGCCAGTTAACATGGAACTAACATAAATCCACATTAGAAATGCAATTCTGTTCCAGCAGGGTAAAGTGCACTGTTTTAATTCATTTTTGGCAATATCTGACTGATGGTTTCTGTCAGAAGGAACAACTCAAGAACAGGAAGAAGTCCAGTTAGTAATGCTATTGAGGAAATTACCTCCAAGGGAAGGGTTGCAACAAGTGGAGCACATGCCTCAGAAGTAAAGGCCACCCCTGCAGGGATGAATACGGTCTTAACCTGGATATAGCAAAAATATCACCTGTTAGTTCTAGGGAGTAAATACTGCAAGAGAAAAGAAACCATTTGGATGTATAAAGAGACCTCCACTAGCTTCAGCAAACAAAAGAGAACTTCAAATTGATAACTACCTTGTCCCAGTTCTCTTCAATTTCAATTCCTCCACAGTCTAAAAAGCTTATGCTACATCCAAGTCGTTCCGACACAATATTAAGGTAAAACTCCTCCTTGTGCGGGACGAAAGGTTCAACGATGAATGTTGTTATGGGTCCTTTGCACCCTCCCATCTCAACCTGTTGATAAATTGGTAAGCATAACATTGTCAATGCTATAATAAATACACACAAAATACAGTTCTCGTTGAAATTTTCCTAAATACTAATATAAGAAAAGAATATAGAATTTCAACTACCTCTTTGCCAAGTCTCTCCTTCACAAAGACAGCAACTTGAGCCAAATCTAGATTCAAGGCAACTAGCCCACTCTTTCCCCGCTTCCCAAACAACATATCGGGTTTCACAACCAGTTTCTCTGATGAGAGCCAGGGCTCTTTTTCCACAAGCTCATTTACATCAGTTGATTCTGTGATCTAAACAATAAAGAAAAACAACACATCTTTAGATCAATGTAATCGTCACATCAATGTACAAAAAATAATTAAATAAAATTCTTTAACTGACCAACTACACATGAGAGGGAAAAAATAGAAGACAAAGTTTGCTTTTAAGTTCCCATCACAGAGACAGCTAGAAAAATCGGATTATCTTGGTTAAAAGCTTTTGATGCCCTTAGGCTTTTATATAACTGGGGCACTCTAGAGAACACTAGATAAATTGAGTGGTCTTATAAGATGATTTTAAATTAGTAATAATTCAAGGTGTATCAGAATAATTTTACATGTTAGATAACAAATGCATACTCTAGAATCCAGACTTCCACCAGAGGAAATTTTGCAGTCTGAATTGTTCAACAAATTAGCAATCTTTTTGTTTATTTCTATTAGTAACAGTTACAATATCCATCCTTCACAAAACCATTCAAGAAGTATTTCTCCAAGCCAATCACAAATCAAATTTAAGATAGCATAGCAATAGTACTCCAATATTAATAATTTCAACTTACAAGCAACAATTCCATAGTGAATATTAACCTCAACTATCAATGGGTTCACAAAGATTAGAGCTCTCTTGATGTTTCAGTCTAGGTTAGAGTTTTATCCAAGTGAATACGAGACAAGACCTGGTCATACACATTTCTAGTTACCAGGCTACTATAATTTAAAGAACTGGTCTCCACCATGAGGATGATTGCTTTAGACAGCTGAAAAGTATCCTAACATTAGTTGTCACATCTTTACAGCATATCAAAAGCTCAAAACTGTGTTTTTGTAGTTGTCCAATAATCATTTCTCTTAACCAACAAATCCAAATGTTTGATTTTGTTGAGAGTATAAATAACAACATTACCCATTGATCAAATAGTTTAACCTTTTAGACAAGCTTCTAATTAACTGTTTCCCTTAGCAGATGCAACAAATAGCATGTTTGAGTCTGACCTTCAGGCGCCAGACCTTTAATTACAATGCTTACTCCTATTCACCGGCTTATGGGGATGCCCGTGTGTGATAAAATTACCCTTATCTGTGATAGCGCAACTCATAAATCTGTTCAAATCTTACATCTCACCACCAATCCTGTAATTATAATAGCATTTGACCATACCTTATTACGAAATACAAAATTTTAAAGTAAAGTAAGAATGTACGTAGTTTATCCATTAAAAATAATTTATTTGTTATGTTCAAGGATGATGTTATTTAAAAATCTCCAAGGTTTCTATAAATTTCAAATGCCAACTGTGACAACTTTAATTCCTTTGATTCAGCATGTCTCTTTTACGACCCTTCCTTGCTTTACATTTTGAGCCCAGACTAACAGTTTCTACATGATAAATTAATTGACATTCAATGTGTAGGGTTGGCCATTTTGGTGCTTTTACAGATTCTTATGAATTAGGTGAATAATAATAATTGATTGACACTTGGATTTGATACATAATTCAGACACCTGAAGAAATAAAAGAGTATGTATAGGGAAAAGAAGATGAACAGGACAGACCAATTGAAGAATCATTGAAACTTTCTGATGACATGAAACGAGGCATGATTGAAGAAGGCAAAGCAACACTGAGAATGTTACATCTGATTCTTACAAATTTCCCTTAAAAACTTCTCATAAATTAAGATAGTTACACTGAGAATGTTACATCGACTTTGTATGCATAAAATAGAATTTAATTGAATTGAAATTTTAAAAATTTGATTCAAAGAGGGCGAGAGAGACAGAGACTTACCTGATGATTCAAAGAGGGCGAGGGCGAGAGTGACACAGAGGCAGTATGCAGGTAGCGACGCCGACCGCGACTGAGAGTGAGCGAGGGCAAGAACGAGCGAGCGATGGCGAGAGCGACTGAGAGTGAGCGATGGCGAGAGCGATTGAGAGTGAGCGATGGCGAGAGCGACTGAGAGTGAGCGATGGCGAGGCGAGGCGAGCGAGGGAGGGCGAGGCGAGGGTGATCGAGGGAGGCAGCGAGGCGCGAGCTAGAGAATGTTAGGGTTTGCAGCTGGGGATTTTGGAAGAGATCGAAGGGGGTGAGGGGAAGAATTGGGCTGGGTGCGCGCGAGGGAGAAGGGCTGGGTGCACGCGGGCCTTATATAAGCCTATCCCCGGCGGTTTTAAAACCGCCGATTGTAACAGCCCACTTCTTCAGGGCGTGTTATGCCTTAGGAAAATGGGGTCTTATATATATATTTTTTTTCATTACATTATCCCGAAATTCCCTAAGGCCTATCTAGTGTTTAATTTACACACTAGAGATAAATACAATTTACAAAGCGGAAGCTGAATCGAACCTGTTCATGGCAATATATACATGAATAACTAGACAAGTATTTATTATAAACGTTGTTACATAACCTTCGAAAAGTAAAACAAATGTACATAATCCTTAACTATTCATGTCACAACATAACATGGCACATTTCCTCGTTTCCTGACATCTCGCGTCATTACACATCATCAATCTCGAAATCATCTCTACAAGTCCCGACTGGAACGTTGAATGTTCCAGGGGCGAACCCAAGTTAGATGATGAACCATCTAAGTAAGGGTACATAATGCTATGTCATGAGTGTATGCGATGTCTTTCCTCATAGGTGTCAACTGCACCCCTCATGCTACCCACCATTTTAGCGGCCACCTCTTTCGAAGCCGGGGTGTATGGGTGCACCCTTGGTAAGGCAGCGGTGCCAGTTCGTACTCCCTACGACCTCATATGCGTGTGATCAATGATATCAACGTGTAATCACGCATTTCATAATCATGGATGCATTCTACGTGATAGATACATATCAGGGCATGTCAATATGATGAAAACATTTTCGAGGAAGTACCACTTACCTTCTAGAGCTTATCAGGCTATCTCGAAATCCGTGTCTTGCCTCGATTTGCGTGTCAACCTCAAAATTCGCACCAGACATCTCAACTTTGACCTTAAAGCATCATAATCACCATAGGTATTTGAATAAATATTAAATCCTATTTTTCCATAATTTCTGACATTTTCTTTAATTTTCCCTCTATTTCTTCCTATTTTTCTTCAATAATTTCAAATTAAATATTTCTAGAAATATTTTCTCAAATATTTCACTACGAAAATTCATAAAATAATATTTTGGAATTTTTGAAATTTTTTAGAGAATTTTACTCACCTTGACTTAGCATCTCTGATTTCCTCGATTTGCGTGCAATATTCTCGAAAAGCGTGCCCAATCTGTTTTTCTCACCAAAATCTCCAGGATATCACCGAAATATAATTTTCTATTTTTCAGGATTTTTCTAAAATTCTTCCCATCTTTTTTCCTATTTTCTTTTCTTTTCTTTCTTTTCTTTTCTTTTTCTTTTCTTTTTTTTTTCTCCCTCTCTTCTTCTTCCTCCTCCTCTCCCCTGCTTCCCGCGCACCCACCTGCAACTCCTTCTTCTTCTTCCTTCTTTCTTCTTTTTCTTCTTTCTTTCTTTCTTTCTTTCTTTCTTTCCTTCTTCTTCTTCTTCTTCTTCTTCTTCCTCTTCTTCTTCTTCTTCTTCTTCTTCTTCTTCTTCTTCTTCTTCTTCACGCAGCTTCTTCTTCACCACGCGAAACAACCATGCGCGCACCAGCTCCTGCGAATAGCCATGCGGCCGCCGCCACTACGCCCAACGCCGTCACCTTTACCGCTGGTAGCGCCTCCCGCCGGCCGAGCACCGGCCTCCGCCTTGGCTGGAAACAATTCGCAGCTGCTGCAACCGCGACTGGTTGCTGCTTCGGCGCACAAGGTTGCGGCCATGGCCGCACCTAGCTGCTGGCCTTGCTTTGGGCTGCTTCTGACTCACGATCGTGGCTCATTTCGGCCACCTCTGGCCGAACTCGAGGCCGTCTCCAGCTCGCGAGCAGCCATTGCTGCTCAACCCGTCGCCCTCCCCTGCTCGCCGCGGTTTCTTCATGGCTGCCATGGCCGACTTCGGCCAAGCCCTCTTTCTCTCCCTTGCTTCTCTCGGTCTCTCCCTCAATTTCTCATTCTCGGTCTAGCTCTCTCTCTCTTTCGATCAAGCAAACTTTCTCTTCCCTCTCTGTTCTTGGCCATGCTCGGCCGAGCCCTTTGCTGCCATGTCCTTCTCTTCTGCAAAACTCCCTATTTATATCTAAACGGTAGCTTGGGCGCCACTCGATCAAACTTGGCCACCACTCCAGCCATCTTGGCCTCCACTCTTTGGCCATGAAGCTTCCCAGAAGCTTACGCACACACACGCGATGCATATATATATATATAACTATAATTTGCATTATTAATTAAGAGGAATTACACATTTAAATTTCAATTTTCACCTTAATTCCACTTAATTAATTCCCTTATTACAACTATGCCCTTAAATATTGGATTAAATTGCATTTTAATACTGAACACGCAAAATTAATAATTCGAAGTTTAGTTAAAAAGACGATTTTGCCCCCAGTGTCCTTACCGACTGTTGCTTCATCTTGAAACCACTGAAGGGTTGCTCGTTACGCAAAATCGGAGCCTCCCTAGGGTTCCGTTGATTTTTCGGGAGTCTCTTATGGCAATTCAATTTTACAGCCTAATTAGCAGCTGTATTTTAGCTGTACCGAAAACTGTTCCGAAATTGATTTCTTTCGATACCATAAATCCTATCTCGATACGCTCGTCGATACCATATAATTTTCCTTGGACAATTTCACTTCGAGGCATTCCCTGCAGTCAATTTGGTACTTATAACTACTATCAATTCAATTTTTCGATGTTCAAAACTTATTAAAAATTACGTGGCAAGCTTATCTAAACATGGGGTATTACATTCTCCCCTCCTTACAAAAATTTCGTCCTCGAAATTTGCCACAATCTAAATCTCCAAATTTCATCCTCGAAATTAACTAGAAAAGATCCTATTCGAAACTTATGAATACCAATGCGCATATCAAATTCCGAACCCTTGGACTAATCATGCTCGTCAAACCATAGCCAAGTACATTTGGTAGTCATGCACAGTTTCCAAATTTTCTCTTTCCAAAAATCATAACTGCATAACTCAGTCATTGGGCCACGAATCTTAACGTGAACTCCTATCCAAGGCGGTTCATATATCATCATAATGGTTCTGTAACTCTCATATTCACATCTTCAATTTGTTTCTCACTAAATTATCCAATCAATATCCTTAATCACGACATTTTTCTAATTTCGATTTCCTACGATGTCATTTATCTTAAACTAATCAATCACGTTTTGATAACCTTCCAATCTCAACACAAAAGTTCTTGATCTCGATACATCTTGACTTTTATCAAATCGATCCTCAAAGGAATATTTTTATGTCATCATGCATCCTTAAATCCTCAAATCCTCAAACATCACATATCTTGTCATCACGAGGTTGTTTCATAGGCTTCTAGACTGCCATAACAAGTCAATGTTTATCACATGTCCTCGAAACTAGCTATGTCTCACCTTAAGTCATCACAAACTTAATCATTGCTTAATCTTTACTTGTGCTAATCTATTCGAGATTTCTGTTGTTTCCTCGTTCTTATAGATATTCATTTCCCGATATAACCTCAAGTTTCTGACAATTGACCATTATCATCTTCTAATCACATCGTATAACTACCTCATCAGAAATTTTTTTACAATTAATAGATGCTATCTGTCTTCAAATCTTCCTTTGTAATCTAACTTTTAATATTAACCGAAATTTAACATTGTCTTCCAAGTCTAGTAATACTAATATCCTTACCTCGCTTGTTACTCGGTCGCCAAACTAACACCCATTCATGCACTTTTTGAAGTGATCCTCAAATAACATTCTATATCATCAAATTAATCATTTAATCCTCAAATTACTCTTCTAGTAATAACGTTTTATGTCAACTAACTTTAATCATGCTTGATCCTTTTTTGGAGCTACTTACACAAGTTACTGACTTTTGCTTGAACCAACCTCTACTCAAAACATTGGGTTCGTCTCTTGAAACCTACTGGGACATCTGACTTTCGAAACTTTCAATCCTCGACCTTGATTTCACGTTCTTGACACGGAGCCTCATGCTCTCATCATTTCTTTCTCGATTGGCTCATGACCTAGCAAGTCTTAGTCTTAACATCTATCGCAGCGTTCCCGAACCTTATCCTCAATGTTTCTCATGTGTCTCCCTATCTGAGGAGTACACAATTATATATCCTGACAGACATGATTACCACGTGACTTCAATGCAAATTGTACTTTGGTCAAATCCTCAATTCATGATTCCATTTCTGATTTTCAGAATGTCTCATCCCTCGGTCGCACATCAATCGCAATTACCCCAGCCTCTTGCAATTGTTTATAATTCATCAAATTTGAGGTAAGGATTTCGACTCTTAATTATCACCTCTTTCAAAGCTTATTAATTTCACGTCCTCATTCAAGCTACTTATAATTAAGCATCTAATAACCTCAAGCTATTTATTGATAATTAAGAAATAATCCTATTAAATCTTCCGAGAGCACATTCTGATATTTCTCTTACTTCCTCAACTTTCTCATGGCTTTTCATTAACCACAAGTGCCCGTACCACATATTGACAGGCTCTTTAATTTCATACCTTGCTTACATCACCTTAGTGATCGTCTAGCTACACATCTCTCGATTTGCCCATCAGGGTTATCTAGACTAACCGTTTAGTCCAACAGGAGTTTTATTGAAAATTCTAGATCTCCAATAGATTTTGATCTATTACTAACATCTGTCATTACCTGTCTCTCTCAAACAAGACATCAATCTGTAACTGTCCTGCTAACTGGAGTAGGCAGGTACTTACGTCTTCCATGGTACCCCAATTCTGACTGACTCATGACTTTCATAGTTTAAGAAAATCAATCTCTATTTCCTTAACGAGATTACCTAAGGACCTTCCAATCTTTTTTTTTTTTTTTAACTTTAAAGTCTCATCACACGTCCTTAGATTCTCATTTCTTAGGGAAAATTCCTCGAAAATCCCAAATAGTTTCATCTTTGAAGATCCCGGATCAGATCGCATTAATTGGCTCCAATAATTTCTTATAAAAAAATCTGAGCCTCAAAAACTTCTCGGGACTCTTTACCTAGGATACCTTAAACCTCAAATAATGATTTAGGTCCCCATATCGATGCGCAAGGCATAACTTATTTTCTAGACTTTCGATTTCTCAAGCCTACTCAGCACATGTAGTCACAACTTCTGTTGGCTAGGTCTCCTTATCATTCCTTTAGGGTTGATATACCTATCAAACAACTCATTCTTTTTTTTTTTTTTTTATACCCAAACTTTACTTTGAACCAAGGTTATTGTCAAGGCCTTGAACTGGCCATGCTCTACTACCCGAAATTTGGTTTACTGAGAATCCACTGACTCTCACATTTCGCTCTTTAGATACAGCTGATTATCAGCATATGACCATTCATGATCTCATTGCCATACTAGATACCGAGGTATTCTATTCCTTAAGTCTCAAAACGTTTGTCGTGTCACCCTCTCCCAAGATGATCGCGAACCTCGATGCAATTCTCAGTCTATATTCAATTCATCTCATTTCGGGTTGATTCTTCGGCCTCGATTAATCACAGCTAGTGGTACACCTTGCCCCTAGATCATTGGGACTTAGACCTATACAAGGTACAGACCCTACTGGGCTATCCCAGATCTTTAGCAGCTAATTGTCTCCCAAGCAGTCAACTAGGATGCTTTAATCGACGGGCTTCCCGTACCTTATCGTAAGCCATTTATCAACTATCTGCATGTGGGTCCCTAGACCCAGATTTGTCACTGTGAACACCGAACCAGTAGTTTCGCGATTTGCGTGCAATATTCTCGAAAAGCGTGTCCAATCCGTTTTTCTCACCAAAATCTCCGGGATATCACCGAAACATAATTTCCTATTTTTCAGGATTTTTCTAGAATTCTTCCCATCTTTTTTTCCTATTTTCTTTTCTTTTCTTTCTTTTCTTTTCTTTCTTTTCTTTTCTTTTTCTTTTCTTTCTTTTTTTTTTCTCCCTCTCTTCTTCTTCCTCCTCCTCTCCCCTGCTTCCCGCGCACCCACCGGCAACTCCTTCTTCTTCTTCCTTCTTTCTTCTTTTTCTTCTTTCTTTCTTTCTTTCTTTCCTTCTTCTTCTTCTTCTTCTTCTTCTTCTTCTTCTTCTTCTTCTTCTTCTTCTTCTTCTTCACGCAACTTCTTCTTCACCGCGCGAAACAACCATGCGCGCACCAGCTCCTGCGAATAGCCATGCAGCCGCCACCACTACGCCCAATGCCGTCACCTTTGCCGCTATTAGCGCCTCCCGCCGGCCGAGCACCGGCCTCCGCCTTGGCTGGAAGCAATTCGCGGCTGCTGCAGCCGCGGCTGGTTGCTGCTTCGGCGCACCAGGTTACGGCCATGGCCGCACCTAGTTGCTGGCCTTGCTTTGGGCTGCTTCCGACTCACGATCGTGGCTCATTTCGGCCACCTCTGGCCGAACTCGAGGCCGTCTCCAGCTCGCGAGCAGCCATTGTTGCTCAACCCGTCGCCCTCCCCTGCTCGCCGCGGTTTCTTCATGGCTGCCATGGCCGACTTCGGCCGAGCCCTCTTTCCCTCCCTTGCTTCTCTCGGTCTCTCCCTCAATCTCTCATTCTCGGTCTAGCTCTCTCTCTCTCTCGATCAAGCAAACTTTCTCCTTCCTTCTCTGTTCTTGGCCATGCTCGGCCGAGCCTTTTGCTGCCATGTCCTTCTCTTCTGCAAAACTCCCTATTTATATCTAAACGGTAGCTTGGGCGCCACTCGATCAAACTTGGCCACCACTCCAGCCATCTTGGCCTCCACTCTTTGGCCATGAAGCTTCCCAGAAGCTTACGCACACACACGCGATGCATATATATATATATAACTATAATTTGCATTATTAATTAAGAGGAATTACACATTTAAATTTCAATTTTCACCTTAATTCCACTTAATTAATTCCCTTATTACAACTATGCCCTTAAATATTGGATTAAATTGCATTTTAATACTGAACACGCAAAATTAATAATTCGAAGTTTAGTTAAAAAGACGATTTTGCCCCCAGTGTCCTTACCGGCTATTGCTTCGTCTTGAAACCACTGAAGGGTTGCTCGTTACGCAAAACCGGAGTCTCCCTAGGGTTCCGTTGATTTTTCGAGAGTCTCTTATGACAATTCGGTTTTACAGCCTAATTAGCAGCTGTATTTTACCTGTACCAAAAACTGTTCCGAATTTGATTTCTTTCGATACCATAAATCCTATCTCAATACGCTCGTCAATACCATATAATTTTTCTTTGACAATTTCACTTCGAGGCATTCCCTACAGTCAATTTGGTACTTATAACTACTATCAATTCAATTTTTCGGTATTCAAAACTTATTAAAAATTACGTGGCAAGCTTATCTAAACATGGGGTATTACACCGATGATAGGTAAACATAACTGGCGATTTTCTTAAACCGCTGGTTATGCTTCGAAAAAGACCGGCGGTTTCTAAAAAACCGCCGGAGATGTGTCTTCCATTTTCGGCGGTTTAAAAACCGCCGGTAATTTTCACCCATAACCGGCCGTTATTAAAACCGCCAGTAATTGTGGTGTTTTCCCGACGATTATTGAAACCGCTGGGAAAACTTCGCCGCCAATATCCTTTTTTCCTGTAGTGATAATTGTTAGTGTATATCCTACATGTTAAGTGTTAAGTTATACTTAATACACTAAGATACGATATTGTTACTGTATGACCTAGAACTTAATTGCTAATTTGTACATGATATATTAAGGTTTGACATATTATGAGTAATATATCTATTTGTTTCATGTTCATGACATTCAATTGACACATCTTTTTTCTTTTATATTTAATTATATTGGATGCCTAGAGAAAAAAATCCCTAGGGATACTCTATGTAGAAAAGAATTAAAGTGTGACTTTAATTGTAAGGTATTTGATACACACAAGAGTATACCTTAAAACGTCCTTCGTCAAAAGTGTCATTGAGATGGGACATCAATGCGCAAAGAGATCGGTGTGTACTATACCGTTACCTTAGGAAGGTGGCAATTAATCTTACAGACTATGGGTATTGGATGCCTAAGCTAGTACATGGATGCTTATTGGAGAACAAGTTCACTAGACAATGATCCAACTTAAGGATTCCAAATGGATCTTGCAAAGAGTGTCTAAGGAAACCTCTTATGGCAGTTGTGTAAGTGATCCTTCTACTTGAGATCACCGTGGTTCCTTGCATGTGGATTCGTATACTTTGACACTGTTATGTAAGCATCTAAATAGGAAGTATGAGTACGATAGTGATTGGGTATGCCATGAATCATGCGAAGGCTATGAGTGGTCAAGATATGATTCATCGACCCTAATTAATGGGAGATATGTCTCATGGGCCCTTTGGTAAAAGATGACTTGAAGTTTGTGGCCACAACTAGATGTCGATCCAAAGGAAATCATCATTTAAGGGGACCAAATAATATCATGATCATACTAAAAAAGGATTGACATTCTTTCCATATCCATGTTTGATCGAGAAACTTTAAATCGATGAAGGGATTGAATTGCATGGGAAAACCACCACTGAAAGGTAGCGATCACAATTTGATCCTTCTACTAATTAGGGGTTATGATGGGTTGTTAGACTCCACTCTTGGTCTATGGCCTTTGAGAAAAGTCATTACCAACATAAGTAGAAGTCTAATGGATCACACCCATAAGGGAAAACATCATTAGGTAATGGCAAACTCGTTTAGGGTTTGAGGAAACCCTTGTTAAGAGCTAAGATAAATAGAATCTATAAATTAGGTTTACCAAATTCCACCTAAAATCCTTGTTGGACTAGGTTACCTAATTAGGCCTTAGGTTTTGGTGGAAATTGGATCCTAATTAATTAGGATTTTATTTATGGACTAACCTATGGCTATTTGGGTGATTTAAGGAGCTTAATTAATGGGCTATTTTAAAGTGTTTACAACTAAGACCCAAATGGATTGTTTTAACTAGTTTAAAACTAAGGCCCAAAAGGGTTTTTTAAAGTGTTTAAAAAATAAATCACAAAAAGAAGAATGAAAAGAAAGGCCCAATATTATGTCTTAAAGTGTTTAAAAAATAGGCTTAAAATGCCATGTAGCCCAAACCCTTCAATTAAGGTTTGCACCCAAACCCTTCAATTAGGGTTTGCGTCTAAGGATTTTAAATAGCCCTTATGTGGTTCTTTTAAGGAAGACACGAGATGCATGGAAGCCATTGATGCAGTGTGACGTGCATTGAAGGGTAAGTAGTGTAACACCCCGCCCCGTCGGAGGGCGTGCCACTATGCTGGGGTCCATCGCATACATACATAATCCCTTTCCTTATACATCAAATACCGTATTTCAAAGGGAAACCCCAACAAAACATTAAACATACGGAAGCGTTAATCGAAACCTGATACGGTACATAATTGAATTCACTATATTTAAAACAATATAAGAATCCGTACCATATATTACCATCATATCCTCAAATACGTAAATACATTTCTCATCAAATAAAATACTGGAATCTCCTGCTGAATCCATCGGCCACGCCATCACGTGCCGTCATACATCAACCTGCTCCTTGCCCTAACTGCAAGTCTCAACTGGAACGTTGAATGTTCCAGGGGCATAACCCATTAGAAGATGAAACTTCTAGTGAGGGTCCAAAAATATATACATGATGCATGATGCAAATACATGAACAACATATACCCATAATGTAACTTCCCAGGTATCCCCAACCCGGCTAGGAATCCCAGGCAAATCCCGAACGTCTACGGGATAGGCCTAACGTTATTCCCTCAACGCCCTAGGGGAATTACGGCTACACTCTGAGGGTATCATCCCATCCCCATGCACAATTTCAATATGACAATAATATCGTGCAATGGAAATATCACGACTTTCAATGCAATATGTCAAATGAATATTGCAATCATAATAACATGCATATACAACAAATATATCATGAATATAACTTCTTGTGAGAATACCACTCACATTTGCCCAAAGACAAAGACACCTCGAAAAGCGTGCATCGCCTCGATATGCGTGCCCTGCCTCGATTCTCGTGCCAACTTTCAAAAGTTGCACCAATCTTATCATCTCGATATCCTCAAACATAAAATAATATTTAATCACTAAATATCCTCAATATCTCATTTATTTCCTATTTCCTTTCATTTTCCTTCATTTTTCCTTCTAAAAACTCTAATAAATACACCGAGTCTATTTCCTCAAATCTAACTTCACAACAATTCATTATATGTTATGAACTTTCAAGGAAAAATACTGAACTTACCCGGATATTGCGTTTTTACGCAAAACGAGGCACTTTGGTGCGGAAATCGAGACATAGGGAATCCCAAATCCCAATCTTTTTGCACAAACCTCCATAAAATATTTTTCTTGATTTTTCAGGCATTTTTCCAGAATTTTTCACCCTCACACGCGCCCCCACGCGCCAACACGTGACTAGGGCGAGTGAGGCGCGTGGAAGACCAGCGCGTGACCGGCACGCGCCGGTCGTCTTCTCCGGCGCTCCGGTCGCCGGCGATTCAGGCCGACACCACCAGAAGCTTCCCCTCTTCCAGTCGATCCTTTTGCCCTATCTTGGAGCTTGAAAGAAGCTCCGGAAGACCCTCAACCGGACGGCCAAAGCTTCGGCTTGGCCGTCCGCCTCCTTTTCCGGCGAGCCCTCGAATTGCCTTCCAACCGCCATGAAAATGGCCCAAATTCTCCAGAATGAAGCTACAAGTCATGGGCAACAAAAGCCCCATGCTTTGAACGCCTAATTTGTTCAAAAAAACAGCCGATTTGAAGCTCCAAAATGCTAAACTTTCGGCCTCCATGGTTGCCTATTTATAGGCCATTTCGAGCAACCAAAACCCCTTGGACACTCGACCCACCGCCTTAGAAGCCACGACCTGCCCTAGATCGACCTTACCCGAGCCTTGGCCGACCACAATCTCGAGTTGCAGGTGTGCGACAAATCCGACCAATTTTTGGTCGGCTTTTCCTTCAAAATCCGACCACTTGAGTGGTCGTTTCCCCCTGCTCCCTTTACAAAAATTGCTCCTTGACAAGCCCTCGTGCCATCCCTACGGTCGGATCAGCCGAAATCGACGACCGGAGACTTGATGGTCATTGGCCAAACTTTGGCTTAATTGCACTTTGGCCCTTCAAGTTTCGGGTTTCTCATTTTGGCCCTTTTCACTAAACCCCTCAACTTTCTTTTATTTCATTTAAGCCCCTAAAGACCCAAAACATCATTTTGTCCCTCGAAGATTCCAAAACAACCTTGTTTCGGCCTCCCTCTAGCAATTTCTAAAAACTGCATTTAGGCCCGAATCTTTGTTTTGGCCCTAAACCCATTCGTTTCTTCCTGAAACCTCTGAAGGGTTGTTCCTCATGAAAAACCGAAGCTCCCTCAAGCTTCCGTTGATTTCCAAAAAGTCGTCCATGACAATTCGGTATTGCAGCCTATTTGGCAGCTGCCTTTTTAGCTGTACCGAAAACAGTTCCCGTTCTCATTTCTTTCGACACCATAAATCTTATCTCGGGGTGCTCATTAATACCATATCAATTTCCTTTGGCATCTCGGCTCCAGGGTACTCCCGGCAGTCGATTTAGTCATCTATACGGTAATAAATTACCGTTTTACCCTCCATTTATCCTTAAATTCTAATTTTGCCCCAAGATAAATTACCCTTGAATCCTTTAGAATTTCTTGGGTATTATATTCACCCCTCCTTAAAGAAATTTCGTCCTCGAAATTTTCATCTGACAGTCAGGTAACTAAGACATAACATAGCTCATTACCTGAACACCTCAAATCAAACATCTATTTGATCATTTAGCAAACACCTCTTGGTTTGCATTCCTTACACGAGCAATGCTTACAAGCATACCGTGTCATTCATATCATTTCTTCTTGTGGCTCTTTTCAGACGACCACACATCTTTCATCATTCTAGGCACGCATTTCCTACCCCGAAACTTTTGAGAATGCCCTCTTGCATTTCAAAATCGTTACTCTTGGACTGGTCATAATCATCAATCATAGACAAGTACACTTGTCAACCACCCTTGCCTTCGTATCTCGTTCACCAGATCCAGCTAAACAACCAGGCTAGCCATAAAAATAATAGACGATCCCTTCGGCACTACCATCATAGTCGGCAGGCTAACAAGCCTCCAACTTCATCTGACACTCACAACTATCCACCAGGTCCTGCGTTGGGCACCTCTCTGCCACGCGCCTGGTGATACGAAGTAGTGCAGTCGTAGTCCTTTAAGGAACTCTATCAACCATTGCTACCTCTCGTTTAGCTCCTTCTGCGAGAACTCATACTTCAGGCTCCTCGTGGTTCATGAGCATATCAATGCCCCATCATTTCGGTAGTGTCTCTATAACCTCGAGAGCACATACCTCATTTTCCAGTTCCAAATCATACATCGGGTAGTCCTTTCTGTGCCTTGGCATGATCCACACGCCATCATTCAGTTCTGTTGTACTATCACGCAACTCGATCTTTTGAGCTATCACAAGCTCTTACTGCACCAACAGTTCATTCTCATTCGACTCTTTTCTCGAGTCCTTTCATGGACACAACTATTTCAGAGAGTTCCCTCTCGAACCCCTGACAACAGCTTGTCAACCTCAAAAACTTTCCATCATTTCATAGACAGGTAGGGATCCTATCACAACGCTTCGGTCCATTGGAACTTGGATCCTAGTCAAACCATAACAGTCACGGTGGTACCTAAACTTTGGAATCTGACCGTCTCCTTGGCAGTACGCTAAGCAACTTAGACCCTGAGCCACCTGACTCATACCGCGAGACAGCTACCTAGCTTCCCCGGTACGTTGATCATAAGCTCTTTACTAGCCTTCATACCTTGGTCCTTGGGCTCAGATCCGCTGTTACAGGCCACACACCCATGGTGTTATTGTCTTTCTAGAGCCTCCTTGTCCCGTCTCCGAGAGTTGTAATTGACCCGACTCCCGTCACTTCTGATACTTTTCAATACTAGTCTAAATCTCCAAATCTTATGGATCCTCAATCATATTCAGATTTACATTCACTAAGGTTTCCAACCTTTCCTCGAACCATCCTCTATTCAAAACATTTGGCTCGTCTCCCGATATCTATCAGGACATCTTACCTTTCAGAAACTTCTGATCCTCATGGTGCTTATGACAATCAACCTTGATTTCACGTTCACCCACATAGAGCCTCATGCTCTCATCAATTCCTTCATAATCTGCTTACTACCTAGCAAGCCAATCTCATTCATAACATCTATTGTGATGTTTCTTAACGTTATCCTTAATATCCTCATGCATCTCTTTGAGGAGTACACTATCATATCATCAACTCTGAGATCCTCAATGTTCCTCATATGTCTCCCTATCTGAGGAGTACACCATCATATCATCAATAGACACAATTACCAACGTGACTTCAATGCGAATGGTACATTGGTCAAATCATCAATTCACGACTCCATTTTTTTCGGAATACCTCATTCCATTATCTTAACCTCGATCATTCACCAATCATATAAATCCCAGCCTCTAGCGGCTGTTTCATTATTCATCAAATTCGAGGTACAAGATATCGTTTCTTAATTATCATCTTTTACAAAGCCTAATAATTTACATCCTCAATCAAGCCACACACGGCTAAACACCTATAACCTCAAGTTATCGTTGGTAACCATCATTTAGAAATAATCCCGATAAATCTTCCGAGAATATATCTTATCATCTTTCAATTCTTCTTACGGCTTTTCACTGACCGCAAGTGCCTATACCATATCTCGACAGGCTTCTTATTTTCATAACTTGCTGACATCACTCAGCTATACATTTCCCAATCTGCCACTAAGGCTACCTAGACTAACTGTCTAGCCATACGAGAGTTCCAATCTCCATAATTGAAATCTCGAATCCTCAATCAATTTGGATCTGCAGCTTCTCTTACTGCGATCTAATCATCTTGGCACTTCTGCCATCATTTGATCCTTTCAATCGCGTCTAAGATTTGCATAATCTTCAAGACGACAATCATAACCTTACTACCAGCTAGAGCAGGCAGGTACTTACATCACCTATAGTACTCCAATCTTCGCTGGATTTCTTCCTTTGAAAACTCTAAAGTTCTATCACGAATCCCTAGATCCTCAATCAATTTCTTTAAGAAATTCCTCAAAAATTCACAAACTGATCAATCCTCGAAAATCCTGAATCAGATCACGATATCTGGTTCCATTTATCTTCCAAGAACTTGATTCCTTTGCCATCATGGCTCACTATTCATCATGGTGCTTTTAAGCTCTTTTCGTCGGATTAACTACCGACCACTTTACCTGATTTCACAGGTCCGTTTAACATACTAAACCATAGTCACGACCTCTGTTGACTAGGTTTCCTTATCATTCCTTTACGGTCGTTACAACCCATCAAGCTTCTCTTTCATTTTTAGTACTCGAACTTTACCTTGAGTCGAAACTACCATTTCACTATTCATCGGTCAAACCTTTGGACCGGTCATGCTCCACTACCTGAAATCTCATACCGAGAATCCATTGACTCTCGCCTTTTGTTCTTCAGATCCAGTTGACTATCGACACACGACCATTAAATTAGTTCTTCTTAGGCACTACTCTTTCCGTCAGCCAGCACACAGCTGTCATCATCACCCCCATCATATGGTAGGCTTACTCCTACGTCATACGTCAACCCTAACTCGGGTGCATTTTGGGTGAAAACTGCACGGTCTCGTCGTAGTCCTCTAAGAACTATCATTCGTCGTCGTTGCCCTGAGTCAAACTCATTCTGTAAGCACCTTCATTCTAGGCCCTTATCATGGCCTGGTGATTTCCTCACCTCATAGGTAGCGCCTACACGGCTCACGAGCATGCATCTTTCCTTTCCATTTCATACGTTAGGTAGCATTCCTTTGAGCCACCCAACACGACCATATCATGATCCCATTGCAATTTTTAAATAAGACACACAGTCCATATTTAATTTGTCTCATTTAGATTCCTGAGGCTTCCGGCCTCGATCTATCATAGCTAGTGGCACACCTCGCACCTATTAGGACTTAGGTCTCCCCTATAAGGTACAAATCCCACTGTGTTGCCCCAGATATTTAGCATCTGATCGTCTCCTCGGCAGTACACTAAGCAACTTAGATCCTGAGTCCTCGACTCATACCGCGAGACAGCTAACTAGCTTCCCCGGTATGTTGATCATAAGCTCATCATAAGCCTTCTGCTAGGTCCCTAGATCCAGATCTGTCACTGCGAACACCGACCAGTAGTCCTGTCACCCTGCTAGGGTTCCCTTATCCCGTCTCTGCGAGTCTCATTGGTTACACCACTGTTGCCTCATCAATTGACGCACTCACGCGCCATCATTTGACCATCTTTGGCCTTTCATTTGTCCCAATCCGTGGGCTCCCATATCTTATTTCCGAGATACTAAATGATCCTCGAAAATACTTATCCTTCGATCCTAACTCATCAGCTAGGCCCTGACACGTCAGACTAATCGTTCCTGATCCGATCATCCTCGATAACTACCAGTTATCCAATCTTTCCTTTCAATGATTTTGACTAACGTCCTTAAATTATTAGTCTCCAAAATCCCTCGGATCCATAATCATGGTTACCGAGTCATCCTTACATTCCAATCATATCATCGGATCCTTATTCTACTAGCTAGATCATTCTGCTCAAACTACCTTCTATCAGGCATTCTACTATTCACCGGGAATAGTAGTCGTCTACTGAAATAATGTCTGTCGTGAAGAGTACACCAGGTAAGTTCCCAGGAAAGAGTGGTGGGTCACAAAGGACGCACTTAAGTACCAAGTCTTTCCTTAGCCAGAACTAGCCTAGACATGCACTTCCACTACAACACACTTATCCAGTAACCGTCAATACCCAAATCTTACGATGGCTTTACTTATCTAGCCACACGCGACCTTTTCCTTAGGTTCGCTCTAATATCATCTATACTAGAGTCAGACATTTCCTATGTCTTCAACATTTTCGCTCTGATACCAACTGTAACACCCCGCCCCGTCGGAGGGCGTGCCACTATGCTGGGGTCCATCGCATACATACATAATCCCTTTCCTTATACATCAAATACCGTATTTCAAAGGGAAACCCCAACAAAACATTAAACATACGGAAGCGTTAATCGAAACCTGATACGGTACATAATTGAATTCACTATATTTAAAACAATATAAGAATCCGTACCATATATTACCATCATATCCTCAAATACGTAAATACATTTCTCATCAAATAAAATACTGGAATCTCCTGCTGAATCCATCGGCCACGCCATCACGTGCCGTCATACATCAACCTGCTCCTTGCCCTAACTGCAAGTCTCAACTGGAACGTTGAATGTTCCAGGGGCATAACCCATTAGAAGATGAAACTTCTAGTGAGGGTCCAAAAATATATACATGATGCATGATGCAAATACATGAACAACATATACCCATAATGTAACTTCCCAGGTATCCCCAACCCGGCTAGGAATCCCAGGCAAATCCCGAACGTCTACGGGATAGGCCTAACGTTATTCCCTCAACGCCCTAGGGGAATTACGGCTACACTCTGAGGGTATCATCCCATCCCCATGCACAATTTCAATATGACAATAATATCGTGCAATGGAAATATCACGACTTTCAATGCAATATGTCAAATGAATATTGCAATCATAATAACATGCATATACAACAAATATATCATGAATATAACTTCTTGTGAGAATACCACTCACATTTGCCCAAAGACAAAGACACCTCGAAAAGCGTGCATCGCCTCGATATGCGTGCCCTGCCTCGATTCTCGTGCCAACTTTCAAAAGTTGCACCAATCTTATCATCTCGATATCCTCAAACATAAAATAATATTTAATCACTAAATATCCTCAATATCTCATTTATTTCCTATTTCCTTTCATTTTCCTTCATTTTTCCTTCTAAAAACTCTAATAAATACACCGAGTCTATTTCCTCAAATCTAACTTCACAACAATTCATTATATGTTATGAACTTTCAAGGAAAAATACTGAACTTACCCGGATATTGCGTTTTCACGCAAAACGAGGCACTTTGGTGCGGAAATCGAGACATAGGGAATCCCAAATCCCAATCTTTTTGCACAAACCTCCATAAAATATTTTTCTTGATTTTTCAGGCATTTTTCCAGAATTTTTCACCCTCACACGCGCCCCCACGCGCCAACACGTGACTAGGGCGAGTGAGGCGCGTGGAAGACCAGCGCGTGACCGGCACGCGCCGGTCGTCTTCTCCGGCGCTCCGGTCGCCGGCGATTCAGGCCGACACCACCAGAAGCTTCCCCTCTTCCAGTCGATCCTTTTGCCCTATCTTGGAGCTTGAAAGAAGCTCCGGAAGACCCTCAACCGGACGGCCAAAGCTTCGGCTTGGCCGTCCGCCTCCTTTTCCGGCGAGCCCTCGAATTGCCTTCCAACCGCCATGAAAATGGCCCAAATTCTCCAGAATGAAGCTACAAGTCATGGGCAACAAAAGCCCCATGCTTTGAACGCCTAATTTGTTCAAAAAAACAGCCGATTTGAAGCTCCAAAATGCTAAACTTTCGGCCTCCATGGTTGCCTATTTATAGGCCATTTCGAGCAACCAAAACCCCTTGGACACTCGACCCACCGCCTTAGAAGCCACGACCTGCCCTAGATCGACCTTACCCGAGCCTTGGCCGACCACAATCTCGAGTTGCAGGTGTGCGACAAATCCGACCAATTTTTGGTCGGCTTTTCCTTCAAAATCCGACCACTTGAGTGGTCGTTTCCCCCTGCTCCCTTTACAAAAATTGCTCCTTGACAAGCCCTCGTGCCATCCCTACGGTCGGATCAGCCGAAATCGACGACCGGAGACTTGATGGTCATTGGCCAAACTTTGGCTTAATTGCACTTTGGCCCTTCAAGTTTCGGGTTTCTCATTTTGGCCCTTTTCACTAAACCCCTCAACTTTCTTTTATTTCATTTAAGCCCCTAAAGACCCAAAACATCATTTTGTCCCTCGAAGATTCCAAAACAACCTTGTTTCGGCCTCCCTCTAGCAATTTCTAAAAACTGCATTTAGGCCCGAATCTTTGTTTTGGCCCTAAACCCATTCGTTTCTTCCTGAAACCTCTGAAGGGTTGTTCCTCATGAAAAACCGAAGCTCCCTCAAGCTTCCGTTGATTTCCAAAAAGTCGTCCATGACAATTCGGTATTGCAGCCTATTTGGCAGCTGCCTTTTTAGCTGTACCGAAAACAGTTCCCGTTCTCATTTCTTTCGACACCATAAATCTTATCTCGGGGTGCTCATTAATACCATATCAATTTCCTTTGGCATCTCGGCTCCAGGGTACTCCCGGCAGTCGATTTAGTCATCTATACGGTAATAAATTACCGTTTTACCCTCCATTTATCCTTAAATTCTAATTTTGCCCCAAGATAAATTACCCTTGAATCCTTTAGAATTTCTTGGGTATTATAAGTAGTACTTAAAATATTGAGGATTTGAGAATATTTTGAATAATTTGAGGTGTTGATGTAAATTTATGAAATTTGGGATATCGATGCCATATTGAAAATATCTTGAATCTTTTTATTAATGTCATGTGGTTGGCACTTTAGGATATTTTGGTAAAAGGCTAAACTCGTCAGATAGTTAGTGAAATTGAGACTTGATTAATTAATATTCACCTATAAGTTATATGTTATTTTACAAGATCACCACGACAAAGGAACATGAGCTGACTACGACAAAGGAACATGAGCCGACTGAGGACTAAGGAGACAAGTAAGCACTTTCCAAGGTTGACACTATTGGTATGGTGCATTGCATGTGCATTGTGATATTTTGATATTAGTTTCAATTAGCTTTAAGGTTTTGATGATGAAAAACGAAATAAGTTTTAAGTTATAAATCAAGTGTATATCTTTCAAGCATACATCTTTCAATTTCAAATAAGGATCAATGAGGGATTAAATAAAATGATATTGAAAATCATATCTCAAGACAAAATGACAAGTATCTCATGTTTTTGTATTTATATTAAAAGTTCAAAATGTTTTTAAATGAGTTTGAGGTTTATGGCAAAAAGAGTTTTTAAAGATTGTAAAGGTGTTAGTTAACTGAATTTTTGGATCTGTCATTTGATGGGTTGATGTGGTTTCTGTCGATTGACTGATCCTCCTTGATTAGGCGTCTAACAAAATGCATGATGTATGCTTTGGTTGTCTAAATTTCTCAACTAATCAATCATCTATCCATTTCCATCTGTCGCTTGATAAGGTGCACATTTTCATAGTTAAAATCGTTTTGTCTCAATCTGTTGTCTTTTGCGTTTCATCTGTCGCCTGGCAGATTGCATGCATCTTTTGAATATTGTTATATGGCTTGAATCGAGTGACTAATCCATTCTCATATGTCGCCTGATAGTATGTATATGCATGTTAATCATAGTGTTATTTATGTGATCTGTTGTCTAATTTTTGAGTTAGTGCTTTAATCTGTTGATAGATGTTTTGCATTGATCGATTGATTTTTTTGCAAAATTCAAATAACGGTTAGTTTTTATCTCATTTAATGCTCGCCTGATTTTTGGAAGCTTGCACCCACAACTATAAATAAGTGGTTGGGACTTCATTTAATGCTTTAAGATCATTCTTCTACCAAGCTCTCAAGAGATCAAAGCTTTTTATTGTGCTTACATTTTAATTCTCTCTCTTATTTATTGTAAAGGCTTGTAGTGTGTTTATCTTCCAATCTTTTCAAGCCTTGTATTATTATAGAGAGGTCTTGTAACGAAGGGCTTGTACCTTTAAACTTTCATTTCAATCTGTTTTGTATTTTCTAGCATTATCTAGAGGGCCTACCTTGAGTAGGAGGATTGTAGTCTAGTCTTGAGACTGGAGGACCTATTTAATTCAAGTAGGAGAATTTTTATTAGTGAATTGATTTCAAAATCCTTAGTAAGTAGTTAAGGTAGTAGATTATGTTTGGTTAATTTGAACTACTCTAAATCTCTTATGTTCTCATTTTGTTGTACATATTGTTTCACTTTTTATTTCATTTCTTTTGTTGTTCATATATTTTATTCTATTTAAATCACAGTTGTTGTTTATCTTTACATTAAAAGAATTGAAGTTTTTCTTTTAATAAATTTTATAAACTCAATTCACCCCTCAAGTGCCATTTTGCACTTCATTTCTATCACATTGAACTGTTTTGACAACTATATGTGTTGTGTTTGCATAAACGATTATTTAAAACGGGTTCATAGACATTTACGATGATGATTTACAATGTTTCTTTCTATGTTTACATTGATTTTGAGAACTCTAAGGCTCTGATTCCATGAAAAGTCCTAGTGTTGGACATGTGAAATTACCCGCAATTAAGCAAAGTTTCCAACCATTTTCCTGTTCAAGGAAAATGGTTGGAAATTCGACAATCAATTCCAAGTAAGGCACTAGCCAAATTGATCAGGTCTTATGAAAAATGTTTTCCATGTCACTGATGCATTCATGCTACATATCCAAGTGCAACTTTTGTATGGCTTGCTAAACCAATGTGCTCATGTTTGTTTTATCTTCTGTTTTCTGCTATTTCTTTTAAATAGTGGATGACGGGATGTTCAAAAGAAAGGAGGCAGTCACTAAATAACCTAGTAAGTTAGTTCGTGGGCGTCGTCGAGTTTCGATAAATTGCATCATAACATCTATTCACTCGACGAGCACAAGTGTTATAAATAAGTTTGGGGTTACGAAACTCTACGCAGAGGCTAGTTATTGTTATTGTAAACTAAGTTTAAGTTGTAAATAATGTACGTAGGGTTTATGGTCTAATAGTATATTATATCTTCTGTTTAGCAATAATGTAAATGATAAAGTTAGTCAATATGTTCAAATGTTGTGATTTGCATTCTTAGGGTGAACCCTTGATTTTTTTTGTAGGTGCAGAATAGGAAAAACTTACGAAAGGAGTATTCACTGGGGAGGGAGGACATTGATCTTAAAATTCTTCCTTAGCATGGTAAGGGAACTAAATCACTATCTTAACTCCATTACCTCTTTCTTTTAGTTCCTGATTGGGCCTTATCCTCGTGTGATAAGCTAATGCTTCCTGTGGCACCCTAAGACAAGGTGTTGGTTGTTGCATATAAAGCTTAACCTAGAGCATTTAAATTACATTAAATTTAAACTATTAAAATTATTAACTCTATTAAATTTATTAAACTACATTGCAATAATTTAAATAAGTGTTTTTTCATTTTTCCATTTTCATTATTGAAAGATATTTGTTGGGTTAAATAAATTAAAAGAAATTTGTATGGTTTTATTAATTAAAAATTTATGTGAATAGTAATAAATGTATAAATAGAATGATAAATTAATGTTGTAGGGATATAAAACTCTAATAAATATAATATAGATTGATATTTGTCTCAGTTTTACCATTAATCTACATTAAAATTATTTAGATTAATACTATTTAATTTTTAAATTTTTCTACTTGAAAGAATTTTTTATTAAGTCATATTAAAGCTATTAAATGGTAGAAATAAATTTGTAAGGCTTCAATAAATTTAACTGAATTTTTAAAATTTTATAAAATTGAATTTTGAAATTTTATTTATTGTGTGCATAGATTTTCATACTTTTCATACGAGTTGAATTAAAATCACATTTATTCAGATTATTAGCTCTAATAAATTATATTAAAATCAATAAAATGAATTATTTTTATATTTTCTAATTTTTATTAGGTTAAAATAAATTCAAAAGAAAGTTAAAGTTGTATGAGTTTATAAATATTTATTTAAATAGAAAAGAAATAATTAATATTATTTTTGAGCTTTCGAATTAGCCAAATAATTATTTCTTTTTTAAGAGATGGTCATATATATAAAATATTACATTCAATACCTATATTATTTTTAAAATTTCACTATAATTTCTAAAGAATAATTTATTGTCAATAAAGTATTTAGATTATATATTTTATGATTACATAAAATTTAATATAATTTTTATATAAAAATAATTTTGTATTTAAACCCGTAAATTGTGTGGGCTCTTTTCCTGGTTTATGCAATAGATCTAGTTTTTGTTGTTAGTGATGAATAAAATAAAATATTTTCAAATTAATGTGTAATTGAATATTAAAATTTAGGAATATTGGACCTTTTTTTGATTTTGTGCAAATACCTTTGTTTATGGTAGTGTATATTTTTAGAAATAATGGATCTAGTTTAAAATGATACTAAATAAATCTTTTAATTGATCTAGATGGCATTTAGATGTTAATGAATTGTATTTGGTAAATTTGACACTCATTGAATTTGAATTAGATTCAAGCTATTGAAAGGCTTATTTACAATGGAGAACACCAAAGAGTAGAAAAAGAAAGTGCATTCCAAGGATTAAGACTAGACAATGTTTCTTTCCCAAACTTAGATAAACTAACTAAATTAGAGTACTCCTACATTGGACTATGCTCTACCATTATTTTTAACTTCCTATAAGGGTTGACACTAAAGTTGTCACTTACATGGTTGGCTTTGAGACAAGAATAAGCTTCATTGGATTGTCCAATTCATCTCCGCCTGCATGCTTGACAAACTCTGCTGGAGTAAGGAAGGTCCCATGGCAGAGACAAACAATTGTCACCTGCTCTTTTAAGAATTTGTAGAGAATCCCTTTTATCTCCTTCCCATTAGGGTGGCCGCCGCTGGTTGTCACAATTGGCATTCCATTTATTACATTCATTGCATTTCTTTCACTCTGACTTGAAACTCTCACTCTCTTGGATGGACCTTCTTGTTGCTGCTGCGTAGTTTCTGCAACTTGAATTTGATTTGAGCCATTAGAGCCAGCTACTTCTTGTTTAGAATTGCAAGTCTTGGCAAAAGAAGAACTTCCAACAACCATGCTTTCTAACATAATTGGTGCCACTGGAGATTCATTTGTAGGATTTGCTTGATGTTTGGTACTACTCAAGACACTCTCCATGTTAATGGATTCCAAATGATAACTTGAAGGATAAGCTGATTGTGAAAAGTGTTGGATCAAAGGCTTATTGTGGCAGTGCCATTGATTGCCATGACAGATTGCTTTCCCTTTCCCCTTCACTTCTGTTAGTTGAAAACTTGTAGGAGCATTGACAATATTTGGACCCTCTGGATCTAAATGGATTGGAATGCAAGTTTTTGTTAATATATATAGAAACCAAGTTAATACATAACATAAATCAAGATTGAGGATTATGTTCTTACATCAACATGCCATATATATTCACTGTTTACTACATGTAAAGATTTTTTTTTTAATTTCCAACTATAAGGTGACATTATTTCTATGGGAGCAAAAAGAAAAGAAAATCCCTTAACTCAAAATTATCGTGCTCCATATATATTCACTAACTATGTAAGCAAGATGCAAATCATCTAGGCTAGAATTCTCATGTCTCTCCTAATTGAGCTAGCAAAACACAAAAGAAAAAGAAAAGATTTACTTTGTTTGATATCAAATTGAATGAGATAGGCTTATAAGGATTTATTTTGTTATTTTTTGTCCCCATAAATAAGACTTGTATTAAAAGAAACCTGTGCCAAAAGTGTCTGTATGAGAAAACCAGGGCATGCCCCAGTGCACAACGATTGCAAGAATACTAAACTCAGAGTCCAAACCAATAGAGACGGGATCTAAAACAAATATACATCACAACCAAAATCTATCCAATATTATCTTCTCAAGGATAGAAATGATCCAATCACTCCTTCATATAGAGATAAATAACAGTCTAAAGGAGCATCAAGAAAGACTACAAATCATATTCAACTATATCAAAAACTTGGATCGAGCACTTAAGGATTGAGAGCAATAACAAAGTCACCAAATGACAATGTGTACACAAGTAAAAGCTTGGACCAGAGGAATGCACCGGCTTTAATCTCCAAAGTTCACTATGGTGCAACCAACCCTGAGATACTCACTGGAACAAACACTAAAGGCCAACTTCGTCAATTCATAACTTACTTAGGGGTCGTCTACCGTTTTACTATGAAAACCTATAGGGGGTCTACCCACTCCAAGTTACTAAGCAGAACAACATACATGAGCAAGGAAAACTAGTAAGTAAGAAGCCAACTAGGGAAGATTGAATGCAAAGACAAAAGCCCTTACCAAGGACAATATGTACACAAGTAATAGCTAGGATCGAAGAAAAGTACTAGCTTTGGTCACCAAAGTTCACTATGGTGCAGCCAACCCCAGGATACTCGCTGGCACAAACACTTAGATTCAACTTCGTCAATTCATACCATCTCCCTCAGCTATAATAACTAAGAGAGCATAACCTACTCATGAGTCTTCTCTCGTTTAATTATGGAGACACAAAGGGGTTCTGCTCACTCCAAGTTACTAAGTAGATCAACTCACCTAAGTAAGGTAGACTGATTGGTTGAAAGCTGCCAAAAATGTCAAAAAGCACAACACTATAGAGAGGGGGGAAAAGGTGTAATGACTCGATTATAGGTCTAGATTATTTTCGTTTTTTGGGTATTAATGTTATGTGAGTGAAACTTTGAGATATAAATTGAAATGGGATGTTTAAAGTGTTGCAAATATATATATGATTTTGTAATTAATTTAGAAAAGAAAATAAGAAAGGATTAAGTGGGCATATATAAAATTGTATGAGGTAAAAATGGGAAAGGGGAGATGGTATAAAAGAGAAAGTTAGAGAGCAAGCCATATCCATTCTCTTCTTCTCTCGTTTCTCTCTCATTCTCTCCTTCTTCATTTCTAAAATTTTCTTCTTCTTCAATTTGGAGCCTCAAGGAAGGGATCAGTGGCCGAGATTAGGGCTTTTGGTGGAAACTTGGAGGCTAAGCTTGTGGTTCTTCTTCTTTCCCAAACTCATCCATTAGAATCAAGGCAAGTTCTCCTATATCTTCTTTAAATGGAAAGTTTCCTCTTAGGATTCTTGTTGCTGGAAATCTTGGTCTTTTCCTTCCATTGGAGTTCTTGAAATATGCACTTTTGTGTGGAAATTAGAAAAACCCTTCATTTGGAAAGGGGTTGTTTTGAAAGAATCCAGTTGTTTGCATTTCGTGTCATTTCTCTTGAATTTTTGTTAAACCGTACATAACATCTAGATGGGGACTTGTTTCTCTTCACAATTTTAAAAGGAATGATGCGTTTGTTGATAGGATGAAGTTGCATGCATTAATTTGGTGTATTTTGCATGCATTTCGGTGTTTCTCGTGGTTTCCTTTGCAGCTCTCAGTTTTTACCTGTCAACCACTCTTGGAGAGTTGTCGACGATTTTCATGAAATGGTCAACTAGTCTTGCCCAGTGGTTTTCAACCATTAAATACCGAGAGGGTGATGCTCGGGCGGTCGACCAGTTGGTAGAGGTTGTTAACTGCTTCTTCTTGAAACCCACGGAGCTGTCAACTGTTCTTTCTTACCTGTTGACCAGTTGTTTCCCTTGTTGCTTGATACTTTAATTGATTCATCAAACTTTCTCTCCAAATCAATATGGGAACTCCTAGAAAGCCTTCCAACCTAATAAATTTGAAATTTATTCGTGGAGGGTGGGAAATATGTGTTCCAATATTCATGCAATTAGTCGATATATTTTGTGTAAAGGAATGAATGGGACTGTGGGTGCTAATTGTTGCATATAAGTATGTCAAGGGGAGATGTTTTCATAAAATGTTCTCGGGATAAGAAAATGGTATATGTTCATGATAATGCATGTTATATACAGGGGTATACATGTGCACATTTAAACTTTTAAAAGGATGGGTATTTAGAAGGTAATTAAGGATATCATATCATGCCAGTGGGCTCATGCCTACTGTGGTTATCATGTCAGTGGGCTTATGCTGATTGTGGGAGCTTTAGCTCACAGTGCTGCCTAGTATGGATTAGAGCGTGGGTGGACAATGGTTCACATTTGATAAAGATGTGAGTTCATTGATGCATTGGTGTACGACTTGGCATAGGGGCATGACTTGCATGACTTTGTCCATAGTGGGAATTCTTACTTTTGTCTATGATATTATCCATGGTGGTCCCACCTTGGAGAGGGGTTATTCTTCTACTCTTGTTATTGATATATCATGCCTCATTTTACTATGCCTTCATTTGTTGCTTTACTTGTTGAGCTTTGTAGCTCATGTTCTTTCTTTGCATGATTTTAGGCGTAGCCAAGGGGAAAGTAAAGGACAGTGGTGAGTCTAGTCGTGTTTCAGCTGAGCTAAATATGTGTACAAAGTCACTCCAAACCAAGATCCTTGGGAGTTGTTTGAGGGTAAAGGGATGAATTTTATTTTTGTTGTTTTCTATTTTGCCCTTCTCATTATTTTGTTATGTATAGGCGGTTAGGCTCATGAAAAAGAGTGATGCAATGCTATGTGGATGTGTATATCTTTTGTGATCTTATAGATGATGGGGAGATTATGTGGTTGATTTATAGATTTTGTCTCTATACCTTTTCCTTGACGACTCTCTCATGAATCTCCTATACTAGCGGGAGCTCCAGGAGGCAGGCTGTTATAAAAGGTATAGTAACCAACCGTGCCGAGATGACACATTGTACCTATTGTTACCAAAATATAACAATTGAGATTTATGAGGGAACGCTGCAGTCATGACAAAACAAGGCGAACAAGTGGTTGGTGTCTACTTGTGGAAATATGCAAAGGGTGGCTTTGGTCTTCAATCGCTTGATAGGAGTCTCAAATAAGCCCTTGGGTGTATTTTTGGTATAGAATTAATCCGTCCAAGAGTAGCTTCCTATGTATTTGGGGCATAATTGCGCTCATAAGAACAAGTTAGAAGGCACATGGGGATTCCTCACTAGCGTATTCCCCTGATGCTTAAGTCAATATGTGAAGGAAAATAGTTATCCAAGGGAACTCGTAGAGGTTCCTTCGAGTGTGCAATAAATAAATGATGCAATCAATAAATATAACAGAAGTACCTTTCCTGACAAGAGGGGCTAGTTATAGTATTTTTAACCAGATGTCGGGGATAAGCATGCACGCGATGAGCATGAGGACTGTGGTCCTTGGTTTAATTTGGATGGGCTTAAGAGGAATTGCCCCCAGAGAACTAAATAGTCTAGGGAATCCTCCCGGAGAACGTGGGCCTTATGGCGAGCTGCTAGAGTAGGTTCTTGGCCTCTAAATGGCCTGCCCGGGCAAGATTCTAGGTTAATAGAAAATATTTCTGAGTACGGTCTATTATTCTAAATTTAGCGTGATATTTCTGAGAGGGATTACATCTCTGTTGTGCAAGGTATGAATTAATTCTTTCGAAAGGAGTTACAGTGTGGCCATATAGCCTTATAACTTGATCACTACCTCCCATTTAGCTTAGTTAATTATGTGTATATTATATATCTAATTAATCATATACATGATTTTTGGGATACAATTAGCATATTGCAAGGCATAGTATGATGTATGGGGTTCGCTGTGTACTATGGCTTGAGGAAGGAAATGGATAGCACATGCAGCCATTGGGATGAAGCAGGTAGCACATGCAACAGTGGCTCACATGCACCTGCATGGGAAGTATGGCTTGCTTTAGAGGGTTCTTGAAGAGATGGTGGAAGATAAGGCCTTGCCCTTCATGGAAGAAGGCAGTGGTATGAAGCACACACAGCTTGGCAGAAGCAATCGAGAAGAAGGAGAGTGTCGAGAGGAAGCCCATGTTGTGTTCTGGGAAGAAAAAGAGTGCAAATAGGAAGTCCACACCGGGGAAGAGGAGAGTGCCAAGAGGAAGTCCACGTCGAGAAGGAGAGTGCCAAGAGGAAGCTGCCAATCTGGGAAGAAGTTAGCCTCATGAGAGGGAAGGCACGACCATTTTCGAGAATAATGTGAGTGCGGGGAGAATGTGAGTCTGGGAAGAATTTGCCTGAGAAGAAATTCATCTGAGAAGAGAAGATGAGGCTGCCCGCGGAGAGAAGCTGAGGCTATCTGCAGAGAGAAGTTGAGGTTGTCCATGGAGAGAAGTTGTCTGGGAAGAAAGAATACTCTCTCATGAAGAAATTCCCAACTCTCGAGAACCATGCCAAAAAGTCCCTTCCTACTCATTTTACTATGCTATTTATACAGGAATGTGCCACTTTTTCCGTTGCACCATTTTGCCCTCAAAACCATGATTATTAACCTTATTACCATCATTAATTATTCCTTTGCTATTTAGTTTTAGAAAAAATACGCCCACTTGGATTTGATCATTAAACATATGCCCACTTATTAAAAATATTCCCAGATGGACGTTTGACAATTTTATGGCACAATAGTACTTGATATGCCAATTGATCTGCTGACTGTTTAGTTCCCTACCAACATCTATTATTCCTCTCACACCATATGTTGTACACCATCACTTGCAAAACCAAACAGTTAGTAATCTGCCACGAACTCTTTCCCGTCCACTGAGTCGCAACCCATAAGACTCCTATATCCCATCGTCGCATCCCATAAGACTCTTGTATCCCATTGTCGCCAAAGTCATCCAAATTTCTTCATATGATAAAAAAAGATAGCACTATCTTAGAATAGGAATAGTAAAAAAAACAAATGGATATTCCGCTTTGAATCCACCCTGCACAGAAAGCATTTATTTGGAAAAGGAAAAAATATATAGGTTAATACGATTAAGAGTAGATAACTGCTCCCTAATCGCTAACCAAAAAATAAAAGAATGAGCAAGAATCCCAGCCATACCCATACCATACCAAACAATGCTAATTAAGGGATGCAATCTTGCTTCCCCAACAACCCCTGAAAAGCATACCGAATAGAAAAACTCCATCTGAAGTTGGAAGCCATCTCGGCTCATCTTGATGTCCAACCCTAGAAGGACCAAGCATCTGAAGCTGAAGTAATTCTAAACTAGGTGAAGTAGTTGATGTTGGCTAAGCCCAAACACCATCAACGATAATTTCATAAACATGAGTAGTAATAGAGATGCCCAATTGCTGAGGAAGTTGGTGAGAAAATCGATAAACCAAAACACCAAGTGGGTGCCATTGATCATATCATAGGAAAACTCGGGTACAATCTCCCACCCTCAAATCAAATCTATCTTTGATCACATGACAAATAGAAAACAATTTCCTCCAATACCAGGGGTAGGAATGAGACACTAAAAGAATCCAAAAACATTTATCACTGAGCCAATAATTATGGACCAATTTTACCCACAAAGACTCACAATCACTCAATAACAATCTCCAAATCAGTTTGGCCTCCA
This sequence comes from Diospyros kaki, assembly GCA_036245055.1. Classification (NCBI taxonomy): domain Eukaryota; kingdom Viridiplantae; phylum Streptophyta; class Magnoliopsida; order Ericales; family Ebenaceae; genus Diospyros; species Diospyros kaki. Next base: position 24,544,225 of record BSEG01000006.1, on the reverse strand, counting down.
AAGCTTAGTTCCCAACATATTAATGCTTTAGACCAAGGCCCTCTGGCACCTTGGGACAACACATATCCCTCCAATCCACCTTAGCTTTATGAGAATCCCCATCCGTACTACTCCAGAGGAAATTTCTAATAATACTCTCAAGATCCTTTATTAACTCTTAGGTAATAGTAAAATTGATGCCCATTACAAATAGATAGTGGTTAGAATTGAATGAGCTAGCTAAAGCCTGCCCCAAAAGGATAGAGAACGACTATCCCATGAACACACTTTACTCCTAACCTTATCCGGAATTGGATTACAATTTCCATATGCCAACTTTGTCGATAACAATGGAAAGCCCAGATATCTCATTGGAAGCAAACCCTTCTGGTACCCTGAAGCTATAAATGGCTCCTTCCTCAGACCTTTATCTCTACAGAAAATAAAATAATCACTTTTCAAGGGATTTGCATGAAGATAAGACAACAAAGAAAACTTATCCAAGCAATCCTTTAGGATTCGTATCGATGTAGAATTCCCTCGAGAGAATAATAACAAATCATTAGCAAACATGAGCATCACCATCCTCGTTTGCTCACATTTCCAATGGAACTTTAAATTGTCAAACCAGATACACTGCCTAACCATTCCTTGCAACACTTGCATGACTAAAATGAACAAATAGGGCAATAATGAGTTTCCCTAGCTTAAACCCCTACCTCCTGGAAAAAAACCCATGCAATTGCCCATTAATTTTCATTGAAAATAGTAGCATGGTGACACACTCCCTAATCTAGCTACAAAACCGTGAAGGGAAATTCATCAATTGAAGGACCATTAGAAAAAAATCCCATTCCACCGAATCATAAGCCTTTACAAGGTCAACTTTCATGGCACAACGTGGCTGACCCCTATGAAGATGGTATTGATATACTAACTCCTTAGCCAACAAAACATTATCCCTTATTGATCGGCCTGGCACAAAGGCTTCTTGGGACTCATCCACCAAACCTGGAGCACTATCTTCAGCCTATTCGCTAAAATATTTGTTATGATCTTATACACAACATTACAACACGATATTGGCCTAAACTAAGTAGGAGATTCCAGGTGGGAAACATTGGGAACAAGACTAATAATAGTGGCATTAACCTCTCCCAACAATTGATTAGTACCAAAGAAGCTCCGAATAACTTCTACTACATCAGAGCTCACCACTTCCCAAGAGTTCCCAAAGAACTTAACCATAAATCTGTCAGGTCTAGGAGCTTTATCGTCTCCCATACGAAACAAAGCTTACTTTACTTCATATGGGGAAATGTCTCCCGAATGATATGGACTTTCTGTAAGCAAGATCATCTGACATGTTTGCTTGTGTACACATCCAACACAGGTTTTCCATTACTAAAACACAAGCAAACCCTAGCAGTGCCTCTAAGACACCTTGATATCCATTTAGAAACATTCTAATGCTTATTTCCAAGGTTAGAGAGAAACTGATTAACAACTCCAACTACATGAGAAATATTTGGCCTTATGCATACCATGGCATATATCAAGCTACCCAAGGCTAATACATAAGGGATTTTCTTCATTTCTTCCTATTCTTTCTCACTGGAAGAACATTGTTTGCAACTTAACTTGAAATGACTTGCAAGTATAGAACAAGCTAGTCCAGACTTAGTTGTGTTATACCTCTGATAGTTTTATCAATCTATTGCAAAATCAAACTGACAGTTTTTCTTTTTAGCCATTCCAATTCATTTTTTGACTTATATTGTGGCTTAGCAGAGTCACCCTTAATAGGGTCATACAAATCTTCACACAGTAAAGTGTCCTCAATTCATAGCTTCCATATCAAATAATTCGATGATGTCAATTTAAACATAAGATTTTTATCCTCCATTTAATCTACACAAGACTACAAACCTGCAGTTCTGAAACCAGTTGATGGGAAAGTAGGATAAGCCTTTGAAACCTCACGCAACAAAATGACACTTTCTCTAATTCTTTTGAAAAATCACGCAACCAAACAACACATCAGCAAGAATAACCAGCTAAGAGAAAATCACATACACATGAGACACAAAATATTATGCACCCTTTAAAAGGAAGGGAAACCATGGGTCAAACTAGCAAATATCATCCACTATATAATAATAATGGGATTACACAAATTTCTTTCTATCTCAAATTAGAGATCACCATAAAAGCATCAATAGAAGTTCTTCACCTATGGTGGATTTCTACTAAAAAATAAACAATAATATAGATAGATCTCACCAAGGTGGCATTACCAAAATAACTAGCAAAAAAGGAGAATGACGGTTAGTCTTTTATCCACACAAAACCCTGAGTCTTCTTCTTCTTCTTCTTCTTTCTTTCACTCTTGCTCCTAGCTGAATGCAACCTTTTCTATTGCTTCTCTCTTTTTCATCTTCCTCTTTGATGAGAAAATGGGTCACAACTCCATTTAAATACCAATAGAGGAACATGCAGCTTCTTAGGAAGCTGCCACACTTGGCTTCCTAAGGAAGCCAACTTGATGTTTCCAACCAACAACGACATAGACTTAAAGACAAAATGACTATGAAGGCTCTTCTCAAACTAGATGGGTGTGACCAAAATCAAACCAAAGCTCAGAAACTTACGAAGAAGAACCCATAATTAAAGATATTTTTGTCAGTACGTTTTTGACACTATTATTTTATTGTTATTATTATTTTTTTAGGTGAATACTTGGAATAAGACGACATAGAAAATAGTTGCATAAATTAGGTATTCGTTGAGAGAGAAGCACCATAATGAGAGACATGTCAAGATAGACTTGCGACACTATTATGTTTTTATCGATAAAAAACTACATTTTTTGTCCTCATGTAATTATTTTTGTCAAAATGTCAATATTTTAGTTGACACGCCTCTAGATATTTTCAAGATATTTTTATTTTTCATTATTTATTGGGTTGATCGTATACAATGGAAAAAGTAGAAAACTAAACTAAGCAACCACTTACCAAATCAAAACTAGCTTAGTGGAGACAAACCAATGTAAGCTAAAAGGACTAATCTTTTTAAGAAAAAAGAGGAAAAAGATAAAGACTGATCCTAACTACATTGATTTGTAAGTTTTCATGTTTTTATCTAAATGGAAATAGCTAGAAAATTATTCAAACATTTCTCTTTATATTCGTGTTGTATTTCTTAAGCAATTTTTCTTTTGTTCTTTTTTTTATTTTGTAATTAGGGGTAACCTAAAATTCAATTCTCTTTATAAACCACAATTGATATAAGAATCCCATGCGTTATAAACCACAATTGATTATGAAATCTAAAGAAAAGTTCACCTTAAATCAACCTTGAAACCCAAAATTTTTCAAGTGGAGATAAATATTTCAATCCACAAATAAGTAAAGTAAGCAATATTGACTATTAAATTATACACTATTAGCAACAAATTATACATACATGCATACATATGTGTATATTTATCAAACAACTTATGAGCATTAATGTATAGGGTCATTTATCAACTTAAGGAATAAATGAGAATTGTTGGTATTAAAGAAGTGATGTAAAGAATTTTACCTCGAATAACCACACCAAGATTGGATTTTATTGTGTTAACAATGGCATGGCTTAATAAGGGGTCATTGGTAGCGAATTTAGCCAAGTTATTGGATGATTTACCCTGCATATCCTTTGCATGATGAGAAGCAACAACACGATCAGTAGCAACGTTTAGTCCTTTACCTTTTCCCCACTCAAAACCACCACAAGCGGTGATAGAAATGTTTGGTGGGGGTTTAGTATTAATATTCTCCATAGAAGCACCGGTTGTGATAGCGAGGTGGCCTCTCATAATAAGCCTCCTCCTGGACTCTAGCAACCTCTTTTTAGCACCCAACCTTCTCAAGGCTTGCATTTCCTTTTTTAGGGGGTTAGCTAGTAATGATAATTTTCGATCACCCAAAGAAACAAAGGGTTCATTCCCACTCCCATTTTTCTTCTCATTCCCATTCGAGGAAGATGTTACGCTAATTTTGACTGTTGTTGCGTTGTCTTTAAGGCTCTTGCTATAGCAACCACCAAGAGATAGGTCAAGGTCTAACTCTGAAGAATTTTCACCATCAGAAGACACCTTCTTAGCTACTTCTACTCTTGGCAGTAACTCCAAGTATCTCATTATTAATTCATGATCTCCATCTTTTACCATCGCCACTGCTATCTAAATCAACATAGACAAATCAAAACATTAACATCTTATTACATATATTTCTTTCTATATATATATATCCCAAAATTCTATTGTGTTCTTGCTTCCAAAAATAAGATGTTCATATCTATAAATTGATATACACACAAAGGATATAGAGATGAATCCTAGTAAAATAAAGTCATTGTAGCCCAGATTGAAAAATTGCAACGCATAATTATGTAAGTGCATGAAATTACAACCAAAAAGGGGCAAGGGGGAGGGGGGGGAGAATTGTACTATTTTTGAAGCAAGAAAATCAAGGGCATGAAATTACAACCAACACATATAATTATGTAAGTGAATGAAATTATAACAAAAAAGGGGCAAGGGAGAGGGGGGAGAATTGTACTATTTTTAAAGTCATTGCAACTCAAATCGATGAAAATCCAACACATATAATTATGCAAGTGCATGAAATTACAACCAAAAAGGGGAAACGGGGAGGGGGGAGAATTGTACTATTTTTGAAGCAAGAAAATCCAGCGAATGATATGATTTAACATTTCGGGGTCCATTATTGCATAAAAAAGGAAAGAATTAAGGTTATCTAAACAAATGGAGAGAGAGAGCAAGCGAGCGAGAGAGAGGGGGAGGGGGGGAGAGAGAGAGAGAGACTTACTACTTTGGAGAGGCAACTAATCTTTGAGCTCTAGTGAAGAACTCCAAGAAGAGGTTCGCATAAAGTAGTACATTTGAGAAAATAGACCTAAGATTTTGGTATTTGTTGAGAAAATAAGATGTGCAAAACCCCTATCATATGTAGAGATATACACAAGAAGAACTGACACTATTAAAAAAGATATTTTAGTGTTAGTGTATAATGAACCTTCTTTCCCCTTGATAACCTTACTACGATGCAAGAACACACTATTGTAACGAAGCAAGATGGGCAATTCTAAACAAATTAGAGGGGTGTTTTGGACTATGAAATTCTATGCATCACTAAACATGGAAAAAGACATCCCCTCTTTAAGACGTCAGAACATGTGGCGTTATGTGGTGACGTGTGACACAGATGTTGATTTTTTGAACCATGTGACCAATACGAAGTTGTCAGAAACGTGCACGTTTCTTAATTCTTATTATTTTTAAGTGGCAAACACACACATAATAGATAAAACCAAATAAAGGAATTACATCAATAGTTTAGTATAAAGAAAGAGTTAATTTGTGATATTTACATTTATGAAACCACAATTTGCTGAAATTTTGAATAAACATCTAGAGTAATATTTTTTGTTTCACAATTTTGTTACAATTAAATGTAGAGATTAGTAACCTATTACCATACTTACATCTTTGCATTTATCATTTATTAGTGTGTGCGCGCGAGTGAGAGAGAGAGATAGATAGATAGATAGATAGAGAGAAAGAGAGAGAGAGAGAGAAATTAATTAATTAGCAATTCATTTCTATTTATTGAAAATTGGTAGCTTTGATGGTGAAATAGAGTTGGGGAACATATACAACTTATTTATATATTATCAACACATTATTTTGTTGTTAAATTTTATCTTTAGTGTTTAAAAAATAACTAAAATGTAGTAGTAGTAGTAGTAATAATAATAGAGATATTTTAATACACACATTGAGTACAATTTATTTTGTGGGAACTAACCAGTTAATGCCCTAGCCACAATGGTAAATAAAGATACCTTGTTTTCAAATAAGGTATATTTATTACATCTTTTTCTTAATTTTAACCATTTTTATTTGTTACATATATCATAATAAATGCAATTATTTTAACATCAATCATGTACATCAAATGAAAAATAGGATAATATATAGTAACCATTGCCGTAATTAAGGAGCATTTAATGTACATCATTTTCAAGCAACAAGTATTTATTATACCTTACTTTTAAGACTAAATATTATCTATCTATTAGTGTAGAAATAGATGTATTTGACTTATAGAAAAAGATAAATGTATTTAACATAATAAGAAAAATCAATGAAAATGATTTAGGTGTTAAAATAAGGTGTAATATATGCACAATTGCTTTGATAAATATAACAAATGCACATAAATCAAGCTAGCGAGGATTTGTTTGATTTGTTTTTTGAGTAACTAGTTAATATTCTAATCTCATTAGTGTAAGTAATACACCTTATTTCTAAATAAGTTCATTGTTTTAAAGTCTACACATTTTATTAGTTACATATTATTGTAGCATACCCTTGGGAGTTCTCCTAGAGAATGCATCATCTTAAGAGCAGTCATTCTCCTAGAAGAGTTCCCCGAGATAGCAACTTCTCTTGGAGGATTTCACGACAAATAGCATCACTAGGACTAGTTCTTTAGGAGAAATATCTTACACCTGCAATTCACTTGATTGAGCCATCGTTTTGAGGAAGAACAAGGGATAACCTTTTCCTACACAATTTTTCCCCACGTTGTCTGGCACAATGTGGTCTGCTTGAAATAGGCTCTCATTCCTCTAATGGATCATTCCTCCAAGGGCGTTTCTCATGGGACCATTGTGTGTGATTAGGACAATGTTGTATCTTGCAACTGAGAGAGCATCACGTCCCTTGTGCATGCCTGCCACATGCCTTAATCACGAAGTCTATAAATACCCCTCAATCCCTCATATGTGGGGATCTTTTCCCCACCCTCCTAGACTTCTTTTTCCTCTTTCTAGCAGTCCTACCTCTTAAATTTCAGACATCCTTACGACTCTATTCCTCCAGGAAGAAATATTTTCTTCCCAAACCATCCACTGCACCATATAGCTTATTTTTACTTACTTTGATTACATCTAGACTACATTATGTCACTGTCTGAATTAACCATCGGAGGGCCCGCGCAGGAGAAATTCCTGCATGCCTTCTAATGTGCCCTTATCTTGTAGATCATTTTTTCTCAGATAACTCTCTCTGATAGCAAATTAAGCCTTTTTCGAAAGCCATCTTAGCTCTCTCAAACAATGGATCTAGGAAACCCTTAGATGATTATCAGCTCCTCCAAACACTATTGTCCCTCTGGAATAACCCTATCTTGCACTGGGTCCTACTGATTTCTTGCTGAGATTTCCCCAAAACAAGCATATTTTAATTGTTGTATTCTAGGAAACAACAATTTGATCTCGTTTGTGTGAAACTAACAAAAATTCAAAACATGGCAAGGACAAGGTCCACTTGTGTTGGATCATAATAACAACAATGGGAGGAAACCCCAATAACCAAAATAAGTTATCCCGGATAACTCTTGGCTTCTCCCAAAGAATACTGCTGCACAAGTTCTCTAGGATAACTCTCAATCAATTTCATAATTAGTCCTCCCACACCCATACTTAGGGGTCTGCGGATCCTCCCAAACAACTCCCCCGAACAAGTTCCCTTGGTGTCTAGGCAAAGAAAACTATAGAAGTGCCCTATTAGGCCATCATTTGCTTAAATCCCAATGACAATTTTGGGAACTTTTGAAGGAATGATGTAGCGCCCCACTTTTCCAAATACACAACAATGTAAAATATAAGCTAACATCACCACGGGCGTTATGGAAACCCTTACTAATGGAAGCGTTGGATCGAACCTGAAAGCTTTACCAAAGCTAAATAAAGGGGTTTCCACTAGATTTCCTTTACAAGCATAAGAAGTGCATACGACCTTCAATACTCCATAAAACATAACACATCATAGCAGGTACAATTGTAGGACACCCACACACACTTTTTACAATCTTGAGTATCCTAGCTGCTATTTACAATACATCACTTGGTTACAAGGGTACATAATGAAATAAAACCCAAAGCTAGCCAAGTACCACCTGTTGGCCCTTACTTGAACTAGAACCTGGAACACCTGGCACTTTTGAGAAACTTGGGACGTTGAATGTCCCATGGGTATGAAATACCCGAGTTAGATAATAACATCTAAGTGAGTGACTCAGAAAAGGTAAGTACATGCATGCAAATGCAGTAATACCATTATGAAATCCACCCCTGTGGTAGTAATGCCAAGGTGTTGCAATCACCTCCGCGATCATCATAGTCACTCCTGGCTCATCACCAAAGCACGAGGTCTTCCATGATGTCCCAACAACTAGCCACAGTCACCAATATGAACATGATATGTGACAAAGCAGAAGGAATATGCATAAATAAGGGAAAATATGACATGTAAGCCACAAAGGCATGATGTGCAAGCCAACACACAAGTGAAGCAACAAATGCTCAAAATGCCACAAAACATGTAGGAATCACTCATCTTGATCGATTACCTTAGGAAGCACGGCTTACAACGAGCAAGAATGGTTTCTCTTGCAGTTTTTCTTACTACTTAGCACGAACTTCGAGAAAGACCAAAAAATTCTGTCAAGGCTTATTTTCCATGACTTTCTCCCTTCTTTTTGGTAGCATTTCCTCTCTCAAACTCGCTTCCTTTTCCTTCTTTCTTGGTGTCCAAAATGAATAACCCCAAAACTCTTATTTATAGGAAACTTCGGCGAACCAAATCACGTCACGTGTCGCATCATCATTCCACCCATGAGCATCCAATCAAAGTGTGCCATGTGTCCCTGATATTTTGAACCTTCACATGTTTAATTTGATTTTCCAATATTCCCATCATTACATCCCACATGGTTTAATTCATTTTCTACATTTCCCATCTTTACACATTTAATTAATAACTACATCCCATATGGTTAATTGCATTTTCCACATTTTTCATCATTACACTTCAAATCCTATCTCCAAGTGGCCAATGAATGCTTGCCACATGTCCTTAGGGATAATGTTTGGAGACTTTTGCAAACTTGAAAGCTAAGTAAGCTTTTCCTTGGCCAATCACGCAATGTCACCTCAGAGGGTCATTATGAGCCATCATGTGACCTTAACTTAACTTCCAAGTAACCTAATGGTTGCTTGCCAAGTGTCATTGAAGACAAGGCTTCATCATTTCTCCCATGTGCATCCAACCCAAATGCACCTCTCGTCTCTTAATTGAATTTAATAGAGTTTGGAATCCAAAGCTCCATTTGTTTTGAGTGTTCACACTATGCTCATTATTACACCCATAATCATTACACCCATAATTATAAGATTTCAACCAATCTAATTGTGACACCTAGGGGGGACACTTGGCCATTCATGATTTGCCCATGGATGATATTTTTAATGTTTCAAGAACTACACATTGGCCCAAAATTTTCGGATAATTTGCACTTAGGCCCTTGTAACTTGGTCCTCGGACCATTTTTAATTGCACTTTTTGGTCCCCAAAAAATGGATAAATTACACTTAGCACCCCAAGATTTTGGGTAAATTACACTTTTACCCGACTTCAATATTTACGATTTTGCTACTGGTTCAGAAATTGAACCTTTGTCTCAAGGCTTCCTCAATTCCTTGAAAGGGCCTATTTCCTCAAGTATTAGAACCTAACAATCTCAGGTATTACCTCATTTTTGATTTTGAAAATCTGGGATGTTACAAATGATGTGGCAAATTGTCCTTCTGGTGGAATACCAAGAGCTCAAAAAGTGTAATGATGAATTGAAAAGGGGTTGTGAAGGGAATTAAGAAGCACTTGAGGACATTTTATAGCTACCTGCTCATGTGATTCCATTTGAACAAGGGTACATGAGAAGGTGAAGACAAGAAAGTGCCTTACAAAGCCCTTTGAGGTCTCAAGTAAGGAAGATTATTGAAGAGAACCTTGAGTGGGAGAGAAGCTATCTCAGTCTACAACAATGCCCATAAGGAGAGAATGCCAATTCAAGGCAAGCTTGCTAAAGCAATTGATTCCTCTAAAACATGAAATCCTATAGTTGCTTGTCTACTTGGAGAGGTAAAATTCCAAAACCTGTACATAAGGATTATGCTAAAGAAATTTATCATGGAGAATTTAAAGAAAGGCTTTGTGCTCATTCGGCATGGAATTCATCTCTCTAAAAGGATGTCTCCCATGACTCAAAGAGAGAGAGAGAGAGAGAGAGAGAGAGCATGTTGAATGTTCCCTGTACTTTAGTAATTGGGAGTCTAATGTATGTTATGCTATGTACTAAGCCTGATATTGCCTATGTAGTGAGTGCCACTAGAAAATATCAGTTTGACCCTAGTTCAAGGTTTGTTTTTGTCTACAATAGTGGAGTAATTAGCTGGAAGAATTATAAGTAAGAAATTACTATAGATTCCACCATAGAAGCGGAGTACGTTACAACATGTGATGCAGTAAAATAGGAAATTTGGATTAAAAAGTTCATTGCTAAACTGGAAGTGGTTCCATCTGACACCCCTGTATTGTGACATCAATGAGGATGAAAGAACACCTAAGGGAGAGGTGAATTGGGTGTATTAAACATTTTTGCAATATTAAAAAAATATGTTTCAAGGATGATTTAAAAAGATATCTTTCATAACATAAAACGAGATGTAGCAGTTCAATATAAATTTATATGCATTAATACATTTTTCATAAAGATTATCCCAGACATAGAATATATTTAGAAAGGTGGTTGCATTTGAAAAGAAAAATAAGGAAACTGTTATGATGGTAGCAATAAGATTTTGTTTGCTATTCTAAATTTTAACCTTTAAATCTCATGGAAAACATATGCATTTGAGAAGTATGAATGAAAATAGTGATGTTAAAAAATCTTTCAAGCTTACAATGAAAACTGAAACTACTATTCTTGTAACTAATGAGCTGAATTCACATATGTAAACATTGTATGGTAGGCCAAAAGCTACACCATCAAAACATAAGAAGCAATCCACAAGATGATAGGGAATACAAGTTGATAGGGAATAAGGGCACAAGTCCAAAAGCCAACCATTTGTGGATGATTGCAAGGGTTTTACATAAAATAAAGCATTTTTGCACAAAAAATAACATAGTGGAAGCATAAAACATACACAGTGAATTCAAAAATCATCCTTGTATGACTTGGTATTCAAAGTCCATATGCATAAAAGGAAAACCCAAGACATAGGGGGTTTATAGATATACCTCTCGGACTAATATCCGGTGTCGGTTGTCAATGCAGTTGCCTCTTCACTATCCAACAAGCTCTCTTGTCCCTGTAAGCGTTCGGGTGACCAGCCCTCCTCCACAAACTTATAGGACCTAGTTGGTCCATGCTCGAGCCACCACAAAACCCTCTAGTGGAGTTGTGCTAGGACCATCTTGATAGTGGTGAATCGAAGCTATACGCGGTCCCTTCCTTGGTTGCTTGGTGGTTGTCTAATAGACTTTCTATGAAGGGAGAAGATGATGAGGATGCTGCACCAATCGAGCTCAGACCAAGAACAGTACTAGCCACAACAAAAAGGAAGAAGAAAATGGTAGATACCTGAATGAAAGAAGAAGAAAGAAGATGGAGAGCATCTTATGCATGTAATTAGCTTACCTCCTCAATCCAATTTTACTCGTAAATCACTCTCCCCTTTGTAGCTTGCAATCCATGCCTCTCCCTTCCCCATACCAAAAATCATCACATGCATCAGAGTAATTAATGCTCTGATATGACAACGCTGCATCGAATTAAATGGCAGGCACAGTCGACCGCATGAGGCACTCGATCGATTACTTGAGGCGGTGGACCTTTCTCATGCACTAGTCGAAATGACAAAACCAGTTGACCACAATGAGAGCATCGGTGGACTGCCCCAAGCGGTTGATCACTCTATGCACCTGTCGATAGTTCTAGCATGCCTAGCACTAGCTTCATCCATTAACCTCTAAGGCCTTACTATCCAACAACAATCTCCCTTAACTATAGATCCATGTGTCCCACACATAACATCAACAAACATCATTATCCCACAGTGATGAGGAACACACTAACAGTAATGGTTCACTAATATGCTACATTACTAAGAAGATCTCTCCAAATCCCCAGAGCAACTTGAAAGATCCTAAGTATCCTCTAGCCAGGACTTAGGACGATCTAAACGGGAATGAAGTCTAACCTCATGCGAACCTATTAAGATCTCAACCGAGTGAGAGCCATGGACTGATTAAGCTCATAGGACTCTTTAGCTTTGATAGTTCCAATATGATGTGATTGAGGTAGCATGTTAGATCCCATTTAACATTGAAACTCTTTCCAATCTCATTCTCACCCTGGCTAAGGGATTTTCAATCACAATAACCAACATGGATCCCATAGGATGTTCGCCCCCATCCAATGGAGGTCAATGGATCCCATCGACGAACATTTACCTCCATACACCATAGCACAAAGACCACAAAGATAGCATACCCACCTCTTACACTGGATGGTTCTGCTCAATGATAAATCCATGACACTAGTGCACAAGGCACTAGGTCACCTGTAGTCAAAGGATTAGATACACAATCGAGAGCTGGTGACAAATCGTTAATCCTCTAGCCATGTGATCTGTCACAGGTGACATATTCAATGGATGTTTTGCCAACGCCTACCCACATGTCTACTATATGCATCCCATGCAATGTGCCATGTGACTCACCACCCCATTCCCATTAGCATCCCATGCTAACAATGGTAGTAGCCCATGTGTCGGTCCATTGATTGACAAATCATAGTCCCCTTCTGATAAGTCTGATAATTGAAAATACCTTTAAGAAATCTTGAATTAGAGATCCATGTCAGATAGCCTCAACTCCTTGAGAGTAGGAAGTCTATTAGAAAATCTATGGACTCATTCATAAAGATGAAATGGATAGATATGAATGAAAATATGACCATTTTATAAATATCAACAACAATCAACAATGTCATTACATACATCCCATATAAATCTAGCATCCAGGGCACTATCACTAACAAACTCCCACTTGCACTAATGCTATTTTACAAGAAATAACTACTGAATCGACACATGGTATCCAATAGCTATTTTTCAAAGATGGCGATACAATTGAGCCTGTGTTAATGATTTAGTCAGTGGGTTGGTAACATTCTCCAATGATGCCACCTTTTGTAGCTATATGTCCCCATGTGCTACAATCTCTTGAATAAGATGGAAGTGATGCTTGATGTGTTTGGACTTTTGGTGAGACTTGGTTTCCTTGGTTTGTGTAATAGCCCCGTTGTTGTCGCAATACAAAGGTATCAGTAACTCAATGGATGGAACCACCCCATGTTAGAAAATGAACTTCCTCATCCGACTGCATCACATGCTGCCAGATATTCCACCTCCGTGGTGAAATCTATAATTATATCCTGCTTGGAACATTTCCAGCTAACTGCTCCACCATTCATGTCAAAAACAAACCCGGATGTAGATTTCCTATGATCCACATCAAACTGAAAGTTTGAATCTATGAACTTGTCTACATGGAGATCACCTCTTCCATAGAACATAACCATATCCCTAGTCTTTCACAGGTACTTCATGATATGTTTCACAACCACCTAGTGCTCTCTCCTGGGTCAGACTGATATCTACTGGTGACACTCACCATATAGGCGATATTAGGTATTGTATATAGCATAGCTTATATGAGGCTCCGCACCACCAAAGCATAAGAAATTATCTCCATGTGCTACCTCTCTTCAAGAGTATACGGAGACATCCTTCTAGAGAGTGAAACTCCATGCCAAATAGGTATTATCCCTTTCTTGGAGTTCTCCATGCTAAACTTTTTTAGCATCTTGTCTATGTACTGGCTTTGGGAGAAACCTATCCATCTCCTCGCTTTATCTCTATAGACAAATTCCCAAAATGAAGGTCACATCTCCCAAATCTTTCATGGAGAATTTACTGGACAACCATAGTTGTCATCAACATGCCAACATCATTCCCCACAAGGAGAATGTCATCCACATAAAAGATATGATAGGCTCTCACGCTCCCACTTACCTTCTTGTAAATATAAGGCTCATCCGGATTTTTTAAGAAACCAAACTCTTTGATTCCATAATCAAAACGAATATTCCAAGAGTGCGATGCTTGCTTGAGACCATAAATGAACCTCTTCAGTTGGCAAATTTTATAAGAATTGTTTGATTGGAATCCCTGCAGTTGTTCCATGAATATATCTTCCTTAAGATAACCATTCAGGAATGTCGTCTTTACATCCATATGCTAGATCTCATAATCATAATGATGAGGAATGCCATTACGAGGTGTACCAATGTAAGGTTTTAATCCATTTTCAAAAAACTTTTTCGAAAACATGGATGAAGGCAGTGAAAACATAAACAAAATCGACCTTGCAAGACTCATTTCTCATGTCCATATGCTATATGAAACTAAACCATGCTATAGGGGGTTTAGTTAATATACCTTTCAATGCTTGAAGGTTGATGTAGAGGCTAGAACCCTCCCAATAGAGGCAACTCCTTGCTCAAAGAAACAACTCCTGAACCTTCCTTCGGTTAGACCAAAACCGTGCCCCAAAAACTGAGGGGCCTAGTTGGTTCACATTCCAATGAGATGATGAATCCCACCACTCTCTTTTTGTGCTAGACAGAGAGAATGTGGGAGATTATGGGCTAAAATGAAATGGGTTCAAAGAAAAGAAACTCTTAAGATTGATAGTCTCACTATCAATACCTATGAACTTCAATAGCTATGAGAGAAGCAAGAGGAGCAATAGGGATGGGAGTTAGGATGATCAGATTCGTGCACTAAAAATAGAGAGAAAAATGAGCCCAGGGTTGAGAGAAAATCTTACACACAAGGCTAGGCAAAAAAGCTCTCTCATTTTTTTGTTCCATTCCTTTTATAGTCAAAAGCACACAAAAACCCTAGTTGCCTAAATCCTCCAAATCGGATAAAAGACATGGAGGACTAGCTTGGGAATAAGGAAGAGACCACAAGGATGCACATCGTCCTTCCTTTGTCCTCCCTCTATAAATTAGCAGAGGGATTGACAGAAACTATTGATAGTTTGCAAAAAACTGTTGACAGTTTCTTTCTTATGTCAAAGGAAACTGTTGACATTTCTTTTGAATCTGTCGACAGTTTTAACCCTTATTTCCAAACTTTGGTTTATTGCATCTAGGCCCTCTATTAACTCTTAATAGCACTTTTCACTATGTCATAATGACACACTAAGGCCACCGTTAACTCTTAACGGCATACCCATTAACTATTGATGATTGCTCCTTAATTATTAATCATTTAAACCCCGCCAGTTAACTCTTAATAGTAAATGTCATTAACTCTTAATGATAGTTTCAGCCTTAATCATTTAGTCAACCATCACACTCGGATATGCATGTGACTTTCTAGGTTCACTACTAAATAGCAATCGAGACACGTCAACTACTTTTAAGTCGATCAAATACCTTTGGTTTATAATAAGGATCTCTCAATCTCCTCGATGTACCCAAGAAACCCTGAGTGACAACTAGCATTATGTTAGGACAATCCTACCAATAATGAAGTCTTACTTCAAAATAGAACCTATTTGGGCTTTCGATTCCCATGTACTATAATCCCTCCATCAGTTATCATCCCGATCGAGAGAGAGTCATTGATTGATTAAACTCACAAACTCGATGGCTATGCCAAAATCAGTGTGGTGAGATTGAGATGACATATCAAAACTCTTTTCAACATTGAAACACTTTCCAATCAAGTGTACCCCTGGCCAGGGGTTTCTACAATCAAGACCACCACTAATTGCATAGGATGTTCACCTCACATTGGAGGTCGATCGATCACATTAGCAATCACCTCCCTCCACATTCCACAACACAAAGATCGCACAGTGCATCTCCCACCTGGTAATCGGATGGTTCTTAGCAACGGTAAATCCCTGGCATCGACACATGAGATAACTGTGTTGCCTCCGATCAAAGGACTAGTAACACAATCAAAGATTGTGATAGACCATAGATCCTCTCAGCTGTGTGATCTATCACGTGCGTCACATTCAGTTAGTGTTCCACTAACAACTACCTACATATATACTATATCCATGTCATGGATTATGGAATGTGACTCATCATTCTTTATCATTAACATCTCATACTAATCAAAGGTAGTATCCCATGTGCCAGTCCATACTCGACTAATCATAGTCCCCATTTGAGAAGTCTAAGGACTGGGAATTATCATTAAGATATCCTTATTACAAAGGTTAATTGTCACATACTCTTAACACTTAAGAATAAGTTAAGAATAAGACCTTCAACAGGAAATCTAAGGACTCATTTATATATAATGATTAGAGAGCTATGAATGAAGATATGACCTCAAAATATGAAAACACATTTTGACATATATATATTGCAAGAATTACATCATTAGTGCCATAATTATAAATGCTAGATGCCATCTAAATCTAGTATTAGGGCACCAATGCTAACACATAATGCACGACAAAGCTAGCATCACCCTGATGGACTTAAGCATAGTGACCAACAAGAAGGTATCCTTATTGTCAACTCTTTGATGCCATTGATACCCTTTTTCCACTAATCGAGCTTTTAAGGTTTGTACCTTCCCTTTAGTCTCGATCTTCCTTTTATAGATCCACTTACATCCTATGCAAACAATTCCCTAAGGGGGATCCACCAGAGTCTATATCTGGGTGGAAAACATAGATTCCGTTTCTGACTGCATAGGCTTCAACCATCTCTTGGAATCGATATCACGAATTGCTTCTTCATAGGTGGTAGGATCAGCCACTAGATCAGTCTCACGATACATGAACATATCCTACATCACTTCCATATTAAATCCATATCATTCTGTAGGGCGAGATACTCTACCAAACCTATGAAGAGCCTCAGGGATGACATCTGACAGACCAACTGGCTCATACTCCTAACTAGGTTCGATTTGTGCCTTGGAAGAGTCCTCTTCCTAATCTAGTTTCCTCCTGACACCACCTTCTTGAAGAAACTATTTCTCCAAGAATATAACATCTCTGCTGACCAAAATTCTCTAATCACTCAAAAAATAGAACTGATATCCCTTACAATAGAGAGGATACACAACAAATCTACCTTTCTCAGAGCGGGCCTCCAACTTGTTTGTTTTAAGCTTCTTTACAAAATCCAGGCAACCCCAAACCTTAACATGCTTAAGACTGGGGGGTTTCTCATACCATATCTCATATAGGGTTGTCTCTACAGACTTACTTAGAGCCTTATTTAGGAGATAAACCGTAGTCTGAAGCGTATAACCCCACAAGAAAATAGGTAGCTAACAATAAGCAATCATCGAACACGCCATGTCCAACAATGTACGATTCCTACACTCATAAATCCCATTTAATTGTGGTGTGGTAGGAGGTGTCACCCAAGAGATTATACCACAAGACTTGAGGTAGTCACCAAACTTCTTACTCAAGTATTCCCCACCCGATCCGATAGAAGAGTCTTAATACTCTTTTTAGCCTAATTCCTTAAACTCCTTAAACTTCTAAAGTGCCTCGGACTTGTACTTCATTAAGTACACATATCTGTACTGCAAAAAGCTGTTAATAACGGTTATGAAGTAGGAGTAACCACCTCTGGCCATTATAGAGAACGATCCACAAACATTAGTATGAATCTTCCCTAGCAAATCATCAGCCCTCCCACTTCGTCTAAGAAAGGGTTGCTTAGCCATCTCCCAAGTAGGCAAGACTCACAAGCTAGCTTGAGTTCCAAACCCACTAGATCAATAAATCCACATTTAACTAACTCGTTTATTCTCTTCTCATTAATATGGCCTAGCCTGAGGTTCCATAAATGCTTAAGATCCATACCAATATCGCAATAATGTTTCTCACTGCTCGTGGTTGCAATACATGCATTTCCATCTCTCGTTGACTCATATATTTCAAAAACATAAAGACCATTAACTAATGTACCCATTCCAACATATTCATTTGCAAAAATGAATATAACACATATTGTTGGAAAACAAAAACTCATAATTTTCTTCTACAAGTTTAGGAATGGAAATAACATTCTAGATAACTTTCAGTGCATACAAACAGTCTTTCAGTTTTAATACATGCCTAGTAGATAAAGTAATAGAAGAAGTACCTATAGCTAATGGATCAATAGATGCTTCATTCGCCACTCTAAAGGTGACTTCCCACTTTCGAAGCGACCTACTTGTCTATAGATCCTGCATGCAAACACATATGTCAGATTATACACCATAATCTAAAATCCAGGTAATAAGAGAATGACCAATAGAATTGATCATCTCAATCACAAGCAAGGAAGGAATACCTGCCCCTTGAGTTTCCTTGCACTTGCCCCTAGGGCCATGCTGAAGCTCTGGGCAGTTCTTTTTCCAATACCCGTCCTGCCCAAACATGCAACATTTCCCCTTGGGTATCTTCACTTTGGACTTGCCATTGGAGGTCTCTTTCTTGGGCCCAACCAACTTCTTCTTCTTCTTGGAGGTAGACCTCCTTTTAAAAGATTTAGAAGTGGAGGCAATGGAAAGAACACCTTCTTTTCCCTTCCCCTTAAACTAAGCCTGAGTTGTCCTCAACATGTTAAGTAGCTCTGAGAGTGTGCTCTGGATTTTGTTCATATTGAAATTCAATATGAACCCAAAAAATGACTTAAGGAGCCATTGCAGGATCAAATCATTTTGTAGATCTCCATCCATGTGGAAATCTAGTGCGTTCAACTAACTAATCAAGTCAATCATGGATAACACATGATCTCCCATATTAACGCCCTCTAACATCTTGGCCCAGAATAACCACTTCGATATCTCATATTTAGCAGTCCTACTATAACACCCCAGATTTTCAAAATCAAAAAATAAGGTAATACCTAAGGTTATTAGGTTTTAATACTTGAGGAAATAGGTTCTTTCAAGGGATTATAGAAGCCTTGAGTCAAAGGTTTAGTTTTTAAACCAGTGGCAAAATCGTAAATACTGAAGTTCGGATAAAAGTGTAATTTACCTAAAATCTTGGGGTGCTAAGTGTAATTTATCCATTTTTCAAGGACCAAAAAAGTGCAATTAAAAATGGCTTAGGGACCAAGTTGCAAGGGCCTAAGTGCAAATTACCTGAAAAGTTCGGGCCAAGGTGTAGTTCTTGAAACCTATAGCTAGATCATTGGAATAATGAATTGGGCCAACTAAACCATTTGGGAGTAATGATGGAGGATTCCAAACTTATTCCAATATAGTTAAGTCATAATTGCGGATTTCAAACTCAAATCAAATAGAGGTTTGGATTCCAAACTCTATTAAATTCAATTAAGAGACGAGTGGTGCATTTGGGTTGGATGCACATGGGAGAAATGATGAAGCCTTATCCTCAATGACACATGGCAATCAACCATTGGCCACTTGGAAGATAAGATAAGGTCACATGATGGCTCATAATGACCCCTTGAGGTGGCATTGCATGATTGGCTAAGGAAAAGCTTACTTAGCTTTCAAGTTTGCATAAGTCTCCAAACATTATCCCTAAAGACATGTGACAAGCATTCATTGGCCACTTGGAGATAGGATTTGAAGTGTAATGATGAGAAATGTGAAAAATACAATTAACCATGTGGGATGTAGTTGTTAATTGAAGGTGTAATGATGGGAAGTGTAAAAAATGTAATTTACCGTGTGGGATGTAATGATGGGGAATCTTGAAAATCTAATTAAACATGTGGAGGCACAAATATCTAGGGACACGTGGCATATTTTGATTGGATGCTCATGGATGGAATGATGACGCTACACGTGGTGCAATTTGGTTGACCGAAGTTTCCTATAAATAAGGGCTTTGGGGTTATTCATTTTGGGCACCAAGTAAGGAGGAAAAGAAAGGGAGTTTGAGAGAGGAAACACTGTCGAAAAGAAGGGAGAAAGTCGAGGGAGAATAAACCTTGACAGAATTTTTGGGTCTTTCTCGAAGTTCGTGCCAATCAATCAAAAAACCACGAGAAAACCCATCCCGCTTGTTGTAAACCGTGCTTCTTAAGGTAATCAGTCAAGGTAAGTGATTCCTACATATTTTGTGACACTTTGAGAATTTGTTGCTTCACTTGTGTGTGGATGTTGGCTTGCTTATCATGCCTTTGTGGCTTACATGTCATATTTTCCCTTACTTATGCATATTCCTTCTGCTTTGTCATATATCATGTTTGTATTGGTGACTGTGGCTAGTTGTTGGGACATCATGGAAGATCTCGTGCTCTAGTGATGAGCCAGGAGTGACGATGATGACCGCGGGGGTGATTGCAACACCTTGGCATTGCTACCACAGGGGTGGATTTCATAATGACATTATTTCATTTGCATGCATGTACTCTCATTTTCTGAGTCACTCACTTAGATGTTATTATCTAACTTCGAGTGTTTTATACTCTTAGAACATTCAACATTCTAGGTATATCAGAAGCATCAGGTGTTCCAAGGTCCAGTTCGAGTAAGGGCAAAGAGGTGGTGCTGGGCTAGCTTTGGGTTTTGTAGCCAACTTTGGTTTTATTTTATTATGTACCCTTCTAAACCATAATGATGTATTGTAATAGCAGTTAGGGCACTCAAGGTTGTAAGGGGTGTGTGTATGTAAGTATCCTATAGCCATACCTTCAGTGATATGTTAAGTCATTATTGGAGTATTGGAAGTCATGAACATTCCTTGTACTTGTAAATGAAATCTAGTGGAAACCCCTTTATTTAGCTTTGGTTAAGCTTGCAAGTTCGATCCAATGCTTCTGTTGATAAGGGTTTCCATAGCACCCATAGGTGATGTCTTCTTATATTTCACATTGTTGTGTATTTAGAGAAGCGAGGCGTTACACCTACTCTGCACCCCATACAATTCCTTTAGATTTAAGATTATCTTAGCAACAGTCGACATATGCTCATGCTGCCTTTGAAGCTTATTGTTCATGGAGGCGAGTACGTAGTTCCTAGATCTAAAATCATGGTCATGCATCTCCTCCCAAACCACATGCTCCTCCTCACTAGACCCATTGGGAAGTTCCATAGGAACAAATTGATCCAAGACATAAGATAATTTCTCCATATCTAAAAGAAGTTTTAAATTTCTGAGCGAGTCATTGAAATTAGATCCTATCAAAATGATTTTTTCCATAATGTGAGAAAGAGGGTTTGATTGACTTGCCATTTTTAAAAGAGATTTAGCTGCAAAAGAATTTAAAGTTTGTCAGTTTGATTATCTTGAAAAATTCATTTAATTCAATCTTGAATTAAAAGATTTTAAAGTTTGTCAGTTTGATTATCTTTAAGAATCGATTTAATTCGATCTTGAATTAAAAGTACCACCTACTAACGTTTTTGAATCCATGCTTCCCAAGGTGGTAAACGCGAATGCCATTGGAAGATTCATAGTGGGTGATTGAAGAGACAATTCCTTGCCTCCTTTCCACATCTATTGTGGAGCTCGATCTTTGGCCCCTTTGCCACCTAATCCGCAACACTATGGTGGTTTCTAGGATAGTGACATAGTTAGATTCGACCCACTGCCCTTGCCAACAGTCCACTTGCAACGTTTATAACCTTAACCCTATGGTGGTATATTGGCAATATCCTTGTGGGGTAACCGATAACATCCAATGCTCAATAGGAATGTCAACCAACTCTCAAGAAATGTACCCTCCCACCTATGGGTAGCTAGGGCACACCCAATCAAGTGATGACATATCTATGTTGATGCAGGGCCACGATGAATCTAATTCACCGCTTCAATCTATTTCTTTGCACAATTGGGAAGATTTTTTGGTCTTTAATTTAAGGTCGCACTTTGTACATGCATTAAGTTTTAATCGATGCATCCAATACATAATAAAACAAAACACATTCATGCATACATAATTCGATGATCATGGGATTTTAAGCATTTAATTAAACCTGAGCCTCAAGATTTAATTAAAGAGGCTTGCAAGAGACATTCAACCACAAATATTTTTTCGCTACCAAAAATTTGGTTGACTTGCTCCCTCGAGGCACCATCCCTTGATGTCTCGATGTCTCCATCAACATCAACATCTTGATGCTCCTTCTTCATTTTACAAGAAAGATTTTTCTATGCAAATGATTCTAAAAATGAAAGAAATCACATGGAGACTTATGTCTCTTTACAGCCCAAATGAATAAATAATATTACATATTAGGGATTGAATACCTGTAATCATTCATTCATTTATTCAACCATTCAATCATATTGAATAAGCCCATGATCACTTTGATCAATCCAATTGATCCTCTTGCCATAACCTTTTGAAATCCAATTTTAAATAAACCCCTGTTTATGTAATGTGGGTACCCATTTCGGACTTTTGACATCTTTTGTCACAATTCTCTTATGGTATAAGCCTACGCAATGTAATCCAATTATATCTAGGTGAACACCTTAGAAAATGGACAATCGACACACACGCAGCATGAAAATGACGATTGTTTCTCCCCTTGTGGTGCTAAATTAGTCGATCATCTCTAAGACTATCGACTCTATCTCCTACTAGAAGAAAGCGATCAATTGGGTTTCATACCAGTCAACCATTTTTTAGCCAGTATGATGCAGAATGGTCAACAACCTCCTAAACTTATCGACAAACTTCTTGGAGCAATTAACTAGTTCCAAGGGATTGTCGACTGGCTACCTTCGTTAGACATTAGATCGATCAACTATTTCGATGGAACAGTCAACGGTTTATGTAGCTTGCAACAAAATAGAATACAAAACTGTTTGGAAAAACACATATAACACACAAAACACATGTGTAGGATGATAAGACCGAGTCGAGGCTCTGATACCAATGAAAGGGAATAAAGGCACGAAGCCAAAATGAAGAAGAAAATGGCAGACAACCAAACGAAAGAAGAAGGAAGAAGATGGAGAGCAGCTTATGTGTGTAATCAGCCTGCCTCCTCAGTCCAATTTCCCTCCTAAATCCCAGTCCCCTTTACAGCTTGCAGTCCACCCCTCTCCCTTCCCCATACCCCAAATCATCACATGCATCAGAGCAATTAATGCTTTGATGCAACAAAGCTGCATCTCATTAAATGAAAGAAACGGTCGACCACATGAGGCACCTAGTTGACCACTTGAGAGGAAGCTGACCTTTCTCATGCACCAGTCGACATGATGAAACCAGTCAACCACCACAAGCAATCAACTGCTCCATACACCTGTTGACCGTTCTAGTCTACCAAGCACCAACTTCATCCAATAGCCACTGAGGCCTTTGTATCCAATAGAAATCTCCCATAACCATAGATTCATGTGTCCCACACATAACAACAACTAACATCACTGTCTTAGAGTGACGAGGAACACGTTAACAATAATAGATCACTAATTCACTACATTACTCAGTATGTGAGTGACTTTCTTGGTTCACACCCATGTAGTAATCAGGATAAGTCAACTTCTTGACGTTGGCTGATCCCATCGACCTACTAAGAGGATCTTTCCAAATCCAAGAGCAACTTGAAAGATCCTCAGTATCCTCTAGCTAGGACTCAGGACTATCCTAATGGTAGTGAAGTCCAACTTCATATGAACCTATTAAGGATCCTCGATTACTGTACACTATAGTCCTTCCACTAACTAACATCCCAACCAAGTGAGAGCCATGGACTAATTAAGCTCACAAGAATCGGTAGCTATGACAGATCCAATGCAGTGTGATTGAAGTAGTGTGTCAGATCCCATCTAACATTGGAACTCTTTCCAATCTCAAGCTCACCCTGGCCAGGGGATTTCCAATCAAATCACTAACATGGATCACATAAGATGTACGCCCCCATCCAATGAAGGTCAATGGATCCTATCAACGAACATCTACCTCCATACACCACAACACAAAGAATACACAAAGGGCATCCCCACCTTTTACACCAGATGGTTCCACTAAATGGAAAATCCCTGAAACTAATACAAAAGACACTATGTCACCTTTAGACAAAGGACCAAATGCACAATCGAGAGCTAGCGACAGATCATTAATCCTCAAGCCATGTGATCCGCCGCAAAAGTCACATTTAGTGGATGTTCTACCAACATCCACCTTCATGTCTACTATATGCATCCCATGCAATGTGGCTTGTGACTCACCACCCCATTCCCATTAGCATCCTATGCTAACAATGGTAGCAGCCCATCTGTCAGTCCACTGATTGACAAATCATAGTCCCCTTCTAATAAGTTCAAGGACTGGAAATACTTTTAAGAAATCCTGAACTAGAGATCCATGTCACACAGTCTCAACTCCTTAAGAGTAGGATCTTTATCAAGAAATCTAGGGACTTATTCATAATGATGAGATGGAGAGATATGAATGAAGATATGACCCTTTTATAAATATCAAGAACAATCAACAATGCCATTCACATACATCCCATGCAAATCTAACATCTAGGGAATTATCACTAACAGAAGCCTAGTCCACTACCTTAGCTTCTTACTAAGGATTTAAAACATCTACGATGGGATTAGCTTTTAAGGGATCAACTAAAATCCATACACAATTTTTATAGGTTCAACTGAAACCTCCACTTTTCATGGGCTAAGTGAAGGAATTTACTGATCATAACACAGTAGAAAAATTCAAATTTTTAACCATAAATTCCTTTAGGATCTCTCTAAGGGAATATATTAAGGAAGAATGGCAAAGGATTACCTCTTGACATGAAGATCCAATCTTGAAAAGCAGTAATCATCAAGTCGTTCAAGTGTTTGACATCTAACAGTATCCACGTGAGCTTGCAATCCAAGAACTTGGAAGGGGACAACTTCCTTAAGGACGAAAGAGTGTTTACTCAAGATGGCAAAGTGTAACCTTTCACTCATGCACGTCAAACGACATTAATGATTGAGAGGCACATAGAAAAGAACCACATAAGGGTTATTTTTAACCCTTAGGCACAAAACCTTAATTGAGATTTGGGCTGCATGGTGTTTAAACACATGTTTTAAACACTTTAAAACATAGAGTTGGGCCTTTCTTTTCATTCTTCTTCTTGGGAATTATGTTTTAAACACTTTAAAATAGCCCATTAAGCTCCTTAACTCACCTAATATCCTTATGTTAATTTCATAAATAAGGCCATAGCTTGATTAATAACAATCCACC
Source organism: Diospyros kaki (assembly GCA_036245055.1). Classification (NCBI taxonomy): domain Eukaryota; kingdom Viridiplantae; phylum Streptophyta; class Magnoliopsida; order Ericales; family Ebenaceae; genus Diospyros; species Diospyros kaki. Next base: position 24,519,032 of record BSEG01000006.1, on the reverse strand, counting down.
AAGACCCAAGCCCTTAATTTAGGTAGCCAAGTCCAACTAGGGTTTCAGGTGAAATATGACAACCTTAATTGAAAGACAAATTTATTATAAGTTCTAAAATATTAACTATTAATATTTAAGAACTCTAGCGCCTCATTAGGATTCCCCAATCCTAATCGAGCCCGTCATTACCTTGTAATTGTAAACCCTTGTTGCATGTGACCCATTAGGCTTCTGCATATGTTAGTCATGACTTTATCGAATAGAGCCATAAACCATGAGGAGAGTCTAGCAACCCATCATGGTCCCCAATCAGTAGAAGGATCAATTTATGATCACTTCCTTTCAATGATGGTCTTCTCATGCAATTCACTCCCTTCATTGGTTTAAAGTGTCTCAATCAGTCAGGGACATGGATTGTGTGTTAATCCCCATTCAGTGCCTAATTATAATATTTCTTTGGTTCTTGGAAAGTATAACTTCCATAGGATGTCTATCCTACTATGGCCATAGACTTATAAGCTATATTTCCCTAAAGGGCCCACAAGACATATATCCCCAAATTAGGGATTAATGAATCATGTCTTGGCTCACACATAACATTTACATACTTCATGGCATACCCAATTACTGTCGTGCTCATACGCCTTATTGAGATGTTTCCATAACAGTGTCAAAGTATATGAATCTGCATGCAAGAAACAGTGGTGACCTCAAGTAAAAAGATCAGTTGCCAACCACCATTACAGGTTTTCTTAGACACTCTTACAAGATTCATAAGAAATCCTTTTAGTTAGGTCACTGTCTAGTGAACTTGTACTCACCAACAAGCACCTGTGTATTAGCTTAGGTATCCCATACCCATAGTCTATAAAATCAACTACTACTTTTTCCAAAGGTAACAACATAACTCACTTCGATCTCTTTGTGTCATTGATGTCCCCTCTAGATAACACTGTTGACCAGGGATAGGTTTAATGTTGTACTCTTATGTGTATCAAGGACCTTACAATTAAAGTCACGCCTCAATTCCTTTTTACACAGAGTACTGTAACGACCCGATCCCACTTATGGGTGCCACCAGTAAATAATCAACAAGATTACTCACCCAACGAACCACAACTAAAGGGTTGGACTATGTTTCAATAGGAAATGCCCTAGGTGGGAACTAGGCTTCATCCTTCCCTTCGCTCCACTCAGCAATCGATCCCAACTCAAATAAGAAAATACAGCGGACCGAGACACGAAACCCGAGTGAGCTTCACCTCTCTTCAGCTTGCCTTATAGCAAGCCAAAGGTGACCCAGGCATAAAGCTAGCATAACAAACACTTTGCTGAGTATTGGGGATTTATGAGAACATACCTCGTTGATCTTTACTCGGTCCGAACTTAGCTTCAACAACTAAAGCCACATATATATCACGCAGACTCACAATCATCTATCACACCATTATGATTACAACAATTAGATACCTCTAGTGCTCAATAACGCTTACATTCAAGCACATGAGTACATATAAGAAAATACAAGAGAATACACATCCACACATCTCGAGCAACGATGCTAGTTGCCACAATAGCCTCCCGGCACCATCCCTGCTTTCATTTGGACTTGCATCATCTACACATGAGGTAAAACCTCATGAGTCACAAAGACTCAGTAAGGGTGGAATGCATGTAAATATGAATATAACCATGTTTATGTATGTCAAATACATGCAAATGAGGCTAGGCCCACTCATCCTCACAACCCACCAAGGTTTGAGGCATCAACCTATCAGCCCCCACAACACTAGTCCTCCATATGGGCATAGGTCCACTAGATCTTGCATCACGCAAGTGACAACCACTATAAGCAAATGCCACATAAAAACATTATCATATATATTTACCCCGATCCTAGATAATGGCTTTGATACCATTGAAAATAAATCAAGATTTTCATAAGTCCATCTGGAACGTTTTGTTTCATCCTGAAACCATCGTCTCCTGAAATCAAGATAATTTCTTCCCCGAAGATTTAGAAAAACCATCGTTTTGACCACTATCGGCCAAAATTAATAATTTGCACTTAGACCCAAATATATTTTTTGACCATAAACCCTTTTGTTTCATCCTGAAACCACTTAGGGTTGTTCTATTCACAAAATATGAACCTCCTCATGTTCCTGTTGACTTCCCGAAAGACTCTTACCATTATTCGGTCTTTCAGGCTATAACTTAGCTGCACCAAAAATCGTTCTGGATTTGATTTCTCTTTGCATCATAAATCCTATCTCGAGACACTCGTCGATGTCATACCTCTATCTTTAGACATCTAAGTCCCGAGGCACTTCCTGTCATCGATTCGATGATTTATTTTTCTATCAAGCCAATTTTTTGATATTTTAAACTCATCTAAATACATGGCAACCTTACGAAAATATGGAGTATTACAATTATCTTTTGGTATTGTTCCAACACATTTGTCTATCTTATTCAGTCGTCCCTCACTAACCATGGATTCCCAAGCTTGCTTGTTGTTCCTTACAAAATTGCTATAATTGTGATTGCAACGATGTTTCAAATTATCACTACTGTCATTATTTCTTCTATTAGGAATGCTAGGGGCAACATTTCCTCGTTTCCTAGTAGTGACCATTTGTAAGGGAAACAAGATGAAATCACATTCCAAGGAGAACCTTTTTTTTCAAAAGAAACTTTTATTGCAACCTCAAACCACTGTTCAAATATAATACATGGTCCCCAAAACGTCACTAGGAAGATTCCTTTCTAACACAAATACTAAAAAAACTAGAAGGGGGGGTTCATTCTTCAGCTATTTTCGGTTTGTTTCTTCTCCCATGGATTAGACGACTTTTAGATCCAAGCATCACTCCCAGCTAAGTCATCTTTAGATTTTGCTGTTGGTCCATCATGATCGTCATGGGACTCGACCAGATTGTCTTCCTCATCAGAACTGATCTGAATGATCTCAACACCGTTCACTTCCTCTATTTCTCTAGGGCTCAAATCCTTTTCTTGGTCAATATTTTCCTCTCCCTTTATAGTTTCCTAGAATATCTGTGTGGCATGTTTGTGAAATTGTTCACAAAAGAAGTAAAATGACTCATAGCAGCCTAATTGTTGGATCCATTCCGCAAGATCCCTCCAATCCCCCTTAAGATGGTTTATTAGGAAATCAATATAAACATTAATTAGTTTGGGCTATTGGTAACTACTTGGGGGTACATCCTCTATAATATCTTCAAGAACATTAAGATATCCGATGTGTTAAGCATGGCATAAAAAAAAAATTGTTTTATGTTGTTTTGTTGGATAGCCTTGTCGGCAATGATGAGACTTACTCGGTACTCTTTTGGTTCATAGAGTAAAGATAGTTATGCTACTCACTTTGTTTTGCTTACTTATTTATCCATGTGAGACTGATATTGAGCATAATTGTCAAGAGGTTCATTACATAGGTTGAATATACTTACTAGGTTGCTAGTTTGACTTTAGTCTCCAAACCAATTTAGTGAAAACTTAACCTAATAAAATGAGAAGTTTGGGGAAGGTTGAGCGATGGTAGTATTAATTTAGGAATATGTTAATTTCGTGCATGTTGAAAATCTGTGTGGAGTGTTAGGCATACTAAGGGAAACTAGGCATTAACTAGAGGCTAGTGATCTAATCCATGTGTTATTCTGTCGTGCACAAAATGAAAATCAAGTATGCATATATCTTATACCTCTTTTCGTATCCTAGTGACTCAAGTGATTAAGTCTGTTGGGGTATCTTAAAACCCGGTACCTTATCGTCATTTGACTTAGGAGTCATCAGCTGAAAGCTCGCTACAAGGGTTATCGAGAAAACTTAATGGAGTGAGGTCTTACACATAAGAAATGTAAAAAAAAAAAAAAAAAATCTACTTCTATGTTTTGAGCTGCTTAGTAGTAATTGCGGGTTGATAATATGCTCCTGCATCATCATTCACGTCAAATGGTGGGTTAAAATATGAGTAACGATTGTGTTGATATTTGTAATTTTGGGATTGAAAGAACTAGTGGGTTTGACTTTCTTGTGGATGTTAGCATGTCGAAGCATTCAAAATAAGGGAGAATCTTCATAGACTTAGGTAGTGCTATTATTGGCTAAGCCCAACCAAACCTGAGCAAGAAAGAAAGAGTGATTGAGAACACCCTTAGAAAACCTAGGGATTGAGTGAAAAGACCAAGTTTGGGGGTTGAGTGCATATCACGAGTGAAAACATGTACAAGACCATTGAACGGTCGGGATATTAGTAACCTTATGCATGATATTGCACCTGATCAGATTCGCACACACGTTAAAACATGGAATAAGTCCAAAACATTTTTGTAGCATTACTAGAAAACTCTATGTGATTGGAGCTGAATTTGGCTTGGAAGGCATGGATGGACATTTATTTGGGGTCAATGTTAAGGAAGTTAAAAAGCGGTGAGATGAAAATATAGAAGTTGAAGAGTTGAGGGGCCAAGTTGTTGGAGCTCAAGGTCCTAACACGGAATGCATTCCGCAATTGGACCACTGTGGAAGGAAGTTGCTGGAGCTCACGATCCTAACGCAGAATATATTCTGCAGTAGGACCATGGTTGTACATCTTTACTGAAGCTCATGGTTCTGTCATGGAATGCATTCTGCTGTAGGACCGTGGTGGGGCTCAAAGCTTCATGAAAAGGAAGTTTTAAGCCCATTTCCTTCCAAATCAAATAAGGATGGACTCCTTCAAGGTGCACAACTCTAAAAACCTAAAACGCACTATATAAAGACTGATTCTTGGAGGATTTGGGGATATTTTTTGGACGGAGACAAAGAAAATTCGAAGAAGAAAGGAGGAGACTTTGAAGAACTCATGTTTGGTTGTATTTTTTTGTTTCCTCTTTTATTCTAGAGCATGGCTTTCGTTTTTTTTGTTTTTTCATTGATTGAAACCATGTTAGGCTAGGTGTTTTATAATTAGGGTGAATGATGAAACTTCATTCACTGTCAGTTTAATTCAAAGTATTTGCTTTTGCTTGATCACCATTCAAACGTGTTTGTGATTCATATTGTTTTCAAGAGATTCAATACGAATTAACACATGGTAATAAACAACAAAAGGTCCGATAATAGGTAAAGATACCGTTATAACTCGTGAAATCGTATGGAGATGATCAATAAGGGTAAGTGCATGTTTATATATTCATAGGTTGATTAGAGATAATTAATCTCATATATATACATAGAATCTATTGACCATCGAGAGAGGCTTTTGGTTGTTATAGGATCATCGATTTTCAACTCAATGCAAGAATTAGCAAACTCGAGTACTGCAAGATTAAACCATATCAAGAGCGATGGTCGATTCATGAACCCTAGTGCCTTTGACTTCTGAGTTCGAAAACCAAAAAGAGTTGTTTTTTCATTTTTTCTATTAGTGATTTAGTTATAGTTATTATAAAATCAACTGTTAATAGTATCTAATTGTGTGTGTTATGTTAAGGTTAAGTGTGGTTAAAGTAGAAATCATTAGCCAATCCTCATGGGTACGACACTTTACTAATCACTATATTTGTAACGACCTGTGAGAGGGCCTAAAATTTATTTAGAAATTATTTAATTTCTTATTTAATTTTTGGGTTAAGAGAATTTTCCAATTAAAAATTTAATGTGGCAGTTTAGGAATTTTTAAATGAGGAATATCATTTAATCTCGTTTAAATTATGTGAAAAATAAATACAAGTGCAGGATGGTAATTTAAGAATTTAGTTATTAATCTCATATTATTAGAATGAAACTATTGATTAGAGATATTGTGTGTGTAATGTCTATGTGTTGGAGGATTAAGTTACAATTATTTAAGTTAATTAAGAATAAGGACTCCATGAGAAGTAAGGAGTTGTGGTGTTTAAGGCTTCTTATATATATATATAGTTCATAAGCCATAGTTTTCTTCACGCCGCATAAGGAACAGAGAGCCAAGAAGCCATAACAGAGTTTGCATAGGAGATTTCTGATTGAGATTATGTGAGTCGATCAAGATTTACTGAGGCAAGTATCTTTCCCCTGTAAACCTTTCTTACAGGTTTTTGATTAAGCTTTTGTTCTTAGATTTTCAGAGTTATATCAGTTACAGAGATGCATATATATATATATACGTACATTGAGTTTTTGGCAAAGTCATGCATGTTTCTTTATAGTGATTTCTTCCAATATGATCTTTGAATCATCTCCGTGATTGTTTCATGTCATTTGGGATTTGTTTTCCCAAGTTTCCTTTCAGAATGGTGTAGATTTGTTAGAAGTTGTATTAGAAACAATCTCTGTAATTGTTCGTATCTATGTTATTAATATACAAACATCCAGATGAGTTTTCCCATATTCGAATGCATTGTTCAAAGATTATGAGTAGCATCCAGATGGATCATTGCACATCCAAATGGTTGAAAAAGATTTTTGTGAGTGACATCCGAATGGCACAGTGCGTATCTAAATGGCTCTTGTTATATCCGGATAACTTGTTTGATCTTTGTGAGTGATATTCAGATGGCCTTTGTTCGTATTGGGATGGCCCTTATAATATCTAGATGCTTTGATCCATATCCGGACATGTCCAGTGCTTACTATGAGTAATATTTGGATGTTTGAAATCACATCTGGATGAGTCTAATATGTCTGTGAGTGATATCCAAATGCCCTTTCCTTCTATCCGGATAGGTCCAGAATATCTGAATGCCATTTCCTTCCATCTAGATAGATCCAGCATATCCGGATGCCCTTTCCTTCTATCCGAATAAGTCCAGCATATCCGGATGCCTCTCTCAAAAGTTAAAAATCATATCCGAATGGTCTCTAAAGTATTCGAATGCCGTAGTGAGATATCCAGATGGCCTGCATCATATCTGGATGTCCTGTCCATATTTGAATACCCCTTAGCATATCCGAATAGCTAGTGTTATGAATGCCAGTGTATCCAAATGAGTCTTTAGTGTATCCGGATGGGCTTCCACCACATCCGGATTGATGAGGAATGCCATTACGAGGTGTACCAATGCAAGGGTTTAAGCCATTTTTAAAACATTTTTTGAAAACATCAAAGATAATAGTGGAAACAATATCAAAAAACACCTTGCAAGACCCGTTTCTAATGTCCATATGCAAACCGAAACTAAACCATGCCATAGGGGGTTTAGTAAGTTTACCTTTCAACACTTGAAGGCCAATGTAGAGGTTGAAATCCTCCCCATGGCAATAACTCCTTGCTCCAAATAGCACCCAAGCAATCCTTTCAGTTGACTGAACTGACCCTCGAAAGCACGAGAGGCCTAGTTAGTCCACGCTCTAACGAGATGATTGAACCCCAACACTATCAATAACACTAAGCTACCAATGGGGCTTCTCAAGAGAGAATAAGGGAGATTGAAGGCTAGAATGAAATGGGTTCTAAATCAATGGGGCTTCTTAAGCTTGATAGTCTCATTATCAAGAACACTAAGCTACCAGAGCTAAGAGAAAGCAAGAGGAGCAATGGAAGGAAGCAAATCAGAGAGGATTTAGGCTTTCTAAGGTGTGGAAGATTCGGGCTAGGCTTGGAAGAAAAATAAAAAAGGTAACCTCTCATTTCTTCTCCCACATTGCTTATCAATGAAACAAGAAAACCCTAACCGATCAAATCATTCACACAATAGACAAAGGACCTCAAAATCGGGTTGGGAACATGGAGGAGACAAGGAAGACGCATTCCATGTTTCCCTCGTTTACTTTGGCCATGGGCCCAATCTTTCCACCTCACAAATCGACAAACGATTGTGAAATCAGTAATCTAGTCGACATAAATTGTCGACAGTTTGCTGAAGCTGTCAATAGTTTCCAAAGGAACTGTCGATAGTTTTAGTGAAGTTGTCGACAGTTTCCAAATGAATTGTCAACAGTCTTGGCCATTTATCCAGAAATTGCATCTAGGCCCACTATTAACTCTTAATAGCACTTTTATTATCTCATAATGACACTAAGACCCCCGTTAAATTTGATAATTTAACCCATTCCGTTAACTTTTAATGGTAATGTCATTAACTCTTAATGACAGTTTTAGCCTTGATCACTTAGTTAACCATCACACCCGAATATGCGTGTGACCTTTTAGGTTCACTACTATGTAGCAATCAGGAAACATCAACCACTTTGATGTTAACCAAACACTTTTGGTCTAGAACAAGAATCTATCCATCTCCTCAATGTACCTCGAAAGACCCTGAGTGACAACTAGCATTATGTCAAGGTAATCCTACCAGTAATGAAGTCTTACTTTAGAATAGAACCTATTTGGGCTTTCAATTCCCGTGTACTATAATCTCTCAATCAGTTATCATCCTTATCAAGTGAGAATCATGACCTGATCAAACTTACTAACTTGATGACTATGCAAAAATCAGTGTGGTGAGATTGAGATGACACATCAAAACTCTTTCTGACATTGGAACACTTTCCAATCAAGTGTACCCTGGTCAGGGGTTTCTACAATCAAGACCATCACTAATTGCATAGGATATTCACCTCACCCCGGAGGTCGATGGATCCCATTAGCGATCACCTGTATACTATATCCATCTCATGGATTATGGCATGAGACTCATCATCCTTTATCATTAGCATCTCATACTAATCAAAGGTATTATCTGATGTGCCAGTCCGTACTTGACTAATCATAGTCCTCATACGAGAAGTCTAAGGACTGGGAATAACCATTAAGACATCCTTATTACAAAGGTCAATTGTCACATATTCTTAACACTTAAGAATAAAACCTTCAATAGGAAATCTAAGGACTCATTCATATTAATGATTGGAGAACTATGAATGAAGATATGACCATAAACATGAAAACATATTTTTATTACATATTGCAAGAAATACATCATTAGTCCATAAATATAAATGCCAAATGCCATCTAAATCTAGCATTAAGGCACCAACACTAACATGGATGTCCTTCCTCATATTCGGATGTCTTCCTTCATATCAAGATAGTTTTTCCAGCAATTCGAATATGGTATCCAGTGAACCTTAATCCAAGTCATTAATTAAATAAAGATTAAATATTCTCAAATATTGGATTCTTATGCCAGAATATGATAAATCTAATATGCCCATATTCATAATTTATAGAATCTTTATATTCCAATATAATTGATGATGATTATATGACATGTTTAGCATTATCATGTGGCATTATGTGCATACATTCTGGTATGAGCATGAAGCACAACTTTCTATGGAGCACTACATATTGTGTGCGAGCATGTATATGAGCATTGCATTACAGTATGCGCATCAGGTGACTAGTTCTCAGGGATCCCATAGTTTTCAAGTACAGTTCAGTTTATGTGTTGCTCGCTTGGTGATGACCAGGGGCTAGGGCATATTGCCCACAGTATGTGCTTACAGCTTTTATGGTTGTAGGTTTCTGATTGAGCAGGTATGTATTACGGATTATGTGGGCCTATGAGCCAAAGCTGCATTACCTGCATTTATTTACAGATAATGTGCGTTAACATCTTGTAAATGCAATCTTTCAGTGAACATTATTCTCTTAATACAAGGACAATTAGTATTTATGAGTATGGATATTCTTCGATTCAGCTACAATTATTATTTTATGATTATTAATTGCTGAGCTTTGTAGCTCACCTTTTACTCTTCACCATTCTAAGTCCTAGCGAGGGAGTAACAGATGTGGGGCCTAGCAACATTGGTCAGTAGAGTCTGTACGTGGAGCCGCTCAAGAATAAAAGATGTCTGGGTGTTGGAGTTATTTTTGATGTCTTGTCAATTTAGGAGTTTTTCATATTTTCAATTAAGGGATTACCTTAGTGGTTTTATTTTCAGTTTATGTTGATCCTCTCATAGACTAGAGTTATGATATAGTTGGATTGACATGTTTTCAATTATGATTGATCAGTTGAGCGATTGATGATTCCAGTTTTAGTTTTATGGTGAGTTTTATTTTATTATATCTATTTTCCCCATAGCACCTCTTCTCGGGCAGTTCTAGGAGAGGGAGTGTTACAATATTACTTGTTAAGATTCCTCCACTTGTGGGATAGATTAGGTGGATAGTCGGCATGACCGTTGAGGGACCTATTGATCTATACCAATTGGAAGTTCTAGATTGACTGGGTAAGGATCTTGACTTTTTGTAGGTATTGTGCCATCATTGGTTCCCTTATCTCATACTGCTCGTGAAACTATTGGACAATCAGTTTTGAGTTGCTATGGGCTATCAACTAAGTTACTTTAAGGTTTTGAGATAGATTCATCCCAGCAATGAATGCCTCATACTTGGTAACATTATTTGAGCTAGGAAATGCATATCTCAGCAAGTATTCCAAGGATTCCCCCTCTGGTTATAAGAACTATTCTAGCACTTCTCCCTTATAAACGAGTAGCCCCGTCGACAAATAACAACAATTCTAACCCATTTTCCTCCTGGGCTTCGCTGGTCGATGTACATTCAATGATGAGATCAGTTAGGGCTTGTCCTTTTATGGCTTACCTCAGTTGGAAGTGGATGTCATACTCGCTTAACTTAATCGACCACTTGGTGAGTTGACCTAAACATTCTAGCTTTTGCTAGATACTTCTTAATTGTTGGTTGGTCGGCACAATGATAGAGTGTGCTTGGAAGTATGGTCTCAACCTTCTAAAGGCATTCACCAAAGTGAGAACCACTTTCTTTGTGAAGGGATACTGTGTTTTACGGCGCTGCAGGACCTTGCTAACATAGTAAACCAAATGATTGGTATGGCCTTCCTTCTTATTAGAACAATGCTTATGGCCTTGTCACTCAACCCCAAGTATAAGTATAAGGATTCTCCCATCTTTGGAAATGTTAGGAGGGAAACTTCTTTCAAATACTCCTTCAAAGCCTCAAAAGACTTTTGGTATTGATCCATCCATTGAAATCCTTTCCCAAATCTTAGTGTTTGAAAAAATGGAAGGCTCATCTCGACTAACTTAGACAAGAATCGGCTTAGGGTTACTACTGATCGGGGCTGTCGAACACCGATAGATTAGATAAATGATGATTTGGATTTGCAATAGGGTGTAACCCAAAGTCGTCTCCCAACGAACCTCAACCGAATCTGTCAAAACAAGGATAAACAAGGGGGGAGTTTTTGATGAACAAAACAGAAAAACAAACTAAGCAAGAACACAATAAATCGAGATGCAATCAGTTGCAAACCAACCCTCTATCCCAGTTTTCATCGCCTTCTCAATACACAATTTGTTTAGTTTTAATCCTCAAATCGAAAATCACAAAAATCCTTTAACAACCGTCAAAGATTGGAAAGAAAAACCAATAAACAGATTTCATAGATTTGAGACTGATTGAAGTACCATCCAAACAGGTTGTTCTCGTTTCCAGTTAAAGCCTCAACCGAGCACAAAAACCTTGGATTCTCAAACAAAGACAATGCATGCATTCATCCAACCGGTATCAACACACACACAGATTTAAGAGAGAACGGAAACAAGAAAACAACAAAGTTAAAACTAAAACAAACAGATATCCATTAAATCCAAGACTCAAACCGGGAACAAGGATGGTGTTGCAACTTGATTACAAAATCCTTAGCCCTCCATCTTGACAAGAACAATGGAGAGAAGAGAAAATCGGCCCCTGTTCACGCCCTTCAAGAATGTCTCTGATCGGGGCTGTCGAACACTGATAGATTAGATAAATGATGATTTGGATTTGCAATAGGGTGTAACCCAAAGTCGTCTCCCAACGAACCTCAACCGAATCTATCAAAACAAGGCTAAACAAGGGGGGAGTTTTTGATGAACAAAACAGAAAAACAAACTAAGCAAGAACACAATAAATCGAGATGCAATCAGTTGCAAACCAACCCTCTATCCCAGTTTTCATCGCCTTCTCAATACACAATTTGTTTAGTTTTAATCCTCAAATCGAAAATCACAAAAATCCTTTAACAATCGTCAAAGATTGGAAAGAAAACCAATAAACAGATTTCATAGATTTGAGACTGATTGAAGTACCATCCAAACAGGTTGTTCTCGTTTCCAGTTAAAGCCTCAACCGAGCACAAAAACCTTGGATTCTCAAACAAAGACAATGCATGCATTCATCCAACCGGTATCAACACACACACAGATTTAAGAGAGAACGGAAACAAGAAAACAACAAAGTTAAAACTAAAACAAACAGATTTCTATTAAATCCAAGACTCAAACCGGGAACAAGGATGGTGTTGCAACTTGATTACAAAATCCTTAGCCCTCCATCTTGACAAGAACAATGGAGAGAAGAGAAAAATCGGCCACTGTTCATGCCCTCCAAGAATGTCTCTTTAATGGCCTCTTAAGGTGCTTGAATAGAGTTTTAGGAGGAAACCCTAGGTTACTGCAACTTGACGGCCGATTTCGGATAGGTTAACTCGCGTTCTGGGCTTCGGCCTCTCATAAAAATTGTAGATCAGGAAGATTAGATGAATTTGGGCTTTTGAATCGCTTGATTTGGATATCGGACGCCCAAGATATGGCCTTTTAAAGAATCAGCATTCAATGTAGGTTTACTAATTTAACCCTGCTTTCTGGTCCCGACTTTGAAGCGCTGTTTGAAGGCCAAAACGAACTCGGATTTGGACAAACCATACCATTCCAGAAAGCTCAAGAAGTCTCCTACAATATCTATGAAGACATAATCTTCATTCTGGAATTTTATCTCAGCCAAAATACTGAAAGAAGTGCAGGAGGTCAAATCTGCCAAAATTGCCCTTGCTTCTCTATCTCCAAATTCCAAGATATCTCATTGCCATCAAGATGTCTCATGCCCCATCTCATGCTCCCATAGCCTTAAACCTGACAAAATAAAATAAAATAGTGTGAAGCCCAATTTCTATAAAATAAAATGAAATGAAATCAAGATGAATGAAATAACACAACTAATGTGCAGAAAGGGCTAAATATGAGGGCTAAATAGTATGAAAATATGTGCTCTATCAAATTCCCCCACACTTGGACTTTTGCACTCCTGGGCAAAACACTAAACACTAACATTCACTCTTTCAAATAAAAAGGATGCAAAGAATGCAAAATGAGAGGCATGGCAAGTTTTATAGGAATTCAACACTTCAAAGATCATCTTTCTTACACTTCCCAAACAAACAAGTAGCATGGCAATTTCACTTGGCAAGGCGAGTTAAAATAAGCAGACCCTCATAGAATAAGAACATGCTTTCAATTTCCTCAAATGCTATGCCCAAATCCACCAAATCATAATTCCACTACCAGATATGCTCATCTTCTAAATCTCCACTCTCAGTGCTTTATGCATGCAAATCAAAAGGACTTTTATTCATGGCTCAAACATGGTAAGGTGAAATGGATAGGAAGATAACAATGAAAAGTAAACTTTAGGAGGAAAGAAAACATTCAAGACAATCCCAAGATCAATGAAGAACTATTAAGCAAGCAGAAAATAGAACCCTTCTTTTTTTTTTTCTTTTTTTTTTTTTCGCATGGTGGGTGCGTTTTACGCTCCATCCCACCTTGGTGAGTGCGTTTTACGCTCCATCTCACCTTGGCCTTTGGCCTTTCTATCTATTTTTTTTTTTCTTCTTTTGATTCCAAAGGACTTGCTTAATTTTTTTTTTTTTTTAATCAAGGGATGTAATGAATGTTCTTCAACCTAAGATCACTTTTTTTTTTTTTTAGGTATGACGAAAAAAAATGAAAGAATGCCTTAATCATCTTTTCACATGGATGAGCACTGATAGCTTCAATAAAGATTCAAAACAAGTTCTGGAATGATACCCATAATTCAGTGGATGCAGGCATAGCATAAGAAAGGACAAGAACATGCACAAATATCCCCACAAAGACTACCTCAATCAACGCACCAAGCCAAACTCATTTCCAATTTACTTGAAAGCCCAAAAAGATAAGATCAACTTTCTAATCATGCTAAATTCTTTCAAACTCAATTTGCCTCATTTTGTAATTTTTTTTTATATATTTTTTTATTTTATTATTTTATTTTTTTATTATATTTTTTTTAACTTTTCTAAAACTCCTCCCCCTACACTTAAACATTACATTGTCCTCAATGTAAGCATACAGCAAGAATCAGGTATAGGACAAGTAAAGAATAAAAAACAAAATAGGGAGAGAGGAACAGCCTGATTTTGTCAATTGTAGGTGGCGTTGAGGAGATGCAGCTCCTCCATAGTATGCTCCTGAAAGCTCTCGTAGAATGGCTTAAGCCGCTGCCCGTTGACTGTGAAACGCCGTGTGGTTGACTCATCCATAAGCTCAACTGCACCATAAGGAAAAACATGAGTAACCACAAAAGGACCAATCCAACGAGAACGCAACTTACCTGGCATTAGTTTAAGACGAGAGTTGTATAGGAGCACTTGCTGGCCAACTTTGAACTCTTTCTTGTTGATCAATTTGTCATGAGCAGCCTTAGTTTTTTCCTTGTAAATTCTGGAGTTCTCGTATGCTTCCAATCTCAATTCCTCAAGCTCTTGCAATTGAAGCTTTCGTTGTGAACCAGCCTCTGTCATATCCATGTTACATTGCTTTACCGCCCAATAGGCCTTATGCTCGATCTCTACCGGCAGATGACATGCCTTTCCAAAGACCATTCGATATGGGGACATGCCAATAGGAGTCTTGTAGGCTGTGCGGTAGGCCCAAAGTGCATCTTCCAACCTTTTGCTCCAATCTTTCCTGTTGGGCTGGACTGTCTTCTCTAGAATATGCTTGATCTCTCTGTTTGAAACCTCAGCCTGCCCATTGGTCTGTGGATGGTAGGGCGTCGCCACTTTATGTAAAACTCCATACTTTCGAAGCATGGATTGCATCGTTCTATTGCAGAAGTGGGATCCTTGATCACTGATGATAGCCTTGGGAATGCCAAACCTGCAGAAAATATGAGATCTAACAAAATCTGCAACCACAGAAGAATCATCAGTCCTGGTGGCTTTAGCTTCCACCCATTTTGAAACATAATCCACAGCCAAAAGGATGTACAGAAAACCAAAAGAGACAGGAAAAGGACCTATGAAATCAATACCCCAAACATCAAAGATCTCACAAAATAATAAGGGTTGCTGAGGCATTTCATTCCTACGTGATATTGATCCTGTGTGCTGGAAACGTGTGCAATTCTTACAAAATGTATGAGCATCTCGAAAAAGGGATGGCCAATATAAACCTGAGTCTAGGACCTTTCTAGCTGTGCGTTGAGGACCAAAGTGACCACCACATGCAAGTGAATGACAGAAATGCAAGACTGAAGCAAACTCAATATCGGGCACACATCTCCTAAGGACTTGGTCACTACACATGCGCCATAGATATGGATCATCCCATACATAGTACTTGGCCTGACTTTTAAATTTACTTAGCTGATCTCTCTTAAGATGGGCAGGGATATCAGATGCAGCTAGAAAATTAACAATGTCAGCATACCAGGGCTCAGTACCATGCAAGTGATAGAGTAACTCATCTGGGAAGTCATCTTTGATAGGCTGACAGTACATGGTAGTGGCATCTGAAGAGGAAGGAAGCCTGCTCAAATGATCAGCCACAAGATTCTCAGCTCCACTCTTGTCTTTGATCTCAACATTGAACTCTTGAAGTAGGAGCATCCACCGTATCAACCTGGGTTTGGCATCGTGCTTCTTCAAGAGATATTTTAGAGCTGCATGATCAGAAAACACAACAACATTAGAACCCAGGAGATAAGAACGAAATTTATCTAAAGCAAACACAATGGCAAGAAGCTCCTTTTCAGTAGTGGTGTAGTTTGCTTGGGCGTTGTCCAGAGTACGCGAGGCATAAGCAATGACGTGTGACTTCTTCTCCACTCGTTGTGAAAGGACGGCACCAACTGCATAATTGGAAGCATCACACATGAGCTCGAATGGCAAGTCCCAATTGGGTGGCTGAATGATGGGTGGAGAAGTCAAGCGCCTCTTGAGCTCCTCAAAGGCCATCTTGCAAGACTCATCAAATTTGAATTCCACATCCTTCTGAAGTAGGTTGGACATTGGAAGGGCAATCTTGCTGAAGTCCTGGATGAATCTCCCGTAAAATCCTGCATGTCCAAGGAAGGAACGTATCTCCCGCACAGACGCGGGGTAAGGCAAAGAAGAAATGATATCGACCTTGGACTTATCAACCTCTATACCCTTCTTGGACACAACATGACCCAAAACAATCCCCTGCTCAACCATGAAATGACATTTTTCAAAATTTAGGACAAGATTTTTCTCAACACATCTCTCCAAGACTCTACCCAAACTGATTAGACACTCATCAAAGGAGGTCCCATAAACAGAAAAATCATCCATGAAAACTTCCATGCAATGCTCAAGTAAATCTAAAAATATACTCACCATGCATCGCTGGAATGTACCTGGGGCATTACATAGACCAAATGGCATCCTCCGGTATGCAAAAGTGCCAAAGGGGCAGGTGAAGGTGGTCTTCTCCTGATCCTTCGGTGCTATACAAATCTGAAAATAACCAGAAAAACCATCAAGAAAGCAGTAATGGGACTTTCCAGCTAACCTCTCTAGCATCTGATCAATGAATGGGAGTGGGAAATGATCCTTCCTGGTAGCTTGGTTGAGCCTCCTATAGTCAATGCAGACTCTCCAGCTGTTCTGCACTCGCATGGGCACTAGCTCATTCTTCTCATTGGCTACCACTGTGAATCCTGTCTTCTTTGGAACTACCTGCACTGGACTCACCCACTTGCTATCAGAGATAGGATAAATAATGCCAGCTGAAAGTAGTTTACTTACCTCTGTCTTGACCACATCTAGAATGGTGGGATTAAGTCTCCTTTGGGGTTGTCTCACTGGTCGAGCTCCTTCCTCTAAATGAATCCTGTGCATGCATAAGGAAGGGGATATACCGGGAATGTCTGCAAGTGACCAATCTATGGCTCTCTTATGTTGCTTCAACAGATTCAGCAACTTCTCCTCTTGGTCAGGCTGAAGGTTGTTGGCGATGATCACGGGTAGCTTTTCTCCATCCGCCAAGTAGGCATACTTCAGATTCTTGGGCAGGGGCTTACACTCCAAGGTGGGTGGCTGTTGAATTGAAGGCACCAGTCTGCTTATGTTGCCACCTACCTGCAATACATTCTCAACAACAGAAACTTCCTCTATGGGAGGCACATCAGAATCGCATATAGTATGAGAAGGTGCACTTTCAACAATACTCAAAAACTCATCTATTTCAGAACAAACACTACACTCACTGAGTCCATCATGACAATGAAAGCAATGCATATCATCAGGAAAATTATGGATGGTGGGAAATTCAGACTCAAGATCATACAACTCAACACATGCTTTCTCCACCATTAAGTCAATAAAGTTAACATGCAAGGCAGAATGATCTTCTAAGGGATATTTCATGGCATCAATGATATTGAATTGAATGGTGTTACC
Organism: Diospyros kaki; assembly: GCA_036245055.1. Taxonomy (NCBI): domain Eukaryota; kingdom Viridiplantae; phylum Streptophyta; class Magnoliopsida; order Ericales; family Ebenaceae; genus Diospyros; species Diospyros kaki. Next base: position 24,501,558 of record BSEG01000006.1, on the reverse strand, counting down.
AGCAAACTCCATAGATAAAGTACCCTCATGCACATTAATTATTGTTCTTGCAGTTTTCAAGAATGGTCTACCTAGAATGAGTGGTGCGTGTCCGGGTGTGTGATCATCCTCCATATTCAAAACATAGAAGTCAGCAGGGAATATGAAATCCTTTACCTTCACTAATACATCCTCTAATACTCCCTCAGGGTATGCTGTGCTCCTATTTGCCAACTGGACCACCACTCCTGTAGATGTCAATGTACCTGCACCTGCCTGCAAAGAAGAATACACAGATTTAGGCATCACATTAATAGAGGCTCCTAAATCTAACATAGCATTATGAAATTGCAAATTTCCAATAGTGCAAGGAATAGTGAAAGTCCCTGGATCTTTGCATTTCTGAGGCATGGCAGGTTGAATCAATGCTGACACATTTCTTCCCAAGTTGATTTTTTCATTTCCTTTCAGTTTCCTTTTGTGGGTGCACAAGTCTTTGAGAAACTTGGCATACTTGGGAATCTGTCTGATGGCCTCCAAGAGTGGTATGTTCACCTCGACTTTTTTGAAAGTCTCCATGATTTCCTTGTCTAACTCAGCTTCTGCTCTCTTTTTATTTTGAGTGGCTCGATGAGGGAATGGCAGTGGATGGTTGTAAGAAGTCTCTCCTCTATCTTGATCAATGATGGACTGCTTGTCCTTTTGAATGGGAGGAGGCTGATCTTCTTTTTGGCTTTCTTGTTGCTGCCCAAATTCTGGTTGTGGAGAGGGTGGGCTGCTCAACTCCTTGCCACTGCGGAGAACGATAGCACTTACATTGTCCCTTGGATTTGAAACTGGCTGTGAAGGCAACTGACCCGAACCTTGACTCCGTAGCTCACTGATATTGGTTGCAAGCTGTCCAATCTGTGTCTCCAAATTTTGTATGGCAGTGTCGGTCCTTTGCTGAAACTGGAGATTGTTGGCAACAAGCTGCTTCATGATATCTTCCAAGCTTGATTCGGATTTAGGGGCTGGTTGTGGTTGTTGCATTGGTTGACTTGGTCTTTGTGCATTGAATCTGTACTGCTGAGGTTGCTGATGATGTGGCTGGAATGGCTGGTTAGAAGGGCCTCCATACCTCAAGTTGGGATGATCTCTCCACCCTGGATTATAGGTGGCAGCATATGGATCATATCTGTGTTGCTGTGGCTGCTGATGATGCTGTGGCTGGAAGGGTCTTCCTGGAAAAATGCCAGCACAAGCTTCTGTATTCTCCTGCAATTGAGGACATTGGTCAGTAACATGGGAAGATAATGAACAAATACCACATACCTGCTGAGATTGGGACTGTCCTTTATCAAGGGCTAGCTGTCTGACCATGGAGGCCAATTCCTCCAGTTTGTTCTCTATCCTCTGTTGGTCATTGATGGCAGCAACACCAATCTCATTGGCCTGCCTCATGGGAGTGGCTGATCTGGTACCAAACTGTTGGGCATTTTGTGCCATCTTGGAAATTAGCTCTTGAGCAGCTGCTGGTGTCTTTTCAGAGAGGGCTCCTCCACTAGCTGCATCCACCAAATACCTATCCATTGGAATAAGACCTTCATAGAAGTATTGGACTAGCAGCTGGTCACTGATTTGATGGTGTGGACAACTAGAACAGAGCTTCTTGAATCGTTCCCAATACTCATGTAATGTCTCCCCATGATTCTGCCTTATGCCACAAATTTCTTTCCGAATGGCGGCTGTTCGAGATGCTGGAAAGAACTTCTCCAAAAAGATCCTTTTTAGCCCATCCCAGCTTGTGATGGCAGCAGGTGGTAGGTAGTATAACCAATCCTTTGCAGCTCCATCCAATGAAAATGGAAAGGCCCTAAGTTTTATCTGTTCCTCATCAACTCCTTGTGGCCTCATTGTGGAGCAGACAACATGGAATTCTTTGAGGTGCTTGTGCGGATCTTCACCTGCAAGGCCATGAAACTTGGGAAGCAAATGGATTAGCCCAGATTTCAATTCAAAGGTTGCATCCAATTGGGGATATTGAATGCATAAAGACTGATAGTGCACATCAGGGGCAGCCAATTCTCTAATGGTTCTACCATCCAAATGACCATGATTTACATTATTTCCATTCTTTCCATTCCCATTACCCTCCATTGTGTTTAAGTCAGGGATAAGTATAGAAACAGAAGGAATATCAGATGCAACAGAAGGAGTATCAGATGCAATGGCAAAAGAGGCAGGAGGATTATCAGCTATCCGAAGCTCTAACTCTCTAGCCCTCCTTTGCTTCCTAAGGGTCCTTTCTATTTCAAGGTCTAGGTCAATTGGTATGTCCTTGGAGGATCTGGTCATGCACTAAAGATCAGCACAAAAACATGCTCAAAATGACTCACAAAGAATAGCACACAAACTGGCCTATGCACACAAAAATTGCAAAAACGTAGGGCACATAAAATCTATCAATCAAGAAGCCCTAATATGATTTTTTTATGCAATTTTTCACAAAATTTCAACACAAAAACACTGAGGGACCTAAAAACACTGAAAACCTCACAAAATCAGCCACTAAGAAACACAAAATGGCCCAAAAAGTGGTCTAAACGTTGGAATTTGGCCAAAAAAGGGTCTCCTAAAACTGTGAAAAAATGTCATTTCTTTGGACACCAAAAATCAGCCCAATCGGAGCAAGTGAAAAAATGTGAACAGTAACTGTTTGCCCCAAAATCGTTTTTTTCCTAAAACTGGCTCCTATTTTGCCTCAAAAACCACTCTAAATGCAAGAAAACATCAAGGGAAGCATATAGACATGAAAGAAAATCAAGTAAGGATGAGAAAGGAAGAAGATAGAACCGGTATCTTGATCTCAATCCTTAAATATTACTATCTGTCATGGAGGCTCTCAAAACTGCTTAAATTTGCTATCTGTCTTGCACTTGCTGAGTTTGCTGAATAAGAGTTTGCTATTTTGCTATCTCTTGCACTTGGATGCAGCTTGTTGGTCTCCTACAAAACAAAGAATAAGAGTTTTCTGTCAGCAACGAGAAAAAGAGAAAAAGAGAAAAAGAAAAGAAGAGAATAAGAGAAGAAGAGAAGAAGAGAATAAGAGTTTTCTGTTTTTTGCTGGTCTTCTTGATCTTCTTGATTTATTTATGGCATAAACTTGGTATGTGGTGTTGTATCTAGCAGTGCCGAGTATGGTTAACTCGCTTTGGTCCAGTAGCCCGCAACCAGCTAGTTTCCAACCTATATACCAAGTAGCAACCACAAATTTCTTTAAAATCAGTCTTCTTTTGACAGAAACGAAATTGGTTCCCCAGCAACGGCGCCAAAATCTGATCGGGGCTGTTGAACACCGATAGATTAGATAAATGATGATTTGGATTTGCAATAGGGTGTAACCCAAAGTCGTCTCCCAACGAACCTCAACTGAATCTGTCAAAACAAGGCTAAACAAGGGGGGAGTTTTTGATGAACAAAACAGAAAAATAAACTAAGCAAGAACACAATAAATCGAGATGCAATCAGTTGCAAACCAACCCTCTATCCCAGTTTTCATCGCCTTCTCAATACACAATTTGTTTAGTTTTAATCCTCAAATCAAAAATCACAAAAATCCTTTAACAACCGTCAAAGATTGGAAAGAAAACCAATAAACAGATTTCATAGATTTGAGACTGATTGAAGTACCATCCAAACAGGTTGTTCTCGTTTCCAGTTAAAGCCTCAACCGAGCACAAAAACCTTGGATTCTCAAACAAAGACAATGCATGCATTCATCCAACCGGTATCAACACACACACAGATTTAAGAGAGAACGGAAACAAGAAAACAACAAAGTTAAAACTAAAACAAACAGATTTCCATTAAATCCAAGACTCAAACCGGGAACAAGGATGGTGTTGCAACTTGATTACAAAATCCTTAGCCCTCCATCTTGACAAGAACAATGGAGAGAAGAGAAAAATCGGCCACTGTTCACGCCCTCCAAGAATGTCTCTTTAATGGCCTCTTAAGGTGCTTAAATAGAGTTTTAGGAGGAAACCCTAGGTTACTGCAACTTGACGGCCGATTTCGGATAGGTTAACGTGAGTTCTGGGCTTCGGCCTCTTCATAAAAATTGTATATCAGGAATAGTAGATGAATTTGGGATTTTGAATCGCTTGATTTGGATATCGGACGCCCAAGATATGGCCTTTTAAAGAATCAGCATTCAATGTAGGTTTACTAATTTAACCCTGCTTTCTGGTCCCGACTTTGAAGCGCTGTTTGAAGGCCCAAACGAACTCGGATTTGGACAAACCATACCATTCCAGAAAGCTCAAGAAGTCTCATACAATATATATGAAGACATCATATTCATTCTGGAATTTTATCTCGGCCAAAATACTGAAAGAAGTGCAGGAGGTCAAATCTGCCAAAATTGCCCTTGCTTCTCTATCTCCAATTTCCAAGATATCTCATTGCCATCAAGATGTCTCATGCCCCATCTCATGCTCCCATAGCCTTAAACCTGACAAAATAAAATAAAATAGTGTGAAGCCCAATTTCTATAAAATAAAATGAAATGAAATCAAGATGAATGAAATAACACAACTAATGTGCAGAAAGGGCTAAATATGAGGGCTAAATAGTATGAAAATATGTGCTCTATCAACTACCTTTCTTGTCAACCGATGTACTTCTTTGATTGATGTTGGTGGCTTCATATCTAGTATAGCTTGGATTTATTTTGGATTTGTCTCAATTCCCTTATGTGTGATCATATATCCTAGGAACTTCCCTAATTAGACCCCGAAGGTGCATTTCATGGTATTAGTCACACATTATACCTTCAAAAAACTTCAAACACCTGAGTTAGCTTCTCTACATGGGATTCCTTTTCTAGGTTCTTTACAATCATGTCATTGATGTATGCCTCCATTGTGTTGCCCAATAAGTTTGAAAACTTTGTTCACCATACGTTGATAGTTACCTCTGATATTTTTAAGCCCAAAGGGCATGACCATGTAACAGTATCTCCCATTCTCCGTAATGAAATAAGTTTTTTTCTTGATTAATGGGGTATATCATTATTTGGAAATAGCCCAAGAATACATCGAGGAAACTTAGCTGGTGGTACCCTGACATTTCATCCACCAATAGGTCGATCCCAAGGCAACAGGTATGAATCGTTTGGGCAAATTTATTGAGATTTGTAAAATCCACGCATACTAGTCACTTCCCATTGGGCTTCTTCACTATTACGACATTAGCTAACCAATCGAGATACTGCACTTCCCAAATGAATATAGTCTCTAATAGCTTATCCACCTCTTCTTCTAATGTTGGTAGCTTGTCGGGGGTAATATTTTTCTTCTTTTAACGAACAGGCTTAAATTGTGGGTCAATGTTCAAGTGGTGGCAAACTACCTCTAGGTTGATCCTGGGTATATCGACCGATGTAATATCCCACATCGAGTGATACGAAGGACATGATCAACTTACCCTAATGGGCCTACACAAACTTCCTAGGGGCCACCTATCCTTAAGCTACCTTAGCTTAAGCACACTTAACCTGGGAGCTCTTTATACATATTCAGACCAAAAGGTATCCAACTAGTATTATTTCCTTCCTTACTAACCTCGATATATATACTAGCTTCTCTAGAGTCCCTTTTTGGACCTAAACTTGGGATCTCGGGGTATTACAACCGACGTCTAAGAAAAGACATTTATGTTTACCTTTAAACATCTCCCAATTTCTTCTTACACTTCGTTCGAGAGTTATGAGCCAACCAATGGAAGCTTCTTAGGCTCTGTCTCACTCAACTACATGGCTTCTAGTTTCTCGATTAGTTGGGGTTTGTGAACAGCCTCTCCAACAAGGGACTTGTGTATGGCTTACTTGACAATTGATAAGGTCTTTTCCTTCTTCTTTCCTTGTTTGGAAGAGACATAACAAGTGTGGGCTTTTCGCTTGTCTCCTTGGACTTGACCCACCTCATCTGGTGTAGGGAATTTCATTAATAAGTAATAAGAAAAGACCACTTCCCTCATGTTGTTTAGCAGGGGGCGGCCCAAAATTACATTATATGCAATCGAAGAAGCTTTAACCACCATGAAGTTGGCTTGCCGAGTTATGCTTTGGGTCGGAGCCCAACATGATTGGTAGCTGAATTGAATTGGCCACTATCACAACCTCCCTAGTAAAGTTGTACAAGGGAGAGGAGACTTTTTTTAATCGGTCATGTGAAATGTGCATCTGTTCAAAGTAGTTTAAATATATGAGGTTAACTAAACTACTGTTGTCCACCGAAATTCTCTCTATAGGATGCTTTGCAATGACAGATGAAATTACTTTTGGATTATCATGTGCAGTAATTATATCTCCCCAGTCAGTGAGTGTGAACACAATGGGCTTCACATTTTCCATAACTTCCATTACTGAGTTGACTTGGTAAGCTTGACAGAAATAGGCCTTTCGAGAAGACGAGGTATCACCGACCAAAGTTTGGCTACCCGAAATAACATGGATTACCTAATGGGTCAGGTCATTATCCAAAATGGGGGGTTGCTTGTCATTTCTCCTCTTTCTTGTTGTCTTTGATTCTTCCTCTCCTAGCCTTCGGGTCTCTCTTCCCTTCTTTGTGGCTCCTAGTTGCCTCTATTTTCTCCTTGTATATATCTTCATAGACATCCCTCTCAAATAAGCATCTCAATCTAATTTTTTAACTCTTGACATTAATCCATGGAATGACCGCGAGTTTTGTGGTGTTTGCAATTGATGAGGAACGCCATGATTAGGTGTACCAATGCAAGGGTTTAAGCCATTTTCAAAAATGATTTTCAAAAATATAAAGGATAACAATGGAAACAATAATGAAAACACCTTGCAAAACCTGTTTCCAATGTCCATATGCGAATAAAAAACAAACCATTCCATAGAGGGTTTAGTTATTTTACCTTTTAACTATTAAAGGCCAATGTAGGGTTGAAATCCACCTGAGGCAGCAACATTTGCTCCAAAGAAAGCTCCCAAACTCCTTTCAGTTAAACCAAAATCATCCCCTGAAGCTACGAGGGCCTATCGGGTCCATGCTCTGGTGAGGTAATGAATCCCACTACTCTCTCTTTATGCTAGACAGAAAGAGAAAATGAGATAATGGCTAAAACGAAAGATGGCACTAGAAGTGACATTGCGGTGAATGATCAGTGCTAAGACGTTGCTGGTTGGACTAACGTAAAATCGTGGCCATGTGTGATTGGTAGTGAGAAACGTTGCCGTGTGAGATTGGCGTAAAATCGTGGTAGATTGATCAATGATGCAATGTTAGTGTATGTGATTCTGACTGATGGGAAAATGGAAAGTGGACTGCAAAGTGATGTTTGAGGTAGAGAAAATCCATCCAGAAATGGATAGCGTTGCGGTAAGCATGATCAACAACCAGTTGTGCAACTTGGCAAGAGGCCAAAGCGGTGTTCGGTTGTTGAATGTCCTCGAGAGTTGGAGGATCAAAAGCCTAAAGTGAATCCTTGAGGTAGGTGTAACCCGAGGTAAATGTGAAGAATGGATAGGCTATGGGATTCTCAAGCATGAGAATTTGGCAAGTAGCCCTAGATTGTGATTATCTAAGGCAAGAGATTATGGTAAAGCGAATTTCGAGGATGAAATTCTTTTAAGGGGGGAGGAATGTAACACCCGGTGTTACCGGTGTTAAAGAATGAGAAAAGAAGTGAGAAAATTCCAAAAATGCCCTTGAGAAGGTGTTGGATCCTTGAGATTGAGGGTGCCCTATGAGAGGGGTATTTTGGTAATTTGGATAGTGAAATCCAATGAAAGGGTATTTGGGAATTGGGAATTTAATTCCATAAAGGAATTTAATTATGGAAATAGGGAAAATGGTGAATATTGAATTATGTGAGCAAATAATTAATTTTCCCTAAATTTTGTGAATAAAAGTGGGGATGCCACATGGATGGTTGAGATGGAATCTTGGAAACCAAGTATGGTGTCTTAGAGTGACACATGACATTATGTGGTTCAAGATAAATGGAGAGATTTAAATAAATGCAAAAGAAAGGATAAGTGGTCTTTCAAGCATTTAATGAGTGGCATTATGGTGTTGGATTAAAAGAAAATCCAAAAAGAAATTAAATTAGTCACCCATTAATGTTTGGAAAATATGGGATTTGTTTAATGGGGAAAGGAAATGAATTATGTCATTCATTTTTGATGTGTGAAAATGGTCTCCATTTATTAAATGTTGAGAAATTAATAAATCCAATGGATGGGATTAGTCCTTGAGTGAGATTTGTGATCCAATGGTGATTATTTATTCTTGGATCATGGCATGGATGGCCAATGTAAACATTTATGTAATTGTGGGAAGGCACATATCAATATATGTGGGTGTGCATATGTGCAAATATTTTGGAAGAAATGAGAGATTAAAATAATTTAAAAAAGAAATTATAAATGTCTCTCAAAGCATTTATGAAGGCCATCATGATGTTGGGGAAAAAGATAAATGGAAAAAAGAAAGTAAAATGGTCACCATTAATGTTTGAAAATATGGTGATTTATATAAATGAAAAATGAGGGAATTATGTCTCTCAAAAGTGATGGGTCAAATTAGTCCAATTTAAATAATTGGAAATTGAAAAAGAATTCAAGGTATGAGATTGGGCCTTGAAATTTGAAGAATGATCCAATGGTGGTGGATGGAAGCTTGTGGTTGGCATGGATTGCCAACTCCTTAAGAGTGTGCTTTCTATTAAGGGTGAAGATTCAATCTTTTAAATTGGATGGATGAGATTAAAGCCTCCAAAGCACATGGATTGTGCTTGTTATGGAAGGCTAGGATTTGCTCTCCAAAAGAGAAAATAATGGAGGGTGGAGATGAAGTCTTGCATTTAAAATATCAAGACTAGGAAATTAATCCCAAAAGAAAAGAAAGGAAAGGCAAGAAGTATATAAGGGGAAAGAGAGCTTTATGCTCAAATTTTTCCCATTTCAAGAGAAAAAGGTTGAAATATTCCCATGGAAAGAAAGAGAGAAGAAGAGATGAGAGGAAAGGAAGAAGAAGAGAAAGAAATCAAGGTAAGTTCCATTTTTTTTCTTCTCTTTATTTTTGGTATGCTTGTATGTAAAATAAGTGGCTTGTTGAAATGCCATTTTAGGTGGGAGAAATGAAGATGAAAGCTCTCTTGAAATGAAGAGTTAAAGGTTCAAGAATGAGGTAAGGGATGGCCCCATGTGGAGGAGGTCTTGCATTGCATTGTAAGTAGGTTGCATAAACTTTTATGTATCTCTTTGCATGCTTTTATTGTTCATGAGACCTATGGCCATGGGGTGGGAAAGAAATGGTGGGTTGATGCCTCAAACCATGTTGGGTTGTGAGGATGGAATAACTTAACCATGCTTGCATGCATTTGCATTACATAGACTTGTTATGCTTGTATTTACTTTGCATATGCACCCTTACTGAGATTTTGAGCTCATGAGGTTTTATCCTCCCCTTGTAGGTTGTTCTTATGTCAAAAGAGAGAAGAAAAAGTGGCAAGCTTGTGGTGAAAGCCCATGGTGTATATTTTTTTTGTTGTTGTTAATGATGGCTTAAAGAAGCCTAGTCATGTGCTTATTTTACTTGTGACCTTATGGCTAGGAAAGCCCATTTCTTTTGTATTTAAGCATGTGTGGTATTCATACTTGGAGGTTGTTATGTGAGCAACAATAGGATGTGTAAGGCTCATGTGTGAAATGGAAGGAAATTTTGTTGTATGTTGTGTGATATTCAAAGAGGTTGTTTAAGCCTTATTTATGGAAAAATAAAGGCAAAAATGGAAGTAATGTGAAGCATAATTATCAATTTTTATTTCTGAAAAATATGGGTTTTAATGCCCAAGAGAAAAAAAAAAAAAGAAAAGAAGAAAGGGGAGTGAAGGGGCAACAAGAGGCAGCAGCAGCTGCTGGGCGCACGCGCAAGGCGCACTGGGGCCACGGGCGCGCGTGGGCGGCCGCTCGAGTCATGCGTAGCCAGCGGCCAACAGGGCCCCGCTGGCCTATTTTTTAAAAAAAATTAGAAAAATCAGGTAATTTTGGGGCATTTTTTAATTGAATTTGGGCTCCGGAGGAATTTTCAAAATAAAGGAATTTTCAGGCATTTTTGGAGAAAATGCCGAAATTTTAGAAAATTAAAAATTTGAGTTTTTCCTCCAAAATTGGTAATCAATCAATGGATTGGTTTAAATGGTGATTTATGGAGCCCGGTAAAATTCTTGGATGGAAAAGAATTAAATATAAATAAGAAATGGCGGTTGGGCATTTTTCATGAGTTTCTTTAATCAAATATGGTGTGGTTAAAGCCCAATTTCGCTAATGAATCCTGGGGATAAGGGAAGGGAAGGACGAGCCTAGTTCCCACCTAGGGCGTTTCATCTTGAAACATGGTCCACCCTTCACCCTAGGCCAGGCAGGTGGACAATTTGGGTAATTGTTCACGAATAACACCCGTAAGTGGGAGCGGGGCGTTACATGCACTAATGCTAATTTACAAGCTATAGGTCCTCATTGTATCGTCTGTTGGTATCTAATACCCATCTTCTCAAGATGGAAATCAAGATGACTCTATGGAAGTACTTTGGTCAGTGGGTCCATGACATTCTCTAATGACATGATCTTCTGTAGTTGCACGTCTCCACATGCTATGATCTCACGAATGAAATGAAAGTGTTGGTAAATGTATTTGGACTTCTAGTGAGACTTGGGCTCTCTTTCCTGTGCAATGGCTCCATTATTTTCGTAGTATAAAGATATCAGCAACTAAATGGCCAAGACCACTTCAAGTTCAGCAATGAACTTCCTCATCCAAACAACCTTCTTTATAGCATCAGATGCCACAACATATTTGGCTTCTGTAGTGGAGTTCGTAGTTATTTCTTGCTTGGAACTCTTCCAACTAACTACCCCTCCATTACAAACAAATAAAAACCCAGATCTAGACTTTCTATCATCCATATTAGATTAAAAATTTGAATCAGTGAACCTGTCAGCACAGAGATCACCTTTTCCATACATTAGTAACAAATCCTTAGTCTTTCTCAAGTATTTAAGGATACACTTTACTGTTGTTTAGTGTTCCATACTTGGATTAGACTGATATTTGCTTGTGAAACTCACATCATATGCGATATCAAGTCTTCTACATAGCATAGCATACATAAGACTCCCCATAGCTAAAGCATAAAGGATCTTTTGCATGCTTTCTATCTCTCTAGGTGTCTTGGGAGACATCCCTTTAGATAGATGTATTCCACGCCTGAAATGTATAAAACCTTTCTTGGAATTTTGCATGCTAAACCTCTTTAGCATCTTTTCTATGTACAAACTTTGGGAGAGACCTATTGATCTCCTCGCTCTATCTCTATAGACGCGGATTCCCAAGATAGAGGTCACATCTCTTAGATCCTTCATGGAGAATTCATTGGACAATCACAACTTAATTGACATTAACATGCCAATATCATTCCCCATCAAGAGGATGCCATCCACATAAAAGATCAGAAAGGCTCGTGCCCTCCCACTGACTTTCTTTTATATGCAATGTTCATCCAGATTTCTAATGAAACCAAACTCTTTGATCTCATTATCAAAACAAATGTTCCAAGATCTTGAGGCTTGCTTAATACCGGATTTCTAATGAAACCAAACTCTTTGATCTCATTATCAAAATGAAAGTTCCAAGATCTTGAGGCTTGCTTAAGACCATAAATGAATCTCTTAAGCTTGCACACCTGATTTGCATTGGAAGACTCAAAACCATGAGACTGTTCCATGAATATATCTTCCTTAAGATAACCATTCAAGAAAGCCATTTTGACATCCATTTGCCAAATCTCATTTGACGATATCCTTTCACCACCAATCGTGCCTTGAAGGTTTTCACCTTACTATCAGGATCAATCTTTCTCTTGTAGATCCATTTGCACCCTATAGGAACTATTTCTTCAAGTGGATCCACTAGAGTCCAGACTTGGTTGGAATACATAGATTCCATTTCTGATTGCATAGCCTCTAGCCATTTCTTAGAGTCAATTTCTAACATTGCCTCTTCGTAGTTAGTAGGATCAACATCTTAACCACCATCTCCATACAGAAGCGCTTCTTGTATCTCCTCCATCACGAAACCATATCATTTTGGAGGACGAGATACTCTACTAGATCTACATGCCTCATGTGGAATGACAGTACTAGAACCTTCTATATTTGGATTGACTTCTTCATTGGGTTTGACTTGTGGTTCAGAAGACACTTCTTCTAATTCTATTTTCTTTCCGATGTCAATTCCTTTGAAGAAACTCTTTCTCCAAAAATGTGGCATCCCTACTGACCAACACTCTTTGGTCGATGGGAAAATAAAAGTAATACCCTTTGCAATGCTTAGTGTAGCCCACAAATCTTCCTTTGCTAGATTAAGATTTCAGCTTATCTGTCTTGAGTTTCTTTACATAGGCAAGACAACCCCATATCCTAATATGCTCAAGGGTCGTGTTACAGAGTCAGTCCACATACTAATAGAAAGTCTCCTTGCACCCTTATCAAACACTAAGGAGATATGTCACATCTTTCTTCATCCGACTATTAATAACAAATGCTATGACGAACTCTACCCCAATTGTTCAGACAAGGATATGGATGCTTAAGGTAAATTATTGAATTAGGCCTGCGCATGTCCAACTACGGTTAGTGAGAATGTCCAACACGCAATCTCATCTTCCCAACCATGAAGCATCATTAAGGATTTATAACTTTCAATGTGGTCATAAGCATCATCAAAAACTCCCCCAAACTTAAAACCATATCATCCCAAAATAAAGTTGTAATTTGAATGCAAAAAATTAGTTGGGACATTTTTTCGAACACCTTGTAGGCATGTTATGACTAAACATAAGAATAATAACATATAGGGTTCTAGAAAATCCTCAATTGTAAACCAAAAAAGCCATCACACTTTACATTTAATCATGCCCTAATTCCATCCCATACACTATCATAGCCTATAAACTAAGAGCAATGCACAAATTTCCCAAAACATAAGTTTTTAGTAAAACATACCTTTTTAATTCAAATATTCAATGGAGAAGGTGCTATATTATGATATTATTTATGAAGAAATCAATGTTTCTACATGTTCATGGTGCATAATAGGGGAGATTGAGGGTTGAGTTGGGAGAACTTTGAAAAAACAAATTAAAAGAGAGGTGGTGGAATGGGGGTCAGGATAACAAATTGACCCCTTACCATGGTCGGACCTCGGTAAGCATACCGTGAGCTTTTTTTTTATAGACTTTTGTCCCCCTTCAATCTCATACCAAATTGACTCCAAATGACACCAAATTTTTCACACTAGCACATTATATTATAAACTTTGTTATGCTCAAGAAAATTGGGTTATGATGACTGCGATTAAATTTGTGCAAAAATCCTAATGAACTTGCCTATAACAGTGACATTTTAACCTAACCCAAAGTGAAGCAAAGTTAAATAAGAAAATGAAATGTGAAAATAAATAAAAGGGATAGAAAATTGGGTTGTCTCCCAATAAGTGCTTGTTTAAAGTCATTAACTTGATTTGGCCACAGTGCTTATTCTGGATTGGCCAACTTGGTGAATGTCTTTTCCTTTGAAAAACCAACCTCCAGATATGGTTTAAGTCTCTGCCCATTCACCTTAAACATGCCCTTTGTGTCATGATTGACTTCAATTGTGCCATGTGGATGTACATTTACTACAGTGAAAGGCCTAGACCATCTTGAATGCAATTTTCTTGGGCAAAGCTTGAGGCATGAGTTAAACAATAATGCCTTTTTCCTAACCTCAAATTGCATCCTTTGGATATGCTTGTCATGCCATTTTTTCGTCCTCTCCTTGTACAATTTAGCATTCTCATAAGCCTCAAATCAGAATTCATCCACCTCATTCAATTGAAGCATCCTCTTTTCCCTAGCCTTCTTTAGATCAAAATTTAACTTTTTCATTGCCCAGTAGGCCCGATGCTCCAACTTAACTGGTACATGACACGCCTTTCTAAAAATAGGTTGATACAGTGACATACCAATTGGAGTTTTGAATACTATACAATAAGCCCATAATGCATCGTCAAATTTTCTAGACTAATCTTTGTAGGACTCATTCACAGTTAGCTCAAGATTCTTTTTTAACTTCCAATTGGAGATTTCCACTTGACCACTTGTTTGGGGGTGATATGGAGTAGCAATTTTATGTTTCACCCCATATTTCACCAAAAGAACTTCGAATTGTCGGTTACAAAACTGCTTTCCCCCATCACTTGTAATAGAGTATATGTGAATGGCCTATATACTAGATTTACATTACATGGGATGTATATGTGAATGGCACTTTTGATTTATTCTTGATATTAATGAAAAGGTCATATCTTCATTCATACCTCTCCTTCTTACTTTTATGAATGAGTCCCTAGACTTCCTGATAGACCTAATAGAGTTCCTACTCTCATGGGGTTGAGATTGTGTGACATGGATCTCTAGTTTAGGATTTCTTAAAGATATTCTTAGTCCTTAGATTTATCAGAAGGGAAATATGATATATCAATCAATAAACCGACACATGGGCTACTACCATTGTTAGCACGGGATGTTAATGGGAATGGGGCAGTGAGTTACATGCCACATTACATGGGACGCATATACTAGACATGTGGGTAGGTGTTGGTAGAATATTCAATGAATGTGATGCCAACGACAAATCACATGGCTTGAGGATTAATGATGTGTCATTGGCTCTCAATTGTGCACTGGTGTTAGGGATTTATCGTTAAGAAGAACAATCCAATGTAAGATGTGGGGATGCTCATTGTGTGGTCTCTAAGCAGTGGTGTATGGAGACAGATGGTAAAAGTAATTTGAAGCACCTAATTAATAACCATTAACAAAATAATTTCATCATTAAAATACAATTGATTTTCATCATCAAAACTATATCAAAGGCAAAACATTAATCTATCATCAATATACATTATGTCGGTCAACAGTTCATTGCTGAATCGATTGACAACCATAAGCATAAAATCCACAATGGTCGACAGTCACATATGATTTATCGACAGTATGGTCAAAACTGCCAAATCGATCGACAAGTTGTTAGAACTAGTCAACAAATGGTCTTTTTTCCTTTAAAAAATTTTAGCTTCATTTTAACCAACAATTCAAAACTAATTTTTGAAAATCATTTAGGGGATTTCATCATAATACTTGATTGTGCAAATCACCATGTATAGGAATATAGTTTGATTGATCATGTTGACAAAGTACATGAAACCGTTTTTCCATTTCATGTTCAATTGATTTTTGTTTGACTTAGAATTAAAACCTAGTTGTTGTTTTTCATCATCAAAACCAATCACAAGAGTAAAACATCAATACTAGCTCATGTTAGTGTTTGAGATTAGTGTCCAACAGAAATGATACTACTAAAAGGGAATTATTTATGCTGCTGAAATGGTACAGGTTGCTGAGGATATCATAATTTCCTAGAGGAACAAAATGGCCACAAGGACCAAAGCCTTTATTAAGTGAACATGAATGTTGAATGTGATTGCCATAAGGATGAGAGTGTAGTAAGGATGTAATTCCAAGAGAAAATGTGTTGTCGTAAGGATATGAGTGCCGCAACTACCAAAGCCTTTGCTAAGTGAACATGAATGCTAAATGTCACTGCCACAAGGATGTAATTCTAAGAGAAAATGTGTTGCTGTAAGGACTAAAGCCTTTACTAAGTGAACATGAGTGCCGAATGTGATTGCCACAAGGATGAGAGTGCCGCAAGGATGTAATTCCAAGAGAAAATGTGTTAACGAAAGGATGTTACTGTAAGGATGCTCTGTCTTCCTATTGATACTCACAAAAAGAGTTAGAAGGCTCATGGGAATCCTTACCCACAATGACTTTCTGATGCTTAAGTCAATACCCACGAGAAATAAATACTCCAAATAAAATAGTAGAAATGCTCTGAGTGCTTAGAGTTTACTAAAATTTTTTAATCCTTTTCTGAGTCCTATAGCTGGGTATTTATAGGGTGTAATTTACAAGAATGTTGGATGTTGACACATGTCAGTCATTAGGAGGGTGTTTTGGCCTTGCAAGAAGCATTTGGTTGTGCCCTTTCCAACAGGTTAAGGCCTTACCGTAAGGCTTGGCATTGTCGCGAGGCTAAGGCCTTGCCGTGAAGGTGCTTTAACCATGCAACAAGGTTTTTCTTTCCTGCAAGGCTAAGGCCTTGTCGCGAAGGTGCTTTGGCCTTGCAGCGAGGTTTTTCTTTTCCACGAGGCTAAGGCCTTGCAAAGAGGCTTAGCTTTTCCGAGAGGCTAGGTCTTCCCATAAGGCTTAGCCTTGCCGTAAGGTTTGGCTTTATCGCGAGGCTAAGGCCTTACTGTGAAAGTGCTTTAGCCTTGCTGCAAGGTTTGGCTTTGCCACAAGGCTAAGGTCTTTTCGAGAGACTTAGCTTTGCTGCGAGACTAAGTCCTTACTTAAAGGCTTATCTTTGTAACGAGGCTAAGGCATTACCGAGAGGCTTGGTCTTCCCACGAGACTTAGCTTTGCCACAAGGCTTAGCCCTGCCAAGAGCATTTGGTTGTGCCCTTTCTGAGAGACCTTGGACTTTGCCTAAACAAGAACACTGCTGAGAGTTCTACTATGTCAGAAGAATCCCATTGCTGTAACATTTTTCTAAATTATAATTTGCTTCAAAAAATCCAATTGTTCCCCATTCAAATTGTTATGGCACAAAATTTGTCCCCCACTCTTCTGTTTCACCTTAAAGGGAAATGGAAAAGTAGTTTCTTAGTGCTTTTTCTTTCCTTTCTTTGCTGAATGATTGGCTCATTCTTACCTTGTTGTCAAGTCTTTTCCACTTTACTTCCTAGCGGGGATATACATCGGTTAACGAGCCTATCGTGTTATTGAAGTGATTGAGTGAACCACGTTGTCGGGCCGCTAGGCATGACAATAGGCCAATCATGTTGACAAACTGATTGTGCGAACCGTGTTGTTAGGCCTTTGGGCAGGACAACAGGGTAACTGTTTTGATGAAATGATTGTGTGAATTGCGTTGTGGGGCCATTAGGCTAGACAATGTGCCAATTGTGTTAAGGGAGAGATTGTGCAAACCACGTTGATGGGTCGTTAGGCAGGACAATGAGCCAATCGTGTTGATGAAGTGATTGTGTGAACTGCGTTGTCGAGCCATTAGATGAGACAACGAGCTAATCTTATTAGTGAACTGATTCTGCGAACTGCATTGCTGGGCCGTTAGGAAGGACAATGGGCCAATCGTGTTGAGGGCGAGATTAGGAAAGACAACATGCTAATCATGTTGATGAAGTAATTATGCAAATTGTGTTGTCAGGTCGTTATACGAGATAAAGGGCCAATCGCATTGAGGGAGTGATTGTGCGAACCACGTTGTCAGGCCATTAAGTGGGATAACGGGCCAATCTCATTAGTGAAATGATTGTACGGACCATGTTAATGGGCTTTTGAAGTCAAACCTTCAAGTGAGCCTATTAGGGCTTTTGATTCCTGTGTACTATAATCCTTCCACTGAATAACATCCCAATCAAGTGATAGCCATGGACTAATCAAACTCACAGAACTTGATGGCTATGCTAAGATCTAGCATGGTGTGATTGAGATGACACTTTAGAACTCTTTCTAACATTGGACACTCTTTCCCAATCACGTGCACCCTAGCCAGGGGTTTAAACAATCACAAGCCATAACTGATTGCATAGGATGTTTACCTCACACCGAAGATTAATGGATCCTATCAGCAATCATCTACCTCCATACGTTACTATATAGAGACCTCACAAAAAAATTCTCACCATGATACATGGGCAGTTTTGAGCAACTGTGTTGCCTCCAATCTAAGGACTAGTAACACAATCGAAGCTAATAACATATCATTAATCCTCCCAGCTATGTGATATGTTACTGGCATCCCATTTAGTGGATATTCAACTAACATCTGCCCACATATCTAGTATATTCATCTCATGAATTATGGCATATGAATTAGGATCCTTTGTCATTAGCATCTCATACTAATCAAATGTAGTAGCCCATGTTCCAGTCTATAATTTGTTAATCATATTCCTCTTCTGGGAAATCTAAGGACTGAGAATCACTTTAAGAAATCATAAATTCAAGGGTCTTTATGCCACCACCAACAATGGAAAAATTGATAATTCCATGGAAAAGATCTCCAACACTAAAAAATCTCAAATTTTACATCTACTCTGTTCGGATGTTGTCACTTCCACTTCACCCCTGGCAGAATATGTTTCTTTTCCATCCTCATCCTTGAATCTTGTGAAACAAGTAAACATCTAATGGAGTTGTCACATGTATAATTTATGTTTTGTACTAGCTTGTCACATATTAAAGCATAATTTTCAATTGTTTAAAAACAAGGTTTCTATAATTTTGAAGCAAATAATGGTTTAAGAATAATCCTTTATTAGAAAATCTAGAGACTCATTCATATATAAATTGGAGAGGTATGAATGAAGATATAATCATAAAATATGAAAACATATTTCATTAAATTTGCAAGATATACATCATTAATCACAATATACATGTGCCAGACGTCATCTAAATCTAGTGTTAAGCTCAAGGGTATGTAGATAAGATTTTGATGATAATAAAAATATTTTGATGATATAAATATATTTTATTAGCCTCATGTAATGTAAAATATATGTTTTGATGATAACAAAAATACTTTTATGATAAATATATATTTTATTAACTCATTGTGCTATAATAATGTGTGTGCTGAAATAGCTAAGTATATTAGCTCAACTAAAGTTTATCTTAGGTCAACCTAAGTTGGCCAAAATGTTGTTCTCTAATCTTGGGTCGACTGAGTTTAACTTAGCTCTACTGAAGTTAACTAGAATGTTCGTCCGTATCTTAGGTTAACTGAAGTTGAACATAATGTTGGTCTCCAAACTTAGGTTGACTAAAGTTTAACTTAGGTTGATTGAAGTTAACCAAAATGTTTGTGTATATCTTAAATCGATTGAAGTTAGCCAAAATGTTGGATTCTATGCTTAGGTTCACTGGTTCTTCGACCGAAATTAGGCTTTAGCCTATTAGATGACTTAGGTCGACCGAAGTTCAACGGTCGTTTCTGATTGTACTTATTTTCTGCATCTTTTTTTGTTGCACACCAAGAGTAGATTTTTACAAAATTCTTTTACCTTATACCCCAAAATCATAGCTCAATTTACCAATGTAAAAAGTTAAATCTCTGTTTGAGAAAATGTGCTTTTGACTTTGTTTTTGCATATTCTGATTTTGTTGTCTCTAACTCTCATGCCTTTTTGTCTTGAAAAGCTTATGATTAATCTTGTTATCAAGCTGTCTCTTGACTTTCCTAGGTTGATTTTATTTTTCACAAAATTATTTTTTAATATATTTGTAAGCCAAGATCCCAACAAATGCCGAAATATTCCAATTGCAACATGGAAAAGCTGAAGAGTTTTTTGAATTTCAAAAATGCTTCTCACTTCTCTTTATAATAGCTAGTTGTCTAAAGATGTTTGTATAAATATGAGGTGAGTATGAAGGCCAAATAGATAGAACAACCTGTTGATAGAGCATTCAAACAAGAGTGAAAGTTCAAGTGCTAGAGAGAGGAGTAGGCTTGTAAGAGTTCGAACCTTTATAAAAATTTCCTTGTGTTCTTATGGTTTCTTGATCTTATTATTCAAAGCATTGTTACAATCACCATTTAACTAAGATCACAATTTAAGAGTTTGCAACAAGAGCTAAAAATATTAATTTTTGAAAAACCCAATTCACCCCCCTCTTGGGTATTTAATTGGACAACATCTAGCATTAGGGTACTAACTCTAACATAGGGATCAATTGTTATGCTTTGCAGAAAGCCTAGATACATGAAAGCCCAAGTAACAGATATGGGTCAAACACATAGGCCAAAACTCAAACATCCAAGACTAAATGGGCCTAAAGTCTAGGGGAAGATAAAGAAAGCCAAAGGCTTAGCCATGACCGAGCGGAATGCACTCCACTTGGTCATGATCAAGTGGAAGTAAGGCCACTCGATCATGAGTGGCATTACCTTCTCAAAGTGCACAATTGGCTCATTTTCAAAGAAGATTTTGCCAAGCAAAAAGTTATCAAGAAAACATAAGCAAGACGAAGGACTAAAAGAACCACAAGACCGACCATGACTGAGTGGAGTGCACTCCACTAGGTCAAGTGCTTTAATCTTTAGCCACCTGTATCTCCAAGCCTGGCCATATGGTTCACCACCCCCGAAACCCACTCTCATAGCCAAGACAACCTTTTGAGGCATCCCTCAATCTAAACCTAGCTAGCCTCTCTCCCAAACCCCTTCTGAGACCCATAGGAATATTTCAAGATTCCTCATAACATGTCATCCTAAAATGCGGATTGGCCGCCACGTGCCCCTCCTTTCCCTCCTCTATAAATAAAAGAGCTATCTCTTATCTCAGATGAACTCACTTCAGTAGTCAGACATCATTTTTACACTCAAATATTGGAAGACTAACTTAAACATCGGAGGGTTTACACTAGGACACCCATCCGCACCCCTAACTGGTTGTTTATTTCAACACTCGATCATCAAGAAACCTGATCATTGACCAGAGGCTATCGAACCACTCCAGAATTATATTATCTATCTTCTCTAGTTTGCAGCAAAGTGCACCCTAGGTCGTCTCTCACAAGGAGCCTTATCTTCTTCTACCAACAATAAGAACCAATATAAGCAACACAACAGTTTGTTTAGGGGGGTGGTTTTGACAGAAATCTAAATAACAAAACAAAAGAAAAAGGATAGATGTAGATGAAAATTAGTAAATGAAATGCAACCAGTTGTGTATTTGTCCCCTATGTGAAATCTTCCTTGTCCAACCTATAGATCTTGGTTTGTTAGATGTTATAATCTCTGGATATCAAACTCAAAGCATCCCCAACAACCGTCCAAGGATTAAAATGATTGGAACAACAAAATGAATATAGAAATCTCTTATAAACAAAATGCAACCATTCACTCTCTGTTCAACCCATCCGGAGCTATGCAAGAACAACCGTTCAAGCACATTATATTCATTTCCGAGATGTTATACAAACCGGCTACAACACTCTATTCTCTTAAGCATTTAATAGAAAATAAATCCATGCAAACTCACATAAACCTGCCATGAACTCCATGCATTCAAAACTCTTCTCAAACCAAACCAAATGGAAATGAATAAGATTAAAACAAACAAACCAGGTTTTTGTAGCTCATCCGGGACTCAGATTCCACATGGGTTCAAGATACACAACTAGCTACAATAGCTCTAGCCTTTCATTGCAGCAAGGAAGACAAAAATGAATAAAACAGAAAGATGCTAACAACTAGAAAAACGGCCAGAATCTCCTCTCTTTTCTTCTCTCAATCATATGGAAAATAAGTGCTAAGAGGCCTTAAATACATGGCTAAGAAAGGAAGAGATAGGAAGGCTAGGGTTGGGCCTAGCCTAGCCCAACAGATATTGAGATAAGTGAGCCCAAGACAACAAAAACGAGCAGACCAAATGCAACCCAAATCTGCCACTTCAAGTCCTTTTTAGCTGCTTCTCTAGCCCATCCAATATTCCCTAAAGCTATGCAAGCTTGGATCTATAGAAGTAAGATAGAAAATAGTGTAAGGATGATTTGAAGTATAATAAAATGGAAACAATGAAAGATTAGCAAAATTACTTTAAATGGTGTAATAAGATTGAGGTGAAATGCCAAAATATAGCACAAATATGCATGCTATCAATCATCCAAGCACTTGATCATCAGAGAACCTAGTCATTCGAGCACCTAATCATGAGAGCACTCAGTCATCAGGGCTCCTGGTCATTTGCATCTAGACCTCCAGGTCTCTTAATCATTTGTTGTGACGACCTGTCTCCCGAAACCCCCTCTAGCATAGAGGATCCATGAGAAGATCATCATAAGTAGTGGTGCAGAAGCATCTTGAACAAGAACAACCAATCTTTGAGTCACAAGATCACATATGGGGACACACAACTCAACAAACCACATAATTCTCCACTTCCATTGCCAACATATACAACCATATAACCATCCAAGACAAAAGATACATAAGAGTTAGCCTCCCACTAATTACAACATCTCAAGCCATGATCACAAAATATATATACAAGTCCCCAAATACAAGAATCTAACCAGAACTGGACACACAAATAAAAGACTCCCAAGACCTGGTCTTTAGGTGAGCTTTGTACACGTCTAATCCCCTAGAGATCCGCCCCTGCTAGGCTCACCCTTTGCCTTAGCTTTTCCTCTACCTGGAATGATGCAAGCAAGAAAATGAGCCACAAGGCCTAGCAAGTGTAACAACAAGATATGGAAAGCATGATCAACAACAATAAACCACAAAAGAAATATAATCCAATACGAGTAAACCAAAATGCCCCATATAAGGTACACCTATCAGAAGGTGAAACACTAGCCCAACCATATAATGCACTCAAATCTAAGAACAAGGGATGATACATGTACACATCCATATACTTGAAAGACCGACAACGAGGATCAAAGCATGCAACGGAAGCGTTTTAAGCATCAAAACTATCCTCGTATTGATTTGAGTCTAGGAGACTTACTTTTCCTACGGATTACCGGACGGAATGGGGCGACAGGAGGAGGAGGGGCGACAGCTTCTTCACGTTGTGGAGACGATGGCTGTCCTGCGATCCTTCGGCTCCTTCGCATCAGATCTCTCGATCTTTCAAGATATGACTCGAACTCGTGGCCTCTCTTAGTGAAGAAGAGAAAATCAGAATTAGGGTTTATAACAACTAGAGAGAGAATATATATAGGGAGCACCCAAGGGTTAAAAACCCTAGTGGGCCAAGTCCATTTTTAATTAATTCTCTAATTGGGTTAGCCCAATTAATTAATTAAAACCCAATGAACTATTAAATAATTCTCTCTCAATGTAATTTACCCAACAAGCCAAAATGTATCAAAAAATACATGAGTTACATCGAGCTACCCTGGGGACCAAAAGACAAATTATTCATGGCTGCTAAAATGACCAAAATATCCCTGCTACCCAGTAGCTATATTTTGTCATTCTAAGTGTTCCAACTATCACCATATGGTAACACTGACCCCACGAATAATTTTGCATATGCGATGTCTTTGACCTACTAGTGTAATGACGAAAATACCCCTCTGTGTAACACCCATCATTTAGAAACGAATAATGTACTAACACCTCTCTAAATGATTTCTACCATCCTTAAATCACTAGTCCAATAATCCGTGACTACTCGAATGTACTTGCTTATCACTGGGAGCTACCCAGAAGCACACATTCTTAAGTCACGTTCCCAGGGCCCTGGATTATTAGATTATTCTTGGACAATCACAAGCGGGTGAATCACAGAAACTATCTTGTATTAGTCTGTCTTAGCTAATTAGAAAACCACACTCCCAACTCACAAGGTTGCTGATCTTTGATAGACCTCACCTATACTGAATCTAAGAATATAGCTCTAGGTTCACCAGACCACCAACTAATACTCAAGTATTAGAGTACTCGTCCACGTAGTAGCAGTGATAGACTAGCTCCATGATAATTAGTACTTTGTCATTAGCTTCTATCACAGGTCCACTCTACGCATTCCAAATGCGCTTGTACAATTAGAGTAAACGGACTGTTTACTGGCTAAGGCAAGCCATCCTCCATTAGGATCTATTGCACAATGATCTTATCATGATAGAATGCCCAGTTCTATCAAAAGATCAAGAGTAATATTTTTCTTGCATATTAAGTACCCATGATTCATGCCTAACTGTGAAGAACGACCCATCACATGAATCACTTACTTAATAGCATGGACACTTTTCCAACAATTAAATGCAAATGATATATGTGCCATAAACTGACTAAAAGAAAACATCATTACCATAAATTGAATAAAACGTGTCTTTAGGGCATACATTTCCAACAATACTGACACTATATGCCTAGACAATATCAAACACTCCGGGCTAGACAACTCCAGTCCTAAGGTGATGCCCAAGGTAATTCAGATCCACCCAAGGTCTACATACCACCTGACACTTGGGTCAAGATAGCTCCACTCTAGGTTAACACCTGAGGCCAGCCAGCTCCACCCAAGGTAGAATGAAGTCAACAAGTCATGCCCATGCCATGCTTACAAGAGAAAACCCAAGAACCAACATAAACATGTACAACATCGAGACTTACCATGTCTCGCATTCACCACCATGAGTGACTCTTGGGGCCTGATAACTCACACCTAAGGCTACACTCCCTCGCCATACAACCCTTGAGACAATCAGCTCCCACCCAAAGTAATAGTCATATCACATGCCATGAGGTTACTAGGCCAAATATCTTAACACCTAGGTGCATGCTCCCATACGCACTATAACGCCCCGCTCCCACTTACGGGTGTTACTCGTGAACAATTACCCAAACTGTCCACCTGCCCGGCCTTCAGTGAAGGGTAGACCATGTTTCAAGATGAAACACCCTAGGTGGGAACTAGGCTCGTCTCTCCCTTCCTTCATCCCCAGGATTCATTAACGGAAATGGGCTTTAACCCCACCGCGTTGGCTAAACAGGAAATCTTATTCAGATGCCCAAACGCCATTTTCTCAATTATTTTAAATTCTTTTCTCGACCAAGAATTTTACCCGGCTCCAAAAATTTACCATTAAAATCAATTCATTGATTTATTACCAATTTTAGAGGAAAACTCATAAATTTCAATTTTTTCAAAATTTCGGCATTATTCTCCAAAATGCTCGAAAAATCCCTTTATTTTTGAAATTTCCTCCGGGGCCCAAAATCAATTTAGAAATGGCCCAAAAACCCCAATTTTCCAATTTTTTAAAAAAAATTGGCCGAAGGGGCCTCGCTGGGCGCTGGCCGCGCGAGGCCACGCGCCTGGTAGCGCGCGCGCGCGTGCCCGCCTGGGTGTGCCTGGGGCTGCTGCCAGCAACTCCCTGCCATTCTTGCTGCCACTACATTTTTTTTTCTTGGGCAATTAAACCCCAATTTTTCAGAAATTATAATGAATAAATAAACTTCATTTTCCTTCCATTTTAGCCTATTTTTCTCCGAAATTAAGGCTTAAATCATGCTCTTGATGCTTCCATAAGATACATCAAACACCCACTATTTTCCAACAAACTCTTATGATTTAACTTGTTGGTGTTTCTCACAACACACACCAAAATGAGACCTTCCCTCTACCTAGGCTTCAACATACCATAAGCCCATGTCTCATTTCAAATCAAATCAAACACTACAAAAATGGAATACACCCATAACTTTAGGCTTAAAAGAAAAGCCATTACCAACCAAATACATTACATAAATCAACACAACAACAAGGCTTCCATAAGCCATAACAAGCTCTTGGGTCTTGATTCCCATGCTTTCCCATGCCATTCCACCATTGCCATTATTTTACCATGCTCTCACAACCTACATGTGAGGATAAAAACCTCATGAGCTATTAAGCTCAATAAGGGTGCAATGCCAAATAAATATGAACATAATAAGATTATATGATGCCAAATGCATGTAAATGTGGCTAGGTTTCTTTGCCCTCACAACCCTCCAAGGTTGAGGCATCAACCCACCATTTCAACCATGTTCCCAAACTAACCTATGGCCATAAGTCACATGAACATAAAAGAACATGCAAATGCAACATATACATTTATGGAACATATTTACAACTCATTGTAAGGCCACCCTCCCATGGGGCCATCCCTTACCTCATTCTTCTCTTTGAATCTTTAAATCCCCCTTTCAAGAAAGCTTTTATCTTCATTTCCTTCCATTTAAGATGGCATTCCAAAATAAATTTACTTTGCAAACAAGCATATTAAAATGGAGAGAAGAAAGAATAAGCTTACCTTGACTTCTTCTTCTTCTCTTCTCCATTTCTTTCCTCCATGAGAGACTCATTTATTTCTCTTTCTTTCTTCATTTCTTTCTCCAAATGGCCAAAGGGAGACAAGCCTTCCACACTTGTCATTTTATACTAGTTTTCCATGTTTCAAGAATAAATCCTAGCCATTGGATTTATTTGGTGAGAATAAATCCTCACCCTCCAAACTAACACAATCCATGGCATTTAGTCTTGCTTAAAATCCACCATTGGATCTTTTCTCACTTTACAAGACAACATCTTAGCCATCCAAAGGAAGCACAATCCAAGTGCTTGGCTAGGTTTAAATCTCCACCATTGATTCTTGGAAGAATTAATCTCCACCTTTAAGAGAAAACACATTCTTAATGAGTTGGCAATCCATGCCATCCTCTAAGACTCACTTCTAGCCATTGGATCCATTCTTCTTCCAAGACTCAAGCACAACCACTGGATCACTTGGAAATTTTCTTTTTATTTCCAATTAATTTAATTTAACTATTTTCCCACCATCACATGAGAGATATAAATAATTTCTTTCCCATTTAATTTAATGGGACCATTTTCATAACCATCACACTTGAGAGACATAAATCCCACCAATTTTCCACCATCACATGAGAGACCACTTGAAAGACATAAGTCCCTCATTTTCCATTTAAATAAATCCCACCATTTTCCAAGCATTAATGGGTGACCATTTTTCCATTTTCCATTTCATTTATTTAATTCACCATAATTTCAAACATTAATGGTGACTATTTTCCCATTTCATTTGGATTTTCTTTAATCCAACACCATAATGCCTCTCATTAAATGCTTGAAAGACCAATTATCCTTTCGTTTTGTATTTAATTTAAATCATTCTCCAACTCATAATTCCACATATATATACATGCTCCCCACATTTCTTATTTATATTTATTTTCTCTCAAATTCCAAGATTATGCCAAGTGTCACTCTAAGACACAAACTTGGCTTTCAATTCTTGATCTTGGTCATCCATGTGGCAATACCAATTTATTTACCAATTTAGAGAAAAATAATTATTCTCCTCAAATAATTTAATATCCACCATTTTTCCTATTTTCCATAATTAATTTCCTTTATGGAATCACTCCAAATTACCAAAATTCTCATTTCATGAATTATTAATCCCATATCTCCACATAAACACAAATTTGGGATTTAATTCACTTACTCACCTAATTCCACATAGGAATTATTTCCAATTCGCCAAAATACCCTTTTTATTGGATTTCCCTATCCAAATTACCAAAATACCCCTCTCATAGGGCACCCTCAATCTCAAGGATCTATCACATTCTCAAGGGCATTTTTGAAAATTTTATACTTCCATTCTTATTCTATTAACACCGATAACATCGGGTGTTACATTCCTCCCCCCTTATAGGAATTTTGCCCTCGAAATTCGCTTTACCATATTCTCTTTCCCAAGATAATCACAATCTCAGGCTACCTGCCGAATTCTCCTGCTCGAGAATCTCATAGCCTATCAATTCCTCACATTTACCTCAGGTTACATCTACCTCAAGGCTTCACTTTAGGCTTTTGATCCTCCAACTCTCGAGGACATTCAACAGCTGAACACCGCTTTGGCCTCTTGCCAAATTGCACAACTGGTTGCTGATCACGCTTACTGCAATGCTATCCATTTCTAGATGGATTTTCTCTACCTCGAGCATCACTTTGCAGTCCACTTCCTATTTTCCCATAAGTCAAACCACATACGTTAACATTGCATCATTGATCAGTCTACCATGATTTTACGCTGATCACACACGGCAACGTTTCTCACTGCCAATCACACATGGCCACGATTTTACGCTCGTCCTACCACTGATCATTCACCGCAATGTCACATTCTAGTGCCCATAAGACATTCGGACACCCATTCCACCATGGCATACCGCCATTAATCACACACCTGCATAGCTTAAGTTGATCCTCATGGCAACTTCTCATTACCGATCAACTTACCATGCTAGCACTACCTGGGAAGCACCCATTTGGCCCACCTTGCCAACTTCGACCATTTCATACATGGTCTTCTTCCTTAACTAGTTGACCCTCATTTATCGATACGATTAGGCAAAATCGACATACCTAACACCATGCCAGGCTATCACACATTTCAATCCTGTGCACTACTCGAGTTCACATCGAGCTTGGCGACGCATGCACCATTTTAATCTCTCCTCGAGCTTAAGCATGCTCGGGCCACAACCTTCTCCCAACTAGGAGTTCTTCGCATTAAGCACACAACGATACTTACTAGCCGATATCACATGCTAGTAGGGTCTCATACCCATACCCATACTAGGGAACTCTTCACTGAGCAACCCCTCTTCAATTCTTCACCCCATTTCAACTTTTACAATCATGTTCCCATGCTAGGCCTTACCTTGGCTATTTACCCTACCACAAGTCCAGGATCATACCATTGTGTGCGCATAAGGTCGTGGAACCATTAATCAGCCCTCGTCATCACCCACGTGTTGGAAATGTATGCCCTAAAGACACGTTTTGTTTAATTTATGGTAATGATGTTTCTTTTAGTCAGTTTATGGAACATATATTATTTGCATTTAATTGTTGGAAAAGTGTCCATACTATTAAGTAAGTGATTCATGTGATGGGTCATTCTTCACAGTTAGGCATGAATCATGGGTACTTAATAAGCAAGAAAATATTGCTCTTGATCTTTTGATAGAACTGGGCATTCTATCATGATAAGATCATTGTGCAATAGATCCTAATGGAGGATGGCTTGCCTTAGCCAGTAAACAATCTGTTTACTCTAATTGTACAAGCGCATTTGGAATGCGTAGAGTGGACCTGTGATAGAAGCTAATGACAAAGTACTAATTATCATGGAGCTAGTCTATCACTGCTACTACGTGGACGAGTACTCTAATACTTGAGTATTAGTTGGTGGTCTAGTGAACCTAGAGCTATATTCTTAGATTCACTATAGGTGAGGTTTATCAAAGATCAATAACCTTGTGAGTTGGGAGTATGGTTTCTAATTAGCTAAGACAGACTAATACAAGATAGTTTCTGTGATTCACCCCCTTGTGATTGTCCAAGAATAATCAAATAATCCATGGCCCTGGGAACGTGACTTAAGAGTGTGTGCTTCTGGGTAGCTATCAGTGATAAGCAAGTACATTCGAGTAGTCACAGATTATTGGACTAGTGATCTAAGGATGGTAGAAATCATTTAGAGAGGTGTTAGTACATTATTCCTTTCTAAATGATGGGTGTTACGCAGAGGGGTATTTTCGTCATTACACTAGTAGGTCAAAGACATTGCACATGCAAAATTATTCGTGGGGTCAGTGTTACCATATGATGATAGTTGGAACACTTAGAATGACAAAATATAGCTACTGGGTAGCAGGGGTATTTTGGTCATTTTAGTAGCCATGAATAATTTGTCTTTTGGTCCCCGAGGTAACTCGATATAACTCATGTATTATTTAATACATTTGGCTTGTTGGGTGAATTACATTGAGAGAGAATTATTTTATTCAGAATGGTCCATAATTAATTGGGCTAGAATAAAATAATAGTTCATTGGTTTTTTTTAATTAATTAATTGGGCTAACCCAATTAGAAAATTAATTAAATGAACTTGGCCTACTAGGGTTTGGCCAACTAGGGTTTTAACCCTAGGGTTCTCCCTCTATATATTCTCTCCTTGGTTGTTTTTCACCTAAGGTTTTTTTTACTCTTCTTCACCAAAAGAGAGGCCAAGAGTTCTTGAGTCATACCTTGGAAGATCAAGAGAACATTCAAGTTCTGATGTGAAGGAGCCGAAGGATTGCAGGACAGCCGTCATCTCCACCACGCGAAGAAGCTCCCGCCCCTCCTCCTCCTGTCGCTTCATTCCGTCCGGTGATCCGAAGGAAAAGTAAGTTTCCTAGATTCTAATCAATACGAGGAAAGTTTTTTAAAAGAAAAAAGCGCTTCCGTTGCATGCTATGTATCCTCGTGATGGTCCTTCACCACGGTGCGTGGCATAAATGGTTGGCTTATTACCATCTGCACAATCACTTATGCATCGACCTGTAGGATGACTTGTGCCTTTGGTCCACACCACAACAAGCTATCATGGTTACACCCCCACTCTTATAGCGGTCTTCTAGCCAAATTTTTCTTGCCCAGCTTCAATTTCATTGGGACTTTTCAAATCTCCCCATTTCTCAATAGGGCCTCTTACCCTAGAGACACGAAACTTTCAGCCATCCTATTTCAAGTTCATTCTCAATCCTTATTAGACACCTGATTTAAACCATGCATAATGGTTCCCCTTGTTCTCCTCGGCAAGGACAACACTATTGCAACAACGAATTTCCCCCCACGGTCATTGCATCTCAAATTTCACAAGCACCAGCCTTCATGACCATTCACACTCGGCTTCGAGGTCTTAGCATGCACCATGGTTACCTTTAACCTACTGACAACCTCTTTTCCCTGACAGCAACGATGACACCACCATGTCATCCCCATAGATTCGCTGCCCCCTGAATCTCACTGGTCATCGCAACCAGCACGACCCCACTCTTAGGCTGCTTTCCACAAATCACTTTGCTATATTTATAACAGCTAGCTAAATCCCTGAGAGACTCTAGCTTCTCCTGGATTTCTTATACACTTTGCTACAGCTAGCTCACACCTCTCGGTGAGCAACCACATGGCTCTAACACCACAACAGCTTCACTAGCCGATTTCTTTTCACAACCATTAACCTTAGACACGACGTTAATTCTCATCAATTGCCCACACTCCAAGGCATCCCTTCAACTGCATCACTCACAGCCATTTGATGATTTCCTCACATCAATACCATTTCTGGAAACCAATCTCGTCCCATAAGCTCTTCCTTCGAGCTTCCGTTACACATTGGCAACATTTTAAATTTGTCCTTATCTTCCATCTAACCAACTTGATTTAATCTAGCCGGATCGCTCGGCTCACAACTCACACAACCTTCCTCTAGGCACTGCACTTGCAATCATCGACTATCGCTTCGATTTAAACTCCATCCACTGGAAACCACCCTTGCCACTCATGTGGAATTCACACTTCCACTTGTTGCCGTAGGACTCACCTTCCTACTCAGGCACTTGCCATTTCGCTGGCTTTTCCCTAGGTGATCTTCCCTGATAAAGTTGTAGCGCCTTAGGAAGTTTATCTCACACTATTGCCTCATGCGCAACTTTTCTTGGGAGAACATCTCAAGTTCTACCCTAACCACAATTCAACACTACTATTGATAGCTCTCATTTCAAAGCCACACTCCTTTGAGTGGCACAATTCTGCCTTGACCAACCGTCTTTTATCCCCTTGGATCTCTTTTGCACAATCAGCCTGGTTTAATCACCAGGACCCGCTGAACCTTTATACTAAAGGCATGCACGGTACCAACAAGGCTTTACCTCACTGCCCTCGAGCCTCACACTCCATTATTGCCATCAGGTGCTACCACCTGACAATTTCTTGTGTGTCATCAACTGGAAACCCTTTCAGTGCCACATGAGGACACTTCCTCAATCACATCGACACAACCAAGACTAACCCAGTCTGTGCAATTGCGCACCTTCACGAATTTCAAATCGTGCCTTAGCCATGCGTTCAGCCTACCACATCTCACATCACTGGATTAGAGATCACTTTATCTGAAACCTCCACATGCTTCAATTTCCCCATCTCATCGTTGGCTTTCACCTCGTAAGTCTCATCCTCCACGGCACTTACATATCATTCTGGAGCCATTTACCGACTTTACCAATCAATCCCATCTTCATGCATTACTGCAAGATCATACTGGGTCCATCATCCCAATTTACCAAACCAACTTCGATCAAATTTTTAACCACAACTGCGTTAGCATCCTTTAGCAAGGAGCATCGCCACACCTCTTGTTATCACACCACAAGATATCACTTCCTCGATTCACAAACCTTCTTGCAGCCTTGACACCAAAGCACTACCACCATACTTCAACCCTTACGGAATTTTAGGTCTGGCTCAAGCATAACCTACAGCATACCCCAGGTCTTCGGCATCTAATCGTCTCCACTACAGACAGGTTACTCCACGTGGAGGGCTGCAGTCCCTCCTGTGGACTAACCGTCTGCATCTAGTGGTCCCTAGCATTAGACCCGTCACTGATAGGCATCAACCGTAGCATTATTCCCACGCTAGACCCGTTTCTTTTCCCCAGGTTTCTTTCTCAAAATGTCTCATAGATCTTTAGTCCCTGACCATCTGCATAGTCACTGTGTTACCCTGTGCTTTAGGCGCGCCAACACCTGGTCACCATCATCGTGTCACTCCCATACATTGGCCCAACACTGGTTCCCCATCGTGTTGCCCTATGCTTCAGAGAGTCAACACCCAATCACGTGCCACTCCCATACACTGGCCCAACACTGGTTCCCCATCGTGTTGCCCTGTGCTTCAGAAAGTCAACACCTAATCATTTTAACTGTGTTGTCCCTTACACTGACCCAATAACAGTTTCCTACAGCATGGCTCAGGTCCCACTCTGATCTGCTTCGTACCCTGTATTGTGACTACCTCGCCATGCTCGCAGCCACTATTCTTACTAGGCGTCCTACTCGACAACAACCTATCGGATCATTATCGCGTTCCACGTTTCCTCCTTAGGACTACTCTAGATGTCCTATCCCGCACAGAAGATTTTCGGTCTCCCCTGACCAATTTCCTAAGGTGCTGCTCCACATCTTCGGCATCTGACCGTCACTTGCAGTTCACTAAATTGCTCAGGCCCATGGGCCACTTGCCCTCAACGCGAGCCAACTCATTAGTCCTCTGCCACACGGTCCATAGCATCAGATCCGTCACATCGAGCCTTGCACCCATAGCATCAAGCTACTTAAAGCCTCCCTGAGCTTCGATGGCTCCGCCACCATATTACCAAAGCCATCTTACTTGGTTATCCTTTCCTTGACAACCTCAAGCTCATACCATAAACCTCGCTCCTCAGGACTCTACATCTCTTACTGCTTAAGAGACTCTCAAACCATTTCACCTCTTGAGGCCTCATGATCTTACCCCACAAGATCATACCTCACGGGTCTCTCTCAATATTTGAAAGCTCCAACTTTCCATGACAATGGATCCCAATCCATCATGATTCATTCGCCACCCAGCTCATCCTAGATCTTGATTATCATAGATCTCGCAACCCACAATCAACATGCTGAGCCCATCTCGGCTCTGGCACCCATAACCACGGAGCACCAACCAGTACCTTCTAGGTAAATTGAGACCTCTCGTCTCTCCTTACACACTCATGCACACATTCAGTCACTACGCCCGGCCTCGCTCAGCTTCCATGATTTGAATATAAAATTTGGGGCTTCCACATTGCTCACCATGCCCCTGCCTACTTGGCATCCAAAGTTGGCATTTCTTGTGCCCACATAGCCCACGGATATCCTGTTGCCACAATTCATAACCTTTGGCCCACACACCGTTCAGACCCTTCATTGGGTGACCTCCTCGTCTCCCATCAAGGGTTTCATAACCTTAGGCGTCATCTCGACCCTAGGCATCATAATGAGGGTCTATTCACCTCTCATCTCTTGACTTTAGGCGTCCCACCTGACCCCAAGCGTTAATGAGAGTTTAAATTGGCCCCTCATCCATCATTCACAGGAACGGTCACTTGGCCTTTCTCAACCAGGACTTCCAATCCCATGGCTCTAACGCGCATATCTACACATGCCCAACTCCTTTATCCCAAATCTGGATCCCCTTGGATTCCAACTTGACTCACTTGGGATTTCCATCTCACACAAACACCTGCTAGGGTCCATTTTCCAATACCTATCCTTTCTTAGGATATATCCCGTTTCATCATGAAATCAACTAGGGTCCACTCATACCCTAGACACGTCCCCTCCAGGATCGTCATAACGATACCATCACATGGCACCATATGTATCCCTCATGCATAACGCACACCCGACTCCCTTCGGAGTCTTTCCGCAAGTTAACCACATCATGCCTACCCTGGCCACGACTGGCATATACCTCACATGCTCGCTCCGCCTAGAGCCTCTTTACAAGGAACTTTAGCTTACTCCCTTCTCGGAGTTCGTCACGCAACCTGGACGACTTCTTTCTTTGGGTCTCAAGCTAATTTCAACCTTAGCTCACCTTAGCTCAAGCACACTACCCTTAGCACACCACCTATGGAAACCACTCCATTTCCTTATGCCTGCTTGATTATCTCCCCCAACATAGGGGTGCTCCGCTAATCCCTTCCCGGATTAGATATACTTCGGGCTCTCCTTGTCCCATCATGATTCTTATCATAACTCGGCTTTGTGTCCCCACACAAGCCTCAACACTTCAATAGCAAGGAACTCTTATCCTTAAAATACCTCATGAACCTCCAAATTCTGATATTCGGGTCCTCGATACCAATACCCACACTTGGGCATTTGACCCTTCATTGCTCATCCCGTATATCTCTTCCAGAATATCATCTCAAACCATGATATTTTCCTATTCCTATAGCAGGAATATCCGAGCCTTCCATTCACATTGCCATAAACCTCAATGCCCGGACCCAACTCCTAGGGTCCTCGGTCACTTATGGTCCTAATCCCAAGGCCTTCCGATTAACCTTCGACCACATTTCTCCAAGTATCTTCCACTTGATGCTCCAACCACGGTCTGATACAAAACTGTAACGCCCCGCTCCCACTTACGGGTGTTACTCGTGAACAATTACCCAAACTGTCCACCTGCCCGGCCTTCAGTGAAGGGTAGACCATGTTTCAAGATGAAACGCCCTAGGTGGGAACTAGGCTCGTCTCTCCCTTCCCTCATCCCCAAGATTCATTAACGGAAATGGGCTTTAACCCCACCGCGTTGGCTAAATAGGAAATCTTATTCAGACGCCCAAACGCCATTTTCTCAATTATTTTAAATTCTTTTCTCGACCAAGAATTTTACCGGGCTCCAAAAATTTACCATTAAAATCAATTCATTGATTTATTACAAATTTTGGAGGAAAACTCATAAATTTCAATTTTTCCAAAATTTCGGCATTATTCTCCAAAATGCCCGAAAAATCCCTTTATTTTTAAAATTTCCTTTAGGGCCCGAAATCAATTTAGAAATGGCCCAAAAACCCCAATTTTCCAATTTTTTTTAAAAAAATTGGCCGGTGGGGCCTGCTGGCCCGAGCGGGGCCTCACTAGATGCTAGCCGCGCTTGCCGCCGGTGGCTTCCCGCGCGCGCGCCTAGCCACCCCCGCGCGCCCGCTTGCGTGTGCACGTGCCCGCCTGGGTGCGCCTAGGGCTGCTGCCAGCAGCCCCCTGCTACTATATTTTTTTTTCTTGGCCAATTAAACCCCAATTTTCCAAAAATTATAATGAATAAATAAAGTTCACTTTCCTTCCATTTTAGCCTCTTTTTCTCTGAAATTAAGGCTTAAATCATGCTCTTGATGCTTCCATAAGATACATCAAACACCCACTATTTTCCAACAAACTCTTATGATTTAACTTGTTGGTGTTTCTCACAACACACACCAAAATGAGACCTTCCCTCTACCTAGGCTTCAACATACCATAAGCCCATGTCTCATTTCAAATCAAATCAAACACTACAAAAATGGAATACACCCATAACTTTAGGCTTAAAAGAAAAGCCATTACCAACTGATCGGGGCTGTCGAACACTGATAGATTCGATGAATAATGATTCGAATTTGCAATAGGTGTGCAACCCAAAGTCGTCTCCCAACGAACCTCAAACGGATCTGTCAAAACAAGGCTAAACGGGGGGGGAAGGTTTTTGATGGAAAACAGAAAACAAAATAAGCAAGAACACTATAAATCGAGATGCAATCAGTTGCAAACCAACCTTCTATCCCAGTTTTCATCGCCTTCTCAATAAACAATTTGTTTAGTTTTAATCCTCAAATTGAAAATCAGAAAAATCCTTTAACAACTGCCAAAGATTGGAAAGAAAACCAATAAACAGATTTCAGAAACCTCTTAGTTCAATCTATCAGTTTTGATTCCCCTTATTGCACAGATTCGAGACTGATTGAAATACCATCCAAACAGGTTGTTCTTTCTTCCAGTTAAAGCCTCAACCGAGCACAAAAACCTTGGATTCTCAAACAAAGAAAATGCATGCATTCATCCAACCGGTATCAACACATACATAGATTTAAGAGAGAACGGAAACAAGAGAACAACAAAGTTAAAACTAAAAAAATAGATTTCCATTAAAACCAAAGACTCAAACCGGGAACAAGGATGGTATTGCAACTGATTACAGAATCCTTAGCCTTCCATCTTGACAAGAACAATGGAGAGAAGGAAATTCAGCTACTGTTCACACCCTTCAAAAAGAATACTTTTTAATGGCCTCTTAAGGTGCTTAAGTAGAGCTTAAGGAGGAAACCCTAGGTTACTACAACTTCACAGCCCATTTAGGATTGGTTAACGTGCGTTATGGGCTTCGGCCTCTTCATAATAATTGTAGATCAGGAAGAGTAGATGAATTTGGGTTTTGAATCACTTGATTTGGATATCGGACGCCCAAGATATGGCCTTTTAAAGAATCAGCATCTGTGCAGCTTTCCTAATTCGACCCAACTTCCTAGCCCCAAATTTGAAGCGCTGTTTGAAGGCCCAAACAAACTCAGATTTGGACAAACCATACCATTCCAGAAAGTCCAAGAAGTCCTCTACAGTATCTCTGAAGACATCATCTTCATTTTGGAATTTTATCTTGGCCAAAATACTGAAGGAAGTGCAGGAGGTTAAATCTGCTAAAATTGTCCTTACTTCTCTATCTCCAATTTCCAAGATATCTCATTGCCATCAAGACGTCTCATGCCCCATCTCATGCTCCCATAGCCCTAAACCTGGAAAAATAAAATAAAATAGTGTGAAGCCTAATTCCTATAAAATAAAATGAAATAAAATCAAGATGAATAAAATGACACAACTAATGTGCAAAAAGACTAAATATGAGGGCTAAATAATATGAAAATATGTGCTCTATCAAATTCCCCCACACTTGGACTTTTGCACTCCTGGGCAAAACACTAAACACTTACATTCACTCTTTCAAACAAAAAGGATGCAAAGAATGCAAAATGAGAGGCATGACAAGTTTTATAGGAATTCAACACTTCAAAGATTATCTTTCTTACACTTCCCAAACAAACAAGTAGCATGGCAATTTTGCTTGGCAAGGCGAGTCAAAATAAGCAGACCCTCATAGAATAAGAACATGCTTTCAAGTTCCTCAAATGCTATGCCCAACTCCACCCAATCATAATTCCACTACCAGATATGCTCATCTTCTAAATCTCCACTCTCAGTGCTTTATGCATGCAAATCAAAAGGACTTTTATTCATGGCTCAAACATGGTAAGAAAAAAGGGATAGGAAGATAACAATGAAAAGTAAACTTTAGGAAGAAAGAAAACATTCAAGACAATCCCAAGATCAATGAAGAACTATTAAGCAAGCAGAAAATAGAACCTCTTTTTTTTTCTCTTTTTTTTTCGCTTGCTGGGTGCGTTTTATGCTCCATCCCACCTTGGTGAGTGCGTTTTATGCTCCATCTCACCTTGGCCTTTGGCCTTTCTATCTATTTTTTCTTCTTTTGATTCCAAAGGACTTGCTTAATTTTTTTTTTTTAATCAAGGGATGCAATGAATGTTCTTCAACCTAAAGAAGGGAAAATATCACTCTTTTTTTTTTTTTTTTTTAGGTATGACAAGTAAAATGAAAGAATGCCTTAATCATCTTTTCACATGCATGAGCACTGATAACTTCAATAAAGATTCAAAACAAGCTCTGGAGTGATACCCATAATTAGTGGATGCAGGCATAGCATAAGAAAGGACAAGAACATGCACAAATATCCCCACAAAGACTGCCTCAATCAACTCACCAAGCCAAACTCATTTCAAATTTCCTTGAAAGCCCAAAAAGATAAGATCAACTTTCTAATCATGCCAAATTCTTTCAAACTCAATTTGCCTCATTTTGTAATTTTTTTATTATTTTTTTTATTTTATATATATATATTTTTTTGTAAATTCAATTTTCTAAAACTCCTCCCCCCACACTTAAACCTTACATTGTCCTCAATGTAACCATGCAGCAAGAATCAGGTATAGGACAAGTAAAAAAAATGAGAGAGAAACAACCTGATTTTTGTCAATTATAGGCGGTGTTAAGGAGATGCAGC
Organism: Diospyros kaki; assembly: GCA_036245055.1. NCBI lineage: Eukaryota > Viridiplantae > Streptophyta > Magnoliopsida > Ericales > Ebenaceae > Diospyros > Diospyros kaki. The sequence continues at coordinate 24,463,252 of BSEG01000006.1, read as the reverse complement.
TCCTTCATAGTATGCTCCTGAAAGCTCTCGTAGAATGGCTTAAGCCGCTGCCCGTTGACTGTGAATCGCCTTGTGGTTGACTCATCCATAAGCTCAACTGCACCATAAGGAAAAACATGAGTAACCACAAAAGGACCAATCCAACGAGAACGCAACTTACCTGGCATTAGTTTTAGACGAGAATTGTATAGGAGGACTTTCTGGCCAACTTCGAACTCTTTCTTGTTGATCAATTTGTCATGAGCAGCCTTAGTTTTTTCCTTATAAATTCTGGAGTTCTCGTATGCTGCCAATATCAATTCCTCAAGCTCTTGCAATTGAAGCTTTCGTTGGGAACCAGCCTCTGTCATGTCCATGTTACATTGCTTTACCGCCCAATAGGCCTTATGCTCGATCTCTACCGGCAGATGACATGCTTTTCCAAAGACCAGTCGATATGGGGACATGCCAATAGGAGTCTTATAGGCCGTGCGGTAGGCCCAAAGTGCATCTTCCAACCTTTTACTCCAGTCTTTCCTGTTGGGCTAGACTGTCTTCTCTAGAATATGCTTGATCTCTCTATTTAAAACCTCAGCCTGCCCATTGGTCTGTGGATGGTAGGGCGTCGCCACTTTATGTAAAACTCCATACTTTCGGAGTATGGATTGCATCGTTTTGTTGCAGAAGTGGGATCCTTGATCACTGATGATGGCCTTGGGAATGCCAAACCTGCAGAAAACATGAGATCTAACAAAATCTGCAACCACAGAAGAATCATCAGTCCTGGTGGCTTTAGCTTCCACCCATTTCGAATCATAATCCATAGCCAAAAGAATGTACACAAAACCAAAAGAGACAGGAAAAGGACCTATGAAATCAATACCCCAAACATCAAAGATCTCACAAAATAGTAAGGGTTGCTGAGGCATTTCATTCCTACGTGATATTGATCCTGTGTGCTGGCAATATGTGCAATTCTTACAAAATGTATGAGCATCTCGAAAAAGGGATGACCAATATAAACCTGAGTCTAGGACCTTTCTAGCTGTGCGTTGAGGACCAAAGTGACCACCACATCCAAGTGAATGACAGAAATGCAAGACTGAAGCAAACTCAATATCAGGCACACATCTCCTAAGGACTTGGTCACTACACATGCGCCATAGATATTGTAGACACCCCCTTTCAGACCAAGGGAGGTGCTACATGAAATAAGGAATAAACGAATGATAAACAAATAATAATACTCTCATAGATACTAAAAATATAAATCTCAACATGCTAAACGCAAACTCGAACTATACTCAATGTACTAGTCCCCAACTGGACAACATCAAATATAAATATCCCTCATAAAATAAAAGACAATTGCGGAAATAAATAACTAAATGTCAAATGACCAAAAGACCAAATGACCCAGACATCCTTCAGGTTTGAGTGGCCTCCACGTACACAATCTAATGCATCCCACTGCTAGAACCCACCTCGGGAACTCTCTCGCCGCTACCTGGAATGGTGAAGAATACAAGGTGAGTCACAAGACTCAGCAAGCAATAGGCATGAAAGAAATGATAGGCTGACTCAAAGAAATCTCGAACTCATTAAAAATAACTCATCTCAATACCACAAGGTAACCCGATATAAACTAAGGGAAAACTAACCTCATAACTGAGGGGTATCTTAACTCTTCTTATAATCGAACTCATTAATGAAAGTTTGATATATTTGGATAAGCTGTTATGGTTGCACATGTTCTCATATGATGATGCTCAGAATGAATATATCTCATGCAGGTATGCACATACTAGCCTGACGGCCCACATAAATCTCAATGCACCTTAAATGCAACTCAAGGCACAAAGACATAAATATAAACTCATACCTGCCTGTGGCTGAACCTGCAACCAAAAGAAATAAGCACATATACTCACTAGGGTTTAAAACCCCTACTCCATAATAAGGAGCGTAAATAATTATCTCGCTAGGGCCGTACGATGCCCCTAATTACCGGTAATCGAAGATCTCAAAATGAGCTCAAGGGATCCCATCGCAGACTAAGCCACCTCAATGCAACAATGCACAAATAGTATGCTAGCACACAATATGTAGTGCTCCACAATATTTACAATGCTTAATGCTCACACATCATGAATGCACATAACTCATAACATATCTCAACACAATCTCATACAATGCATGTGTTTTAATTCTCAATGTATTGGAGACTTGACACCTTGGAATGATTATATAAAAATATGGAATCTCTAACTCTTATCTCAATTTAGTTACTACTCTTCAACCAAGGCAATTAACTTAGCACTTATTGATCTTGAAAAGCCATATTAAACTCTAATTACAAGTCTTAAGGATTTTAAAACATTAAAATCCTTGAATATTTGATAAATTATTTTGAGGCAACCAATATTAGATCTCTTAAGAAATAATATGGAGTAATGGATCCAATAATGTTTATTTCTCGGTGCTACAGTGATTGCTACAGTAATCAGTTACAATAATCGCTACAGTGCAACCGCTACAGTATCGCTGCTACAGTAATCGCTGCTGCCATTAACGTCTTTCTGTAACTTTTTTCTACATCTCATTATGCAGATACATATATATATATATATATAAATCTATAAATCAGTGAGAAGATATTAATATAGAAACAGAGGCTATTTGGATAAATATGGGCAGATTTCTTCTGGATACGTTATGGCAGTCTCCAATCCAATACAGCTGCTTGGTTTTATATATATATATATATAACAGTGAGAAACTCTTAAACAGGGACTGCTATATATGAAATATATTAGAGATTTCATCTTATGAATTTGGGTAGCATTATTTGGAAGCACATATTCAGGTAGCATGATTTTTTGGACAGATTTACACATCACTGTTACATTCATCTGCAACCCGTTAGATATATAAATATACACACACATATATATATATATATATCAATGAGAGGCTATTCAAATATGGGTGAGAGGCGTTTGGGTATCATATTCTGATTTCATAAACAAGGGCTACAAAAGAGCAAAAGGCTCATTCGAATGTGCTGAAACTTATTTGGATTGGTTATCTTCATCCTCCTCAAGCTCTTACGTACAGGGAATTATGTCTAAATATGTATATATATATATATACTTCAACACCTATCAATGCCTACACCATTCCGAAGGAGTTATGGGAAAACAAATCCCAATTGCTATGAAACAGTTTCAAGAATGACTCAAGAATTGTCTAGAGGGGATGGTTCAAGATTTCTTACTGGGCTTCTATATATATGCGTATATCTATATTGCAAGACTTACAATGAACCCAAACTTGCAACAGGGGAGAGAAAAGAATAATAGTTATATGACTCAGTGAGGAGAAAGACTTGCATCAAAGTGAAGAACTTAGGAAAGGAATTATGTAAAGAACTTGCATAAAAAAAAAAGATAGCAGGATGCTTGCCTCGATTTTTCTACCGCAACGTGAAGCTCTATTAAGTTTTTGCAAAGCCTTCTTTCCCCTTCCAACTCTCTGCTTTCTTGTTCGGCATGAGAGAAAAAACTCAACTTATGATAGTATATATAATGGGAAAACCCTACCTGAATAATTCCACTTTAATAATAACTCTCCTAATTTCTCTTTAATTAAATCCCTTAATTCCCTTAATTTACTCCAATTAAATTCTTCCAAAATTACCCTCACTTATTTATTCCAATTTCTCCCTAAATAAAATAAAATCTTTATTCTACTAAAATCCTAAAATTCCAAATAATGATATTCATGCTTTCTTTAAAAATTTAAAATACCCATAAATATTTCCCTTGGCTAAAATCATATTAATTTGCTAAAAATTTAAATTCTCAGCATTTCCAAGACCTCAAAATATTTAATTCACTCGAAATTTCTTAGGTCCTCTTACGGGTCACTACAGATATGGATCATCCCATACATAGTACTTGGCCTGACTTTTAAATTTACTTAGCTGATCTCTCTTAAGAATGGCAGGGATATCAGATGCAGCTAGAAAATTAATAATGTCAGCATACCAGGGCTCAGTACTATGTAAGTGATAGAGTAACTCATCTAGGAAGTCATCTTTGATAGGCTGACAGTCCATGGTGGTGGCATCTAAAGAGGAAGGAAGCCTGCTCAAATGATCAGCCACAAGATTCTCAACTCCACTCTTGTCTTTGATCTCAACATTGAACTCTTGAAGTAGGAGCATCCACCGTATCAACCTGGGTTTGGCGTCGTGCTTCTTCAAGAGATATTTCAAAGCTGCATGATCAGAAAACACGACAACATTAGAACCCAGGAGATAAGAGCGAAATTTATCTAAAGCAAACACAATAGCAAGAAGCTCCTTTTCAGTAGTGGTGTAGTTTGCTTGGACGTTGTCCAGAGTGCGCGAGGCATAAGCAATGACGTGTGACTTCTTCTCCACTCGTTGTGAAAGGACGGCACCAACTGCATAATTGGAAGCATCACACATGAGCTCGAATGGCAAGTCCCAGTTGGGTGGCTGGATGATGGGTGGAGAAGTCAAGCGCCTCTTGAGCTCCTCAAAGGCCATCTTGCAAGACTCATCAAATTTGAATTCCACATCCTTTTGAAGCAGGTTGGACATTGGAAGGGCAATCTTGCTGAAGTCCTGGATGAATCTCCTGTAGAATCCTGCATGTCCAAGGAAAGAACGTACCTCCCGCACAGACGCGGGGTAAGGAAAAGAAGAAATGATATCGACCTTGGACTTATCAACCTCTATACCCCTCTTGGACACAACATGACCCAAAACAATCCCCTGCTCAACCATGAAATGACATTTTTCAAAATTTAGGACAAGATTCTTCTCAACACATCTCTCCAGGACTCTACCCAAACTGATTAGACACTCATCAAAGGAGGTCCCATAAACAGAAAAGTCATCCATGAAAACTTCCATGCAATGCTCAAGTAAATCTGAAAATATACTCACCATGCATCGCTGGAACGTACCTGGGGCATTACATAGACCAAATGGCATCCTCCGGTATGCAAAAGTGCCAAAGGGGCAGGTGAAGGTGGTCTTCTCCTGATCCTCCGGTGCTATGCAAATCTGAAAATAACCAGAAAAACCATCAAGAAAGCAGTAATGGGACTTTTCGGCTAACCTTTCTAGCATCTGATCAATGAATGGGAGTGGGAAATGATCCTTCCTGGTAGCTTGGTTGAGACTCCTATAGTCAATGCAGACTCTCTAGCTGTTCTGCACTCGCAAGGGTACTAGCTCATTCTTCTCATTGGCTACCACTGTGAATCCTGTCTTCTTCGGAACTACCTGCACTGGACTCACCCATTTGCTATCAGAGATAGGATAAATAATGTCAGCCGAAAGTAGTTTACTTACCTCTTTCTTGACCACATCTAGAATGGTGGGATTAAGTCTCCTTTGGGGCTGTCTCACTGGTCGAGCTCCTTCCTCTAAATGAATCCTGTGCATGCATAAGGAAGGGGATATACCGGGAATGTCTGCAAGTGACCAACCTATGGCTCTCTTATGTTGCTTCAACAGATTCAGCAACTTCTCCTCTTGGTCAGGCTGAAGGTTGTCGGCGATGATCACGGGTAGCTTGTCTCCATCTGCCAAGTAGGCGTACTTCAGATTCTCGGGCAGGGGCTTACACTCCAAGGTGGGTGGATGTTGAATTGAAGGCACCAGTCTACTTATGTTGCCACCTACCTGCACTACATTCTCAACAACAGAAACTTCCTCTATGGGAGGCACATGAGAATCGATATAGTATGAGAAGGTGCACTCTCAACAATACTCAAAAACTCATCTATTTCAGAACAAACACTACACTTACTGAGTCCGTCATGACACTGAGGGCAATGCATATCATCAGGAAAATTATGGATGGTGGGGAATTCAGACTCAAGATTATACAACTCAACACATGCTTTCTCCACCATTAAGTCAATAAAGTTAACATGCAAGGCAGAATGATCTTCTAAGGGATACTTCATGGCATCAATGATATTGAATTGAATGGTGTTACCAACGAACTCCATAGATAAAGTACCTTCATACACATTAATTATTGTCCTTGCAGTTTTCAAGAAGGGTCTACCTAGAATAAGTGGTGCGTGTCCGGGTGTGTGATCATCCTCCATATTCAAAACATAAAAGTCAGCAGGGAATATAAAATCCTTTAGCTTCACTAATACATCCTCTAATACTCCCTCAGGGTATGTTGTGCTACTATTTGCCAACTAGACCACCACTCCTGTAGATGTCAATGTGCCTGCACCTGCCTGCAAAGAAGAATACACAGATTTAGGCATCACATTAATAGAGGCTCCTAAATCCAACATAGCATTATGAAATTGTAAATTTCCAATAGTGCAAGGAATGGTGAAAGTCCCTGGATCTTTGCATTTCTGAGGCATGGCAGGTTGAATCAATGCTGACACATTTCTTCCCAAGTTGATTTTTTCATTTCCTTTCAGTTTCCTTTTGTGGGTGCACAAGTCTTTGAGAAACTTGGCATACTTGGGAATCTGTCTGATGGCCTCCAAGAGTGGCATGTTCACCTCAACTTTTTTGAAAGTCTCCATGATCTCATTGTCCAACTCAGCTTCTGCCCTCTTTTTATTTTAGTGGCTCAGTGAGGAAATGGTAGTGGATGGTTGTAAGAAGTCTCTCCTCTATCTTGATCAATGGTGGTGGGCTACTTGTCCTTTTGAATGGGAGGAGGCTGATCTTCCTTTTGGCTTTCTTGTTGCTGCCCAAATTCTGGTTGTGGAGAGGGTGGGTTGCTTAACTCCTTGCCACTGCGGAGAACGATAGCACTTACATTGCCCCTTGGATTTGAAACTGGCTGTGAAGGTAACTGACCCGAACCTTGACTCCGTAGCTCACTGATGTTGGTTGCCAGCTGTCCAATCTGTGTCTCCAAATTTTGTATGGCAGTGTCAATCCTTTGCTGAAACTGGAGATTATTGGCAACGAGCTGCTTCATGATATCTTCCAAGCTTGATTCGGATTTAGGTACTGGTTGCGGTTGCTTCATTGGTTGACTTAGTCTTTGTGCATTGAATCTGTGCTGCTGAGGTTGCTGTTGCTGTGGCAGGAATGGCTGGTTGGAAGGACCTCCATACCTCAAGTTCAGATGATCTCTCCACCCTGGATTATAGGTGGTAGCATATGGATCATATCTGTGTTGTTGTGGCTGCTGATGCTGTGGCTGGAAGGGTCTTCCTAGAAAAATGCCAGCACAGGCTTCTGTATTCTCCTGCAGTTGAGGACATTGGTCAATACCATGGGAGGATAATGAACAAATACCACATACCTGCTGAGATTGGGACTGTCCTTTATCAAGGGCTAGCTGTCTGACCATGGAGGTCAATTCCTCCAGTTTGTTCTCTATCCTCTGTTGGTCATTGATGGCAGCAACACCAATCTCATTGGCCTGTCTCATGGGAGTGGCTGACCTGGTACCAAACTGTTGGGCATTCTGTGCCATCTTGGAGATTAGCTCTTGAGCAGCTGCTGGTGTCTTTTCAGAGAGGGCTCCTCCACTAGCTGCATCCACCAAATACCTATCCATTGGAATAAGACCTTCATAGAAGTATTGGACTAGCAGCTGGTCACTGATTTGATGGTGTGGACAACTAGAACAGAGTTTCTTGAATCGCTCCCAATACTCATGTAATGTCTCCCCATGATTCTGCCTTATGCCATAAATTTCTTTCCAAATGGCGACTGTTCGGGATGCTGGAAAGAACTTCTCTAGAAAGATTCTTTTAAGCCCATCCCAACTTGTGATGGCAGCAGGTGGTAGGTAGTATAACCAATCCTTTGCAGCTCCATCCAATGAAAATGGGAAGGCCCTAAGTTTTATCTGCTCCTCATAACTCCTTGTGGCCTCATTGTGGAGCAGACAACATGGAATTCTTTGAGGTGCTTGTGCGGATCTTCACCTGCAAGGCCATGAAACTTGGGAAGCAAATGGATTAGCCCAGATTTCAATTCAAAGGTTGCATCTAATTGGGGATATTGAATGCATAAAGACTGGTAGTGCACATCAGGGGCAGCCAATTCTCTAATGGTTCTACCATCCAAATGACCATGATTTACATTATCTCCATTATTTCCATTCCGATTGTGTTCATTCACATTATCCGCCATTGTGCTTAAGTCAGGGATAGGTATAGAAACAGAAGTAATATCAGATGCAGTGGCAGAAGAGGCAGGAGGATTATCAGCTATCCTAAGCTCTAACTCTCTAGCCTTCCTTTGCTTCCTAAGGTTCCTTTCTATTTCAAGCTCTAGGTCAATTGGTATGTCCTTAGAGGACCTCGTCATGCACTAAAGATCAGCACAAAAACATACTCAAAACGACTCACAAAAAACAGCACACAAACTGGCCTATGCACACCAAAAATGCAAAAACGTAAGGCACATAAAATCTATCAATCAAGAAGCCCTAAGATGATTTTTTTTATGCAATTTTTCACAAAATTTCAACACAAGAACATTGAGGGACCTAAAAACACTAAAAACCACACAAAATCAGCCACTGAGAAACACAAAATGGCCCAAAAAGTGGTTTAAACGTTGGAATTTGGCCAAAAAAGGGTCGTGACTCTGAATCCTCACACCCCCATTTCTTTGGACACCAAAAATCAGCTCAATCGGAGCAAGTGGAAAAATGTGAACAGTAATTGGGAAACTAATTTTTCCTAAAACCGACTCCTATTTTGCCTCAAAAACCACTCTAAATGCAAGAAAACATCAAGGGAGGCATAAAGACATGAAAGAACATCAAGTAAGGATGAGAAAGGAAGAGGATAGAACCGATATCTTGATCTCAATCCTTAAATTTTGCTATCTGTCATGGAGGCTGTCAAAACTACTGAAATACTCTCTTGCACTTGGATGCAGCTTGCTGGTTTCACTACAAAACAGAGAATAAGAATTTTCTGTCAGTAGCTATTCCTGAAGGCATGTTCACTTCTTGATTTATGGCATAAACTTGGTACGTGGCGTTGTATCTAGCAGTACCGAGTATGGTTAACTCGCTTTGGACCGGTAGCCTGCAACTAGCTAGTTTCCAACCTATATACCAAGTAGCAACCACAATTTCTGCTATTAGATTATCAAAACTATTTTTTTTTTTTAATCAGTCTTCTTTTTCACAGAAACGAGATTGGTTCCCCGGCAACGACGCCAAAATCTGATCGAGGCTGTCGAACACCGATAGATTAGATGAATAATGATTCGGATTTGCAATAGGGGTGCAACCCAAAGTCGTCTCCCAACGAACCTCAAACGGATCTGTCAAAACAAGGCTAAACGGGGGGGGGAAGGTTTTTGATGAAAAATAGAAAACAAAATAAGCAAGAACACAGTAAATCGAGATGCAATCAGTTGCAAACCAACCTTCTATCCCAGTTTTCATCGCCTTCTCAATAAACAATTTGTTTAGTTTTAATCCTCAAATCGAAAATCAGAAAAATCCTTTAACAACCGCCAAAGATTGGAAAGAAAACCAATAAACAGATTTCAGAAACCTCTTAGTTCAATCTATCAGTTTTGATTCCCCTTATTGCACAGATTCGAGACTGATTGAAATACCATCCAAACAGGTTGTCCTTTCTTCCAGTTAAAGCCTCAACCGAGCACAAAAACCTTGGATTCTCAAACAAAGACAATGCATGCATTCATCCAACCGGTATCAACACATACACAGATTTAAGAGAGAACAGAAACAAGAGAACAACAAAGTTAAAACTAAAAAAATAGATTTTCATTAAAACTAAAGACTCAAACCAGGAACAAGGATGGTATTGCAACTGCTTATAGAATCCTTAGCCTTCCATCTTGAAAAGAACAATGGAGAGAAGGAAAGTTGGCTACTGTTCACGCCCTTCAAAAAGAATACTTTTTAATGGCCTCTTAAGGTGCTTAAGTAGAGCTTAAGGAGGAAACCCTAGGTTACTGCAACTTCACAGCAGATTTAGGATAGGTTAACGTGCGTTCTGGGCTTCGGCCTCTTCATAAGAATTGTATATCAGGAAAAGTATATGAATTTGGGATTCTGAATCACTTAATTTGGATATTGGACGCCCAAGATATGGCCTTTTAAAAATCAGCGTCTGTGCAGCTATCCTAATTCGACCCAACTTCCTAGCCCAGACTTTGAAGCGCTGTTTGAAGGCCCAAACGAACTCGGATTTGGACAAACCATACCATTCCAGAAATCCCAAGAAGTTATCTACAGTATCTCTGAAGACATCATCTTCATTATGGAATTTTATCTTAGCCAAAATACTGAAGGAAGTACAGGAGGTTAAATCTGCTAAAATTGCCCTTACTTCTCTATCTCCAATTTCCAAGATATCTCATTGCCATCAAGACGTCTCATGCCCCATCTCATGCTCCCATAGCCCTAAACCTGGAAAAATAAAATAAAATAGTGTGAAGCCCAATTCCTATAAAATAAAATGAAATAAAATCAAGATGAATAAAATGACATAACTAATGTGCAAAAAGACTAAATATGAGGGCTAAATAATATGAAAATATGTGCTCTATCACTAACCAAATACATTACATAAATCAACACAACAACAAGGCTTCCATAAGCCATAACAAGCTCTTGGGTCTTCATTCCCATGCTTTCCCATGCCATTCCACCATTGCCATTATTTTACCATGCTTTCACAACCTACATGTGAGGATAAAAACCTCATGAGCTATTAAGCTCAATAAGGGTGCAATGCCGAATAAATATGAACATAACAAGATTATATGATGCCAAATGCATGCAAATGTGGCTAGGTTTCTTTGCCCTCACAACCCTCCAAGGTTGAGGCATCAATCTACCATTTCAACCATGTTCCCAAACAAACCTATGGCCATAAGTCACATGAACATAAAAGAACATGCAAATGCAACATATACATTTATGGAACATATTTACAACTTATTGCAAGGCCACCCTCCCATGGGGCCATCCCTTACCTCATTCTTCTCTTTGAATCTTTAAATCCTCCTTTTAAGAAAGCTTCCATCTTCATTTCTTTCCATTTAAGATGGCATTCCAAAATAAATTTACTTTGCAAACAAACATATTAAAATGGAGAGAAGAAAGAATAAGCTTACCTTGACTTCTTCTTCTTTTCTTCTCCATTTCTTTCCTCCATGAGAGACTCCTTTATTTCTCTTTCTTTCTTCATTTCTTTCTCCAAATGGCCAAAGGGAGACAAGCCTTCCACACTTGTCATTTTATACTAGTTTTCCATGTTTCAAGAATAAATCCTAGCCATTGGATTTATTTGGTGAGAATAAATCCTCACCCTCCAAACCAACACAATCCATGTCATTTAGTCGTGCTTAAAATCCACCATTGGATCTTTTCTCACTTTACAAGACAACATCTTAGCCATCCAAAGGAAGCACAATCCAAGTGCTTGGCTAGGTTTAAATCTCCACCATTGATTCTTGGAAGAATTAATCTCCACCTTTAAGAGAAAACACATTCTTAATGAGTTGGCAATCCATGTCATCCTCTAAGACTCACTTCTAGCCATTGGATCCATTCTTCTTCCAAGACTCAAGCACAACCATTGGATCACTTGGAAATTTCCTTTTTATTTCCTATTAATTTAATTTGACTATTTTCCCACCATCACATGAGAGACATAAATAATTTCTTTCCCATTTAATTTAATGGGATCATTTTCATAATCATCACACTTGAGAGACATAATTAATTTATTTCCTATTTAATTTAATGAGACAATTTTCCACTATCACATGAGAGACCACTTGAAAGACATAAATCCCTCATTTTTCATTTAAATAAATCCCACCATTTTCCAAGCATTAATGGGTGACCATTTTCCCATTTTCCATTTCATTTGTTTAATTCACCATAATTTCAAACATTAATGGTGACTATTTTCCCATTTCATTTGGATTTTATTTAATCCAACACCATAATGCCTCTCATTAAATGCTTGAAAGACCAATTATCCTTTCTTTTTGCATTTAATTTAAATCATTCTCCAACTCATAATTCCACATATATATACATGCTCCCCACATTTCTTATATATATATTTATTTTCTCCCAAATTCCAAGATTATGCCAAGTGTCACTCCAAGACACAAACTTGGCTTCCAATTCTTGATCTTGGTCATCCATGTGGCAATACCACATTTATTTATCAATTTAGGGAAAAATAATTATTCTCCTCAAATAATTTAATATCCACCATTTTCCCTATTTTCCATAATTAATTTCCTTTATGGAATCATTTCAAATTACCAAAATTCTCGTTTCATGAATTATTAATCCCATATCTCCACATAAACACAAATTTGGGATTTAATTCACTTACTCACCTAATTCCACATAGGAATTATTTCCAATTTGCCAAAATACCCTTTTTATTGGATTTCCCTATCCAAATTACCAAAATACCCCTCTCATAGGGCACCCTCAATCTCAAGGATCTATCACATTCTCAAGGGCATTTTTGGAAATTTCACACTTCCATTCTTATTCTATTAACACCGGTAACACCGGGTGTTACACGCACGCAACCCTAGAGGCCAATTTGCTCCACTCAATGCCTTGGCTCACCCATATAGCATACCCAAATTAACAAATATAAACAAGCTTATAATATTTCACCAAATTACCAACTCGTGTAACCTTGAGTCATGCACCAAACCATACCCAAGAATGCCCAAATAGTTCCTCAAGAGTATCTAAACATTCTTAGGGATCATGAAGAAATCACCCCAAACTCATCCTTTCAAACATAAGCCTCTCATGAATCCCAACTCATCTAGACTTGTTTTAGGACCAAAAGGAACCCACCCAAACTCTGCCAAATAATTCTAAGTCTATATCAAATCAAAGCTTATCAAATCTCATTTACAACACAATAAACGAATCTCAATTCCGATATAAACACAAAAAATTGTTCCTAAAAGAACACAGCATGGGCAAAATTTGGAGCTCACAATCCTATTGTGAAACACATTTCGTGGTAGGACCGTGATAGAAAATGCTTGCTGGAGGTCATAGGTCCGCCGTGACAAGCATGTTGCGGTGGGACTGTGGTATGACCCAAAAATTGCCATTCTTGCTAAATACACCAAAATTCTTTCACAAATCCAAACTTTAACCAATAAAGCATCATTCCTTTCCAAAGATGAGATGAAACAAGACCTCATGTAGCCCATAGGCTCGGCTTGAAAAGATATGAAGGAAAACTACACGAATTACAACCAACCAAATTGAAACCCTTCTACCAAAAACAAATACCAGGTTTCACAAAACAACAACCAAAGTGGAAGAGATGCATCCCTCAATTAAAGGAGACGATTAATGAGTTTGCAAAGAAGAAAAAAGAGGAAAAGAACTTGTCTTTAGAAACTTTTCCTTTTGGATCATGCTTGAAGGAAGTTCCTACAATAACAAACACTTCACTCCTCACTTCAAAAGAAAGAGAACTCAAGTAAAAGAAGAAGAAATTACCACCAACTTACTCAAACCCTTCCAAAAGCTTAGATGATAAAAAAGAAGTGGAGAAGAAAGTGAACCCTAACCCTCCCTTAGCTCTCTTGATCACCCTTTCTTCTTTTCTCAATTGCCTTCTCTCTCTATATATACACACATACACACATGGCACAATTACTTAAATGCCCCCATTACATATCAACTTAAATGGAAATTACTTACATTCCGAGGGCACTTTAGACATTAACTAAACTCAATAAATTTCAAATAACACTTCATGGAACACCTTAACTTATTGTGTGTCCCATTTTCAATAAAGTCAAACCTTTGACTTTTTCCCGTCATGTTCCCTTCTTTGCCAAACCACCAAAAAATATCACACATAATCTTTTAAGAATTAGGGCTCAAATAAAATAAATATTTTATTCCCTTAAATACCCCTAGACCCACTAATGGGTCATTACATTTGCATCTAGACCTCTAGGTGTTCTGATCATCTGCACCCAGACCTATAAGTCTCCCGATCATCTACGCTCAGACTTGCAAGCCTAGGGATCACTTTCCTTCAGACTTGAAACTCTCGAGATTATTCTAGGTTGAGGCTCACTTTCCGGCACTACAAATTAATTGTTATATTGAAGTAACAATAGTACTAGTTTTTGTCCATCATCAAGATTAGGGGGTAACGAAGAGAAATCAATTCCTTTAATTTTCTTGGTCAATTGGTAGCGTATTTTACGTCTTGAAGTCTCAATGGATTAAGGTATGTTTTATTTATTCATACTATGTAAAAAAAGTGGCGTTTCAAGATTTATAGGTATGATATTTTATTTTTTATTGTTTCCTTTCCAAGTAACATTATGACTTACAACGCACACATATTGCATGTGCTAAATAGAAAAATATAAAAAATGAGAAAAAATATAAAAAATAGAAAAATCTAAAATGAGGAAATTCTAAAAAATATAATAAATTACAAAAAATTATTTTGATGCTCGAGATACATACCAAGTCAAATTAATTCAAGGTTCAAGAGACATTTTTGGGATGCAAGAATAACATGCCTTATCAAGACAAACAATTTAATATTTGTTGTACCCCAATAATCAGAAGGAAGAAATGCCAAGCATTGTTGAGGAGATATGAAGCTACTTCGGAAGGAAACTCAAAGGAGCCTTCGAATGCTTGTCTCTCGTGCACATCTGGTGAACCACTGCGGAAGGGGCCTTCAAAAGTGACACGTGTCCTCAAAGCTCGAGCCTTATAAAAGACCAACTACAGTTCTCGAAAAGGGATCCAAACATTGGTATACCACTTTCACTTTCCTTTAGAAACTTAGCCTATTTTCCCTTCCATAAGATTACTTTCCTTCTGTTACTGACATAAGCATCAGAGTGTCTTCGCGGGAGGAAAATCCCATGAGCCTTCTAACTTGTGTTTGCCCTCTATAGTTCCTTCAGAAGCACCACACCCATTCCTTCGAGAGGATAGTTTGCATTTTATTGTAATACCCGAGAAATTATTTTGGAGTATAAATGATTTTTAATGAAGGGTATAATTGGAATTATCGAAAGAATAAGGCTATATGACACACTAACGCAGTTTTAAACAATCAAATCAGTCGGAGGGAGTAACCCGGACCTTAGATAGCCAAAGAAAATTGTAAAGTATCGACAAGTGATTCAAATTATGATTTTTAGTGATGAAAGAAGTGGGATCGGGAACAGTTTTCAGTACAGCTGTCGACCGGGCTGAGAAAATCGAATCGACATAGGAAACGTCCAAAAAGTCAACAGAGCACGTCAAGAACCTATATTTAATGTGCAGAACAACCCTTAAGCGATTTCGGGTTGAATCAAATGGATTTAAGGTCAATTTGACTAGCCGAGCCTAAGTGTAGTTTTTTAATTTTGCCCGAGGGAGGTCAAAATGGTAATTTTATTGGAACTTCGAGGATCAAATAAGATGTACTAAACTTGTGGAACTTGGTGATATAATTGGATTTATCACGGGTGCTTTGGAGGGGGGCAGAAATGTCATTTGGAAAGTCAAGGGGTGAAAGTGCAAAAAAATAGAAGTTATGGTGTGAACACAATGAGGGGAAATCGGCCGCCGCCTTCACCGCACGTGGATGTCATTTTCAGGCGATGGGACGATCGAGGGTGGCTCGGGGGAGGTGGTAATCGGCGGTGTGAGGCTTGGGGACTAAGCCATGGCTATTGATTGGCCGAAATCCGATCGATTTTTGGGTATAAAAAGGGCCGAGGGTTTCAAATTTTGCGGCATGAAATCGACCTTGTTTTTGGATGTTTTTAAGGGAGTGATTAAGGGGTTTCTAATCCTTGCATGAAGGAGAAGAGTTTGGGAGAAATTTGGAGCATTTTGGTGTTCGTTTGAGGCTGTTTGGAGCTTGGTCGAACGAAGGTTGCAGACCTCCTTCCGTCACTTGCAACTGCTCGTTTCGGGTGTTTTTCGGTGGCCTTTAGGCCAGAAAATGGTATTGATGAAATTATTTTAGAATCATCAAGGTGAAAAATGGGAGAAAATAGATGAAATTATGGAAATCGAGAAAAATGGATTTTAATGCTTCCTTAATTGAATGTGGTGTTTAGGAAGTGTCGTGACTCAAGGTCGCGTATAAGTTCAAATATTTGGGATTTGGCACGTAAATCGAGGCATTACACAAGGATCGAGGCATCTGAATACGTTCGAGGTGAGTGGTTTGATTCTAGCATTACCTTATCTTGAAATGATGTGGGAGTGTGTGTAGTGGGTTCATGTGAGTGGTTTACCCTCCCGAACTAGGGTTACACGCAGTTTAAGCCAGTTCTAGTGAGCGGTTTTACCCTCCAGAACTTGGGTTGTTTGCGAAGGCGTTTTAAATTATATGCACATTGCATCACTTGCATATTGATCATGTAGTATATAGCATCAACTATTTTACTTACAAAAGAGTCGGTGCATGGCGTACGAATTTTCATATCATCGGGGAATTGATATTTGTGTCAGTGTTGTGTCCGTATAGGACGGGACGGAGTCTTCTTGAGAATGGGACAAGGTTAGTCCTGGTGATCGAGTGACACAGTAGGGCACACGGGGCTAGTACTGGTGATCGGGTGACACGGTAGGGCATCCGGGGCTAGTAATCGAGTGACACGGTATGGCACTCAGGGATTAAGTATATCAGGGAAATTTCTCAAGTTAGACGTGTCTTGCATGTTGTCATTTGTCTGAGTGTGCCATGCCCGTGTGTCTCTCATGCATTGTATAAACTGTTTCATACAGTCACTTAGATGTTTTATCATCTAAATTGGGCTATGCCCCTGGAACGTTTAATGTTCCAGTCAGGGACTGCTGCAAGGGCAAGGATGTGGCCGGTTGAGGGCCAATGATGCTTAGTTTGTTAAGTTGTTGTAATGTTTGGAGGCTTTAGTATGTATTTCAGGTTGCAAATGAACAGTTGTATAATAGCAATTCTATCATTTGGTCTGTATTACATTTTTTTGCTATGGAAACACAATGTAAGAATTACGGTGCTTTGATATTAATGTATCTGCTGTATTGTATTAAGTCTCGTTTAGTTTAAGATTATTGATCTTGATAGTTAAACGGTCAAGGCTAGGGTTCGCAGGGTTTGTATCTGCATGTGAAGTTTGTTCTTGATACACTGCGCGTGTTGAGCTTGAAGAAAAAAAAAGAAATCCCGAGAATACCCTTATAGTGACACGCCTGGCGAGACGGGGTGTTACAATTGTTATCAGAGCCCTAGGTTAAAACCCTAGGATGGTTGAGCTAGGTTGTTGAACTTAGCATGGTTAGAACTGTTGAAAGAGAACTTAGAACAGGGTTATGAATTCTAAGAGACATTCGGAACATAGCTGAAAGTGGTATGGAGACTCTAGGGAGGTGAAATTTGAGAGCTTTGTCGATGGCGCACGCATAGCGCCTCTCAGGGGATATCCGACTTTTTCCCTCGGCCAATAACAAATAGGTGCAACAGTAGAGCTACACGAATTTTTATAAATGCAACAGTTAAAAAGCCAACAACATATATTTTTCAGAAAAATACATTTCATATATGCAACATGATTTCACGTAAGAGAACAACAAGAGTTTACGTACAAGAACTTTACAAAATACGTCTCATGCAATAGAAGTTTCTCATAAGAGAATAAAAAATAGGATTTGGAGTATAGGAGTCTCACCTTATAGGTTTATCTCTTAGATGGTATGGTTTCACTGCAAATGGCCTAGGTTTCTGCAGAAAACACACATTTCGATAAACCTAACCTCAAATATTTTTATGTAGAGTTGAGGGGCGTTAAATTAGGGATAAAACTGAAAAATTTCATGGAAAAGGGATATCTCACGCGCCATCACAAGCCCCGGGAAGGTAGGCCACGCGCCTTCATGCGCAACACTTCCCGGCACATGTAACTCACGCGTTGCACAATAGATTTCGAACAGCTTCATCCCGTTTTCGTATTTCGGTCATAACTTCCTTATTTTAACTCTGATTCGACCCCCGTTTGAACCTACACGACCCTCTCTTCCCCCTCTACAGGATTATCAAAAAAAAGGACTTACCTCACTTTTTTTTTGACTGATTTTGGTGAATTCCAATGAAGACCTGCAACTCTGACGAGGCTCGTTCTCCCCTGCTTTCTTCCCGCCTTCTTGCAGAACTTCCTCTCTCTCTCTAGAGCAAGCTTCTCCACTTAGAGTGCCTCACTCCTCAAAACTCTCTTGAATGATTTGAGAACAATCTATGGTACCTATTTATAGATTACTTGAACCAATCACATTATGCCACTTGTCATAAGCTTAGCCATGGACTCGAAAGACTCAAACCTCTAATTGAATGGCTTTTCAAATCCAAAGCTATAATGAATTTAACTTTTGAAATCCAAGCTAATACCCCAAACTTCTTCCAAATGACATTTTGACCCTTATTTCAAGTTCTCAACTTTAATATTTTACCACATGAGCTTATAATTTCATCCTTATTTCATTTGGATAATTCTCTAATTACAATTACACCCTCAAACATCAAATTTATTGAGATACTTAAAATCTCAAAATTAATAAATCAAAATTACTCGATATGAACGATTTTCGGAAGGCCCTTACCATCATTCGGTCTTTTTAGGCTACAACTTAGCTTAACCGAAAATCGTCTCTCATTTTATTTCTTTCAGTGTCATAAATCTCACCGCGAGAGGCTCGTCAAAGATATGCTTTTGTCCTTTGGTATCTAAGCTCCAGGGCACTCCCTGCGACTGATTCGATCATTTGTTGCCATTTCAAACATATTTTTTAGTATTTTAAACTCACTTAAAATAAGTGGCAACTTCACAAAAATATGGGGTATTACAAATGAGCTTTTGAAGTAAGGGAGCCGATCTTGGCCAGCTATCTGCAAAAGGTAAAAGAACTCTCACAGGTTTGAGCACTTCAAACTTATTCAAATCAACAGGTCCCTCAACCAGCATGTTAACGAGCTGTCCAAGTTAGCCTCCACAAGATACACCCCAGGACGGTTGATTCACATGCAGGTCTTGCAATGACCCAGTGTAGATGAAAATGAAGGGGATGTTCACTCCATTCCCATGGTTGATGAATGAAGGACGCCCATGCTAAAGTACCTACTTAATCAAGAGCTTCCAACAATGCCTTCGGAGGCTATGAGGCTGAAGACCAGTGTGGCCCGCTTTATGGTTATCAGCCAAGAGCTATACAAGAGAGGGTATTCCGCACCATTGCTCAAATGTTTAGGGCCCTTGAGGCAAAGCAGGCTCTGGAAGAAGTGCATGAAGGGGATTGTGGAGAACATCTTAGGGGCAGAGCATTGGCTAGAATGATCCTACGGGCCAGTTTCTTTCGGCCCATTTTGAGACAAGGTGCAGCCCGAAAGGTGTGAACATGTGACAGGTGTAACACCTCGCCTTACACTGGCGCGTCACTATAAGGGAATTCCCAAGAATCTTTTTTTTCCAAGTTCATCACGCGTGGTGTATCAAGAGCAATCTTCACATGCTTCAACATGCCCGACACATACGATGGTCGGCACCCTCAGTGATTTCAAGAATAATCTTCACATGCAGATAAGATCCCAAAAACCCCAGTCTTGCCCGCTTAACTAACAAGATCAATAATCTTAAACTAAATGATACATAGTATTACATAGCGGATATAATAACATCAAATACCGTGGCCTAGCATGAGGTTCATACATGGTGTTTCCACACCAAAATATGTATTATAACGTTACAAAATGATTACAACTCTATCATGCGATCATTCATACATATATCAAAATAAGTACTACTGCCTCAAAATGATACACAACTAACATACTAAGCATTGTCGGCCCTTAATTGGCCACGTTATCTCCTTCGCAGTAGTCCCTAGCTGAAACATTAAATGTGCTAGGGGCATAACCCAGATTAGATGTAAAACATCTAAGTGATGGCATGATATAGCTTACTGAATGCATGAAACGCACACAAGCATGGCATATACAGACAACAACAACATGCAACACGTCTAACTTGAGAAAACTCCCTGACATACTCAATCTCCCGTGGAAAATCCATTCCACACACATTTGGGGTTGACCTTGTTGCGACATACTTAGTCCCCGAGTGCCCTACCGTGTCACCCGATCACTAGGATTAACCTTGCCCCATTCTCAAGAAGATCCCATCCTGTCCCCCACGAACATAACAACGACATGAAAATCAATACCCTGATGATATGAAAAATCACACACCATGCACCGACTCTTTTACAAGTGAAAACAATTGATATAATATACCACATGTTTAATATGCATACGATGCCACAAGTACATAAGTAAAATGCTTACACAATCCATCCCAAGTTCTGGAGGGTCTAACCGCTCACTAGAACTGGTTCGATCACATGTAATCTAAGCTTGGGAGGGTAAAACTGTTCATCTGAACCCACTACACACACCCCAAACATTTTCAAAACAAAGGTAAGACTGGAATCAAACCACTCACCTTAACTCGGTAAAAGCTTATTTTTGTCTCAAAAAGCGTGTCGTACCTAAAAAATCATGTAATCCTTCCCTCTTATAGTTAAACTATCCCCTGATTACCATTACGGCTATAGAAATTAGTATTTCTATTTGCCCATAATTTCCTCAATTTTTCCTATTTTTTCCTATTTTTCCAAACATTTCTTTGCTTTGAAAATTCATAATAAATACCGAAAGCCTAATTTCTCCAAATATTTTTGCATAAACCCTCCTAAAATAATTTTAGCAAAATACTGAAATTAATTTCGAACCAAGAACGTACCTCATGCGCCTAGTGCTTAACTGAGGGTGGAGTTCGCGCATACACACGCGTGGACTGTTTTCTTCGACAACGGTCGGTTGCGACGATCTCCGTTGGCCAAACAAACTATAGGACGTTAAAGTAATCGATGAGACAATCCTAATGGTATCCTCAAACATCGAAAATGATCAACGCAAGGGTCTCAAATGGTAGGTTGCAGGTCTTGGTCAGGCCGCGTCCAATTTTCCAACGAGCTTCTCAAAACCCCACTAAACCTATGCCATTCTTCTCCAAATTCTCCAGATTTTCTCCCTAGCCCTCAAAGACCAAAAGCCCCTTATTCCCAAGGCTCAATTAAAGCTAAAACGCCTTGAATTTCTCTAGATTTATTTTGAAACTCTCGGCCTCGGTTGAGCTATTTATAGGCGAAATACCTTCGTAAACTGTCAAAACTCAAGCTTTCTTAACCCTCAAGGCCTAGATCTAGACACTAAGTGGCTCGAATAGCCCTAAATCATGAGAAAAGCCCTTCAAAAAATCTGGTCAAATCGACAATCACATCCGCCATAAATTTCGATCAAATCTCGGTTGATCTTGACCAACGGCCATCCTTAAACATTTCATCATCACCTGGAGGCTATCCCCGAGCCTCCAGGTGACCTTCCCGATGCCCAGGGCGGCTTCCCGGCGGCCACAGGTGGCCAGTTAGTTTCACACCACCAACTTTGCAATTTTGCAATTTTGCCCCCCCCCCAAATATTTTCCAACCTCATTTATCTCCTATCCTTGATACTGCTAAACTTTCTGATAATTCCTCTACTGCCTATAAGTTCCAAGTTATTCATTTTCCTCAAGAATTTATGATGAACTCATTGTTTCGACCTCCCTCGAGTAGTTTACACAATCTACACTTTTGCCAGAATACCCCTAATCGCGTTTTTTTTTCCTCAAACCTTCGCGAATCTCTTGGTTTTGTCAAATACTACTTATTTGGGAAATTTTACCTTTCTTGACTTGCTTTGACATAAACTCTTTCCTTTTGTTCTTGTTTCAGATATTACACGATGACTCAAAACTTTGATAAATTCCATTTTACCCCCGTAATTCCCAAAAATACCTTTAATTTTAAATACTGGGTATTACAATAGGTGCCAAAAACACGCTCCTTTGACAGTACGACCCCCTTCATCAATCCAACAAATATTCCAGCCATCACCATTTGCAAAGTGGGGCTTAGACATTTTGGGTCCATTTCCAATGGCGTCAGCACAGAGAAAATTCTTGTTGGCGGCCACTGATTACTTTACAAAGTGGGTCGAAGTCGAACGTCTAGCAAGCATAATCGAGAAGAAAGTAGAGGGAATGGTGTGGAAAAATATAATTTGTCGCTTTGGCATTCCCCGTATACTCAACACAGATCATGGAACACAGTTCGACTCAGACGCATTCGAAGCTTTTTGTCAAAGATGGGGAATTAGTTTGAGAATGGCATCCGTAGCATACCCCCAAGCCAATGGGTAGGCAGAAGCAAGCAATAAAACCATCTTACACGGGTTGAAGACCCAGTTAGAAAAAGCTAATGGCAGATGGGCCGATGAACTCCCTAACATTTTATGGGCTTATCGCATGACCAGTCATGTATCTATGGGGGGAAACACCTTTCATCTTGGTGTATGGGACAAATGCTTTTATTCTAGTGGAAATAGACCTCACCTGGCCTTAGGTCATGGATTTTAGTGAAAAGGGGAATTCAGATTATTTGAGAGAGAAACTGGATCTGTTATATGAGCTAAGAGAGAAAGTAGTTGTGCAGCTGGAAGCGTATCAGAGAACGATTGCAAGCTATTACAATGCAAAGTTCTGCCCTCGAACATTTCAGGAGGGGGATTTGGTGCTCAAGATGAAATCAATTACGAACTCCCTCAAGGAAGAAGGGAAGCTCAGACCAAACTGGGAAGGGCCCTATAGAATACAAAGGATGTCGGGGCCCAACACTTGCGTATTGCAAACATTGCAAGGGGAGATGATGGGTAAGACTTGGAATACTATACACCTCAAAAGGTATTTCCCCGCTCGGTCGATTGTGGCTAGCCAAGAAAGATCCGAAGCACAAGATATGGAGAGGCATTTGTTGTAGGAGGCACTACCCGACTCTCCTTGGAGCCAAAATTCTTTTTAATTTTTCCATGTAACAATTCCCCATGTATAAAAGAATACGCCCCATGTATTCCCATGGAATAGGAAAAACTATAAGCTGAACCACGTAAAATCCCTTGTGTCTTGAGAATTTGTATGTACGATAAAATATGATGTAGGTACAGCCACTCAGAAATGGTCTCCGAAGAGGTCAAGGTCGTCCAATGGTAATCGAGTGCATATGACCATGGCTCGGATCAGGACCATCGGATGCTCCAACGCCTATGCCTGCAGACTCACCTAGATCCCTCGATCGAGTCAGGTTCTATGGCCTTGAACTAGACCTGACTCCTTGGTTGATTTAGCGCCTAGGTCTCCCGACAGACTAGGATGCTAGGGAAGAATCCCGAACCAGACCATCGGTTGAACCTATATTCACAGGGGAGAGATAGACTCTCGGAAGGGACTAGAGGTGATGAAGCTAGCATACGGTAAGACGAGAAATGCTTCACCGTAGGAGGCTTAAGTTTCCCAGTTGTGATCTAGTGTCTATGACCTAAGACTAGGTCGGGATCATTGGATGCTCTGATGCCTATGCTTGTAGACTCATCTAGATCCCTTGATTGAGTCTGGTGCTATGGCCCTAAGCTAGACCTAACTCCTTGGTTTATCTGGCACCTAGGTCTCCCAACAAACTCGGATGTACGGAAGGAATCCCAAACCAGATCGCTGGCCAAACCCAGATCCCCTGAGGTAGACTAGATCTCAAAAACAGTGAGCAAGAAAGTGAAAGACATGATTTTACCTTCAAGGGTTTGATTGCCTTGCCCTATTCTATCACCTATGACCATAGACTAGCTCAGGATCATCGAATGCTCTAACGCTTATGCCCGCAGACTCACTTAGATCCCTCGATCTAGTCTGGTGCTATGCCCATGAGCTAAACCTGACTTCTTGGTTGATTTGGCGCCTAGGTCTCCCAGCAAACTCGGACTCCTAGGACTAATCCTATGTTGAAACTTTGGCATAATCTAGACTTTCTGCAACAAACAAACCTGAAGGAACAATAGTTGGCACCATCGAAAGGTGTTCCCCCCCTTAAAAAACCACACATGCCTACCCCAAAAACGATGAGGCAATCTGAAATTTTGACCAAATATGAGAGCTCGATGAATGTTGCATAGGTCTCGTGATCACATCAACGATGCAAGGCCCATCCCGAGTTTCCTACGGCCAAAGAGCCCCAAATAGAAAACACATACATAAATAGAAAAAAAATTAAACCACTGAGATTAATAAATAAAAGCTCGAAGGGGCATGAATGCAAATTGCATAACTAACAAGCAAATGATAAAAGTAGAGTAGGGTTGCATGGTCACACAAATAAGGCAATTACACGAGGCACATTGAAATGACTGTTGAACCAAAATTGATAAAATAAAATGCAATAACCAAAGACATATGTTGGAAATTCCAAAGAAAATGCTTGAAGGTGAAACTATTAAAATGATCATTCCTTACAGACCAGCTAAAAACAATGTAAATCATAAAGTCTACGCTAATCTTTAGCTAGAGGACGATCCACATGGCTTGAACCCTCTTCAGGGAGTAGATTCTGAGAAGCGTCAGCAACAAGGTCCATCTCTAGTCCCCTCTTGATCATCTGAACGGTGTTAGTCATGCCAACGTTCTCAAACTCAATAGCATAAGGGCTCCACGGACCTTGCAGGTTGCTGAGGTCATCCTCCAGAGCCTATCTTTATGAATTCCTAGGGCCCAAGATCATTCAGCTCGTACTTTCTCTAGTTAGGAGGGGTTTCGACAGACATCATTGTCAAAAGTTACCTCTGAGAAAGAGTCCCCCGGACGCCTGAACTCTAAGAAGTTGCGATAAAGGTAGAAGCCAAACTTTGACAAGCAGCTAGCGTAATTATTCTTGCGGCAGAAACAATCCCTTGAAAGGTTGTACTATTTCACAACATCTCTCGTTGCCTCTTTAATCTCTTGCTGCCTATTCTCTCGCATTTTATCCATATCTAGCCAAGCACGGGTGGCCATTTGGAGTAACGCGGTTACTCGTTCCTCAACGTAGGCCAATTTTCCCTTCAAGTGAAACACCTCTCCTTGGGCCTCCACTAGGGAAGATGCTTTCTCTTCATAAGCCCGATTTCGAGCCTCCAACTCTTTCTTCCATTTGTAGGCATTGTCCTCTACCCCTTGATGACTAATGGAGAGATGCTAAAGCTGAGCCTAGAGACTGATCTTGTCCGACTCTAGATGGCGAATTGACATGTTCAAGACCTTCTCATCCTCTTTCCACCAGAAAGACTTCTGCGTCAAGTTATAAATTTGCACCTCCTGGCGAGCCAAACGCACACTATTCATGGCATTGGTCACTACTGTGCCTTGAGCACCCTACATGAGAAGAGCACAAGAAGGTTAATAGGAGACAGAGAAAAATGAGAAGGTCACTGGAAAAAAGAAAATAGATCACAAGGTAACGTTCAAACTCATCCATCTCTTTTGGAGAATTGCGGAAGTACCGACTTTCGTCGCAAGGAAGGATGGAGGAATAGAGAAGGCGAGCACCAAACCTAGGCATGTCAATGGTGTCCATATCTAGCACCCCAGGTTGCATGTCAAAGCGTTCCCCACTGACCTAGTAATTGTCGTTCAACTGTACTACCCCCTGATGAGGAGTAGGTAATGCGGGAAAAATTGGAGCCAATCCTCTAACATTGGCCCCTCCTCCATGTGCAAAGTATGACGGTCGCCCCGTTGAGGGTTGATCACAACACGATGGTATAATCCCCTGCCACTCGACTGAACTGCATCAACAACAACCTTATCATAGCGGGAGGTAGCCCCACCTTCTAGAACACTGCTGAAGCTCAGAACCACATCGTGTCTTCCTGGCTTGTGAGGTATGGGGTGAGGGGCCCTACTCATAGCTACTGATACGTTCACCTTGAATGGAAAAGGGAGAATTGGGTCAGCTCTAGATGCTACAGGGAAGTCGAGAAAAGGCTCTACTGGCTGGTCATGAGGATTGAGATCGCCGGCAAGCTAAAAGGTTATAGGGTCCACCTTGGCCTCTTGGTGGTGACTCGTCTTCTTCCTCTGGTGGTGATGGCTCGGAGGAGCCAAGGTCTCTCCCACACCCTTGCTTGGATCGACATTTTGAACATTAGGACAGGGGGTCCCGTCTTGGGGGTCGAGAGGGGGTGGCACCTTAGTTGGGGCAACTCCAGGGGTGAGCCTTTGATGAGCCGACCTTATTAAGTGATGCATGGTTGCAAGAAAAAGACACGATGTAGTTAGATACCCGAAAATAACTAGAGTGCAAAAATTCAAGCAAAGCAGGGTTGGCTAAAAAAAGAAAGGTTGCAAGCAGCTAGGGGGACCACGCCCTAAAGATAAGGTTGCTCCTGGTGAGTGATGTCCCCTCCTCTCATCGTGGTAGTAGGTGTTAGGTTAACTGAAGGGTCTGGACATAGTGCCCTAAGCACCCCACGATGAGATGACTCGCTATGCTCTAGAATCTAGTCGACCCTTATTAATCTGTCCATGGTCAAGAGGTCAAGGAGATGTTTAAGACCATCCCGAGTAATAACACGATGACTATCCTCATATCGTTCCCTAAGCTCGAGAATGAATGCACTTAATCTCAGTTTTGCTACTTTCGTGGGGTTAGTACACCACTCGCGCGGTGCGTTCCACACACAATTGGGAGGTTTGACCAAAAACCACCAGGAGTCGAATGAAGCCTCTCGGGGAGGGGAGTCATAAAAGAGACGGTCTTCTCGGGTCTACTGTAGGGTGTACATATGGTAACATTCCTTAACCAGATGTAAGTGGAAGAGACAATAAAGAAAGTCTACGGTAGGGTCTATGTCGTTCTCCCGACAAATGATGAAAAAGCCAACCAATTGAGCCCAGTCGTTGGGATGTAATTGGCTAGGACTTAGACCACTAAGACGAAGAAACCTAAGACCAAAGTTATGGAGAGAGAGGTGGAAACCTATGCGAAAACTGGCCTCGTGGACGCTCATCCACCTTTCTTCTACATCCACCGCACAATTTTCTTCAAGACATGGAAGTCGAGTGCAATAATACCAAGGAATTTTGTAATTTTGGCGAATAAGAGCCACGTCATTCTCGGTCATACGAGAGCATTTACCTTTCAAAAAGAAGTGATCAACCCCATGGGAATCAACATCATGATGATATATTTTTCCACTAGCCATAGTAGCAAGTGGAAGGAAGGAAAGAAAAGAGAAAATGCTAAAAGAGTCTAATTTTGCTTTCGCTAAAGAAACGAGGTTCCTTTGGAAGGAAAATATACGGCTCTACAGAAGGAAATTATATGGTTATAAGGAAAAATTTTCTTCAAAAGAAGCGGTTCGCCGGAAGGAACACCTACATGCCAAAGGACTTTGGAAGGGACATTCTAGCACTACTAACGCTTCGAGAAGAATAATGTTGAGAAGAGAGTTAAGCGGTTACCTACAAAGCAATAAATCTTTCAAAAATGTGTGCTTTAGAAAGAAATGGGAGAAGGCAACGGAGATTTCCTTCGGGAAGAAAAGTCTTTCGGAAGGAAAAATGAAAGGGAGGGAGAATTCTTCAAGAAGAGACAAAACGCAAGCGTAAGAAAATTCTCGAAGCAAATGGCCCTATTTATAGCTGATGAGTGGAAGCCTAAACATCTTGACGATCGAAGCATGCTCGGGAAGAATCCTTCGGAAGGGGTCTCCAGAAGCGTCCTCTAGGAAAAATTATTTTCGATTCCTGGTGCCACTTTCTTAGAAAATACTTTTATTTTTTCCTAACAAAGAAAAAAACAAAGAGTGGGGGATAATTCTCGTACCCCAATAATCGGAAGGAAGAAAGGTCGAGCATTGTTGAGGAGATATGAAGCTGTTTCGGAAGGGTCCTTCGAAATGACCCTTCGGACGGAAACTCAAATGAGCCTTCGGATGCTTGTCTCACATGCACGTCCAGTGGACCACTTTGGAAAAGGTCTTAAGAAAGGGCCTTCGAAAGTGACACATGTCCTCGAAGCTCGAGCCCTATAAAAGCCCAACTATAGTTCTTGAAAAGGGATCCAGACATCGGTATACCTTTCTCACTTTCCTTCAGAAACTTAGCCTATTTTCCCTTCCAGAAGATTATTTTCCTTCAGGTACTGACTTAAGCATCAGAGGGTCTTCGCGGGAGGAAAATGCCATGAGCCTTCTAACTGTGTTTTCCCTCAACAGTTCCTTCGGAAGCACCACACCCATTCCTTAGGGAGGATAGTTTGCGGGTTGTGACATCGAAGGAAGTGGGATTTTCTGAAAGAGAATCCTAGAGCATCCTTAAGACCTTTTGGAAAGAACTCTTCGAAAGTATCGTTCTCCAGAGCATCCCACTTCCTTTGGATGGAACTTATCGGAAGCATCAGACCAAAAAATCGTTGCCCATTTGACCTATACCCATCACCAGTTAGCCTTCGTGAAGTCCCTTTAGAAGTGTCCTTCGAAAGGAACACTTCGGAAGAGTCAGATTGCAAGATCATTGCCCGCTCAACCTTACCTATCACAAGCAGCCTTCGGAAGACCCCTTCGAAAGGAACCCCTCAGAAGCCCTCTAGATCGCCATACTCATGTGAAAAGACCATCGTCCATCCAGAGGAACTTTTCTAAAGGAAGCCTTCGAAAGTAATCATTCGGGAGGAATCCAATGGAAGCAATAATTCGAAAGTACCTCTTCAGGAGTCTACCCTAATTCTGTGACCGAGCTTCAATCGTATCTTGAGACTGTCGACATCCATAGGCATCTCACTCTTAAAAATTTTAATTGTTGTATTTTGGCAACAATAATATTTTTTTAATATAAGTGGTTTCCTCAACCCTTAGAAGGTTCATGCTATGCATAATTTATAATTTGAATTGCAAAATCATATTTCATCTGTGTAATGATTATTTCATTTAAATTATAATATTGTCATTTTATTTCTAGAAATTTCATTCTTGTGAGTATTAATAGCATAAATATGTGCATGGTGGGCATGTCCCATATTTTGTGGATTTGTAGGGGTAGATTAAAATTTATTTATCATGGACAAATAAGGCATTTTCATCTCAATCTCACATATCATATTGTATAATTTAATAATTAAAGCAATTGACCCCTTAAAACACATGTTGACATTAGATCATGTAGATTCTCATATTTGTATATTTTGCATCTCCTGTGCATGAGAGTAATGTTAACCCTCATTAAGAAGTTCATCTTTTGTATCAGTATACTCAAATATATATGTTAGGTATCCCAAACTCCAACAAAAGAAAAGAAAAGGTGATAGAAAATTAGGTTGCATTCTCTTTGATTTTCAATTTTTAATTTTGAGTTTTGAATTCATTTTCAGTTTTCTATTTTGTTAGTCTATTTCAGAAAATTGAAAATGCGTTCTCTTTGTCATTCTGAAAAACTATTTCTCAAAATAGAAAATGCATTCTCTTTGAAATTTTGAAAATAATTTTTTAATGACATTTTATTAAATGAATTTAATTATCCAAAAAATTAAAACTATTTAATTTTGAACAAATAAATAAATTAACTCGGAAAAAATAGCAAGTGTGATCATAATTCATAATGTGATTATAAATGATAAATGATAAGATTGCATCAAACAATTCAATAGCAAGTGGGATTCGATTACAAGATTTAATACAAATACTAGAAATAAACATAGTTTAAAAATTAAAACAATAAAATAAAATTATAGACTCATGTACGAGTCTTTTAAAACTCATTCCACATTTGTGTAGCAATTTGATCCCTGAATTGTCCCATTTGACCTGTTTTACTAGTATTAAAATGTATGGCTTCCCAATCTTAACTTGACTCCAACATATCATCAAATACCATATTATTTGATGAATATTCAGTGAATAACCTATCTAAAAAGTCCTCATGACGAATAAAGTTATGTATTGTGCAACATGCAATAAGGATTTGTCTTTGCCTACTAAGTGGATAATTGGTCATTAATTTCAAAATAGGAAATCTTGCCTTCAACACTCCAATGCAATGTTCAATTATGTTCCAACACGAGGAATGTCTATAGTTAAATAGCTCTTCCTTTCCTCGCGATCTTCCTCATCCAACATAATCACGTAGATGATGTCTTCAACCTCGATAAGGGGCAAGAAATCGAGGCATGTTTGGATAGCCAGAATCAAAAAGATAAAATTGATTTGCAAAAAACTATGACTTAAGATTATAATACTATAAAAATATTTGATACATCATTTGAAGTATTAAAATATACCTCCCCGTGGCATTGGAAAGTTGTTTGTGGGTCTTGTAACTGCGTTAATGGATACTCATGAATCATTAGCAGTACCATCCCATTTAGCATACACAAATATAAATTTCATATCAAAATCACATGCCAATATCACATTTGTGTTACATTAGTCTTCCTTCACCAAAAAGATGTTTGTTATGATGTAGGTACCCAAGCTATAACAGGCATTCCATCTATTGCACCTATACAATCCTTAAAGAAAAGATATTTGAGCAAGAGACACTCATGAGGCCCATTTTGATTTGTAGGGGAGAATATCTCTGTGGCCAATGAACAAACAACCCGTAAAATGCACTTAAACCATTTGTGGATTGTGTTGTTGGAATGCTGAAATCTATCGCCAAGAATACCATATCTTGTAGTGTGTCCTATATCCTTGACACTAACTTTTTTCCCATCTGTTAACAGCCCTTTATGTTTCAAAGTATCACAAAAATTCATGAAAACATGTTTTTGCATCCAAAACCTACGATGACACATCTGGATGTCCATTAAAAATTTCTAGCATGTACATTTTTCCAGTAAGCAATGATATTCTACAAGATGTCTTATTTATAAATATTCGTTTATTTGCAACAAAATAACCAAATATCAGTATATGACCAATAGACGCATCCAAATCATCTTCTGTAAATAGAAAATCATCATTACTCAAATCTTCATTAGTCAAATTTTGAACCCAACTTGATTTAGTAAACATCCCTCTGCACAAATATATTTTTAATCAACATCATTATCTACATCAATCATCATTTAATATACAACTCAAACAACATTATTTATGCAAACTCCAACACATCAATTAAAATAAAATAAGAAAGCATCTATTTAGAGATATAACATCAAAGTAGTAAAAGAACACAGTAGTCCAAGCTAGTAGAAAACACGCAACAAACCAAAATATCAAGCAAATCAAAGAAGTTTCAAGATAGGTCATCTCCAAATTTTTAGCATCTCCACAAATAACATCCTAAAATCTGGATCCTTAAAATCCTTTATTGCTTTCATATAATCTTCATTAGACACTCTTTCCATACTATTTAAGATGTCTAGGCAAACCTTAGTTGAATGCAGATCTGAACTAGTGGCTTCACAATTGTTGGATTGCATAGACGATTTTCCTTGCATGTGTGCAAGCTTTTCTTTTAGGTAAAGCATCCTAAGTTCAGTTTCTTCATTTCTCATACTGATTGTAGATGACAACTGAGCTATACAAGCCTTAAGTTTTTCACCTTTACTAGACTTGGATTCTTTGCATTGTCGTTTGTCATGATGAGTACTTCTAACTTCATCATATTCATCATCATTTTGTTGCACACATACATGTACACCCCTATTCAGAAAATCATCTTTTGTCTGCCTTTCTTCCTCTGATGTTGGAGGAAGTTGAGTAGAAGCATTGCCTAAACCTCCAGTGGCTATAGTCCCACCAAATATCTCTCCAAGAACTACATAATGCTTACATCCTTCCTTCTTGAATATTTTGTACTCTGCCTTTTTTATCTACATTCATAAAAATAAGCCACATTAATATGCTGTATATAGCAAAAGAATATAATGTTACAAATAAAAAATGGTGAAAATACCGTAAAAAAGTGTTGTCAAACTTCCTTTGTAGCATCAACTTTCTTGGTATTTGGATCCCATGTACCACCTATATGCCCTACCAGTTCAGCGAACAAGCGATGCACTTTACGTAAATGGTTCCACTTACCCTTCAATCTATTTATCCCATAATCCATTTTTGTGAGACCAATCATGTCTTGATTGATCTTACCCCAATCGTCTTTTGTGAATGTAGAGCATTGCAATTTTCCTGCTTTCACATTGTTATAAAGTATCCCGATAAAAGCATGTTCATTCTCATTGGGCCATGACATTGGTTCCTTAGTCTTACCTTTGTGACCACCCATGTTCTTTATTCAAGACACACAATGTACCAACCCGTTAGAGGGCCTAGAAGTTATTTAAGAATTATTTAATTATTTATTTAATTTTTGGCTAAAAAAATTTGTCAATTAATTATATAATGTGGAAATTTAGATTTTTTTAAATGAGAGGAATAGCATTTAAAGGCATTTAAATTATGTGAAAATTAAATGTAAGGGCATGAAGGTAATTCTAGAGTTTTAAATAATAATTTTCTATTATTAAGAATTATTTAATTAGAGATATTATGTAATTGGGAGAATCCATACGTGAGAAAGTTTAGCTTTGAAGTCACCAACTTAATTAAGAATAAGGACTCCAAATTATAAAAGGAGAATTAGATAGGCTTCTAAGGCTATTTCTTTATCTATATATCTATATAAAGGCACACAAGCCATTATCTATATAAAGGCACACAAGCCATAGTGTTCTTCACGCCGCGTGAGGAGTAGAGAACCAAGAAGTCTGTGAGTTGTAGAAATTGTTTTGCATAGGAGATTTTTGGTTGAGATCATGTGAGTCGATTAAGATTTATCGAGGCAAGTATCTTCCCTGTAATCCCTTCTATTACAGGTTCATATTAGTTTCATTTTTAGATTATTCCAGTTATTCGTTGTGTTCTATTACTCCTTCTCTATTTTGGATTGCGAGTTCTATTACTCCTTCTCCAATTTGGATTACAAGATCTATTACTCCTCCATTTTGGATTGCAAGTTTTATTACTCCTTCTCATTTGGAGTGCAAGTCCTATTATTTCTTCTTTCTTTTGAGTTGCAAGTTCTTTCCACCTTCTATTTCTTTTAGAGGCAAGTTTTCATATATGCATGGTCTTTATAGCGATTCAATCAAATATTATCCTTGAATCATCCTTAAAGTTGTTTCATATCGATTAGGACTCGTTTTCCCAAGATTTTATTCAGAATGGTGTAGAATCATTAAGTTTTGTTACAGATTTCAGTCTTTATTAGCGTTCATGTTCATTAAATTTAATTGTAGTTATTCGAATGGTCTTCCCATATCTGGATGAGTTCCAAGTTCTGTGCGTGGGATATCCGGATGGTTCTTCGTGCATCCAGATAGCTCACATCTAGATGTCCTTCCCTTCTATCCGGATAGGCCCAGTATATCCGGATGCCTTGTTTTATATCCGGATGTCCCTCTCAAGTTTTGGAATTTCATATCCAAATGCCTTAATGAGATATCCGGATGTCTTAGTTCATATCCGAATACATCCTAGCATATCCGAATAGCTTCTGATTTGAGTGCCAATGTATCCGGATGAGCCTTTTTCATATCCAGATGTCTTTCCTCATATCCAAATATCCTTCCTAATATCCGGATGGTTTTTCCAAAAATCTAAGTGAACTTCTAGTGATATTTTAATCCAAGTTTTTCTTTAAATTAAAATATTCAATACTTCTAAATATTGAATTCTCATGCCAAGTATGATAAATCTAACATGCCCATACCATAATACAAAATTCATAAAATCTTTGTATTCCAATATATTGAAGATTGGACAAAGGAAATCCAACAAAAATCCCAACAAATCCAACAACAAAAATACAACCAAAATCTATGAAAAGCAAAAATCACATAAAAAAAAATGCAGCAAAAATCTAACAATAAAAAACATAGGAAAAATATGTTCATAGCAACAAACCACAGAAGTTTAGATGCCTGTACACAACAACCCTAAATGGCAAACAAAATGACAGTCTAACAACAAAAGACAAGAAAAACCTGTTAACAACA
The DNA here is from genome assembly GCA_036245055.1 of Diospyros kaki. Taxonomy (NCBI): domain Eukaryota; kingdom Viridiplantae; phylum Streptophyta; class Magnoliopsida; order Ericales; family Ebenaceae; genus Diospyros; species Diospyros kaki. The sequence continues at coordinate 24,429,269 of BSEG01000006.1, read as the reverse complement.
ACAAAATACATAAAAAATGGGAGACCTCTTAAATCTGAATTATCGTGACACCGTAGTGGGAATGCTTTGACGCCGACAAGTAGAAGCAATGGTAGCAGCAAAGAAGACAGAGGTGATGGAACGTTGTGAGGCCGGAGATGACAGGGTGAATGGAGCAAGGAAGATGAAGCATCGATGACAGATGAGGGATGAAAGAGATGCACACAACCACCAAATTTGGCCTTAAAGAGAGGAAGAGAAGGAAGTAGTGGCGGTAGATCTGGCCAACAGCGGTGATGGCCTTGAAGAAAGGAAAAAAATGAAGCTGTGGTGGCGGATCTAGCTTGAAGAAAGGAAGAGAATGAAGGAAGTAGTGGCCGATGGTGATGGTTTGAAGAGAAGGAAAAGAGGAAGAGGGGAAGATCAAAACACAAAAAATGAAACCAGTTTTCCTTGTTTCGAGTTTGAGGTTTATTTTGGATAAAAACACCGAAAACAACTTTTGTTGTTTTGGGTTTTCTCTATAATTTTTTTTTCGAAAATATATTTTTAAAAACAGCAAAGAGAACGCGTTTTCATTATTTTAGATAATCAAAAATTAAAAATGGCTTGAAAACGGCAAAGAGAACATAACCTTAGTTTTTGTTGTTTTCTTTGATTTTATGTTTTGTCTGGAAAAAGTAATGTAATATTGAGACAATAAAACATTTGTGCATCTACTCTATAAGTTTGAATTTTTTTACGTCTCAAAGCATTTCAATCTAGACCATATTTTGAAAGTTTTATGTTATTATTTATGATAATTGTACTTCAATTTAAATTCAAAATAAACAACATTATGTAGTAATCTTTTATCACTTTCAAAATCCCCTTTTTTGCGCATCGACCTTCACCACTAAAGTCCCCGACTAATTCTTCTTTCTCCCCTTCCATCCCTTATTCACCTATTCCTTTTATTTAAGCAACCTTGAATTAAAATCACTAATCAGGTCAACCACGGCCAGAGCAACATTAAATGCTTACACTTGAGGAAGATTTTGATATAAAAAGATACTAGGAAGGCACAAAATAATGCTTAAGCCATGAATCTATTATATTATGCACTTTCACCCATTGAATTTTGTAAAATCTTAGAATGTGACACAGCTAAACAAATATGGGATATGTTACAAGTAACACAAGAGGGGACTAATCAAGTAAAGGAAACTAGGATTGGCATGCTAGTCCATAGTTATGAACTTTTTAAGATGAAATTTAATAAGTCTATTTCTAAAATGTTTACTAGATTTACTGATATTATTAATAATCTTAAATCTCTTAGCAAAAACTTATCCTAACCATGAAATTGTTAAAAAGATTCTAAAGTGTTTACCAAAGTAATGAAAGACCAAAGTCACAACCATTCAAGAGTCAAAGAATCTTAGGACTCTTGCTCTTGATGAGCTGATGGGATCTTTCATCACCTATGAGATAGAGCTCAAGGAAGAAGAGCAAGAGGACAACAACAACAACAACAAAACCATTGCATTAAAGTCCATTGAAGAGGAAGACCCAAGAGATGACAGTGATGAGGATGATGAGCTTACTCTCATCTCAAGGAGATACAACATACTGATGAAGTGAAAGCTCCACAAAAAGAAGCCTCAAAAGAAAATGAAGGAGTCACAAAAGAAAGAGCCCGTCATTTGTTATGAGTGCAAGAAGCCTAGGCACATCAAGCTCAAATACCCACTGCTTAAAAAATCAAAGAAGAAGGAAATGGTGGTTGTATAGCCTAAAAGTGATGAATGTGAGCAAGATGATGAGACTGCAAGTGTAGTTCTCATGGCTCTTGAGGATGAGGTAAAATAAAACTCTCCTTCTTTAGATTTAACCTGTGAACAACTTCTTAAAGATTTTTTATGATGTTTTTGATAAACTATAAAAGGTTTCTATGAAAAATGGTACATTAAAGAAAGAAATGATCGCATTAAGAAAAGAAAATGATGATATGAAAATAAATATTGAAAACTTTGAAATATAGAGTGTTTCTCTTATTTTAAAAAATAAAACTCTTCAAAAAGAAAATGAGAGTTTGAAAAACCAAGTGAAAAAGAAAAGGACTTTTGTTAAAAATAAGCAAAGTAGAAATTATTTTGATCATGACAAAACAAAGAGAAATATATTTTATAAATCTTAACCAAAATTTTTATAGAAATATGCTTTGGGAGAAACCCAAAGAAAAATTATTCTTTAGTATATGTTATTCTTATCATGAAGAAGGGTATAAAGCCTACTCATCCACATACAAATTAAAGAAGATTAGTCAAGAAAGTATGGGTATCTAAAAATATGTTTTTGAATTTTGCTAATTAAGTCGAACCCAAGAAAGCTTGCATACCAAAAACAAATGCTTAAATTGTTTGCAGGAAAAATCAAAGTCTCAATGGAGCTCAAAAGGGTTCTTGGATTGTGGATGCTCAAGGCATATGACTGGAGATCCAAATAATTTCCTTGAACTCAAACCAAAGGATGGAGGCTTTGTAACTTTTAGGGATAACGCCACCAAAGATAAAATAATTGGCACTGGAAGAATAGATAATACTCATTCCACCATTATTGAAAACGTGCCATTGTTGATGGATTGAAGCATAACTTGCTTAGCATAAGTCAACTATGTGATAAGGGATATATTGTGATTTTTGAATCATCTAAATGTGTTGTCAAACATGGGTCCAATATCATATTTTTTGGTAGAAGACATGAAAATATATATATATATATATTGTTGACTTAGATGATCTCTTAGCAAATAATGTGAAATGCCTATTTGAACCTAATGAGGATTGTTGGATTTGGCATAAGAAACTAAGTCATGCTAGTATGGACCTACTCTCAAAATTAGCAAGACTTAATCTTGTAGATGGTTTGCCTAATATAAAGTTTGAAAAGGATAAAATGTGTGATGCATGCCAACAAGACAAACAAGTAAGAATTTCATTTAAATCTAAGGATATGTTATCAACATCTAAACCTCTTGAATTACTCCACGTGGATTTATTTAGCCCAACTAGGACACTTAGCTTGGGAGGAAAGAGGTATGGTCTTGTTATTGTAGATGATTTTTCTAAGTATATATGTGTTATGTTCTTAACCTCAAAAGATGATGTAACAACCCGCCTCTTAGAGCCTCCACTAGCATAGGAGATCCATGAAAAGGTTGTCATGTAATGGCACAAAAATAAACCTAGATAAAACATCCACACCGCAAGCACAAATGAAGCCTCACACAACGAAAGCAAAATCGCAAAACACATGCATGTATACGTAGCCAACCATTACCACCATGGTTACATGGTTTATATAAAGAAAGTCCATACCGGTACAACAGAAAAGAAATGAAAAACAAACCCCCGGCACTCCCAGGGACTCTAAACACCACAAAACTTGATCGACTGGGACTGCCTTGTACACCGTACTACTTGACCGACCTACATGCTGCCAAACTCGCCCGCAACTTTGGCTTTTCCTTTACATGGAATGATGTGAAACAAAGGTGAGTCATAAGACTCAACAAGTATAACAAGAAACAAGGCTATTAAGATGAAGGTAAACCCCAAACACCCGCACTTCCTATGTATAACTAACAACAACATAGAAGAACCATGAAACACAAGTCATGAATAAACCCCATAATTAAATATGCACGTAATGGTCCCTAACAGACCTGTTACTACCATGAATCAGTAAACATGATACAATGAGCTATTGCTCCCAAAATCATGTACACAACCTCATAACAAATCAAGTCTTCCCTTGGGCCCTTCCCGAGCTAGTCTAGAGTCTGAGCCAAAGATAACCTTAGGTCGGTACTCCCGCCTGAAATGGAATGGTCCTCCCATCTATGATAATGGCCTCGGATCAGTACTCCCATCCAAAAAATGTACACCAAAAAATCAGAGTCATTGTGTGTACTAGAATCATGCAATGCAACATATAAAAATGCATGGCGTTGTAAGCATAAACGTGATACAAGGCCTCCATAAGCCAGGCATCAGGCCATGCTTCACCCACATAGTAATATACATTCAATGCAGTGCTCGTGCACCTAGACATTCTAAGACACACATGTCCAAGCATTCACAGAGTATGGCCCCCATTGATACAATTCCCAGATCCCAACACACATTGTCAACATTAGACTATAATTAAATAAATATTAAATAAATATTAAAAACACTTACTAGAAGCCCAAAACCCACGATCGTTACATATCCACCCATCTGGAACCTAACCTAACTAGGTATGACATCATTCCCAAGGAAATAGGGTGATACAAAGCCCTATGACGTTCAGAAATAAATATCGCAAAGGGTCATTTGTATAACTTCGACCTCCACCAACATCCCACTAGCAACTCATAAGTTTAATATTTGGAACTGAATTAGGGTAAGGCAGGGAATAAAATACACCAAACGATGAGGACTTGCAAAAGAATCGAATAGCATATAGAGAGGGTTAGGAACTTGCCTTTAAATGGCCAATTCCAATCTTTCCCGCACTCCAATTGTAAAGTAAATTTTTTATAGAAAATAATGAAATCACATCCCAAAATAATTAAATCTAATTGCATGAAACTCAGAATTTAAACATATAGAACTCCCGATAATTTATCCCATTTACCTGGCCACTTAAACACCAATTAAACCAAATTTTCCTCTAATTGTTTCCCAATTTTCTTATTGTTGCCTGAGACTCCCTCTTTCCCAAATTTTCTTCTTCGTTTTCCTTTGAAATGGTCGAATTTGGTCTTAAAAAGAAGCAAAACGAAAGTTGCTTGCCGACTAAGGTGAATGAGCAACCCAATGTGCGCCACATGGCGCCACCCATCACCCATAACCACACACTCTCACTGTGGAATGTAACAAATAGGAAATGCAATGACTTTTGCAACATAAATGTGATGTCAAGGCCCCCATAAACCAAGCATCAGGCCATGTTATACCCATATAGGAATACACACATGTGAAATGCTCTAAATGCACCGGCTCACCTAGGGATCCCAAGTTAGCTCTTAAACCAACCAGGTCATGCAAATACTCACCCATCCCATCACACACAAAGCATGTCCCACCAATGAATGCCACCCAAACCCCATGTAGCACACACATCATGATATGCATAAGGTCAAGGAGAGAATCTGGTAGTACCAGCTCTTTTGGCTCATCTATCACTTATCTTAATAGTTGATGACTTGCGCCTATACATACAGCCATCGGTTGCCACGACCCACGATCGACAATCAATGGCTTTGTACCTCATACCCTTAGACACACATAGACAACATTAAATTTATATCTTTTAGACTTATCATTTCATAACCTTTCTCCATAACTCGTCGTGTACACAGCCACATAGACAGCATAATACCATTCTCATTCTCACATCTTCTCAAACATAGAAAACTATCTCATTACACTTTTTACCGATCACTACACTTTTCTCATCAAGACTTTTAACATAGCCCCATTAAACCATAGTCAACTCTTCTAAGAACCTAGCCCCAAAGGAAGCGGAACAATACAAAGCCCGTGATGGACGAAATCAACGACACAAAGAAACCATTTCCTTAACTTATTCCATCACCAATAGACCCGTTAATAACATATAAGTCATGGAATGGTTGCCACACGGATTTTCGTTATTAATGCGTGGAATCGAGTCATGGTGAGGGAGGTATTAAAGTATGAAAAAGTACGAAGACTTTCATAGGAAGCTAAGAACATGAGGAGAAGGTTAGGTGCTTGCCTCTAAACGGTTGTTCCATGACCTTCTGGCACTCCTACTGAGAAGTAAAATGGTTTACAAAAATTAATGAGATTTCGGCTTAAAATAATCAAATTTTACCCTGAAAAATGTATAATTTAAACATATGATACCTCTAGTAATTTTACCCACTCACCTGATTACTTCAATCATGGAATAACTCTAAAAATCTCCCAATTTCTTCATATTTTCTCCTTGTTCCTCCCATTTCCTAGCTGTCACACCCCATTTCTTCTTGTTTCCATTTCTTCCTTCTATTTGTTGGCTAGGGACTACCTGATTTGGGCTTTAAAAAGCCAAAAATTGAGTGGTCAGGATGCGACCACATGGTAGCCACTAGGTTGCACTGCGAGGCCACCACCTTACGGTCGAAACGATCGTTTCGACCCTCCCATTTGGCTAAAAAATTCAGCCATTTTCCCTCATGCACACAGCCTCCACGCTGGATTGAACCCACACTCACCTCCCTCGTACACGCCCATGCGACCGTCCCTGCTGGCTGCCATCCTCACACAAATTGTGCGAGGTTATTTTTAAGGGGACCCTCGGTCCTCTTTCAGAAATTACACCAACACCCCTAGAACTTTCAGAATTGACACATACACACACCCAACACCTCTTTTCTCTTTCTTACACTTATACCTCGAATATTCCCAAAAATCCATCAATTTAATTCTTCCATTATTTCCATAAATATTCCAAAATAAATTAATTAATTGCCTTAATTTACCATTTCCTCAAAACAACATAAATTATTATTTTTCCTTAAATCTACAAATGCTCAACAATGACCTCAAACACCAAAATTAATAATTATTATTTATTTTCAAATTTTGGGATGTTACACTGCCCAAGGTGCAACCATCCTCACACATATAATGCGCAAAATTAATTTTAAAGCGACCCTAAGCCCACTTTCAAAATTTGCACCAAGACCCCAAAACTTCTAGATTCTAGCACATACACCCCATTTAATAATTACACTTATACCCCGATTGTAATACCTAAAATTTTTCAAAATCAAATATGACGTAATGCCTCAGACAAAAGTTCATTTTCTGAGCCAGGGGCAAAGTCGTAATTATAAAAGTTCGAGTACGAGTACAATTGACTAAAAGTCTTGGGAATTTGTGAGATTAAAGGATATCTTTAGGGGACTTAAGTGCAATGGACTTCAAAGCTTATTTAAACCTAACTTTGGATTCCAAAAGTTATCAAAAATGGCTATGGATTTCAAACCAAAATTAAATTCAATTAAGGGACACATGTAACCATTTGGATGGAGACACATGGGTAGAAATTATTACATGGACACATGGCACAATTTGGATGAAAAATCAAAAGTAATGATTAAGCACCAATCTTGAGGGACACGTGGCGTCGTAGGATGGAAGCAATGATGATGGCTCATATCTCGAGGGACACATGGCATAGTAGGAAGAAAGTAATGATGAAAGCTCATATCTCGAGGACACGTGGCGCCATAGGATGAAAGTGATCATTATGGCTCAAATCTCATGACACGTGGCAGAAATCCATTTGTCGAAGGGTTTAAAATGTCATTATTAGGCCCATATCTCAAGGTCCACTTGTCACCATGGGAAGAAAGCAATAATTATGTGCAAATCTCGAGTGCCAAGTGTCATCATCTTAGAAAGCCAAGTGTCCCAATCTTATGGATTTAAGAGCTCTATATAAGCATGCTTTGGGTTGGATTTTTGGCCACTAAATTAAGGAGGTAAGTTGCTTATAAAAGAAGGGAAACTCTTTTGGAAAGAAGGGAAGCAAACTCTGCTCGAGTAGGAGATGAAAGCAAGTTGCCGGTAGATACGAGCCTACCTTAAAATTCATGAAAATAGTTACCAAATCTGTGAGGTAAGTTCTGTTTCTTTCTGAATCACATAGAGAGTGGAAATAGGAGTCTGTAGGTTCAAAGGGCACTTAAATTGGAGTTAAAATGAGAGAGTTATGCCCTTTTTAATTTTCGAGGTCCAAAGTCCATCCAACGCGTGCGCCACATGCGCCTAGCAGAGCTGCGCGTCCAGGCGCATGGCAGCCCTTGTGATCGCGCGTGTCAGCGCATGAGAGGCCTTCTTAGCTTGAAATTTTTCATGAAATCTCCTATTTTTAATGGATACTTACTTATCTAAAAATATTTTAGGTTTGGCTACAAAAAGGTCTCGATTTTTATAAAACAGTTCACTTGGAGCGACGTTCGGCCTTAAATTTGTGCAATCAAGAAGTGTGAAGCTAAGCTGAGTGGTTCTTATGCATGTAAATATTCTTCCATGTCTCCTACTTCATCTTCATCACTCTTGACTTCATTTATAAGTGGTTGTGGCTTGCGTTTCATGGTTTCCTTTGTTTCGAGCATATCATTTCTACTTTGTGGCTTCAAGTTTGACCATGATAGGTTTCGTGCGTGGCTTATGGCTTGTATATCATATTCCTTCTATTTTGTCATATAACATGTCATGGTTGGTGGTTTACATCTCATGTTTTATTGCTTTTGAGCATAGTGGCCTATTTTATACGCATTTCGATGTTTGTATTTGTGGTTGGCTGTTGGGACATCATGAGGGATCTCGTGCTCTTGCGATGAGCCATTATCGCATGCTTTTGCGGTGAGCTACCATGATGATTGCGGGACATCACGAGGGATCTCGTGCTCTTGCGGTGAGCCATAATCTCATGCTCTTGCGGTGAGCTACCATGATGACTGCGAGGGTGATTACAACCCCCTGACTTGGTTACCACATGGGAAGTTTTATGTTGGCATGATCTTGAAAGATTTGTACTTATCTTTGCATATTTCTTGGCATGGCTACATATTTCTCTTGCATGCAAAGTTTCCTTTGCTTATACCACTCACTTAGATGTAACAATCTAACTCAGGTGTTTCATACCCCTGGGATATTCAACGTCCCAGGTATCTCAGCATGTCAGGTATCGGAGATGAGAAAGAGAAAAGGGCTATGAGGAGGCCGAAGTTAGTTTAATTTCTTGTTCTCATGTACTATGGATCTTATGTAATCTTTGGGTTGGTTTTGAGAGTTGTATGTCAAAATTGAATAAACAGGGGTTACGTAAGGCTTGGATTTACTTATTATATTGTTAAAGTTGTAAGTCATGATTGCTATGTACTACGATCTTGGTAAGAGATATTTGATGATTTTGGAAGTCATGCATTCGGTGTACCCATATTTGAGGTTTTATTATTGGAAATCCTTTTATCTAGCTTTAGCTAGCTATCAGGTTCGATCCATCGTTTCCGTCGGTAAGGATTTCCATAACGCCCTTGTGGATATTAGCTTGTATTTAGCTTCAGTATATAATTAAAAAGTGGGACGTTACACCGATTTTACCAAATACTTACCTCCTTAAATCAATATAAATTAATATTTTCCTTTAAATTCACAAATATTCAATAATCACGTCAAGTACCAGAATTAATAATTATTATTTACTTCTAAAATTCTGTGATGTTACAGATGAAACATATGATTACGTTACTGAATTCTGTAGAAAAATACAAAATAAAAGTAGTCTTAAGATAATTAGTATTAGAAGTGATAGAGGCAAAGAAATTGACAAGGAAAATATGGAATGTTTTGTAACATAAATGGTATTGACCATAACTTCTTAGCTCCTAGAACTCCCCAACAGAATGGAGTACTGCAAAAGGAAAAATAGAACCCTAGAAGATAACGGTAGGACAATGTTATGTGATAGTAACCGACCTAAATATTTTTCGACAGAAGTTGTAAACATTGCTTGTTATATCTTAAATAGAGCCCTTATAAGACCAATATTAAAGAACACACCATATGAACTTCTTAGAAATAGAAAGCCTAAGGTATGTCATTTCCATGTATTTGGGTGTAAATATTTTGTATTAAATAACAATAAAGATGACAAAGAAAAATTTGATCATAAATCTGATGAAGCAATATTTGTGGGATATTAATGGATTAGTGAGGCCTATAGAGTTTTTAATAAAAGAACTCAAACTATAGAAGAATTTATAATACCTTTTGGGGCATAGGAGAAAGTTTCCTAAATTTTGAGGGCTAAAGTGTAAATATTCAAGGTTGTGGGGTTAAAGTGAAAATTTGGGAAACTTTAGGGCTTGGGGAAAAAGAGCCAAAGTGCAATAAAAGCAAAGTTGAGGGGCCAAACAACAAAGGTAGGTGTGAAACCTACCATAGCCATTAGCTGCAAAAGGCCACCGTCGAGGAGGCTATATCACGGCCAATTGAGGCTTCCTAGAGCCATCATGGCCTAGATCGAGGCCTTGCAATGCAAGGGCGATCATGATTAGCCAGCAACGCGGTTAGAAACGACTATAAATATCCGAGCATGGCCGAGGGTTTTTTCATCAAACTTGGATTTAAATCCGTGCATTTTTTGGAGAAATTAAAGGGCTTTATTAGAGGGTTTTGATTCTATAGGGTGTAAGGACCGTTTCTAAAAACTTTGGGGCATTTGGTGTCGATTTAAGGGTATTTTGAAGGGTGGTCAGAAATTGAGGCTTCGTCGGAGCTGAGCTTTAATTGGCCATTTGAGGGCGTTTCGGCCAAAATCTCAAGCATTCCAATGTGTTCAAGGAGTTGAATAAGCCAAGAGAGGAGGAGAAATCGAGAAGAAATAAAGCTAACCAGGTCACCGACGGTGAAGGGAACTACCGGAGAAGACGCATGTAGTTCACGCGCGAAGCCACAAATAAGGTAAGGAAGAAAGGAAGAAAAGAAAAGAAAAAAGAAAAAAAGAGAAAAAGAGAAAAAAAAAGGAAAAAATTAAAAAATTCTAGAAAAATAAGAAATTTAATTTTATTAATTTTCCTAAAAATTTGGTCGAAAAATTATCTGGGCACCGTTTCAAGGTCAGGGCACGCATATCGAGAAGGCTTTAAAAGCTAAGTCATGGTGAGTAATTTTTTCCAAAAAATTTATACATGATATGTTTTGCCTAAATTGAGCATGATTTTCACGAGGTTGCCAAATTATATGCAATTTATATACATCTTGTCATATCTGTACTCGTTTTATTACATCGATAGTTGTGAAATTATATTTGGGCATGAGATTATTGGCATATCGATTTTTGTGTCCTTCATGTTAAACATGACGGGGTGGGATGTTGCCCTAGTAGTGTAGTCGCATTTCCCCAAGGGTGTTTGTTGGTAATCGTAGGAGTCTCCCGTACGTGTCGTAGGATATGTTGGGATGACTGCTTCGGGTTTCGTGTTGGGGCTAGAATGCAAGTGAAAGCTACACTAGAGTGTCTGTTTATTCATGTCCATGCATCGTGCATTCATGAAAACTATTTTAAACCCTCACTTAGAAGTTTCATCTTCTAATTAGACTTTTGTCCCTGGAATATTCTACGTTCCAGCTTAATCGAGTTGTAAGAAGGGAGAAGGAATGGTCGAGGCATAGTTTAGTTTCAATTCATGATATTCTCTAAGTATAAAGTAGTCTTATGTGTTATTTCACCTAGTGGGTATTGTAATTTATTGGTTGTTGAGAAAAATAGTGCACAATCGTGTTTGTATGAAAATTACGATATCTTTTAGGTTTTGATTCTAGCTTCTGCAAGTATTCAAGTGATCATTTCTTAGCTTATCATTTGGAATGTTAAATATGTATATGTTAGGGATTTTTAAATACGTTGTGATGTATTTATGGAGATTTTTGTATTAACAAGTTTTGTGATGAAAAAAAGAAAAGAAAAATCCCAGCATAGTGACATGCTTGGAAGGGACGAGTCGTTACAAAATTAATGCACATTACCTTTAATGACTCTTCACCTTCTCTACCTAGATTGTATGTAGATGATGAGGATGCTTCTCAAAATAATAATCAAATGACAAAATCAAACATTAGAAATCCAAAACTCTCCTAGTGATTCAAATATTCTTCCCCAGGAATGGAAATTTGTCCAAATGAAGGAGTTAGAACAAGGTCATCAATTAGAAATATTTGTGAACATTTAGCCTTTGTGTCTCAACTGGAAGCAAAGAAGTTTGAAGAGGCTAAAAGTGATGAAAATTAGATGATGGTCATGTAAGAGGAATTAAGTCAATTTGAAAGAAATAAATTTTGAACATTAGTTTCTAGACTTGAAAATTTACCTGTGATTGGAACAAAATTAGTCTATAGAAATAAAATGGATAAATCTAGAATAGTAGTGAGAAATAAAGCAATACTTGTTGCTCAAGGGTACAATCAACAAAAAGGAATAGATTTTGATAAAACATTTACCCCTGTAGCTAGATTAGAAGCTATTAAAATGCTCTTAGTCTTTGTTACTATAAAGACTTTAAACTATTCCAAATGGATGTCAAAAGGGCCTTTTTAAATTGATACTTAAATGAAGAAGTATATGTTGAATAACCCCTAGGTTTTGAAAATGATAAATATCCAAACCATATTTATAAGTTGTCAAAATCCCTATATGGATTAAAGAAGCTCCTAGACCTTGGTATGAAAGATTAAGCAAATTTATATTAGATAATAATTACACAAGAAGAAAAATAGATAAAATTTTATTTATCAAAAATGAAGAAAATGAGATGTTGATAATTCAAATATATGTAGATAATATAATTTTTGGAGCCACAAATGAGAAGATGTCCAAAGATTTTACTGAGTGTATGGAAAAATAATTTGAAATGAGTATGATAGGAGAATTAATTATTTCCTAGGTCTTCAAATAAAAAAATTAAAAGATGGAATATTCATAAGTCAATATAAATATATTAAGGATCTTCTTAAGAAATTTGGGCCCGAATTGAACAAGGTTCGTCCAACTCCTATGAGTACTTCAACTAAGCTAGATAAGGATGAAAATGGGAAAAATGTTGATCAAAAGAAATATAGAGGAATGATAGGGTGATTTTTCTTCTTAACAACAAGTAGGCCTGATATAATATTAAGTGTTTGTTTATGTGCTAGATTTCAAGTTAATCCTAAGAAATCACATTTAACAGATGTAAAGAGAATTTTCAAGTATCGTTTAGGAACAACAGATTTAGGACTTTGGTATCCAAAAGGATATTTCTTTGAATTAATTGGGTACTCAGATGTTGACTTTGTTGGTAGTAAAATTGATAGAAAGAGTACAAGTGGGACTTACCAATTCTTAGGGAACTCACTTATCTCTTGGTTTAATAAGAAACAAACTTCAATTGCTCTCTCAACAACCGAAGTCGAATATATAGCGGTTGGGAGTTGTTGTGCACAAATTCTGTGAATAAAGCATCAAATAAAAGATTATGGAATTAAATTCAATCATATTCCTATTAAGTGTGACAATACTAGTGCAATTCAATTAAGAAAAAATCTCATCCTTCACTCTAGGACAAAACACATTGAAATTAGACATCATTTTATTAGAGAACATGTGAAAGAAGGAGACATCGATGTAGAATATGTGAACACAAATGATCAACTAGCTGATATTTTTACGAAACCATTAGGAAAAGATCAATTTTGCAAAATTAGAAGAGAATTAGGTATGATGAATTTATTTGAGTAATGTTCTTCTTTAATTTCATTATATTTGTGTTTAGTGCCCTCTCCTCCTCTGCTGGACCAGGTCTGCCTATATAAGATATACTAGAAGCCATTCTTAACGTAGGTGCATTGATTACCCAGGTTGAAGATAGGCTTGCTGGCTAGAGAGCCATTTTCCTCCCCATCTTCCATGTTAAGAGTAAGTCTTAGTTTGATAATGACAAAAAATGGGAGAAAGGACCTCATGTTTTATCTTTTGTATGTCTTGATCTTATGAACTCCTATGTTTGTTTGTCTTTTGCTAAATGAATATAATGATCTTATATTTGATATCTCTTATATATCTTATTTGTTAAGAAAGGACCTCATGTTTTATTTTTTGTATGTCTTGATCTTATGAACTGTTGGTTTTCAATGCAACCTAAATCTCGGTCAAACCACAAGATCGAGCATAAATTGAGAAAAGAAAAGATATAACACCCTATATTTTCGTAAAATTGCCACGTATTTTAAGTGAGTTTAAAATATCGAAAATATGTTTGAATTGGTAACGAGTGACCGAATCAGTAGTAGGGAGTACCCTAGAGCTTAGATGGTTTCGTAAAGGTATGTTTCTCAAGGTTAAAGGTATATTTTTCATGAGCGTCTCGAAGCGAGATTTATGACGCTGAAAGAAATCAAATCAGAAATGGTTTTCGATTAAGCTAAGTTATAGTCTAAAAAGACCGAATGATGATAAGGGGCTTCCGAAAAATCGTATATATTGAGTAATTTTGAGTTATTAATTTGATGTTTGAGAGTGTAATTGTAATTAAAGAATTATCTAAACGAAATAAGGATAAAATTAAGAGCTTATATTGAAATAAGGGCCAAAGTGTTATTTGAAAGAAGTTTAGGGTTTTAGTTTGGATTTCAAAAGTTGGATTAATTCTAATTTTGGATTTCAAAAGCCACTCAATTATGGCTTTGAGTCTTTGAAGTCCATGGCTAAAATTGTGACAAGTGGCATAACACCATTGGTTGGAGGATTCTATAAATAGGCACCTTGAGTTGCTCTCAAATCATTCCAAACAAATTTGAGAAGTGATGCACTCTAAGAGGAGGAGCTTTCTCTAGAGAGAGAGAAGGAGGTTCGGCAAGAAGGCGGGAAGAAAGCGACGGAGAAGTGGCGGAAAACGAGTCTCATCGGAGTTGCGAGTCTTTGCCAGAGTTCGCCAAAATCAGTCAGCAAAAAAGTGAGGTAAGTCCCATTTTTTTGATAATCCTGTAGAGGGGGAAGAGAGGGTCGCGTAGGTTCAAACGGGGGTCGAATCGGAGTTAAAACAAGGGAGATATGGCCGAAATACGAAAACGAGGCGTTGCTATTCGGAATTTAGTGCTGCGGGTGAGTTACACGCGCTGGAAAATGGCTGCGCGTGAAGGGTTCTTTTTACATGAAATTTTCCTGTTATGCCCCTACTTTAATACCCTTCAACCCTATGTAAAAATATTTGATTTTAGGTTTACCAAAACGTATGTTTTCTACAGAAACCTAGGTCGTTTGCTGTAAAATTATACCGTCGAAGAGATAACCCAACAAGGTGAGACTCTGTGAGACTCTTATACTCCAAATCCTATTTTTATTCTCTTATGAGAGACTTCTATTACATGAGACGTGTTTCTTGAAGTTATTATACGTGAACTCTTATTGTTCTCTTACGTGAAATCATGTTGCATAGATAAACTGAATTTTTCTGAAAATATATGATGTTGGCTTTTTAACTGTTACATTTATAAAATTCGTGTGGCCATACTGTTGTACCTATTTGTTGTGGACCGAGGGAAAAAGTCGGATATCCCCCGAGAGGCGCTATGCATGCGCCATCGAGAAAGCTATCGTGGGGAAGACCGTGAGTCTAAGGAACAACGGATGTGGTGCTTGCATGAATTCTATGAGGTCGGGCCAAAGTGACATGGTTAGGGACCTCCCGAGAGGCGCTATACGTGCGCCGTTGAGAAAGCTCTCGTTGGAGGAGGCTGACATGTTCACAAGGCACTTCGGAGTAGTTCTTCTTGTATTCTCATACATTTTATACCTGATCATGTATCGATATAAACTGTTTTTGGAGTTTCTCACTAGAAGATTCATCTTCTAATTGGACTATGTCCCTGGAATATTCAAACGTTCCAGGTTCGACGAGCAGCTCTAAGGGAAAGGAGGTAGCTGAAGAATATGTTTAATTTACTACCTGTAACATGTTTAGTATACTTTTGTTTATGTGCGAGCTTATGTAATTTTGGATATGTTTAAGATGTTTAGTTATCATTTGCTAGAGACGATGTATATTAATACATTTTGTAGACATCTTGAAGAACTTTATGATAAAAACAATGATATGGTTTTGAACCATATCAGGTTTGATCTAGCTTCTGCATTTGAGATTTTAATGCCTGTCTTAGCTATTTGATTATTGGGTTTGTTAAGCTGAGAAGATAAAAATTAGGGTTTTTGGGATATTGTATGGTGTATGACAGCTATTGTGATATGAAAAATTTTTATAATCCCGAAATCTTAAGTTATAACACGCTCAAGAAATTTGGGATGTTACAAAAGAACACAAGAACACAAAGCTTTACGTGTTCGAATCAAAAGATCCTACTCACGGCTGAGGTTTCGCCTCTAGTGAATCCACTAATAACTTTCGATTACAACTAGATTACAAGATCACAACAAGAACAAAACGTATTGCAAATAAATAAACTGAAAACAGAAAACAAAATCACGAACAAGTGTAGGATCTATTCTACCGATCTCAAGATCGTGTCAAGAATCTGATCTATCAGTTACATCCAATCTCTCACGCCTCAGGCGATTCAACAACAAAGATTAAAACAATACAACCTTACCAAGTGATCTTACTACAAGCCGAAGCCAATCAAAGAAGAGAAGAATTTAAGAGCGAGAGAGAGTCTCACTTCATGCACACCGAACTAGGGTTTCAGAAAATGAGAGAGTAAGCAATCTAAAGCAATTAGGGCATGAAGTTGCCCTTATATAGCAGCAGGCAAAACCAAGCCAGCAAGAGATAAACACATGAGCCAAGAGACATGGGCTTTCAACCCACATGAAGAAACACATGGCCCAATCAAGAATGAAACATGAGGCCACATAATAATTCAGCAGATCACATTTAAATGTTAGCTAAATGAAAACCCATAATTACATATATGACAAATGCAAATAAAATGCACGTAACAAATATATGAAAATACATTTTGAATCATAAATCCTAACAAATTCCACCTTGATTCAAGAATGGATTGATAATGGACTTAACCAAAGACCTCTACAAACTCTCCTAGCTACAATAGGAGTGCATTATGACACAGCTAGCTCAAACTTAAAAACTCGAGACCAACTCAACTAATACATGCCTCACTATGAGCAACAGAAACCTCTCTCAAGACTTCTATAAACAAGACATCAGGACTAACACTCAGCCTTCCATTAGACATAGAAATTTCCTAAGGTTCCACCTCAAACTCTACACTATGAGTTTGTTCAGCTACGTCTAATTCTACAAGACCATCAAATATTACAAGACTAGGCACACATCAACATCTAGAAACAAGTCCTAGACTGAAACCAGGAACTCGGAACAGCTCTCAATAAAGAAACCGAGAAAGCAACTTACAACCCATGGGAATCAAAACACAGGTATCTATGGGAAACTCTACCCTATACCATAAAATAGGATTCATACCGCCCTCTAGGTTACTAACCTAAACAAATCCATTCATGCCTAACATGCTTAACTCTAACAACTCTCTTATGACCAATGTGCCCTAGCCTTTTCATGCCTAGACTCCAAGCCTACAGTCTTCCTATACTCTCATAACCATCAAGCAGGTTAGCTGATTCTACTTTATCCTTATTTTTCTCGAGATCTTTCTTCCTTTTGAAACACTCTTTCCTTAAGTGACCCTCTTTCTTACAGTACCTGGAAGTCTTAGTTGTTGGGATCCTTTTCTTGACGCTCTAAACATAGGTTTATCCCTAGTGGTATTTCTATCCGCTTGACCACTAACCTGTAGTCCCTCTGCAGCACTTGACCTATTGTCCCTCTTAACCTCAAGATCCCTAGATCTAAGAGATAATAACACATCTTCTAAGGTCAAAGATGATCTACCATATTTAATGGTTGTTTTAAGGTCTTTAAAAGCTTTTGGCAAAGAGTTTAACAAAATAATAGCTTGATTCTCATCAGAAATTTTTTCATCAGTATTGGCTAATTCTATTGTAATCACTTTAAATTCATCTAGATTTTCCTCTAGGGTTTTTGCAGGGTTCATTTTAAATCCAAACAACTGTTCTTTCAAAAATATTTTATTAGTTAGAGACTTAGTCATATACAAGGACTCTAACTTAGGCCATACCTTTGAAGTTGATTCTTCTTCATTTACCTGGCGCAGGACATTATCTGCTAGATTGAGAATGATCAAGGAAAAAGCCATCTCATCCATGTCCTACCTTTCTTGGGCGGTTATGGAGAGTTGCTTATCCTTTTCCTCCTTTATTTCCACCAGAGCCTTCGTGCACTGGTGTTGGACAAGCACTGTCTTCATCTTTTTCTGCCACATGCTAAAATTGCCATGGCCATCAAATTTATCTACTTCCAATTTAGATGGAGCCATATAGAAAGACTTATGAGCAGGCCAAAAAATAGGTTAATTAAGAATCGGACAAGATAAGCAGTCCTATCAAACACACTCTAAACCTTTTAGGACAAATCAAAATTTAAAAACTGATTTTAAGGAAAAAACAACCTTGGATTTAAAAACAAAATCAAGAATTTAATACAATATTAGGCCAACACAAAATGAAAAACTTATTAGATGTTAAACAAAATCAAGAGCTCAGAAAGAATTAGAGAAACTAGAATATCATACAAAATTAGGGAAAAATAATATATATCGCGAAATTAGGGCAAACGTGAAATTTCTTACTCAATCGAAGATTTAAAACGAACTTCGAGTTTACCTTTCTGGATCTGAAATGGTTCGACACGGATCTTGAATCCCAAGGGCTCTGATACCACTTGTTGGTTTTCAACACAACCTAAATCTCGGCCAAACCACAAGATCAAGCATAAATTGAGAAAAGAAAAGAACACAAGAACACAAAGCTTTACGTGTTTGGATCAAAAGATCCTACTGACGGCAGAGGTTCCGCCTCTAGTCAATCCACTAATAGCTTTCGATTACAACCAGATTACAAGATCACAACAAGAATAAAATGTATTGCAAATACATAAACAGAAAACAAAATCAAGAACAAGTATAGGATCTGTTCTACCGATCTCAATATCGTGTCAAGATTCTAATCTATCAGCTACATCCAATCTCTCACGCCTTAGGTGATTCAACAACAAAGATTAAAACAATACAGCCTTACCAAGTGATCTTACCACAAACCTAAGCCAATCGAACAAGAGAAGGATTTACGAAGGAGAAAGAGTCTCACTTCATGCGTGTCGAACTAGGGTTTCAAAAAATGAGAGAGTAAGCAATCTAAAGCAATTAAGGCATAAAGCTGCCCTTATATAATAGCAGGTAAAACCGGGCCAACAAGAGATAAACGCATGAGCCAAGAGACATGGGCTTTCAGCCCACATCAGGAAACACACGACCCAATCAAGAATGAAACATGAGGCCCACATAATAATTCAGCATATCACATTTAAATGTTAGCTAAATGAAAACCCAGAATTACATATATGACAAATGCAAATAAAATGCACATAATAAATATATGAAAATACATTTTGAAACTTAAATCCTAACATGAACATCCATGTTTGTTTGTCTTATACTAAATGAATATAATGATCTTATATTTGATCCTAAATATTTTATCAATAAAATACTTTATCTCAAACATATTTTATGCAAAATTTTAGGGAAAGCATATCCTAGGGCGAGTTATGGTTAAATATGATTATCTTAAAGAAAAACATGAATTTTCTGTCATCATTAAAAATGAGGAGATTGTTAAGCTCAAGTGTATATAAATAAAATTTTGATGATAACAAAAAATTTTTTTGTGAAATAAATATATTTTATTATCCTCTTGTAATGTAAAATATATGGTTTAATGATAACAAATTTTATGATAAAGATATATTTTATCAACTCATTGTACTGAAAATTCATTGTGTTGAAAAAATGTGTTTGCTGAAATGGCTAAGTATCTTAGGTCAACTGAAGTTTATCTTAGGTCGACTTAAGTTAGGCAGAATGTTGGTCTCCAAACTTAGGTTGACCAGAGTTGACCAAAATGTTCATGCGTATCTTAGGTCGACTGAACTTAACCTGAATGTTGGATTCTATTCATAGGTCGATCGGTTCTTCGACTGAAGTTGGGCTTTAGCCTACTGGACGACTTAGGCTAATAGAAGGGGCAACTTCAGTCAACCAAAGTCCAACGATCGTTTCTGATTGTACTTATTTTATGCATCTCTTTTTGTTGCATGCCAATAATATATTTTTACAATATGCTTTTACCTTGTACCTCAAAATCATGGCCCGATTTACCAATTAAAAAAGTTAAATCTCTTTTTGAGGAAATGTTCTTTTGACTTTGTTTTTGCATATTCTGATTTTGTTGTCTATAACTCTCATGCCCTTTCATCTTGAAAGACTTATGATTAATCTTGTTATCAAGTTGTCTCCTTGACTTTCCTAGGTTGATTTTATTTTGCAAAAAATTATTTTCTAATATATTTGTAAGCCAAGATCCTAAAAAATGTTGAAATGTTCTAGTTGCAACTTGGAAAAGATGAAAAAAAATTTTGAATTTCAAAAATGCTCCTTACTTTTTTTTATAAGAGCTAGTTGTCTAAAGATGCTTGTATAAATATGAGGTGAGTATGAAGGCCAAATAGATAGAACAAATTGGTGATAGAGCATTCAAACAAGAGTGAGAAAGTTCTAGTGCTGGACGTGTTGCTAGCTGGTGAAATTCTCAAGTTGTGACTTATTTGGAATTGTCTCTTGC
Organism: Diospyros kaki; assembly: GCA_036245055.1. NCBI lineage: Eukaryota > Viridiplantae > Streptophyta > Magnoliopsida > Ericales > Ebenaceae > Diospyros > Diospyros kaki. The sequence continues at coordinate 24,408,932 of BSEG01000006.1, read as the reverse complement.
TTGGAAGTTTGTTATTTTTACTCACTTGTTGTGTGAGGGGTTTTTCCTAGCTATGTGCTAGTGATTGTTCTTGCCAAGGCAAGGGATTGTATGTTCAGTTCTAGCTCCAACCAAAAACTAGTGTTATCTTTTCCCTAGTGATACCCTCAAGCTTAGTCTTAGGAGAGAGAAGTAGGCTCGTAAGAGCTCAAACCTCTATAAAAATTTCCTTGTATTATTGTGGTTGCTTGATCCATTATTCATATTATTTTTACAATCACCATTTAACTAAGATCACAATTTAAGAGTTTTCAACAAAAGCTAAAAATAATAATTTTTGAAAAACCCAATCACCCCCCTCTTGGGAATTTATCTAGACAACATCTAGCATTAGAGCACTAACTCTAACATAATGAGCAATTGTTATGCTCTGCATAAAGCCTAGATATGTGAAGGCCCAAGTAATGGATATGGGTCAAGAATAGTGGCCAAAACCTAATATGTCCAAGACTAAATGGGCCAAAAGTCTAGGGGAAGATAAAGAAAGACAAAGACCTAACTAGACTAAGTGGAATGCACTCCACTCAATTATGATAAGGTGGAAGTAAGGCTACTCGGTCATGAGTGGCATTACCTTCTCAAAGTGCACAATTGGCTCATTTTCAAAGAAGATTTTAACAAGCAAAAAGTTATCAAGAAAACATAAGCAAGGAGAAGGACTAAAAGAACAACAAGATCAACTATGACCGAGTGGAGTGTTGGAAATGTATGCCCTAAAGACACGTTTTATTTAATTTATGGTAATGATGTTTCTTTTAGTCAGTTTATGGCACATATATTATTTGCATTTAATTGTTGGAAAAGTGTTCATGCTATTAAGTAAGTGATTCATGTGATGGGTCGTTCTTCACAGTTAGGCATGAATCATGGGTACTTAATAAGCAAGAAAAATATTACTCTTGATCTTTGGATAGAACTGGGCATTCTATCATGATAAGATCATTGTGCAATAGATCCTAATGGAGGATGGCTTGCCTTAGCCAGTAAACAGTCTGTTTACTCTAATTGTACAAGCGCATTTGGAATGCGTAGAGTGGACCTATGATAGAAGCTAATGACAAAGTACTAATTATCAGAGAGCTAGTCTATCACTGCTACTACGTGGACGAGTACTCTAATACTTGAGTATTAGTTGGTGGTCTAGTGAACCTAGAGCTATATTCTTAGATTCATTGTAGGTGAGGTATATCAAAGATCAATAACCTTGTGAGTTGGGAGTATGGTTTGTAATTAGCTAAGACAGACTAATACAAGATAGTTTCTGTGATTCACCCCCTTGTGATTGTCCAAGAATAATCAAATAATCCAGGGCCCTGGGAACGTGACTTAAGAGTGTGTGCTTCTGGGTAGCTCCCAGTGATAAGCAAGTACATTTGAGTAGTCACGGATTATTGGACTAGTGATCTAAGGATGGTAGAAATCATTTAGAGAGGTGTTAGTACATTATTCCTTTCTAAATGATGGGTGTTACGCAGAGGGGTATTTTCGTCATTACACTAGTAGGTCAAAGACATTACACATGCAAAATTATTCGTGGGGTCAGTGTTACCATATGGTGATAGTTGGAACACTTAGAATGACAAAATATAGCTACTTGGTAGCAGGGGTATTTTGGTCATTTTAGTAGCCATGAATAATTTGTCTTTTGGTCCCCGAGGTAGCTCGATATAACTCATGTATTATTTAATACATTTGGCTTGTTGGGTGAATTATATTGAGAGAGAATTATTTTATTCAGAATGATCCATAATTAATTGGGCTAGAATAAAATAATAGTTCATTGGTTTTTAATTAATTAATTGGGCTAACCCAATTAAAAAATTAATTAAATGAACTTGGCCCACTAAGGTTTGGCCCACTAGGGTGTTAACCCTAGGGTTCTCTATATATATATTCTCTCCTTGGTTGTTTTTTACCTAGGGCTTTTTATTCTTCTTCACCAAAAGAGAGGCCACGAGTTTTGAGTCATACCTTGGAAGATCAAAAGAGAACGTTCAAGTTCTGATGCGAAGGAGCCGACGGATCGCAGGACAGCCGTCATCTCCACCACACGAAGAAGCTCCCGCGCCTTCTCCTCCTGTCGCTTCATTCCGTCCAGTGATCCGAAGGAAAAGTAAGTTTCCTAGATTCTAATCAATACGAGGAAAGTTTTTATTTTTTAAAAACGCTTTCGTTGCATGCTATGTATCCTCGTAATGGTCCTTCATGGAGTACACTCCACTGGGTCAAGTTCTTCAATCCTTGGTCGCCCGTATCTCCAAGCCCGGCCATATGGTTCGCCACCCCCGAAACCCTCTCTCATAGCCAAGACACCCTTCTAAGGCATCCTTTAGGTCAAACCTATAACACCTCCTCAACTCAAACATCACAGGAATGCATACGCCTAACTGCCTAAGAGGTGTTAGGAACCCTAAGCCGCGGAAATCATGGATCGAACCTGCCTGAAAGATTGAAAGGGTTCCTAGACTAGCATAAAACGTACAAGCCTTTCATTTAGATAGAGTTTGAGTATGACATAAAAATAGTATAATCGTCGAGCTGATACAATGCTTTTAAACAAGAATTACACAAAGCCACAAAATAATAGGAAAAATATTAGGCGTCCAAAGTTTCCTTCCCATTTGCCTCGCCTACCTCCTTAGCTCCTAACATGCCAAACACACCTAGAATGTGGAACGTTCCAGGGGCATCAACCCAAGTTAGATAACATATATCTAATTGAAGTGGTTTTATGAAAGAAATAGAACATGTATGTAATGCACATATGCAAAGTGAAACCCCCTTTTGTGGAAGCCATGATAGGGTGTTGCAATCACCCCCATGCACGCCATGCTCACTCAAACACACATATGTGACTCCAAAAGCCACCCATGATGGCCACTAGCTTACCACAAAACCACATGCCATGTAGTGAGGAAACAAGAAAAGAAACATGCTAAACAAGGAGAGCAAGTGAGTAGGTCGATAACCAACACAAGTGATTCAATAAATGATCAATATGAAGCAAAAATAATGCAAGAAACTGCTCACACTCGCCGCTGGCCCTGCCGGTTCACTGTTTACAAGAATTTTGGCCCAGTTTAGCTGCAGTTTCACATAGTTCAAGTCATCAATCCAAAATATTTTTACATAGGATGATAGGAAATAATTTAGGGAGTAAAACTGGAAAATTTCAAAGGAAAAGGCCCTGTCACGCGCCACCAGAAGGGTGGCCACGCGCGGCCACGTGCAGCAGCAGTTGGCGCATGCGATGCACGTGCCTCCTCCTTCCCTGTTACGGATTCTGCAACTGAAAATTAAAATTGCTATATCTTGCTCATTTTAATTTTGAATCATCTTTCGTTTGAACCTACGGACTCCCCTTTTCGTGCTCTACGACCCTACGAAAAGAAAATCAACTTACCGCTTTGGTTTTCCCACTGAACTGATTGATTTCTACTGAGGTGTCGGTTACTTGGCACCACTTTCTTCATTCTTTCCTTCCTTTGGTTCTTTTCCTCCTTGTTTAACTTGGTGCACTTGCTCATTTGCTACAATCTACATTCACGTAGGTCTTCCCCCCTTTATATAATCTCCCAAGACACCCAAATCTCAAGATATCCCTTAGCTTTTATGTTACATCCTTTTCTTCCCAAGTCATCATTACCACACCTTGAATTATCCCTTTGAATTATCTTACAATTCTAATTTCCATTTCCTTCCAATCCCAATTCTCCAAGTTACACCTCCACGTGACTTTAGGATAAAAGTCTATTATGACAATTATCTCTCTTTTTCAAGGCCAATCTCATTCTTCGAAGTCATGCCACCAAGTGACTTTAGGATAAAGGTTCATTATTATCTCTTTTTCAAAGCCAATCTCATTCCTCCAAGTCACGCCACCATGTGACTTTAGGATAAGGGTTCATTATTATCTTTTTCAAAGCCAATCTCATTCTTCCAAGTCATGCCTCCATGTGACTTTAGGATAAAGGTTCATTATTCACTTTTACCTTTAACAAGTTGTAGCACTAGCACCTAGGCCTAGTTCCTTCTTTCCCTTATTTCGTTAACGCCCGAGATCCACTTCTGATAACATTCTAACCTTTTCCCTAGGTGCTTTTAGTTACGCACTCACAGTTTAATAGAACTAAAGGTGTCACTCATTCCCCTTGAATCAAAATGCCATTCACTTTATTACAACATCCAAGCCTTACATCAAGTTCCGTGGTATTACAAAACCCGACGAGCCTTTCTCCAAGACCCTTCCCGAAACCCATAAGAATATTTCAAGATTCCTTAGAATCTATCATCCTAAAATGCGGATTGGCTGCCACGTATCACTCATTTCCCTCCTCTATTAATAAAGGAGCCATCTCTTCTCTTAGATGAGCTCACTTCAGTACTCAGACATCATTTTTACACTCAATCATTAGAAGACTAGTTTAAACATCAGAGGATTTACACGGGGACACCCACCCGCACCCCTAACTGGTTTTTAATTTCAACAAGGCACTAGATCATCGAGAAACCTGATCATCAAAGCACTCGGTCATCAGGGCACCCAATCACCAAAGCACTCGATCATCAGGGCATCTGATCATTTGCATCTAGACCTCCATGTCTCTTGATCATTTGCATCTAGACCTCTATGTCTCTTGATCATTTGCATCCAGACCTCTAAGTCTTTTGATCATCTATACCCTAATCATTTGCATCTAGACCTCCATGTCTCTTGATCATTTGCATCTAGACCTCCATGTCTCTTGATCATTTGCATCCAGACCTCTAGGTCTTTTGATCATTTGTACCCAGACCTACAAGTCTCTTGATCATCTATGCTTAAACTTGCAGGCATGGGGATCACTTACATTCAGACTTGAAACTCTCGAGATTATTCTAAATTGAGGCTCACTTTCCTGTACTACAAATTAATTATTGTATTGAAGTCTCAATGGATTAAGGTATGTTTTATTTATTCATACTATGTAAAAAACGTGAAGTTTCAAGATTTATAAGCATGATATTTTATTGTTTATTATTTCCTTTACAAGTAATATTATGACTTACAACGCACACATATTGCATGTGCTAAATAGAAAAATTAAAAAAAATAGAAATATCTAAAAGGGGGAAATTCTAAAAAAATATAATAAATTATAAAAAATTATTTTGATGCTCGAGATACATACCAAGTCAAATTAATTCAAGGTTAAAGAGACATTTTGGAGATGTAGGAATAACATGCTTATCAAGACAATCAATTTAATATTTTTTTTAATGTAAGTGGTTTCCTCAACCCTTAGAAGGTTCATGCTGTGCATAATTTATAATTTGAATTGAAAGAATCATATTTCATTTTTATAATGATTATTTCATTTAAATTATAATTTTTTCATTTTATTTCTAGAAATTTCATTCTTATGAGTATTAATAGCATAAATATGTGCATGGTGGTAGCGTCCCTAGAGAAAAAGACATACAGAAACACAGCGGAAGTATAATATACATAGATAACCTATCAAGTACCGATGAGACTATACACAATAAGAACTACTAGCCAGTTGCTAAGGAACTACTATACACAATTACAAAAAGAAGAAAACATCCTCCTGCACCCAAGAACAGCAACCACTCTCCCAAGAATCTTTGACTGGGATTTGTAACACCCCAATTCCCAGGAGGCGTTAACGTAACGTAAGATTCTGGGGATAAACTTTTTTTCAAATAAAACCCATCACAAAAACCATTCCCCGAAGATCCCGTTACACCTTTTCAGTATATCAACTATGAACCATTAATAAACCAAGACAAGTTCACCAACACATTTGTGAAAGCTAGATCGAAACCTTAACAGGTCATAACCGAAACCACTTTATTTATATATAAAGTTGCACCAACGTTTACATGACATTTTCAAAAGTAAATAACATAACTGGAAAGACATAATGTAAACTATCCACTAATTGTCGTCACTCCTCGACGATCCATTTCCTATTTACACTGCTGCCTTCACTTGGAACGTTTGAATATTCCAGGGACAAAATCCAAATTAGACGATGAATCATCTAATTGAGAGTTCAAAACATATTTTTCATGAATAATGCAAGACATGAAATAAACCAATACACCCAGTAAGCCCTAGCTCAAGAGAATTCCCATGCTCTTAACCCTACCACGGGAAAAGAGCAATCTCTCTAAAAGCTATGCCACTACACCGACTCGACGACACGACGACGCGACGCGATTCTAGCTTAAATGGGGCTACCAACGCATCTCACCAGAATACGTTCTCACCTTAAGCATCCAGGAACCACCATACAATCCCAACTCCAAAATTTCACATGGACCACCTAGTCGTCCTAGTGCAACTTCCCTAGCCAAACGGCCTGGCACGAAAATCAAGGTGGCTATCCTGACATGCCCACCAGCATCAGATATCCCTATTATTTCGTCACGCCCTTGGAGAATTACGGCTACACTATCCAGACAACATCCTATGTTGACATCCCACATGAACAACACAATATGGACCACCTAGTCATCCTAGTGCAACTTCCCTGGTCAAACAACTTGACATGGAAACCAAGACGGCTATCCTGACATGCACACCAGTATCAGATACCCCTATTATTCTGTCACGCCCTTGGAGAATTATGGTTACACTATCTAGACAACATCCGAGACTGACATTCCATACGTACACATAAAACTCATCCATACGTACACATAAAACTCAAGACAATGCCACACTTCACAATTCAATGCATCATATAAACAATATTTATAAAATGCAATGCACAATTCAAAACGTTTAGGGACGAACTTCCCTCGTAAAACCAACCATCACCGGTTACCATTTCAATGCACAAAACCATTTTTGCATGAAATCACCACATGATCAAATACAACAAGTACAATAAATCAAGTTTTGGTAGCGAACAACTCACAATAAACCAAGTAGTTTTCCAGACAGAACACTCACCTCGACGAATTCGGATCGCCTCGATCCTTGTGCATAACCTCGTTTTGCGTGCCAACTCACAGACACTTCAATTTACAATCAACCTCGAACCACAACACTTCCTAAGCACCATAATTAATTAAGGAAGCATTAAAATCCATTTTCCTCAATTTTTCCTTAATTTTCTCTATTTTCTCCCATTTTTCACCTCGATAATTCCAAAATAATTATTTCCTCAATTATTTTTCCAAATATTCCAACACCGTAATTCCTAAAATAATTAAATAAAAATACTGGAGTTGAAATTATCAAAAAGCCCCTCCTCAGGCGCCTTCACGCGCCTACGCGTGGGTGCAAGTAAAGGCTGGCGCGTGCAGCTCACGCACCACTGTCTTCAATCTCGAGCCAGTCGCCGGCAATTGCTCCGATGACAAAAACGAAGGTACCCCCTTGAAGCCCACTTGAAGTTGATCCTATTGATACCGGTTTCAGGCCGAAAGGCCACCGAAAAATGCCTTAAAAGTCGATTTACAGGTCAGCGGTGGCGGTCTGCCTCTAACCCTCGGTCGAACTCGAATAGCCACCAAACAAGCACCAAAATGCCTCAAAACGAACCCAAAATGATCCTTGATGCCTCGCGACCAAAAGCTCTCTATCAAAGCTCCAAAAATCGTACCAAAACGCGGCCAATTTCTTTCAAAAATTTCGAAACCCTCGGCCCCCCTTTTATAGCAAAAACCGAGCTTCTTCCGGCCAATCAACGGCCAAGCTTGGTCCCCAAGCGTTCTCTTGGCTGTATAGCACCTCCCCCAGGCTAGCCTCGGTCGTCCCATTGCCGAAAACGGCGGCCACATGCGGTGGCAGTGCGGCTGCCAACTTCTCCTTCGCGTTCACATTGCCAACTTTTCATTTTTTACACTTTCACCCCCTATTTTCTTCTAATTCCATTTTAGCCCCTACCAAGACACCCTTGATCTTTCCAAATATACCACTAAGGCCCACAAGTCTTGTACTATTCATTTCATCCTTGAAACTTCTGAAAAATTACCATTTTGACCTCCCTCGGGCAATTTTAGAAAATTATACTTAGGCCCAGCTGGTTGATTTGACCTTAAATCCATTTGATTCAACCTGAAATTACTTAAGGGTTGTTCTATACACAAAATACTAGTCCTTGACACGTTCCATTGTCTTTTTGGATGTCTCCTAGTTGATTCAGTTTTGTCAGCCCGGTCGATAGTTGTACTGAAAACTGTTCCCGATCTAATTTCTTTCACCACTAAAAATCATGATTTAAATCACTCGTCGATACTATACCATTTTCCTTAATCATCTAGGATCCAGGGTACTTTCTCCGACTAATTTGGTCGTCTAAAGTTGCGTTAGTATACCCTAGTCTCATTTTTCTATAAATTCCATTTATGCCCTTCATTAAATACCGTTTATACCTCAATTGATTCCTGGGTATTACAGGATTGCCCTGTACACACTTTACTCTGTCAGATTAGACACTACCCTTGACCTTCATTTTTCCCTTACATGGAATGATAGAGAGCAAGAGTGAGTCATAAGACTCAACAAACATAAGAAAACAAAAAAACTACAAGGCTAAAGACTACCTTACCTATACTTTGCATACAAATCGTGCCATGAACCACAACTCAGGCTACACAATAACACATGCAACATTGCACAAGTAATGAATCGAGGGCCCATGCATAAGACACAAACCGACACCCAAGATTCCTTACCAACTTGCATGCAACTATGAACTGTTTAGCATATCCCGAGCCCAAAGCTCCAATAACAATCGAGCCGAAGCTCTATCGGGGCAGTCCTCCTATCACCCGAGCTTGTGGATGTACATCTCGTGGATAAATCCATCATGTGCAATAATAACCATGCAATGCAACATATAAGGATGCAAGGCTATTGCAACATTGATGATGATACATGACTCCCATAAGCCACGTATCAATCCATGCTATGCCCACATAGGCATACAGATGCCATGTAGATGCTTTCTAAACGTACACCCGCGACACACTAGCATGTTCATGCCCTTACATAGTTAACATATGAACCCCCAAATGCCAACCACCCATAACCATGCAACAATAAAATAAAGTTGTAAGCTTACAAACACCACCACCAATACCATTTAGAAACCTATTCCCGCATGTTAGACATCATTCCACAAAAAAAATATAAGGCGATCCAAACCTTATAAAATTAAGCAAATGTCCAAGGATAAGGATTTTTAAGCCTAAATCACAGATCAACTAGGAACCAAACCAAACAATCAGAGAGTATAAGAACTCGCACAGAAATAAGGAAAAATTGCATAAAAGGATAAAGAGATGGCCAAATGGAAAGAGGGTGATAAGAACTTGCCTTAGATTTTCGTTTTTAAATATCTCACAGTACTAGGCTGTCATCGACTCAATTCAAATCTCTTCTTAATAAAATTAAGTTTCAAAAGAAAAATAAATATTTAAAATAAATATTACCAACACTACCTTCTATTTAATTCTAATTAATTTTGCACTTACCTTAACTGTGTTGTTTAGATTTTCCACTTAAACTAGCCTCGAAGGGGTTTATATAGGGGAAAAAGTACAAGGATTAATGTGGAAAAAAGGCAAGGTGGCACCTAGGACACGTGGCAGTAGCTAGCAGCAACAAGTGGTGATTGAACACGGTCGGGTGGCACAACAAGGCCGCGCCGACTACATGCATGGCGCGCCTTCAAAACGACATCGTTTTGGCGTCTGTTGGCTAGAAATAATTCCAATAAAACTTCCCTCTCGTGTGCCCCCAGGCTCAAACCCACAACCACCGCCACACCCTCGCGCACGCGTGCCACCTACTCTACCAACTCCCTCACTTAATAATGTGCATATTTTATTTTTAAAAGAATCCCACTCCCAATTTCAAAAATTACACTTAGACCCCAAAATGTTTGGATATTTACTATTACTCCCTCACTCAAATACATTAAATGTAACATCTTTTATCTAATACTTCAAACGCATAAATTGACGTTAAATCATGGATAACCAATTCATTACAACATTATATTACATAGATTCTCATATTTGTATATTTTGCATCTCCTGTGCATGAGAATAATCTTAACCCTCGTTAAGAAGTTCATATTTTATATCGATATACTCAAATATATATGTTAGGTATCCCAAACTCCAACAAAAGAAAAGAAAAGGTAATAGAAAACTAGTTTTTCTTGTTTACTTTGATTTTATGTTTTGTTTGGAAAAAGTAATGTAATATTGAGACAATAAAACATTTATGCATCTACTCTATAAGTTTGAAGTTTTTTATGTCTCAATGCATTTCAATCTAGACCATATTTTGAAGGTTTTATGTTATTATTTATGATTATTGTACTTCAATTTAAATTCGAAATAAACCACATTATGTAGTAAACTTTTATCACTTGTCTTAACTTTAAAATCCCCTTTTCTGCGCATCGACCTTATCCACCAGAGTTGCCACTAATTCTTCTTGCTGCCCTTCCATCCCTTGTTCACCTCTTCCTCTTATTTAACTAACCTTGAATTAAAATCACTAATCAGGTCGGCCATGGCCTGAGCAACGCTGAATGCTAACATCTAAAAGATGCAAACGTTAAGTTATTGCACGAGTACCACTATATATGATTCTTATTTTTCTAAATTTTGACTTTAGCTTCAAAAGATTATTTCTTAGTAAACCAACATCAGATGCTGTTTATTAGTAAGTAAGTAAACCAACTCAGTTTAGGATTTGCTGGTTCATGGGGTTTAGGTTAGGGAGAGGCCCCCTGGGCTGGTTCAACCATGGTTATTGCTCGCCCCAATTTTGGGCAGCATTCCATATTACTTTATTAAAAAAAATTATATTTTGATTGTACATTAAAAATTTTAATATAATGATATTAGGTTAAAAAATTCTTAAATAACATACTCATTTATATATATATATATTTAATTATTGTTACAAAATTAAAAAAAAAATTGAAGTCAAAGAGCAAACCAATTTATATGAAGAACGCTAGATATAGTTTTATACATTTTTTTTTTTTTTGGCTGCAGGTACATTTCAATATCGTTTACATAATCACTCGTAAACGTGATCATTAAAGCACTAAATATAGTCTTTAATTTCAATTACAAATTAACAAAAGTCAACAATAAGTTGTTGGGTAAAAAGTTTTACGAAAACCTTTATGCAACAGTAATTGAACCTGGAATTTCTAACTTTCCGAGGCCAAAGCTTCATTGGCTAGTTTTATACATCCTTAGCAGAAAAACAAAAAAAAAAAGAAGAAGAAGAATAGTTTTATAGATGGCTTATTTTGAGTCTCTATGATTTATTTTGCTAACACTATCTTGAGTGTATGATTTTTTTTTCTTTTAAATAACCTTATTGGTCAAGTCAAGAGCCCACATGTTACCATTAGCATCCACATGTTACCATTAGCATTCAATCTATCATTTACTTTGATTTCTATAATTTAAGTTCAACTTTGAAAACAACTCATTGAATTAAGTTCTTGATTTGTTCGATAGGGTTGAAAAAAATTCTAAGGATCTAAACTACAATGACAAAATCATACAATATGTCCAAAAAAATGAAAGTAAAAGGGTCAGGTGAAACTTAACCAATAAATAACTTTAATTAATTGTTGATGCAGAATGAAGTTTGGTTGTGTTGTGTGCCGCAGGAGAGATATTATCTATTCAGCTAGTAATGTTACTTTTATGAACATTCTTAAATTCACTTTTCTAAAGCTGTAAATTTTGTCAGGATGCAACCTAATCCTTTGTGGACCAAAGAAAGTGGTCCTTTCTCTGTTACAAATACAGCAGAGGGGAAGGGGTCCAAAGTCATTATCGATCTGATCGGTATAAAAAGGGTAATTTTCACGTATTGCTCCACAGAATTAGTAAAATTGCATAAGTGACCTTTTTATTTTTAAAAATTTATACATATTGCTTTTCAATTTCAAGTTTCAAATTACTCTCCTCATCATTAACTAATCATTATTAATTTTCTTTAAATCCCAAAAACTCAACTTCTTTGTTTACTGTTACTCCAGTAAAATAAAATAAATTAAATAAAATTACAAGTAGCTGTTGTGATTAGCGCTAGCCACCACTATTGTTAGGATTGAGTTTCTCTTTTGAAGGAGGAACCCGAAGATAAGAGAAATCCACCCAAATCCAACGCCTGCAAAAATTGATTGAGAGAGAGAGTTGGGAAGGGGGAGAAAAAAAGAAAAAAGAAACCCAAGTTAATGGGAAAAAGGGACCTATTGTTGACTAAACCTCAGGTATATTGCCAGCTACAAGAGAGGAGAAACGAAGAAAATGATATGCAGCCAGAAAAACACAAGAGAAAGACAGACATGGGAGAAAAGAGAGACAAAGAGAGAAGATATTACTTAAATATAAAGGTAAAATAATCAATTTTTATACTTAATTAACTGTAAGGGAACTCTAAGCCATTTTTGAAACTATAGAAATGGTCTGTAATTTTACTAAACCTCAGGAGTGTAAAATTTAGTCATACAACAATTATCAGCATGCATGCGTATATATATATGTGTGTGTGTGTGTGTTTACATATGGTAGAAAATGCATAGGAGGGTGCCCAATTCCTCTCGATCTCATGCCGCGCGGCTCTCACTTTCTTCATATATAGTGGGACCAGTTGCTATAATACACTAATTTTCCTTTCTTCTTCCTTCTCGTGTTCGTTTGGCTTTTTAATGGCTGCTTTAATGGGGACAGCTTTATCCCCAACTTGCTATACTACTGTCTGTACAAATTTTTCTTGGATCTTGCGTCATCCGCAGGCAGCACTGTTGCTTTCCACTATCTGCACGCTGTCACTGCTCATCTTCTTTCTTTTTCATCAGAGAGGAATTATTGACTTTCTTCCATTCTTTCGTTGCCGGGCGTCCTTCTTCCATGTTAACTATCAATTATCAAACCCGCCATCTCTTTTTTTAACATTAGGGCTCTTCTCTTCTCTTCTCACTTTATATATGTTTTTACATTAGGATAGCCACGCACGGATGGACATTTCTTCATTTTTCACTGTTAAACAAAAACCAGCTGGAAATGAACTTCATTTGTGCTCCAGCAACAACTGCAGCTGCTTGTGTACGTGCGAAGAGCGCCATGCATTCGAGCATATGCATGGTTCAATCATGCTTTGAAATTATATAATTATTACTTGTTCAAATAGGGTTCTGAAAAGAAAAATAAATAAACCTTCAGAGGTCACACGGATTTCCTTCTTTGTGTTGAAGTCTAAGGTTTGGTAGAATTGGTTTTCTGTCTATTCTTCTCACGAGGAGGAAATCTTTATATAGACTGATATACATGTTTGTTACAAAGTTACTACATTAAAGGATTACATCAAGGCATATCAATCATGAATCCTAAACTTATTCCCTTCCATACATATTTCCTATCCATATGCATCTCCTATAATTTTGCTAATCACAAGGAATTCTTATATTCACGCTAACACTCCCCCTCAAGTTGATGCGATCATGTGAAGATTTCTAAGCCTAACTTGTCAGGTGATTTGCGAAGAACCTCAACAGGAATTGCATGCATTAGAATGTCTGCTAATTGCTCACTCGATCGTATGAATGGGATGTCCACCAACTTCAAATTCAGCTTCTCCTTGATAAAGTGACAGTCCACCTCAATGTATTTAGTTCGATCATGCTGCATCGGATTATTAGCTATTTCTCAAGTTGCCTAATTGTCACAGTACAATAGCATAGGTTCCTTAGGCTTGAAACCTATTTCAGTAAGCAAGATTCTAAGCCATAAAAGTTCACATATCCCATGAATCATGCCCCTATATTCTACTTCTGCCGAAGATCTTGCTATTACATTTTGTTTCTTGCTCCGCCATGTGATATGATTTCCAGCAACAAATGTAAAGTTTCCAGAGGTGGACCGTCGATCATTGATGTTCCTTGCCCAATCCGCGTCAGTATATCCCTTCACTTCGATATGTCCATTCTCTTGAAGGTTAGCCCTTTTCCTAGAGTCCCCTTTAGATAACTCAAAATTCTCATTACACCAGCCATGTGGTCTTCACTTGGGGTATGCATGAACTGGCTTACCACACTAACTACATAGGTAATGTTTGGTCGTGTGTGGGATAGATAAATTAATCTCCTTACCAACCATTGGTATCTATCCTTGTTTGTTGGTACTTGATCTAAGTAAATGGAAAGACAATGATTCTGAACAATAGAAGTCTCCACTGGTTTACATTCCAACATACCCGTTTTGGATAAGAGGTCTAGTACATATTTTTGTTGTGACTAGTATATACCATCCTTGGACCTTGCAACTTCAATTCCCAAAAAATATTTCAGCCCTCCTAAATCTTTCATTTCAAATTTAGAAGATAGGTATTCTTGTAGCCTTTTCATTTCGTCTGTATCATTACTAGTTACAATCATATCATCTACATAGATAATAAGCAATGTAACCCTACCATTCTTGTGTTTGATGAATAAAAGTGTGATCTAAGTCTCCTTGGTGATAACTAAGTCTTTTCATAAGGTTTGTGAATCTCCCAAACCATGCCCATGGTGATTGTTTCAAGCTGTACAATGTTTTCCGCAATCTACACACTTTTCCACTAGATTGTGGAGTATCGAACCCAGGTGGGAGATGCATGTACTCTTTCTCTTCCAAATCTCCATGCAAAAATGTATTCTTCACATCAAATTGTTCCAAAGGCTAATTAAAGTTTGCTAACAGAGATAACAAGACTCTAATGGTGTTCATTTTTGCAATTGGAACAAAATTTTCCTAGTAGTGATCAATACTGAACGACTATGTATACCTCTTTACTACTAGCCTCGCCTTGTACCGATCAATTGTCTCATCTACTTTGTGCTTGAGGGTGAATATCCATTTGCAACCCACTGGATTTTTTCCTGGTGGAAGTGATGCAGCACTCCATGTGCAATTTTTTTATAGTGCATCCATTTCAACTTGCATTGCTTCCATCCATTTCGAGTTTCTTAAAGCTTCCTCGACCTTTGTAGGTATTTTTATATTCTCCATCTGATTCACAAATGCTTGGTGTTGTGGTGATAACATAGAGACATATTGTGTGATTGCATATCTCACTTTCCTATTTGGAGAGTACCTGTCAGGTGGTTTTCCATGTTTTTTTCAAAAGGTAATGAGTAAGATGGAACAGATAATAAAGGAAGAGAAAAGCACTTTCAGGAGCACTACTTTCCTCATGAGTATTCGTTGGATCTTGAACGTGTAGTAGATGAGAGAAAGGGGTGGCTTCATCATGGTTACTATCTTCATTACATTCCTATGTAGGTTCCCCAGTCTTCGCATCAGTAATGTGTTGTTCATTAGATTGAACAGAAATATGTTCAAGGTTTTCTGTAGTATTCAGCTCAAGGACTATACCTAGGTCTTGATTGTGAACTCCCCCTGAACAAGAAAAGCTTGGTGGGTTGTGGAAGATCAATCTAGTTATAAGCATCACGTTGTAGCTCCCCTTTAGGATGAGAGGTGGATTAATCAGTACAAAAAAATATTTTGTTTCAGACAAGGTAACATTCATGCTAATATACATGCGGCGAGTAGAATGGTGGTAACACCTGTAACCCTTTTGGTGAGGATGGAAGCTGAGAAACACACAGCGCACCGCACAAGGATCCATTTTGGTGCATTGATCCTTTTGCATATGAACATATGCTACACACCCAAAAACTCGTGGATCTAAGTGTAATGAAGATGGAATTGGAACATGTTTAGCAAGGACCTGTAGGGAAGTACGAAAAAAGAGAGATCATGATGGCATTCAGTTCATGAGGTAAGCAACATAGGTAACAGCATCAACCCAATAATTCTAAGGAACACTAGCACCAATAAGAAGAGTTCTAATGGTTTCAAGTATATGCCTATTCTTTCACTTTGCAACACCATTTTATTGCGGAGTGTGGGCAAGTAGTTTCATGGAGAATACCATTTTCCTGGAAAAACTTTGAGAGTTTAGAGTTAAGGTATTCTCCACCATTGTTCGATCGAATGATTTTAACAAGAGGAGAGTACTAGGTGCAAACCATGTGGTAAAAAATTAGGAATACTGCACGTACATCACTCTTGTGTTGTATAGTATACAACCACATTATTTAGGTGCAATCATCTACAAAGGTAATAAACCATCCAATTCCAGATTGAGTAGTAGTTGGGGTAGATCCCCACACATCAAGGTGGATCAACTCAAATGGGACTATTCTTTTATTAAGACTTAAAGGATATGAAGTATGGTGGCTCTTAGCCAAAATGCAAACATTACACTTAAGAGAAGATTTTAAAATATCACCAAATAAAGATGGAAACAGTTTCTTCAAACAACCAAATGAGGCATGACCCAGTCGATGATGCCACAGCTAGATATTCTTCAAGGTATTGCCATTGTGACTTTGAACCTGATGAACATGACCTAAAGCAACATCATCCACATAGTACAACCCCCTCATCTTAGTACCACGCCCAATGATAGCCTGAGTTCGAATATCCTTAAGCAAGAAAAAAATGGGAAACATTAGCACAATGTAATTTGACTAACTGACAATAAGTGATTTGATAGTGTAGGAATAAGTAAGCAATTATGTAGTGAAAGAATAGGGGTAAGAGCTATAGATCTTACACCAATGACTGGGGTAAATTCCCCTTTGGCAGTCAGGACACTATCCTTGGAAGGAGAAGTCATGTACTGAAAGAAAGTTTTGTTGTTAGTCATATGGTCTATAGCCCCTAAATCAATGATCCAATCTGCATCTTGAGCAGTAGATGCAAAAAAAACCATACCTGTTTTACCTAAGGTAGTAGGAGAATCATCCAAGGATATGCGATTAATTGAGAGAGTAATTTACCGGGTTCAATGTGGTTCTTTTGGCCTATTGCCACAGCCATACCAGGGATAGTATCAGTTGTATTGGCTATTTTTGCTTAGGTTGGATGTTTATTATTACATGCTTTATTCTGCTTAAGATTTTCTAGAAACCAGTTGGGATAGCCATGTATTTCAAAACAAGTATCTTTGTTGTGGTGAGTCCCATTGTAGTGACTGCAACACAACTTATCTTTTTCTGCTTCCTCAACAGCTCAAAGGGTGCGAAAGTTGGATGGGGTGGTTTTGGAGACCATTTCCATGGATGAACCTTCACCAGCATCTCTTTTTCCAAGCATGGTGACTTAACATTGAGCCTCTTGCCAAACAATATTAAAGCATTCTTCGATACTTGGGTCAGGTTTCTTTCGAAGAAGATTGCTTTGGATAAAATCAAACACCTTGTCCAGTCTTGCAAGAAAGTCATACATCAGATCTTTTTGAATTTCCTCTTGCCTAGTCCGGAGATCTATGGCACATATCACCTTGATTAGGCGTCACTTATCGATTTCTTGTCATACATTGTTCAACTCAACATAATAAAGGTTGACTAGATGTCCATTCTACTTTGTCCTCGTGGCCTTGCAACATAGTTCATTAGGACTCATCAGCCCCATCATAGAAAGTTTGGGTGACACTATCCTAGATTTCGTTAGCTATTGGTAGATCAATAAAAAGGCCAAGGAGATGTGGTTCCATGGTTTCCAACAGCCATCCTCGCATAATTGTATCCTTAATACACCACTTTGAATAACCAAAATTTTCTCAACCACCTTTGGGGTCTGTCCATTCAAATAGCCAAGTTTATTCAGACCCGCAACATGAACTTCGATCATATGTGACCAGATTTTAAAGTTTGCATCATTTAACTTAAATCCAAATGGTAAGATGTTGAGGTTGGGTGATTCAATTGAGGTTGGAGTTTGGTTTACAATGGTAATAGCAGTATTTTCATCAGTCGTGGTTGGTCCCTTTTTTCAAGACCAATCAGAATAGAGGTTTTAGTCAGCCTATAGTGGTGGTTAAGGTTTATGGAAGAAGTTTGAGATGTGCTCTGATAACATGTTGAAGTCTAAGGTTTGGTAGAATTGGTTTTCTATCTATTCTTCTCACGAGGAGGAAATCTTTTTATAGACTGATATACGTGTTTGTTACAAAGTTACTATATTGAAGGATTGCATCAAGGCATATCAATCATGAATCCTAAACTTATTCCCTTCCATACATATCTCCTATCCATATGTATCTCCTATACTTTTGCTAATCACAATTCACAAGGAATTCTTATATTCACGCTAACAGTTTGAAGCTCTTCTTTAGCGCTTATTATAGAATTTATGTGGTATCTTTCCTTTGCCTTTGTTGGTAACTTATTCAGAACCGTTGCTTTATAACCCCTGTGAGCCACTAAGTTGCACTTGAAAGTCAAAGAAAGGCTTTACCTCTTTTGTGCTGAAGAAAAACCTTAGAACCTATCCTCAATAAGGCAACGTTATTAACTTAACATTGTATATATATGGTTCCAAGAACTACTGAAGACACATGCAATTGCCAATGATTAAAATTCTCTTATCATTTTACCTGAATGCATGCTATTAATTCCATGCTATTATCATTTTGGATGCCTAGGAGTTTTTGTTCTTATTTTGTCCTTTTTTGCTTGATGTCTAAAACTAATAGTATAAAAAGACGCTAAACCAAATAAGATATGCACTAAGCACACATTCAGGCAAGAGCTCCAAATTTAGGGTATTAGGGAGCAAGCTAACATGACCAACCACCCACCCACTAACAAATAGTGTGACTTACCAAAAACACCTAACATAGCTATCTGAATAACCTAAACAAACACTACTAAAAGAAACACAAAAAAAGAAAAAAAAATACACAAATAATAAAGGACCACATAAAATATAATACCCATCTTGGTCTATACAATAAAAAAAAAAAAAAACTACTGGAACCTATTGATGTAACCTTCAATGCCTAAAACCCTAATTAGCCTTACCAAAGACGTGCCTCAAGCCAAATTGGGATATCTAACCCACTTGGTGATCCAAACAAAAATAAAGATAACACAAATCTTCAATGGATGATTTCCAAGATGCAAACTAAAACAACGAAGCACAAAATATATGGGTTACCGAACATCAAGATCGCCAGATCAGCCTGGATCCCAATTACATCATAGGAGTACATGTACTCTAGTGAACTCTAGGATGGTGATCACAACAACTCCTTTCAATCACCAGTAACATTCACCACAAATAGTGGCCATTACGAAAAAAAAAATTAGCTTATAGTGATGGAAAAAATACGTTGCTATATGTCATTATTATAGTGATAACAGGTGCAACAGTTTCAATAGGGTTCTGAATGCATGTGGCACAAAGTGCGACATGGCGTAAGGCTCACGTCTGCGCACATGGCTTCCTTTTCTCCAAAAAATGTTGTTTTCTTTGTGACTCAAACCCAAAATTGGGCATGACCAAAGGCCCAAACATGGCTCACTTGGCCATGGGGCTATGAACCCAATTAGTTACTTATTTGCCTCAAATTATATTTAAGTTATTCTTTTCTACTATCCATAATTAAATCACAACTTCTAGTTTGACTCTTAGTCTTACCAATGACCAATCATATTATTATTAAATTATCATATGTGAAAAATCTCAATTATTTTATTATAAAATAAAAACACTTAATATAGAGTTTAGAGATAGAAATTTTTTCGTCTCTAAATTCAGATACTTCTACATATGCTAGAATATAAATATTATTAATATTTATATTCTAAAATATAAATACCAATTATTTTATATTCTAAAATACCAATTATTATTGCCCACATGCTTTATATTCTAAAATACCAATTATTTTATTATTACGCACATGCTTTTACTTTTGATTTTTTTTTTGTGTCATTTAATTTTGTACGAATAGAGGCGGATTGCGACTCTAAGCTGAGGGTAGAGACGAAATTAGTTTCTTCTCTGAGGGCATAGACATAATTAATTTTGTCTCTGGTAAGGGAAAAACATATATAGAAATGAAAAAAATTTCATCTCTAATTTTAAAGACAAAAAAAATCTCATCTTTAAAGCAGAGATTGCTAATTTTCATCCATAAATCTCTCTAAAATCGCTTTTCCAAATCCGTCTATAAATTGGTCTTTATTAGAGACGAAAAAAAAATTCTTTCTCTAAAATCAATTTTTTTTTTTCGGTAGTGTGGGTAAGGCCGACTCTAAGAACATAGGCTTAAATAGACTAGGAAAAAAATGGTGCTTTAGGAGGAGGGGGTTTGGGGGAAAGGAGGTAGTTTTTACAAAAGGGATGTTCCATTAGAAAAGGTAATGGGCAATGGTAGGGGTGGATTCAACTAGTAATAAAGGGGTAAGATGATTGACACAAACTCCTTGAGGGAGATCAAAACTAATGTGTGGATTGAGAATGGATGAAAGAAGACGATAAAGACTAATTAAGATGAAGAAGATGATGGAGTAGAATCAAATCGGATCGACCATCCAAGCCTCGTTGCAACTAGGGCATGAACTCTCTAGGGTTACCTAAAGAGAAAGGCTCTCTAGAGAAGCAACTCGATTATGGAAATAATCCCTCCATCTTTAGATAATCCACAAGTTACATATCAACATATATAAAGGGGTAGTCAAATAATCAAACCTCTAGTACCAAATATTATTATTAGGAAGAAGATAAAAGTACAAAGAAAATAAAAATTTTGTGCTGGGAATTTTGAACATATGCTTGGCAGGCATCATAACATTTGAATTCTTCTTAATGGACCTAACCCATGGTATTTATCATTCCCAACTATCCTTCTACAAAAAAATGACAACTAGAGATGAACGAATAGTTTAGGGATTTGTGGGTGGTGAGTTAAAATGATAATAAGGTTTAGTCTAAAAAATAAAAATAATGTTAGTATTTGTGATAATATTTTTTTTACTAAAGCATGTAAATAGAATATTTTGAGACAAACGAAAGGATTTTTTTTTTCTTTTCCTTAATGATTAAATTAAGGAATGAAAAAAATGGGGTGACATGTTGCAAGGCACTAATTTCAAGTCCCAATACGGGAAAGTATGATGGCTTAGGAAAAATTTAAATTAAGAATGGATCTTTATAGGGATTCTACAAAACTAAATTCTCTGCTAGCCCAGCTAGCTTCGTCATAGGCACCTACCACGTACTAGATCATGAAGCATGAAGAACTTTCCAATTCTAGTGACGATGTTAAAAATTGATGATTTTGTTGTTTATGATGGCTTCAAACCAATGAACTTCATTGTTCTTTTTGTGAATCTTTGAGAAAAGGGAGAGAATCAAACTTTAAGACAATGTTATCCCTATGAAATTGCTCTGCCATTGATGTATAGCAAAGCATAAAACCTCAACTTTAACCATTATGATAGGGTTAGATATATCAAAGCTAGATCTTGTACACATTACCTCTGAAGTCACTAGCTATAGTTGTTCCAATAGATCCCTTTTTACACTCTAGCCTTACAATAAGTTTTGATGGTTCTACAGATTTACTCCATGAAGGGATATGAGCTATGTAGAAATCAAGAGGGGGGTAAATTAGGTTTCAATGCAAAAGGTGTTAACTTTGAAACTCTTTTAACTTTATATATGCGAAAGCCTCTTATGTTCATGTTACTAATTTCCTTTTTTACAAAAAGAAGAGTTAGTAATAAACTAGAAATAAAGTAATAGTAAAAAGTAAGGAGTAAGGGAAGAGAGATGTAAACAATGAATTAGTAATGGGAGTGCTTTCTATTTGTTAGTGAAATTTTTGAGTTGTGGTTTTGGAGAAGCTAATGGAGATGCTGCTATGTTCAAAGGGCAAGGCTTCAATTATGATGTCAATGGATCAAATTACACATTGGTTTTATATGAGGCCCTAATTCCTTCTCGAAGGAAAGGTGACTATTGTAGTGTTAAATCTTCTGTGGTTCTATTTTTTTATTTTTTGTTAATCTCCAAGTTGGGGGTGCTAATATAGGCTTCAATTTAGTGTTACTAATTTCCAAACACTTTGGTTTAACCTATATTCCTTTAATGCATTTTTCTAGGAGTTCCTTTCTTCTACTTAGCTGGCTTCAATTTATCATTTCTTCAATTTTGAATAGTGCATTGGTGGCACTAGCGTTTGTGTTGGTATGATCTCTCTCTTAGCCTTTAGGGCATATGTTCTTTTGAGATTGTTATTGGTGTTTCAATTGGACTTCTGATTTTGGGTTATGCTACTAGGGTTGGAGTTTTGTTATTGTGTTTAAGATCTAGATATTTTATTTGAGATACTCTATTTTGAAATACTAATTTATGGAGGTTTTATTGTAGGCAGTGGGATTTTCTTTTTCTTTTCTTTGTTAGGCTCAACTGGAGAAGATCACACCAATATATTGTGCTCTATTCTTGATGCTTTTAGTCTTCCCAAATTTATGGTTTTCTAATGGTAGGAACTAACATGGAGGGTTAGTGTTGGTATTGGAAGGCCTTTACATGTTTACTATATATATATATATATATATATTATGCAACTAGTCACGAGGATTTCCTTTTAGGGGTTTATTGCTCGTTATGCTATTCTTGCGTTGGTTGCTTTCTTTTATTTTTTCTTGTTTGGGTCTTATTAAAGCTTTGGTGAGTCCTTAGATTGTATACTATGGTCTTTGTTTGATGCTTTCACTACCAATTAATTAATAATATTCACCTTATGTAAAAAAAAAATTGAGGAAGAGAGATCCCAACCAATTTATAGATGTTCAATTTATCAACCAAGACTATGTCCCTTCTTTCTCAGAGCACGCAATTTGAGGGTTTTTAC
Source organism: Diospyros kaki (assembly GCA_036245055.1). NCBI lineage: Eukaryota > Viridiplantae > Streptophyta > Magnoliopsida > Ericales > Ebenaceae > Diospyros > Diospyros kaki. The sequence continues at coordinate 24,386,128 of BSEG01000006.1, read as the reverse complement.
TATGGAGACAATGTTAGAAATCGGGCAACCGTGAAGAGTAGATTCTGCCTTGATTGATCCGTAGAGTCGCAAACACGAACTCCTTCAAGTCGGTCCACACGATTGGCCGTTTCCACGAACGCCTTGAGTAATGCTAGTAACCCTAGGTGCCTATGAGAGATCCGAAATTTTTCCTTGCTTTCCATCTTCTTAAGTAGCCTATTTATAGAGTTTAAAAACCCTAATTGTGCCTTTGGAAAGCCCCTAAACATTTTAGGCCCGGCCCTTAATCATATTGGGTCATATCTCTCTTTTAATTTGTGGAACGGGCTCGACCCAAGTGTGTGACCCCTTAGATCCATCATTGGGCTAGATGTAGGGCCAATTCTATTGGGCTATATGAAGGCCCAACTCATTAGAATAATTAAACTCTTTAATTAAACTTATGGCCTTCATAATTAACTCATCTCATGAGCTTCTTAATTAAACTCTTTAATTAATAGTTTTAGAATTAATCATATTAATTCTAAAACCCTACATATCATGGTTAGCGTCTAGCAACATGCCATGAATTCCTAGCCAACGATGAAAAAAAATCGGACCTTTTCGATTGCAATTACTGTACAGTAAAATCCTTTCATCAATCTATGTCCCGATTGAATTTAGGGTATGGTTTTATAACGAAACCCTAGTCATTCAACAATTATGTATCCATTCCAGATTTATAACTTGTTCGATGAAATCAAAACACCTTTTGATTTCCACCTTACCTTAGCCAAGGATTTTCTCAGTCATGAAATCATCGGAATACATTGGACATCTTCTCATCTTGTCGATAAGTGATGAAATCCTATTTCGACATTCACAAGCCTTCATATGTGATAAGGTTACGCCCAGTGATAATTTGTTAATGACTCCATTGGAATCCAAAAAAGAACCAAAGTGTAACCAGTCAAATATAAGACTACCATGATGTCTCAAGTCTAAGGACCAATCTGAACTATTGCAACACAGAAATTCCAATTCGACAATGAACAATTACCATTAGGAATTCTGTAGCAAGTCAGTTCAATGTACTTATTCTTATAATAAGCACCCACATATATGCACCAGTGTTCACACACCAATGTCCATAAAACAAGACATTCTCCTAATTAAGCATGCATCATATATGCTAGTCTATCCGAGTTATTAGTGTTCAATCCTAATAACTCTACGACTAGGAACATTTAAGATCAAGGCTTACAAGGAATATGTTTCATGATCGTCATCTCTATGCACGACCATATTCCACGAGCCTATCTGATCTATGGACTTTGTCAAATATGAAAATAATAAAGACAACCATCAATGACAAACAAAAAACATAATGCCTTACAATAATAATTTATTGAAAATAAAGAGTCACAATATAAAATATGATCAATTACATGTAAATATAATTGGCTTGTGGGGCATATCTCTAATAGACAATCCATCTAGGTTAATTAGCAAATGCTAGAGAACCTTACATCCCCTTTATATGGTTTGGGGTGATATAGATCCTTTACTCCCTATAACTTTCAAATGCTATAGAACCATACAGTCCCCGCCTCTAGAATTGTTAGCTATCCACTCTTATCATAGCAAGTCCCTAGCTTGTAACTTAGAATAATTTATAATGCTAAAGGTGAGACTACAATGTATAAGGCCTGCATTTAGCGATGAACAATCATACACAACATTACATAGAGATAACATTGAATAATGGAGCCCTTCTTGAATGTTTCTCTTCTTTGCTTTGAAGAATCAAAGGTGAAACAAGGTTAGATAGAGATAATATTGATCCTAATGTGAGAATGCTTTTGAAAATAATGATTTTTAGATGAAGTGATTCGAAAGCAACTCTTCCTCTTTTTTCTCAAGAAGGGATTTCCCTATATATATATATATATATATATAAGATTAAAAGAGAAGGCAAAGGTTTTAAAATGGATGTACCAAAGGTTCTTATGAAGATTTTGAATGCTTTTCTCAATTCTTTCACTCTCTCCTTGCTTAACTTTTTTGTAGTATTTACAAAGCTTTAAAGGTAATGATAGTTTGAGTTTGAAAATGGGCAAGAATTTGAAATTTGTACATAATCAGTTGAGTTCACAAATAGTCATCTTAATTCCACTTTAAGTTCAAAACATTGAATTCTATCCATACTCAGTAGCCCAAGTAAAGACTTAATTAACTGAATTAGCATTTTTTTCTCAACTTAAAAAAACCTTGTAGGCAAACTAAACTCATGGCTTAGATTTGCAAATTAGTTTTTCTTGAATTTAGTTTGCCAATATACAAACTCAATCTCTTGAATTGCTCTAAATCATAAAATGTAACACCCTTGATGAGTCATGATAGATTTTATCACTTAAGAGAATATTGGTATATGTAAAATTCCACAATTGCCCTTGAATTAATGAGAAGGCACATAATGTATAGGATGCTTTAGGAGGGGCAAAACGGTAATTTGGAGTTCCGTCCCATAAAAAGATAAATTATTTTTTTGGAGAAATTATTTATATTGGAGAATTGATTTTTGGAGAATTTAATTCTTGATTAAGTGTATGGATATTAGGAAATTAAATTGGAAGCCAAGTATGGTTAGATTTGTGACACTTGGCAAAATCTCATGGAATGAGATTTAATTAAAATTGGGAATAAGGAATTATTTGATTAAGTGTAATTGGTGACACTTGGCATGATCTTTTGAAGCAAGAGTGGTGTTTCAATAAATGCAAAAAGAATAGAAATTAGTCTCTCAAGCATTAAATGAGAGCCATTATGGAGAGAATTAAAAGAAAATTCCATATTAAATGGAAATTAGTCAAGCATTTATGTGGAAAAATGGTGGATTTAATTAAATGCCAAAGTAAATGGATTTATGTCTTTCAAGAGCATTTAAATTAAATCAAAAAAAAATATTTTAGTCTCCATTAAATGCTTAAAAAGTTATGGATTCAAATTAAATGGAAATTTGAGAAATTTGTCAATCTTGAAATTAGTCATTATTTATTAATTTAGAAAATAGGAGAATTATGGGAATTTGAGATTGATCCAATGGTTGAGAATTTAGTCTCCAACGAAAAATCAAGAGATGAGATTTAAAGAGACAAAGTCTCTTGGATTGTGTTTCTTTAGAGTCTAGAGATGAGTCTCTTAAAAATCAATGGCTAAGATTGAGTTTAGAAGAAGCACAAGGATTGTGCTTATGTTTAAAGGTTGAGATTAAGTCTCTTGAATTAAAGAGAAATCAATGGCTAAGATGTGATCTTGAGTCTTGGCATGGATTGAGTAGAAAAGCTCTATAAATAGGGAGTTGGGAAATTAGTTCAAGGTTTCCCCACATGTGAAGAGAAAGAGAGCAAAAGAGTTAAGGTTAGGAGAAGGAAGAAGAAAGGCAAGCAAGAGGTAAGCCTTCTTTCCCTCTCATGAAGTAGCCTTTAATTTTTGTGTATAAGAGCTAAGGTTGTGTTCTTTCTTTTAAGGTGATTAAAAGCCAAAGAGAGAGTCTTGGCAAGTGGAAGTATTGAAGCTTCAAGGATAAAAGGTAAGGGATAACCCCAAGTGGTGGGGGTTTTGCTTGCATTTGTACATGTTTTGAATGACTTGCATGTAATAGTCTTTTGCATGTTTTGTGTTCTAGTGGACCTATGGCCATAAGGATGACTAGTGATGACAGAGGGGTTGGTTGGTGCCATAACCTAAGTGGTTATGAGAGCATGGAGGACTACCCATTATATGCATTGCATTTGCATTACATGTTTATATTCTCATGTTACATGTACATTTGCATAGCACCCTTACTGAGGTTTGGCTCATAAGGTCCTTTGACCTCTATGTAGGTGGAGAATCATGCAAAGGAAAAGGAGTTTGTCAAGGTTGAAGGTATTGAAGCAAGGGAGAAATGCATGTGTAGTTGTATGTATTGTGGTTTAGTGGTTAATGTTGTATTTATTTTGTTAAATATGTAATGAATGCTTAATGTGGGTGAAAGTGGCAAACTTGAGTGTTTTGGAAGCCATTAGAAGTGAAATAGCATTCTGGAAATTTTGAGTTTAAAAGAAAAAATATATATATTTTTAAAAGAAAAGTGAAGCAGTGTACTGTTGCCAGGGGCGCGGCCGTGCGCAGGAGGTCAGCGCGCGCGGCCGGGCGGTCCAGAGCGCGCGGCTAGGCGGCCAAACGCGCGCGGCCCATGTCCACGCACGGCCGGGCGCTTGAGGGGCGCAGTTGGCTGCTGCCAGCCCCCCATTGCTGCTGTGATGGTTTTTTTTTTTATTTTAATTATATTTTCTGTTAAATTTAATTATTTATGATATTTTGAGAAATTCTGAAATAAATTATTTTGAAATAAATAAATAAAGAAGTATTTTAGCCTCCAAATTAATTATTAAATTAATATATAGGAAATCTACCTCAGTTCAGTTGGTTTTGTATTTTAGGTGATTAAAAGTCTTATTTTTCGAAATAAAGCTTCTTTGAAGTTCAAGCATAAGGTTATATTTTGAAGCTAGTGTTTATTAAAAATAATTCTTCCAAAAATATATAACTTTGTATTTTAAAGAATTTTGTGTTACGTAGCATTTTCTTATGGAGATATATCTAGCTATGATAGTCCATGGAAAAATATGTCTTTTTGTACAAAAGATTATGAAATGAGTATTTGAAAACGTTTAAAAAATTTGAGCTCAAGATTAATTGAATCTGAAAACCCTTCAAATCATTCTCTAGATGTTTCAAGTCAGTTCTTCCTTTGCAATTTTCTACTTGAGTTTATCATGGTATATCTTTTAGAGTTAATTATTTGTTTCAACACTCAAGTAAACGCATTTTAATAGTTTCAGTAATTTGTTAACATTAAAACCTTCGGTTGTATCCATAGGGATAACAATCGCCTACCCTCATCCCTACCCTGTTTTTGACACTGGCAAAACATTCATTATAAAAGAAAAGTAAATATGGGGTTACTCCCCATGAAGTCATGCTTTGATTCTAGAAAATTTCAAGTGATCTCAAAGCATGCATTAACAATAATAGTTTCTTTAAAATAAAAGAAAATCTTTTTAAAGATTGATCTTTTGGAAAAACATATTTTTTATTCTAGAGTTTTACTAAAAAATTCTCGTAACAAACCATTTTTTAGTTAAGTGAAAAATAACTTTAACATGTATATTAGATGAGTAGAGACATGCCATCTCCCTTTAGGGTTTTCTTCTTATGAGTGGATAGCCTATCACCTATTAGGGCTCCCTAAACCTAGATTAGCTTTGACCGTTCCATGAGCCTAGCCTAGTAAGTCCCCTTTGTTCTTTTTCTTTTATGTTCACTTCCATTTCTTTCTACCCCTTTCCACAACCCCAACTTGATAAATCTCCTTTGCTCTTCTCTTTTCTCCACCTCCATTTCCTTTGATCCTTCATAACCTTTAATTCACCTTTCTTTCTTTCACTATTGGGTCTTAAGTCTCCATGCTTTGCCTTGAAATTCCTTCTCCTTCCTCGTCGTTTACATCTCATTTAGATCTACCTTATTCCACAAACCAAACTCTATTTATGTGTAACGACCCGAAGATGGGGGACGATATTAATAAATAATAAGGTATTATTTTGTGTCTTGTAGGTAGAATTATTTGTTAAGTAAGCTTGGGATTCAGTGTGGTGTGAATAAGTATGTATGTTAGTGTTTTGCGGGACTTAGGAAAATAATAATTGAGGTTTAAGAGTGATGGGGAAATAGCATCCAGATGTTTGGAGTTTTAGAAGATGAGATTTGGATAAGAGGGCAAGCATCCAAATGAGAGCAAGCGCATTCAGATGGTTGTTTTGTGAGTGTCATCCGGATGCTACAGTGAGCAATCCAGATTAGGAGTAAGCAATTTAGATTGGGTGTGGAGCAATTTGGATTGCCCAAGTTTTAGGTGTGCGGTTTCTCCTTACAGCCTGATTTAGACCATGATGCAGCCCGAATCTCTCAAAACTCAAAAAACATGAAAGTTGTAAATCTTTCTCTTGTTGTTCAATATCATCTTGAATCACCTCAATAGGAGTTTGGAAGAGAGAGTTATGCCAAGAATTCAAAGAGGTGTCTAAACTACCCAAAATCCATTTTTTAGCAAATTAAACCCTCCTATCCAAATAGCCACCCTTCCATTCGAATGAGCCAAGTGTAAAATTGAGTAAGCCATCCGAATGGCTCACTGTTGTATTTGAATGGCTCTCACATTCCTTAGATCTCTCATCCAAATGCTTCATATCATATTCAAATATCTCTCACACACTATGAATGTGTATATATATATATATATACATATCACCCGCACTGCTATTAATTCAGAAAACTTATAGAAGATTATAGACTAGGAAATAAGAAATAAATTTAGGAAAATAAGCAAATGGATAAACATGACTTATAGAGAAAATATAAAAGAGAGAATTTATGAGGAAAATATCACTAAACAAATGAGATAAACTCGAGCTCTCTTATTCTCTTGTAACTCTCTCTGTATCTCTTCAAACCCTCTTCCTTTTCTTCAATAACAAGCCAAATCTTACTATCCAAGGAGTTTCTAGCCATTATTAAGTGATATATAAGGCATAAGAAGGCAAGTTCCTTTCTACTCTTCCCTTCTCTTGGAATATTTCTTGCTCTTAAGTGGAATATGGGTTTGAGGGCTTGGATGGAGTTGTGTCATGTGAGTCTAAGGGATGTTTTTAACAGCCAGGTGAGGCTTGTTTTTCTCCACTTTTCCAAAGGAATTGTGATTTTGTTGAAATTATTGGCATGAGAGGTTTGTCTCTTCATCATGCCCTGCTGCTACTTAACATGAACGCCCAATAAAATACTCTGTATTGTCTGTGAGGTCAAGTGTTACGTGTTCCATCTTTTATTGCTATGTACTCACTATGATGGCCATGATTATCACTACAAAAAAATTAATTTTTTGCGGCGATTTTTTTAACATTTTGACGTGGTTTTTCAAAATCATCGCAAAATTCATTAAAACATTTAATTTAGCAGCGGTTTTCATAAACCTGCACTAAATTTATAAAATAATTAAATAATTATAAAATAAAATTGAATTTAGAGGCGATTTGTTAATAATTCAAAATTAAAATTAAATCAACATTTGCGGCGATTTTTCAAATCCGCCGCAAAATTCAAGAATAATTAAATAATTCAAATTTAAAATTAAATTAATATTTGCCATAGTTTTTCAAAACTGTCGTAAAATTCATTAAAAATTGAATTTAGCGGCAGTTTTTGAGAAACCACCGCTAAATTTCAAAATAATTAAATAATTTAAAATTAAAATTAAATTAACATTTGTGGCAGTTTTTCAAAATTGTCACAAAATTCATTAAAAAATTGAATTTTACTTAAGAAAATAATGAAAAATTAAATTAATAAAAAGAAATATAAAATCTTAAAAAGAAATTTAAAATTTAATTTAAATTAATCTCAAAATTAATTAAAAATTTTAATTTATAAAAATAAAAAAAAGTAATTTAACAAAATTTTAATATATAAAATTTTAATAATTTTAAAAAATATATAAAATATTTTTTATTTTTTAAGCAATTAATTTACTTAATTTAAATCAATTAATTTATTCCTTTATTCTTTTAAAAAATAATTAAATAATTAACTTTTTAATTTATATTAAAAAATATAAAATATAATTTTGGAAAATATTTGTTGGATTAGTATATAATTTATAATGACAGATATATAATAAGAAAGCTTGGTAGATCAGACGGTTACGCGTGCACGCGCACATAAGCGAGGTCCCGTGTTCAAATCCAAGGAAGGGAAAGCTAGAAATTCAATTTTCAGCATCACTACATGGCTGTTGGGCGCGAGCGTGGGCTGCTAGCCTAGCCGCTTGGGAGAAATTAAAATTTTTAATTTTGTTTTAATTTTTGTGGCAGTTCTAAAAATTGCCGCTAAAATTAAAAATTCAATTTTTTTTTTAATTTTAACGGTCGTTCAAAAACCGCCGCTAAATATTTTAAAAATCGCCAAAAAAAATATAATTTGCGGTTGTTACTCCAGCGGTTGCTGAAAACTGCTGCTAAATGCTTTGCGATGGCTGATTTAGCGGAGGTTAAAAAATTGTCACTAAATGCCATTTTTTTTGTAGTATATGGAATATGTGTAATATTAAGCTGATCATGTTATTCCCTATCATGACATGTTTTGACAGTGTGACACTTGTGCATCATGGGCATGTTGTTGCGTGTGAACATTAAACTTCACAATACATATATTCTCATGGAGCACGGATGATTACTATGGCATAAGCATTGAGTGTGGACACCTACTTGTTGTATTGCATTTGCATGGAAGAAATGGAAAATTGATGTGTATTGTGGTTGTGTACTGCCAGGATATATCTCCCAAAACTAGTAGACACTAGTCTGACTGGGGTTACGCTCCTACGGTGACGACTGAGGGCCGTGCCCAGTAGTAACAACCATGGGTGAGATTATATATGTATGGCTATAGCCAAGTATATGACATAGGACCTATGGTCCACATGTTATCATAGCTTCTTTGGTTGCAGGTATTAGGTAATGGTCAGTATGTGTTATGATGCATTTTATATTGCTATATGAGGCCACCGGCCAGTTATCTGTTTACTGGCTTTTATGTGTGTTATGCATGACATTATCATCATGGGTGGGTGTGTGGTCCATGTGTTATGATCTATCATCCACATATATATGCTTATTAGATACCACCCACCATACCTGTATCACATTACTATCTACCACATTTTTCCTTCTTGTTTCTTATACTTGCTAGGTTTTGTAGCTCACTTTGTACTCTCCACCATTTTAGGTAAAGGTAAAGAAATAGCTAGGGAGGAGTTAGGCAAGAAGGATGGGTAGAAAAGTGTGTGTGCATGTCTACTCTTTTGTCAAAGGTCTTGGGAGATATTGATTATGATTGTTTAGAATGTATTTTGTATTATGTAGCTTGAATGGAACTGTGCTTGTAACCTTTAAGGTTTTTGTTTTAGTTTGACTTTTGTGGGGAATATAAGATGTATGTTTGCATGTGGCTGGTTATTGATTATTTCATGATTTGTAGTGCTCTCTCTTCTAGGTTGCCCCAGGGATAGGATAACTTAGGGAGGGGGTGTTACATGTTGGTTCTAATGATGGCAAATATATCCCAAGAGGGGGAGTGAATTGGGATTAAGGTGAATTTTTGATACTTTAAAATTTTAATGGATGGGAAAACACTATGTTTCAAAATATAAGATATATGTTTCAAAATAAACATTTTTGTTAAGTAGGTTTCGAAACTTACTATATATGTTTCGAAATCTACTTCACTGTTTTGCTTGATTCGAAATCCTTTATCTTGTATTTCAAAATAACGATCTTTGGGAAAGATGATTTATATAATTAAGAGTATACCAAAGATGTTTGTATATCAAAGATATGTTTTCTATGCATATGTATAAGATTATGCTTAAGAAAACTATTTTAGCCTTTGATAACAAATCTTATGATAACGTGTGCAATAGGCAATAATGATAAGCAAAATCTAAACAACAATTGCACACAAGATATATAGTCGTTCGGCACCCGCCTACTGCACTACCTTCAAGCTTACCCACTTGAAAGATTTTACAATCCCAATCACTTTTACCAGTGATCACCACAACAATGGTTTTACCACGATTCACCCCAAAACCTTACAATGTCAGTTTTTAGGGGCTCAACTCAAACCTAGCACCAAGTGAGTTTTAAGGCTAAACTCAAACTTTTGACACAATAAGTGTTAGGCTCAACTCAAACCTTTATACCAAATGAGTTTTGGGCTAAACTCAAACCTTCCAACATTAATAAGATAAATGAAGTTTATCTTTACAACACAAAGAGCAATAAATGCCTTACCACATAGTTGTACAAACCTCTTAACTTGAGGTGAGGAGAGTTAGAGGATGGTACTTTGGATTTCAGCTTGCTTCTCCACTTCACACTTGCAATACACAAGAGTAGGATGTATGTGGATCTTCTTTGAAAGCTCAAACAAACATTTTAATCACCTCTTGTGCTTGAGTGTGTGTCTTTAGTGTGTGTTCTCTTTTTTTTTATTGTTGTCTCTCTATCAATCTCTTCTTGTCTTCAAATATCTGCTATTTATACTAAGAGATGGAAATCTGGCTGTTTATAGCCGTTAGAAACAAGACAGAAAAGTGGGTTTCGAAATATTACAATTTAACACATTGGTTTCGAAACATAGAAGCTTCTAACTGGACAAAGCACTTAGAGACAACAAATAGTAGGAGACAAAGTCTTATGCCCACTTTGAATATTTTATAAGCACTCACATTCAAATTCAAATTTGAATCTCATAGCATGGAGAATGCATTAATAAAATGATGTGAGAAGCATACAAAAATGCAAAGCAAAAGCATCTCAGTTTTCAAATAATCTACTGACAGAATGTCAGAGGTTTCGAAACATGACATGATAGGTTTCGAAACATACCTCTCTATAAATGAGGTTTCAAAACATGATGCATATAGGTTTCGAAACATACCTCTCTGGAAATGAGATTTCGAAACATAGACATATAGGTTTCGAAACATGGTTCAAAACCTGAATTGAAAACACATGCATAGTAGAGATGTTTTGAAATAGCATACACTGAAAAAATTGAAAACCATTTCAAAGGGGTTTCGAAACATGCATAGGAACATGATAGATATTCAGAAACATTTGCATGAAAGCACAATCCACAACATGTATACATCACAACTTATTTATTTATATTTTACTTAAGTAAATGATGTGGACATTTACTTTAATACATAAATGTAAATAACAAAGTACCCCCTATCTGGATTCAATAAAAATACTTAGAAAATCAAAATCCAAATAAATAAGAAAGTAGATTTTAGGTTTTAGTACAAACTCAATATTTAACAATATTACCACCTCCAAAATATATACTTTCTATTTAATGAAAAATTCATTAAAAATCATTTTAGTACTAATGAATGTTAGCTATCAAAATACCGGGAGATAATTTTCTAAAAAGAAAACATTATCTTATACTTCTCCTTATAAGGTGTTAACCTTCAAGACTTAGTCAAAACAAGATTTTCATTTTCACACAGTGATACTTGATATTGAAATTGATATATATTGAAAACCACATACTTGACTCATGACTTAGGGATTAAACCAATATATGTTTTTCATCATTAAAACTATTGTACAAAAAGTACAACAACATTATATAGGTGGTATTAGAGCCGACTCTTGAAGAAGGCGGTCCAACGAGGGCGGGGAGTGGCGTCGAAGTGCGAGGGCTTGAACAAGGAGTGGCTCCTGGCAGGCTTCTAGGATGGCAGACCCCAAAGGGGAAAAGATGTTGGACCAGTTATAAGGTCATATGACGAGCACGTCATGTGCTCAAGGGGGGGAGAATGCAATACCCCGAGAGCCTAATGTTAGGTCCAAAAAGAGACTCTAGAGAAGTTAGTATATATATTGAGAATAGTAAGGAAAGAAACAACATTAGCTGGATACCTTTTGGGCTGAATGTGGATAAGGAACTCCTGGATTAAACATGCTTGAGCTAGGATAGTTCAAGGATGGGTGATCTCTGGGAAGTTCGTGTAGGCGCATCAGGGTAAATTGATCCAGTCCTTCCTATTGCTCGATGCGGGATGTTATATTTCTAGTATCAAAACTTCCAAGTATCTCCTTAGTCGAGTATATCCTTATCTCAATCGCCTAATGTATTTCAATTATTTATATAGTTTAATCGAGTAAAAGATTGGATGAAGTATGGCTAAGTCTCTAATTTTAATCGAGTATCAAATATCTATACTCGAGTATATCATTCTGCTAATCGAGTAAACTAAGCCTAGGTAGTTGAGTGCTTAATGAAAAGTGTTGATGGCTTGTGAGTCAGTCAAGTAATGACTTGGTCATACTCGAGTGAGGCTTTTGTATAATCGATTACATGAATTATCTTATCGAGTATGCTCTATATTAGTAGAGTATCTCTAGGACCTAGTTAAGTGATTGGCATTTGATTTCAAATTTATAGTCGTTACTAAAAAACTAAAAGATGACAGTTTTGACCGATGTAACTTTATTTACTTATTCTAATACATCTAACTGTGTTCTCTTATAAAAGAATGTTATAAATACTTATGCATAAGGTGCTTAATGCTTATCTTTATAATATGCATATGATTCTAACGTATTTTACCTTTATTGGTCAAATCAAAGAAGCTATGAGTGTGCAGGTTTCTATACCAAATCTTCAAAGTCTCAAGTTTCTATAAAAGGCCAAGACTAGCAAGAGAAGTAGTGGTCGCTCGAGAATCAACCTAAGCTACTGATGTTGATCTAAACTCAGCTAGCTATATCCTTTCAAGCCGATAGAAAATGCTTGAAGTGAGCGTTCTTCATATTTATTCTTCTTCACTTCAAAGCGACTATCTAGTAAGATTAATTGCATATCCTTCTAAACCAGATTATATAAGAGAGTTCAGTGTTTTATTCATTCATTCTTTCGAATTCTCTTTTATCCAAGAGAAAAGTGATTTCATTGTACATCTTATATTTTTCTCTTGAGAAATCTTTACACAAATTTTTTGTAAATTTGTAAAAGGTTATGCTTGTGCCTTTGGAAAGCAATGTCTTGGTTGTGGCTAAGCCAAGTGTAACAAAGCCTTATGTAAAGATTACTGCTTAGCTTGTGAAAAAACGAAAGTTCCTACTTAGCCTGCAAAAGTGGAGGTTCCTACTTAACCCATTAAAAGTGTATGTTATAGTTGAACATGTAAAAACTACTATCCTAGTGGTTGTTTTTCAAAATACTTAAGGAGGAGCTAAGATAGTAGACTAGGCATATTGGTTAGACCACTCTAAATCTATTGTGTCCATGATGCTTATATTTTCATTTCAATTTCAACAACATTATTCTTTATTTGTCATGCATATGTTTTTCGTACATAATCTCTGCTCATATAATTGTCTTTCCATCTATCATTAAAATGTTTTCTTGGTTGGAATCATCTTAAAGGGGATTCTCTTTCTCTTTCTCTTTCTCTTTCTCATAACTGTTTCACAAACTACTTATTTCAAATATTCTTCTTCATCTTTATATGAAAATTATAAAAATAGTAGATATGTTGCATTCAACTTTTATAAAACATTTCTATTTTCAGCTTTTAGGAAATTCATAAGAAATTTCTCAAACATTAGTTTCACTACATATATTTACTTCATATGTATCAAACTAATTTCTTCCAATAACTAAAATGTTTCTTAAATCCTTTCTAAAATACATGCATTCTCATATTAATATTTTCATACATAAATTTATCAAATGACAAAAGTTTTTTCAAATTATCATCTATGAAAAATCCTTATGTTGTGCATTCAATCATGCTTATTCCATCCGTTGCTATGCCTATTTTGTAGTTTAAGAAAAAAAAATTCTTCAAATATATTTATTGCATCATGATTTCTTAAGATATTTTTATTATTTCTCAAAAATTTTCAAAACACCCAATTCACCCCTATTTTGAATAATCTTTCATCTTTTATACTTGAGTGCATAATCCTATTTGTAACACCCCGCCTTCCCAGAGCGCTAGGTAACGTAAGATTCCGGGGATTTTTTTTTTTTCTAAATAGCTGAAACTCAACGCAAAACTGTTCTCCGAATATCCTGCTATACCTTCTCAATATATCAACTATGAACCATCGATAAACTAAGATAGGTAAATCACCTCAAATGCGGAAGCTAGATCGAAACCTCAATAAATCATAACCGAACCTACTTTATTTATAACATAAAATCAAACCAACATTTTACATAACGTCATCAAAATGAACGACATATTATAACCTATCCACTAATCGTCGTCATTCCTCGACAATTTCTTTCCCCTTCGCACAACTGCTTTCATCTGAAACGTTTGAATATTCCAGGAACATAGTCCATATTAGATGATGAGTCATCCAAGTGAGAGTTCAAAATCACGTTTTCATGAATAAATGCAAGACATGAAGTAAACCGACACAACTCGGTAAGCCCTAGCCCAAGAGAATTCCACAGCGCTTAACCCTATCACGGGAAAAGAGCAATCTCTCTAAAAGCCATGCCACCACACCGACTCGACGACACGACGCGGTTCTAACTTAGGAGGGGCAAGTCAACGCATCTCCCCAACATCTCGGGAATAATCATTACCAACTCCCGGCCCAAGAGGGTCACATCAATGCAGGAACCCAGCTTACCACATTTACGTCAAAGATTACATCCCCACTCTAAGCGTCCAAGAACCACCACACAAATCCCATATAGACCACCCAGTCATCCTAGTGCAACTTCCCTGACCAAATGGCCCAACACGGAAACTAATGTGGTTATCCCAGCATGCACACCAGCACAAGATACCCATATTATTCTGTCACGCCTTTAGAGAATTATGGCTACACTATCCAGACAATATTTTAGGCTGACATTCCATATCCCAACACAAAATCCCATATGAACCACCTAGTCATCCAAGTGCAACTTCCTTTGACCAAACGGCCCAGCACGAAAACCAAGGCAGCTATCCCGGCATGCTCACCAGCACAAGATACCCTTATTATTCCATCACGCCCTTAGAGAATTATGGCTACACTATCCAGACAACATCATAGGCTGACATTCCGTATGAACAATCACAAAACACAAGACAATGTCACATTTCATAATTCAATGCATCATATAAAACAACATTTTATAAAATGAAATGCATAGGTACAAAACATTTAGGGACAAACTTCTCTCATAAAACCAACTATCACCAGTTACCGTTTGCATGCAACAAAACCATTTTGCATGAAATCACAACACATTTAGGTATACAAATACCAAGTTTTTAGGGTAAAAGCACCAACAGTAAATCAAGTTTTGAGTAAACTACTCACGAGTTAAAACCAAGTTTTGTTGTAAAACACTCACAAGCTCAAACCAAGTTTCTAGGTAGAACACTCATACTAAGTCAAGTTTTGGGCGCGAACACTCACCTCGAATGTATTCGGGATACCTCGATCCACATGCATGACCTCGATTTACGCACCAAATCACAAACACCCAAGCTTACACTCAACCTTGAGCCACGATACTCCCTAAACACCATATTTATTTAAAAAACATCAAAATCTATTTTTCCTTAATTTTTCATAATTTCTCTAAGTTTCTCCCAATTTTCACCTCGACAATTCTGAAATAATTATCTCCTCAAACTTTTTCCCAAATCTTTCAACATGATAAATCCTCAAATAATTTAAGAAAAATACCAGAAATACCCATTTTCACGTATCCTCACGCGCCTAGAGCGTGGAGTGTGGCGCGTGTAGCTCACGCATCACCTTCTTCCTTAATTTTTTGGCTTCCAGCGGATACTCTAATGGAAGATCTGGAGGTACCCCTTGAAGCCCACTCAAATTCGATCATGATGGCACCATTCCCCAGTCGAAACACCACTGAAAAATGCCCCAAATGGGTAGTTGCAGGTGGCGGAAGCAATCAGCTTCGAGCTTTCCAGCCAAGCTCCAAAACCCACTCAAAACAACTCTGTTGCTCACCAAAGTTTCCAAGATTGATCCTTCATCCCTCGAGAACAAAAGCCCTTTATCCCTTGCCTTTGATTCACTCCCAAACATGAGTAATTTATGTGTAAACTTTCAACCAAAACCTAGCTATTTATAGACAATTTTTGGCCAAATTCTGACCAATTAACAGTCAAGGCTTGGCCCCCAAGCTAGCCCACGTTGTATACGACCTTCACTAGGTCTCCCTCGACCGTTCCATTGCCAGAAACAGCGACCACGTGCGGAGGAAAGCAGTGGCCACCTTTGCTTGCTATGTTCGCACCTAATTTTTTTTTATTTGCACTTTGGCCTCCTGATTTCTTCAAATGCCATTTTGGCATTCTCCAAAGCACCCCTAATCTTTCCAACAATACCACTAAGACCCAAAAGTTTTTTACATCTCATTTCATCCTCGAAATTCCTGAAAAATTATCATTTAGACCTCTTTCAAGCAAAATTGAAAAATTGCACTTAAGCCCGGTTGGTCGTTTTGACTTTAAATCTCTTCGTTTCAGCCTAAAATCGCTCAAGAGTTGTTTTATATATGAAATATAAGTCCTCAAGACACTCTGTTGACTTTTTGGATATTCCCTACGTCAATTCAGTTTTCTCAGCCTGGTTGACAACTATACTGATAGTGTACCCTACAGCCTCTTGTTTTCAAAAATTTCAGTTATACCCTTCATTAAACGCTATTTATAACCTCAAGAATTTCTTGGGTATTACACTATTGGTCAAGTAAAGATAGGTTGAATGATGGCTAAGTATTTGGTCATAAGGATGACCGAGTATCAAGTACTTGTACTCGAAAAAATGTCTATTAGTCACGTAAGCTTAGCCTTGTAATCGAGTGATTAATGAAAATTTATGTGCCTTCCGTGTTAGTCGAGTAATGAATTGGTCATACTCAGGTGAGCCCTTCATATAATCGATTACATTATAGAGTCAATCGAGTAAGCTATTAGATTAGTCGAGTAACCCTATACGATAGTTGAGTATCGACTATCAGATTTCAAAAATTATAGTCGTTACTTAGAAGAAAGAAAGGACATCTTTTAACTATTTGAGATTTATCTCTTTATTTTAAGAAGGTCTGATTATGTCCTCTTATAACAAGATAATAAATATGCTTATATACTATGTGCACGATATTTATCTTTATAATATGCATATTTTTCTTAACAAATTTGACTGTTATTAGTCAAATCAAAAGAACTTGTGAAAATGTGCAGGTATCAAGGAAAAAACCAAATCTCAAAGCTTCTATAAAAGGCCAACTGCTGCAAGAGATCAAAGTGCTGTGAAGGTTGTTGTCCAGTGAGCATAAGACAATGTTGAGCTAAACTAAACCAAAACACAGCAAAGCCAAATTCATTTTTAGCCAAAGTTCACTACTTGAGTGATAATCCTTCATGTCCATCTTCTTTCACTTCAACCTATTATCTAGTAAAGTCTTATGAAGATCTTCTTAAATCAGATAAGTAGAAACAAGAGAGTTGAGTGTTTTATCCATTCATATCTTGTAACTCTCTTTTGTTCAAGAGAATGTTAGTAATCATTGTATTATTTGATATTTTTCTCTTAAAAAATCATTTCACAACTTTCATGGAACTTATAAAAGGTTACTCCTTTCCTTGAAAGATATTGGTTGTGACTGAGCATAGAATGAAAAAGCCAACTATAGAGGTTACTGCTTAGCCTACAAAAACAGATATTACAGCTGCTCTTGTAAAAGTTGGGGTTCATACTTAGCCCATAAAAAGTGAAGGTTTTAGTTAAATCTATAAAAACTATATATGGGTTATAGTTGATTCTTAAAATCTAAAATCACTTAGTGGATGTTTTCAAAATCCCCAGTGAAGAGCTAAGGTAGTGGACTAGGTTGGTTAACTGAACCACTCAAAAATGTGGTGTTTTTATGGTTCATTTCTTACGTTTCTTTTTAATGATTTTATTTTTCATCCACTATACAATGCATGCTCGTTTGATTTAATTTCAATCAGCATCAAGCAAGATTTCTTCAGATTTCATTACATGCATAGAATATTTTCTAATATCTCTGATTTCATGTTTACTCCTCGAATGCATATCTTTGTTCATGTGATTTGTAAATTAAAATTTAGAGATGAAAGCAGAATGTTATTGCTTCCATCATAACAACTTTCTTATTCTTATCTCCATGTTGCCTCTCATCTATACATATATATTCCATATATGAAGTATGCTTGGATCTTTCTTCATGAAAAATGTTTTAATGCATATAAAATTATTTCAATCTGCTAAAACCTTTTTATGTTATGAAACATATCATTTTAAATAAGATTTCATGTATAATATTTTAATATTTTTAAAAATATTCAAAACACCCAATTCACCCTTCTCTTAGATGATATTTTACTCTTTTTTTTTTTTTTTTTTGCAAAGAAGAATTGAACCAAAAAAAGGACACAATAATAGAGTAAGCCAAAACACACTAAACCTACAAATCAATTAGGGCCTTCCCCAAAAGAAAAGGTATCACAGATATATCTTGGAATACTGGGAGGATACACTTAACCTGCAAACATAACCCAATAACTCCAAGCCACTAGCTCATGAGGATATCTATTAGCTGATCTAGGAACTTGGCAAATTGACCACATGAAAAGGAACAAAGTCACTTGAAGTCATTGAGTAAGTAAAACCACTTGAGGTCTATATAGTGCCAGCTCAAGGCACAAACCTTAGCCTAGGGCCCCTAAAAAATGAGAAGAGCAGGCAAGTAAGGAAAAATTTGTTTCATTTGGTAGAATTTGTATCAAATATTGTATTTCTCACATCTGTGGAAGTTCTATTAAATAGTGTAGTTCTAACATTAATTTGGTTTAACGCAAAAGACATCATAACTAATCTAAAACAATATAAAAATTGAAAATGAGAGTGAATAGCCATGATTATTGGTGGTCTGAACAATCTAAATTAATAAATAAATCTAGAATTATAATTAGACAAGCTATTATTATGTTACATTTATAAGTTAAATTTGTTATAATCTATTTTCTCTCCTTGAAGATTGGTGTTGTGTTAGGTTTTGTATAGCAATTAATGGCACCACACACCCAAAAGGGGTGAATTAGATGATTAAAAATTTAAAACTTTGTGAAGATTTTGAAAAATAAAATATAAAATGTCAAAACAAACGTTTGAAAAATGTAAAGCAAGCGATATAAAGGACACAAGGATTTATAGTGGTTCGGTTAAACCAAATCTAATCCACTAGCTTAGCTCCTCACTAAGTATTTTCAAACAATTCACTAAAACCTCCTATCAAACCCGGTAGGCTTTCTAGTTTAAACTACTAGGAATTACAGACTTTCTACTTAGACAAGTAGACCCTCTATAAACTAGCCAGGAAAGACAAGAATGATACAATGAATAATGAATCTAAGAGATAACTCTCTTAGTTACAATAATCTCTCAAATAAAAACACAAAGGTTTGAACAAATGATACAAATAATAACAAAGTCTTTTAAGAGAAAAATGGGAGTACAAGCACTATTGAGAAGATAAATATATTTTTTAAGCTTAAATCAACTCAATCCCATCTATTAGTCTTCTCAAGTTCTTTCTTTGGCTGTATTTATAAGCTACACAAAAGTTTGAATTAAAACTAGTCATTTGTGACCATTAGAGCCTACGAACTAGCCGTTACAGACAAAAACAATCGACAATATATAAGAAACGATCAACAAGGCCAAAATGGTCGACCGAAAATGATGCAGATGTGATCTACTACACATGGCCAAGAGCTTGCATAAAAATGATCAACATGCTTAAAAAATAGTTGACACTTTAAGAGAAAATGGTCGACTCCTTTTGAAAAACAGTCATTTTTTTTCAAAAACAATTGATTCATTTTCAAAAACAATTGACATGCTAGTCTTGAAAATTTATTTTCAAAAGCAAATGATTCATTTTCAAAAGCAGTATGTCTAATTTTGATATATCAAAGATTCATTTGACAAATAAAATTTATTTTTCCAAACCAATTGCCATCAAGAATAATGAATATAAGATTTTTGGCAAAGGATGAAATTGATTTTCATGATTTATGTTTATAGAACTTATAGAATGATTTAAAAGCACCAACTTAATAACTATTTACAAAATATTTTCATTATCAAAACACAATTGTTTTAAATCATCAAAACCATATCAAAGGCAAAACATCAATTGGATGAGATATGATATCCAGTTTTTAACAAATTCCAATTTATATACTCCATCCGTCAAATGATAAGTCTAATTTGACTTCTAGTATAAATAAATCTAATCTATCCATAGATCTGAACTTACTGTCTATGTAATATCCAATTAATCTAGTTAAAGTGTTTCTATGATTTGAAGAAAAATTATTTAAATTTTAAAAAATTTCTAAAATATGACACGCTCTCTCATATTGATGGTTTAGATTTATTTTCATAATTAAAATTTTTAAAAGAAGTTGTAACCATAGAAATAAAAACATCACTTGCGATACTAAATTTTATAAAAAAGGTAAATTCCTTTTCAAATGCATGAATAGCTTATAAATACTATTAACCATTTATATTACTGTAAATTCATTAGAAATAAGTTTTTCAAAATTAAAATTAATAAAATTTTATTTACGTTCAACTATGTCACAAAAAGAATTAAGTAATTTACTTATATTGTCAATTGAAAAAAAAAATATTTTTTAAACTTGAATACAAAAATTTAATTAATGATCTTACATCTCAAGAAACAAGAAAATTAAATTTTTAATCTTTTTTATTATTTATTTATATTAGTAAAGAACCACTAAAATAATTGTCGCCTAGCCCCAATCTAGTCTTAAGCCCGTCCGGGTCTATATATAAACTTAAATCATAAGTTGGCATACAAAAGTTGGTTTTCGAATGCAAATGGTGGACTTAGAAAGTGCATGGTTCAGAGTAAGCATTACGGAACAAGTTTTTATTTTTTTCAGCAAAAAGGGTTTTTTTTTTCCCAGATAAAAACAAAGATTTTATTGCAAGAATCAAAGAATTACAGATGAGTCCTATACTGGTGAAACAGAAGAATCACAGAATTACATCACCGGTATTGTCGATCTGTGGCCCTAGATCATTTGAGCAATAATATAAAAAAAAAAAAAACAGAAGAAATAGAATGCCCGGTATAAAAGAGCACTGGTATCAGCATTCTTGTGAATAAATGTTTTTTCTTTTTTTTTTTTTGTAGATTAGTGTGAAGGGTGAAGTGTGTTTAGTCATATGTGTTTGGTACGGTGCTTAATAAGTGTGGTAATAAATACTTTTACTAGACTTATGAAATGTAGACCTGAGTAGAAGTACTCAAAACCATATTTTTCTCTCCCTATAGTCTTCTCATTGAAGCGTTAGCCAACAATAACCTGCGATGTGCCTTGGTGAGTGATAGGCAGTGAAACACTTTCCCAGACTGCTTCACCAGAGAAAACTTCAAAATCGGTTTATTTTGTAGAAAGATGATCGACAAGAAAAAGAAAAAAAAAAAAAAAACCAAAGAATGCATAGAGACAAACGAAAGGCTGCAACAGAAAGATGAAAAATGTCAATCTAAATATGTGAATCTTACCATATGTCTCTCTTTGTATATGTATATATATGTAAAAGATGTATATATATTAGCTAGTTTGTCACCTTGTCATCACCTCCCTGCACATGCACACAGAAAGAGGACTCCCTAACACACAACAGTCACAGTACTTAAACAAAGATCAGAGAGGTATGATTCAAATCACAGCCAATGAAAACGCGATACACATGCAAATCCTGAATCAAATGCAGATGGATCACGATACTCATTCGTGCGACTGATCAACTTTAGCCAGCTACAGAACCACCTAATTATATTTATATTTAAATCCTATCAGAGTTAGAAGACGGGTCCGAAGGGCATCATATATCAATGTAACCAAATCATAGACTGCCCTTATGTGCTAAAAGATTGCCCCATGACGAGAAAAGGAAAAATATATACTTCAGAAACTGCAATATTTATACGGATGTGTGAATACATGAATTAATAACTTACTATATTTGACAAGCAATTTTGAGTTCTCACTGTAGAGGCAACCTTCAACATATTTGCTCATTGCAGTTCTAGCTTCGCCTGCTCCAAGATAACTACTTGAGTTATGCAAATAAGACTACTGATCAAATCGACTTGTGTGTGTGTGCCTATATATATATATATATTTATACATGTAGAGAGAGAGAGAGAGAGAGAGAGAGAGTGGAATAGATATGCTTGAATTAGCGATCAGGGCCTTTGTTTGATTGCCCTCCATAGTGGTGTGAGTGAAAAAGTAGTGGTTTAGAAGTAGTGCTGCTACTGATTGGAGATGATAAGAGGGGATTTGGCACAACATTCTGCGAATTTGAGTTCATGCATTGAAAGTGATTATAGTTATCTGCTGGTGGACTGGAGAAATAGGGAGGGAAAACTGATTGTGTTGCCACTGGAGGTTGGCTACCGATAAATAACTGAGAGCCAGAATACGAGAGAGGCAAGTGAATGGAATTATTGGCTCCTTCAGTTTGGGCTTGGGATGGAAATCCAAATTGAGAGACAGACAAGCTGCAAGGTTCCATGTGATGGTGATTAAAATAATTATTGTATATGTGAATGAAATTCTGGGCTGAAACTTGTGCTTTCCCAGCAGCAACAGCTTGATTATTTTCAAGTGATCCCTTAAGCTTTGATCCTACAACGTTATTGCTGCAGGCTTCTCTAATATCCTTATGAAGTAGAGACGGGGTTTCTCCATGCTTTAAGTAGTATGCTGTATTTGCGCCAAAGAAATTAGGAGGGAAAAAATAATTAGGCAGATGAGTCGACTGAGAGGCTGCGACATTCTTCAATAACTGATCATCATCATCATCATCGTTGTGGATATGATGATGAGAAAGTAGTACTAGTGAGGAGGGTTGTTGATTTAAGTCTGGAGTTGATGATGATATTCCAGGGAAGATTGGAAGTGGAGGAAGCTTGTCGATGTCATCTTTAGTAGCCTCGAGAAGCCAATCTATGACCTTGCTGGGCTGAGAAAGGCCAAGCCTATCCTGCAGATCATACAACTGAATTGCAGTGGGTACCGAGAGCCGGATTCGCCTGTCCCTTAGACCCCTTACGGTGCACACCTTGCTGTGCCTATCTTTCCCTCCTAAGGCGCTCGATACGCGTACGATCCTTGGATTTTTGGAAGCCGACCATCGCCTTGAAGCGGTGCTGCTGGATGCTGCCCCCTTCTTCGATTTGGTATCGCCTGCTGCAATATTAATACCGCCCTTCACTTCAAATCCCTTTCCATCTTTTGATCTTGTCATTATCTTCCTTCTCTCGTCACTGACGATGATGATGATCTGCACCTTATACAATAATTTCACCTGCTGGGAAAAAGGTTATCTATTAGTCGTCAGTTTCTTGTAATTCGCGGATAAACTGCCCAAAAAGGGTTCTGCACAACAGTTTTCCGAATTACCTCTTTTTGTTTTTTGTGCTAAGTCAAACAACCAGACAACTAAATTATGTTTTTAACAATCAAATAAAAGTTCATAGTAGGGGCAACTCATCTTGAAGAATTTCAAGAAATCGGAACTAACAATTAGGTTAATACATGTATGTTAAGGAAGACAGT
Source organism: Diospyros kaki (assembly GCA_036245055.1). Lineage (NCBI taxonomy): Eukaryota > Viridiplantae > Streptophyta > Magnoliopsida > Ericales > Ebenaceae > Diospyros > Diospyros kaki. The sequence continues at coordinate 24,362,805 of BSEG01000006.1, read as the reverse complement.
GCAAATTAAAAAGGTATAGAGCACAGACAATTGAGCATAGAAACTAGAACACAAAAGAAAAAAGAAAAGAAAGCCCCAAGATCTTGGAGATAGGAGAAGATTGGGTATTTCGAAGAAAACAACTTCACGAACATTTCAAAGTTGTAATCGTGGAGATGAACGTACAATAGGGTATTTTGATCATCCGATTGACTTGCAGTTCGTCAATTAGTAATGTTTTTCCTGATTAAAGAGCAGGCGAGGAAGAGTGGGAAGGAGCATCAGTGGCATCTTTAATTTGAGCTCTATGGACAGTGCACAAAATGGTTGTTAATATCTAACAACTCCTTTAGAGATCAAAAGTTAATCATCAAATATGTTCGAATATTTGGGTGTAGAAACGAAGCAAGAATCTTACATGAGTTTCTGCACAGGAAGAAGAAAGGATATGGCGAATTTGCAACCACTCAACTTCGTCTTCTCCAAATTGATAGATCCCAGAGGACATGGATTTACTTATTCGTACCAATATATATATATATATATATATAAAACAGGCAAACCCTAACTTAAAAGAAAAATAAATTTGAATGGCCACCACAAGTATTTTGTTCTCTTAGGACACTCTTCTTTTCCTTTCGTGCCCTTTTATTTTAGCTAAAAGAATCTTCATCACTATTTTTATGGTATTAGCCTCTCATTGAGAGTGCAGGGACCTTTTATAATCATTTATATAATCTCACGGCAAGCATTTATAGCTATATTGAATTAATAGCTCCATTCTCAGGACTTCAATCCATGTTACTTGAACTGGTTCGTCCATGATCACTGAGGTTAGTGAAAGGAAGAGTTGGATGGGTCATGTTGGTGGTAGTTTTTGCTCATTCCTTGTTGATGGATAGCATATATTTGATATATTGAGGATTGCTCTACATTGATAGATCTTTTGATGAGCAAATTTATCTGGTTCGGCTTTGTTTTATTAGTTGTTTATTATATTTATTTTGTTTAGGGCATATTTTTAGTTTTTTTATTAGGCGGCTTTTGTACTTGGATCGCATGGTTTGTAGCCTCTCAGAACCATATTTCATTATGCTTGCACTTTCTCAATTTTATCTAGGAAAATAAAGAAAGAAAACAAAAAAAAAAAAATCTGATGTTTAACCTTGGAATTTTTACCTAGTAATGTTGTTAATGTAGTAGATAAGGTAGGCTTTCGCTTTCTATGGGGACCATACAACAGTTGGGAAAAGAGGGTTAATGCTTTATTGACTTGCTGAAATATATAGCTTTATCTGTGAATTCCACATAGCATGGGTTGAAGAATACACGCCTGTTGCTGTTTAGATAAAAAGAAGAGTGATGTTCTCCCTTCTTTGACAGCACCATCCTTTCTTTCTTTATCGTGCCAAACAATCCAAATTGCTTTATGCTAACTTTGCATCTTATTGTGATAAAACAGAAGCTGCCTATAGTAGGCTAGAAATTTGCACTTGTATTTCCATTTCAACTGCCTTAGTAGTCACTTAACTGCCATGTTGCAAGCATTACGGATTCCTAGTTTTAATTGGCTCGCCCTACAGACGTGTTACCTACCATCCTCTTGGCTCATTTTTCCATCCTCTTTTAGGAGGAAAAAGTTAATTTATTTATCCCCTTTACCCTACGATTAACAGTTTTATGCCCTTTCATGTCATTCCAAGAAGCTCCCATGTTATCCCTGATCTCTTTCATTATAGTTTAGCTTTATACCCGTTGGAGGCTGTGTCTGTGTATATTGTTCTGTATTTACTATTGCTGGTCTAGCCTTTATGTTCATTGTAGCAAAAAATAAAAGAAAATAAAGACTATCCTTGAGATAAGATCAAGTTTAAACTTTTGATGATGTGGTTTCTCTTATTTTCTTTCTTTTTTGTTAGTTAAATAGTAATCAAACACATATTGTGTTTCTAGGTTGCACATGTTAATTTTACAATGTCAAGTGTATGATGGACCAGGATTATATCAATTATCTTCTCTCATTGCTATCTTTTGAAATTTTTCTATGTAAAGATGCAAGGTATTTTGAATTTTACCTCATCATTCATCATTCTTTTACTAGAGGGTTCCGTTAGAAAGGACATTTTGACATGAAATTTTGTCACATAATATTTTTATATAGATTTATATTACTAATATAACTTTTAGAACTCAGTTAAAATTATCAATTATCATGCCATCAGTCATAATAATGTGGTTAGATATAGTAGAATAGATGACAAGGATAACTGAGAAATACTCGTCAAACAACAATAAAGGAAAGATTACGAAAGGTCCTGGAGGTCAAATTACACTGATGGAATGGCTTCTGGAAGTACTACCATAATACTAGTCTAGCTAGTCTAGATTACATGCATCAACTACCGTTTCCAGCAAATGAGATCGATGCACATGGATATCAATTTCAGCTGAAAGTTTGGTAGCTCCATACTGATGAGCAAAGGATTTCATTTGCAACTGATGTGGGGATATATATGTGATTAAGTCTCCACTAATTATGAGATTTTCTAAGAGATTATCGATGAATGCGCTTCATTAATATGTATATCTGCCATGCAATGGGAATGATTGAACTTCTGAACATAAAAATGTGTGTGCGTGGAGGGGAGGGGGTTCCAAAATTCCAGAAAATGGTCTACTTAATTAATTAGTAGAGGATGATCACCTACTGGAAAAGAATGATCATAGATACATATATAGTCAGCTACCCTCGTAGAGGCGGGACCAATATGTGGGTTCTTAAACAAATGTTGGTTCTTAAAAGCATCCATTTAAGACTAGAAGTTGGAAGTTCTAATTGTTGGGCCAAAATTTAATAAGCTCCAAATTCTTAACTCTTTCAATTTGGAAAGGAAAGGGAGATGCATGGGCAAAGGGAGGATTTTCATCCAAAGACTTTTGGGCATGGAGAATGTTGTTGTTCGAATACAATAGTAAAATTTTAGATGTTTAGGAATCGTTTTTAAGTCATCAAGGTGCTACAAAAAAAAAGGCAATCAAAAGGCATAGGGCACTTTCTGTAATAACATGGAGGTCTGATACAAGATGGGAACAAAACGTAACTCAATCAAGATCATTTATCCCATACAACAAATAGCAATGATTCCACCATTTTCTTTTCCTTTATATAGAACAAAATAGTTAGTGTCATCATTTACATTTCATTAGACTATTCCAAAGGGAAATACAACAACCCCAATAATAAAATACAACCAATAATATAGTATAACCCAACCAGCTAACAAACGCCCTCAAAACCTTTTATTCAGGTAAACTCTGTACACATCTAACCTAACAAATCATGCCCTATTAGGACCCCTCTCTTCCTTTGCTTTACATGCACCTGAGATGATGTGAAGAGAAAGAATGAGTCGCAAGGCCCAGCAAGCATAATACAAAGAAATAGAGCATGAGATATATCAAAATAGTGACTCAATAAGCAATAACAAGCAATATATGGTAGAATCATGGCATAGAGTAATAAAGGTAGGATTGTAACATGGAACATCATGGTCATAATCATAACCGAGATCAATACAATATACACAAGTAACAACTCCTACCATAACATGGATAAGGCACACTCTGGTAGCCTTGCTACTATATAGTCTTCGGAACTCGTCTAATGCTCTAAGCACAACACCCTTTATCTTGTGATATCGTACATTCATGTCCCATGACAACCCACTCTGGGCCTATAAATCCAATTCACTCTGCGGCACTAGCACCCGCTTGTGATACCACACACTAAGTATGCAATGGCTCTATCATAGCAGTGCCCTCGATCCTCCCTCAACTTTGCAGCACTAGCACCCGCCTATGATACCACACGCCCCGTATATAGTGGCCCCATCATAGTAGTGCTCTCAAACCACTCTCAACTCTGGGGCACTACCACTCCCCTATGATACCGCATGCCTCATATGTAGTAGCCCCATCATAACAATGCTCTCAGACCGCTCTCAACTCTACAACAGTAACACCCGTCTGTGATACCACATGCCCCGTATGCAGTGGCCTCATCATAGCACTACTCTCAGACCGCTCTCAACTCTACTGCACTAACACACGCCTACTCAACCCACAGTCTTACGCATCATAAGATATGGTTGTTGTGGGACTCAAACCCATAGTCTTATGCTTCATAAGATATGGATGTTGTGGGACTCAAGCCCACAATCTTACACATCATAAGATATGGCTATTGTGGGACTCAAACCCACAGTCTTACGCATCATAATCAAAAGCACATACCACCACAATAGTTTACACATGCGCATGAATTCATACGTTTCCTCTTATCTCTTCCTAGAATTGTAATTACAACCATGGTGTATACTTGGACATTCTCTTCCATATCCAAATTCACAACTCATTCCTCAAGGGATCTGTCCACACATCATAAGAGAACATCCATGAATTATACCTTCCAATACATATCTCTAAACAATCAACTTCCCAACTTATTTATCAACCTTTATATGCACATTGTCATCCTCAAACAGGCCTATCATGAATCCTCAATTCACATAATGCCTCGCCATTGAATGCCTAATTGTTCTCAATAACATATAGACATGTTTCTAAACCAATAAGAAACTACTCAAAACTTGGCCAAATAATTCGAATCCTATTCCAAATCAAATCGGATCTCAAATCTGATTTTTCTACTCAAAGTTATGCTCAAAATAGCAGAGCATGCGCAATTTGAAAAAAAATCAAAATTAGTCGACTTATGATGGGGAATAGTTGACTTATGGAGGAAATAGCCGACTTATGGAAGTAAATAGTCGACTTTTTGTAAGTCCACTAAAGATAGTCGACTCGGCAAAGAGCTTGCAAGACCAGGGCTTTGATTAATCAACTTTGGGGGCAAATTAGTCGACTAATGGCCCAAAACAGTCGACTACTAACCAAATTTGTCGAGTCCTGGGATCCAAAAAGGCTCACGGACAAATCGAAAACCCTTAAATTCATTCCAAACCCTAATTTTCTCAACCCTTAACCCAACAATACAAAATTCTTTTGAACTATTGGTGTAATTCATGGTCTCCTTCGGGTTACAAACCCGTTTTATCAAAATTTTGAGAAATTATTCACAAAATACAACCAACCAAATTTCTATGCAAAACCCTAACTCCTTGCAACAACCCCCAACATTTCATAATTTCAACCACAAATCTCACAACCCGATGACATCCACAAGCCCCCAAGACTCGAATTTACTTTCCCCCAAGAAACAAAGGCAAACTTTACAACTATACGAGAAGATAAACAATGAAGCTTGCACAACAAAAATGAAAAATAAGTGCAAGCTAGAACTTGCCTTTGATCTCAAGTGGAAGAGTTTGAGGAAGAAGATAAGCCTCCAAATCTCCACCAAAGCTTCCTAGTTTCAGCCTTTAATTTCCTTCCTTAAAACTTCAAGTGGAAGAAGAAAAGATTGGGAGTGAATAAGGAAGAAGAAAGGAACGAGAGAGAGAAGAGAAAAAATGGCATGGCCTCCTCTTATCTCCCTTTTTATACCAACTTCCCATTCCCATTTTGCCCTCAACAATTTCTACAAATGATCCCTTAGTCCTTCTTCCTTTTTTTCCTCACTTAACTAATTGGAAAATCATATATATATATGCATACACATCACTTTAAACATCCAATTTCAATTTTATCTCAAAATTCCACTCACACAACATTAATGCCCAAAATACCAAAATAGTCCAAACCTATAATTGGGTCGATCCTTACAATTTCTCCCCTCCCCCCCTTAAAAGAATTTAGTCCCCCTAATTTGCAACAAATTTCTCAAACAAATGAGGGGAAAGAATACTTCATCTCCTTCACAACGACGAGGTGTGGGAAACATTATAAACACTAACCAGTTTCGGAGGCATAACCAAATGTCAAGTCAAGGATATCCTCGTCGCACCCCACAATCCAAAGGAAGGACATAAGCTACAAAGCTCCACAAGTTTAAACAACAAAGGATGACATAATAAAATGAGGCATGATATATCAACAACAAGAGTAAAAGAATAACCCTTCTCCAAGGCATAACCACAATGAATAACATTATAGACAAAAGTAAGAATTTTCACAATGGACAAAGTCATGCATGTCATGCCCTTATGCCAAGTCACGCATCAATGCATCAATGAATTTACATTATTATAAAGTGTGGACCATTATCCACCCATGCTCCAGTCCATCCTAGATGGCATTATGAGCAGAAGCTCTCACAGTCGGCATAAGCCCACTAGCATGATAACCATGATAGGCATGAGTCCACAGGCATGATAACCACAGTAGGCATAAGCCCACCGGCATAATAAAATATCCTTAGATACCACATAAACACCCCGGCCTTTTAAAAGTTCCAATACTCACACAAACCCATGTATACAACAAGCATTATCTCAAACATATACCATTTCCTTATCCCTTGGACACTTTAGGAAACGTCTCCCCTTGACATACTTATATGCATTAAATAGCACCCACAACCCTATTCCCTCACTTACACAAAATATACCAAATAATGCACGAAAATTGCAATACACATATAGTTCCCACCCTCCACGAATAAATTTCAAAGTTTAATATGTTGGAGGGCTTGCTAGGAGCTCTCGTATTGATTTAGGGCATGTCGGATGCAACAATAAAAATTAAGCAACAGGGGAAACAACTAGTTGACAAGCAAGGAGGAATGGTCGACAGCTATATAGGTTTCGGAAGGAAGCGGTCGACAGCCTGAGAATCACCCTCTTGATACCTAATCGTTAATAGCCATTGGACAAGATCGATTGACAACTTCACCGAAGCGGTTGACAGGTTACCCTAGGGGGTTGATAGGCACAACCCGAGAATCAACAAAACAACCCCGCAATGCATTTCAATTACACCAAATTCATGCATGCAACCTCACCATATACAAGCATATAACTTAGTAAATACCACATAAAAAGAAACGATTTCATACATAATGAATTCCCTTTTCACTCAAAGGTGTAACTAGCACCGATATGGTGGTTAGCTCTTACTCCCATCCTGGGAAACAAATTTCACAAACAAAGAGACTACAAATCCCAATTATTGTTGTAGGTCTTAATCAATCAATTATGGGCTTCACCTTTACAAGCTCACCTCAAAAGCCCATCTTTTCTACGCATAACCCAAGCTGGGCTTTCCACAATGACACACTAGGACTACTAAGTTCTTTATCAACCAATCCTTACAACTGATCCCTTAACTTTCCCACTTCATTCTGTCATTCTACTTTGAAATAGGTTAGGCATCAAATATCAAAGCAATAGAAAATCAATCACCCTTTGGGTAGTATTCCTAGTAACACATCAAGTAATACATCAGGAATATCACCATTCACCGTGATCTTAGACAACTCCACCTACTGTTAACACTTATAATCACAAGGGCGATATATATACCTTGCAACCATGTCACATCAATCACTCAACCCCCCTACCAAAATCATCAGAGTCAAATCCATTAACTTATTGCTCTTACAACAGCTAGGTTATATGGTATATATGGTATATATTCAGGATTATGCAAATGGCCATTTGGACCTAATTCATATAGTACGTCGTGTCCTGCCATACACGTTCATGTTCACATTGTTTTTCATGTTACATACCCCATGTTATGGTTTTTTTTTTTTTTAACACACAGTTATGCTCATGGAATACAAGTGACCCTTAGGCCCACACATGTCAATATACTCAACCACATCATATGCAACATCTAGACCCATAATATTCATCAACCATAAGTCATCCTCTTTGGCATGGCAACACACGCCTATCCTGCCCGGACATCACCAGCACAACGATAGTAGTGCCCTTGCTCAGAGGCTGAGAGAACAAACACCATAATGTAAAAACAAACTCACTCAATACACATATATACAATGTCATGTATGAACACACACTTCCCCTATGAAATTTGGATGGTCAAAGTGCCATAAAATACTTAAGCAATTGACCCCAAACATAGCCATCAGTCTTGTGAATCACTGTGTGGGAAGGATGACCATCACCATTGGCCTCCTCAAGACCCATCTCGGCCTCTCGAGGTCCCTACTTTGGTCTAACCTGACCAGTAGTGAGCATTTCAACTGTCCTCTATAACCCTTCCAAGGTCCCTAGCACCTCGGTTATCCCCTATCACCAACCTCTACTAGACTCTGCCGAAGTCTTAAATGTTGCTATAGGTGCAAACTAACCCCAGCCTTTACCCTTAACCAGTGTCCTCATTCTGCAACCCCTCACTTCATTGCACACACAACATATTCAGAATTTGAATTTTCCCATTTAAACTCATATTTAATCATAGGACTCTTTCCTAACTCTGCACAACACATTTATGTGTACAAAGACTCAACCCCAAACCCTGCTCTGATACCAACTATAATGACCCAGAGGTCCGATACAAGATGGGAACAAAGCATAACTCAATCAAGATCATTTATACCATACAACAAATAGCAATAATTCCACCATTTTCTTTTCCTTTATACAGAACAAAATAGTTAGTATCATCATTTACATTTCATTAGGCTATCCCAAAGGGGAATACAATAACCCTAATAATAAAATACAACCAATAACATAATACAATCCAACCAGCTAACATAGAACAACCCAAGTGGAAGAGTTTGAGGAAGAAGATAAGCCTCCAAATCCCTCTAGTTTCAACCTTCAATTTCCTTGGTTGAAGCTTCAACTGGAAGAAGAAAGGATTGGAAGTGAATGAGGAAGAAGAAAGGAACGAGAGAGAGAAGAGAAAAAATGGCACGGCCTCCTTTTGTCTCCCTTTTTATGCCAACTTCCCATTCCCATTTTGCCCTCAACAATTTCTACAAATGATCTCTTAGTCCTTCTTTCTTTTTTTCCTCACTTAACTAATTGGAAAATCATATATATATATATATATATGTTTATATACGCATACACATCACTTTACACATCCAATTTCAATTATATCTCAAAATTCCACTCACACAACATTAATGCCCAAAATACCAAAATAGTTCAAACCCATAATCGGGTCGTTACACTTTTTGTGCAAACCCTTCAATACTTAAGTTAGATTCACCAAAAGTAGAAGACTAAAGAAAATTGTAGAGTACTCATAGTGGAATTCCTATTGTACTTGGAAATGAGGGGTCATCCTTTTTTTTATAATGGTGGTGGCAAAGTCTCCTACTGTCTTTAGATTTGGCTCTTCTGATTTTCAACGAGAAGACTTGAAAGATAACAATTTGCATTGATATTGAAAGATGCGCTTACATTAAGCTAGTACTACAAGAGATTTATTTGGTTTTCCAAAACATTTTTCAAAAACATGTAAATGTAGCAAAAAAGAACAAAAATCTCTTACTAACTTAGTAGTTTAGCCATGTGTATATAATTTTCATTCAAAATGAAGACCATAATAGTAACTTTTACCTTATGGAGAAATGTCGATCCAATTATTTATTGAGCTCCCTTGTGCCTCCTTCACGAAAACTCCTTACCAGTTTTCTTTTAGCTAACTAGGCCTCTTTCACAAGTGCGAAAGCCCAAGTCGATCCACACCAAGAATAGACATTAAACCTTTCGTCAATCCCTTGTTCTAGATAAGGCTGAGTAAAGGTTATAAAAAGATGGCTATGGTTCTTAAGAGAAGAAGAAGCTCATTTAATGAGCAAGGGTCAAAGAAAGAGAATGAGATAACAAGAAGAAGAAGAAGAAGAAGAAGAAGAAGAAGAAGGGAAGCTATTAGAAAGTTGGAGTAAGCAACAAGAAAACAACAACTGAAAGGCTATTGTAATCTATCAAGAGAGATAATTTGATTGCTTGTATGAGACAATCTCCCCTTTCCCTCTATTATGTTCTCTCATACCTCTCTCCTCATTTAATACATTGATTAGTGCATTTATTATCACTTTAGCAGAGCAATTAATGCTCTGTTGATGGACAAGATGAAAGCTAGTCTCGTTTTCAAAAATCTCATCGAGCAAAACTATCAACTGTTTTTGAGAATTGGTTAATAATGTTTAACTCTCAGTTTTGATGCTTATTCCAAAACATATGCTTCAGAATAATAAAAACATAATTTGGTGAAATGAAACTAAAAACAAGGTGTTAATTGAGTAATAGACCAAGTTAATTGAATAACATAAACATTACTTGAGTACAACCTCATATTAATCAATTAATTGTCTTAAAGGAATCCAGTTTTAACTGACATTCAAATATTACTCAAATACAACTTTGTATTAGTCGAGTAATTATATTAGGAAAATTCAATTTTAACTAACATTCAACTATTACTCGAGTACAACTTTGTATTAGTCAAGTAAAGATCATCCTTTAATCGAGTAAAGTACATTGAAAACACAATTAATTGATTAATAGTTATTTTAGTTGAATATTTTCTATATCAATTGAGTATTACTTCTCTGTACTGAAGAAGTTAATCGACTAAGATTTACTTGTAAATCGAGTAATATCTTTTTAGTCGAGTAACATATTTGAATAATCGAGTGATATTCATCTGTAGAAACGTACTTAAAAGATTAATTGACTAAGAATTATTCTTTAATCGAGTAACATCTTTCTTAGTCGAGTAATATATTTTTTAATCAAGTAATTATTCTTGAACAGAAACGTACTCAAAAGATTAATCGATTCAGAATTATTCTTTAATTGAGTAACATCTTTAATCTAGTAATTATTATTGAATAGAAATGTACTTGAGGAATTAATCAATTAAGAGTTATTATTTAATTAACATCTTGTTTTATTCCAGTAATTTAGTTCCTTAATTGAGTGATAATTCTTAGATATAATGGTACTCAAAGTTTTAATTGACTAAGAGTAATTTTTAATCAAGTAAAGAAATTCTTTAATCAAGTATCATAAATCACATAATTGAGTAACATATTGAAGTAGCGAGGTAATTAAAAAGTTAATGAACTAAGAAATGTTTATAATTGAGTATTATTCCTTTTAGTTTAGTAACAAATCTAAATACTCAAGTAATGAGTATTTGATAATCTTAATCAAGTAAAATTATTCAGTAGTCGAGTAATGCATCACTTAATTGTCTAAATGTTAAAACCACTCAAATAATCTCTTATCTCACTCAAGTAATAGTTAATCTTATGTGACGCCCCGCTCTCACTTACGGGTGCCATTTAAGAACAATCATCAGAATTTCTCACATGCTCGGCCTGTGTGAAGGGTGAACTATGTTTCAACACAAAACGCCCTAGGTGGGAACTAGGTTTCGTCTTTCCCTTCCCTCAATCCCAGGATCCACTAGTCGATTTGGGCTTTAACCATAACACACTTGATTAATTAATTTCCATAATGCTTGCCAAATCATTATTTTTAATTCTTCTTCTTTCCAAGAATTTCACCGGATTTCATATAATTTAAAATTCCAAACCTCCCATTGGTTTGACCAATTTCTAGGAAAAATTCATAATTTTCATTTTCTAAAAATTTCAGCATTTATCTCCAAAAATGCTCGAAAAATCCCTTTATTTTGAAATTCCTCCAGAGCCCAAAATCAATCAAGACATGCCCCAAATTCCCCCATTTTTTTCAAAATTTTTTTGAAAAACAAATTGGCTGGCAGGGCCTACTGGCGCACCCGGGGCCTACACAGGGCCCAGCAGTGCGCCGTTTGTGTATGCCGGCGCGTTTATGCGCTCGCGCCCTGAGCCTCACCTGTTACCCGCTGTGGCCCCTTACGAGCCACCTATGAGCCCTGGCTGCTGCCTCCTGCCAACCTCACTCTTCCCTTAAATATATATTTTTTTCTTCTTGGGCTTCTTAGCCCAAAATTTCTAGAAATTAAATACCAAACTTTAACACCCCAAAAAGCTTCATTTCACTATAAAAAGAAAATAACACCAAAGTAACCTCAAAGATACTTCCAAAATTTCCCTTTCATTTCACAAATGAGGCTTACACAACAAGAATAGGCTTTCCATGAATCAACATCCAAATACAATACAACACATAGGCTTTCCCTTTCATATCAAACATCCAAATACAATACAACACATGAATCAAATACAACAAGAATAGGCTTTCCATAAGCCATACAAGGTTCTTAGATCTTCATTCCCATGCATCCACATGCCATTCCATCTTTGCTTTGATGTTTCCCATGCCTTTACAACCTATATGTGAGGGTAAAAACCTCATGAGCTATTAAGCTTAATAAGGGTGTAATGACAATAAGTATGAACATGAATATAAAATGTGATGCCTATGCATGCAATGCAATAAAATTAGGGCTTTCACATCCCTACAACCACCTTGGTTTGAGGCTTTCACATCCCCACACAACCTCATGGCCATAGGTCCTTAAACACAAACAACATGCCAATTCACACATATTTGCTCATGAACCATAGTTACAACCTTGCGAGCCACCATCCCATGGGGCTATCCCTTACCTTTTTCCATTCTTTGAAGCTTCAAGAACTTTCTAACTTCATTGCCAACTCTTCTACTTAAGAGATCCTTACACAACATATATCTATATTACTAAAGAAGAAATAAAAAGAAAGAAATCTAGCCTTTAAATGGCTAAAAATATAATCTTATTACCTCTTGAGGCTTTAGTTCTTCCCCAAAGCCTTCTTCTTGGAGCTTCAAACCATATCCTTCCTTGCTTCCAACTCCCAACTCAAAGAAAGCTTTCTTCCTTCTCTCTTTCTTTCATTCTTTCTTTCTTTCTTCCTTTGAGAGATTTTTTCCCTAAGTCTTGATATCCCAAACTCAAGAACAAATCTTAGCCCTTGATCTTTCTTTTTGAGACTTAATCTCAACCATTGGAAGAAAACACAATCCATGCCATGGTCTCTTTAAATCTCAACCATTGGATCACTTTGCCTTTTCAAGACTTAATCTCTACCATTAAAAGAAAGCACAATCTATGTGCCTATCCAAGAACTAATCTTAGCCATCCAAAATTAGTCTTTAATTTAACTCATTATTATGTTGGCAATCCTTGCCAACTTTCAAGACTAAATGGTGGCCCTTAGATCACTTCTCACTTTCAAGAATAATCCCCCACCCTTGGATCATCTTGAATTTCTATTTCCTTTCCAATTAATTAAACCCCCATATTTTTCAAGGCATTAATGGTGACTAATTACCATTTCTTTGTTGAATTTTCTTTAATTCACCATATTCATGCCTCTCATTAAATACTTGAAAGAGTAATTTTTTTTGTATTTATTTAAATCTCTTCATTTCACTTGAATAAGACTTTGCCAAGTGTCATCCCTAGACACTAACCTTGGCTTCCAAGTTTCCATCCAAGCCATCCATGTGGCTTCATCACATTAATCCACCATTTTAGGAAAAACTAATTATTTTCTCAAATAATTGAATATTCACTATTTTTCCATTCTCCATAATTTAATTCCCTTATGGAATTTACTCCAAAATTACCAAAAATACTCTTTGTGAATTATTAATCCCATTTATCTCCTCATAAATTCGAAAATGGGAAATTAATTCACTTCCATACTTAATTCCACCTAGGAATCATTTTCAATTTACCAAATTACCCTTTATTGGACTTCATACAATCAAATATTCATTAAATGCTATCTAAACATTCTTTGATTTAAATTGTATACATCTAAGCTTTAAATTAATTACTAACCGTTGGAAAAGACAAGAGAGGAATGTTCTTTGCAGGTTTATAGGTAGGCTTTGTAACGCCATGTTTTTCAAATATACAATGATGCTAAATACAAGTCAATATCACACAGGTATTATGGAAATCCTTACTGATAGAAGCGAATGATTGAACCTAGTAGCTAGCTAAAGTTAGATAATAAGGATTTTCACTATAAAACCTTTAATATAAGAACAATTGCGATACGTAACTTCTAAAATCCAACAAATAAACTCCTACAACGTCCACAGTACATAGTAATCACAACATACACCCTCAACAACATAAAAATAAACTCAAACCTTACTGTAACCCCTGTTTATACAATTGTGATACACAAGTCCCACAATAGTAGCCTCTTTATACAAAGTCTAACTTAGAAATAGACAGAAAACCCAAAGCATCACTAAAGACGCTTACAATTATGATCCATGTCCATCTAACATGATAGAAAACCCAAAGATTACAATAACTTCTCTTTATACAAAGATCCACAGTACATGAATAATAGAAAATTTAAACTAAACTTCAGCCACCTCTTAGCCTTTTCTCTTACTTGTCTCCGGGGTACTTGGCATGTTTGATGTACCTGGAACGTTGAATATTCTAGGGGTATGAAACACCCAGGTTAGATAATTTCATCTAAGTGAGATGGTTTAGGAAAGAAAACATATGTGTGCAAATGCAATATGCAATATAAAATCTCCCATTGTGGTAGTAATGCTAGGGTGTTGTAATCACCCCTGCTAGTCATCATGTCTAAACTCCTCATCCCCACATGGGCACATGATCCCTCTTGATCATACATGATGACCTACAACAACTAGCCACATTCCACAAGAATCATGATGCATGAAAAATGGAAAAGATATGCAAGAACAAGGGAAGCATAATATGCAAGCCACAAACCGCACACAAATGAACCTAAGAATGATCAAGATGAAGCAAGAAGCATGTAGGAACTACTCACCTTGACTGTTTACCTTTCGAGTGTACTTCACTTGTCAATTTAGGTTTTCTGTAGAAAACATGTATTTTTGTAAACTAAACACCAAAGTATTTTTACATAAGATTGTTCTAAATGCTTTAACTTACTTGTGGGTAAAATTACAAGGAAAAATAAGGTTTCATGTGCCCTTACATGCTTCAAAAAGTGGGCTCACAAGCTCACACACACAGGCTAGACTAGCGCATGCACTACAAGCACTAGTTGCCTTCTTCGACACCGGCCAACACGGATTCATTGCAGCTTCGATTTTTCAGTCATTTCTCCTTCATTTTAACTCTGATTGAACTCTATTTGTTCCTACGGCTCCCTTTCTTCCTCCTTTACTGGAATATAAGTTTAGATAGGACTTGCCTCACCATTTTTTGGTAGCTTTGGCTGAAATTCTAATGAAGTTTTGAAAACACCAATGAGGCCCATTGTCCCTCGTTTCTCCACCGATTTCACTCTTTCATTTTGCATAATTTCCCCCTCTCTCTCAAGAATCCTTTCCCCTCATTTGGATCTCTCAATTTGGCCACAAATCAAGCCAAATTTCACTTGGAATGCTTGATTCTACAACCCAAGGTTCTTTTTTATAAATCTTCCATCCAATCACGTTTCGCCAAGTATCCTGCCACCTAGCGCCGTGGTTATTACATTTCCACTTATGTATGCCACCTCATGCTCCATTTTGTGTGTTTCATAATTACTTCCAATGGTTAGTCGGTTTAGTTCGTTGCTCTAATTGTCTAGTTTTGGGGTTTCAAGAATCATACATTGGCCTGAGCTTTTCGAGTAATTGCACTTAGACCCCTTGCCACTTGGTCCCTAGACCATCCTTAAATTTCCCTTATGCCCTTAGGGAAAGGATTTATTACTCTAATATCCCAGAGTTTTAGTAAATTACACTTGTGCCCTAAGTTTTCTTGAAATTTCACTTCTACCCCAATTTTGTAGGCTACTCTTTTGACCCAAAATTCTCATAACTCTTTGAAATGTTCCATTTCTTTATGTATATAGGCTTTACTAAGTTTTCGGGTATTACAGGCTTTATCCTTCGGAGAAATTGTTAAGAGCATTAAAGAAGGAAAGTTATAAAATACAAAGAGACTCAAGACACAAAAAAAAAAAAAAAAAGAGAATGCTTATCTAAGAAAAACATCTAAAGTCCCAATTTAAACAAGCTATATCTTTTGTTTTCTATTTTTAGAGAAAGAGTGTAAAAAGAAAAGTCTTTTATTCTCTAAACCCAAGTGAGAAGCGCCATTCACTTAGAGTGCAAAATTACTTAGCTTCTCCAAGTGTTGTATTTGAAAAATCTCTTTGCTTACTCTGTTGAAAGGTTAAGTACTTGATCCTCAAAAGCACATATTGTAAACGTTCTTGTTCTATCCTGTTAAGAGTTGTGTAAGGATTATAGCTTAGCCTACTAAAAGCTATCTATATTAAGTTGTTTAAAATCCTTAACAAGGAGTTAAGGTAGTGGAGTAGGTAGTTAGGGTAGAACCACTATAAATCATTGTGTTTTGTATTCTTGATTTATTTACATTCAAGTTTTAAAATTTGGGTGAGCTTAATTCACCCCCCATCCCCCTATAAGCTAATTATCCTTTCAAGTGGTATCAGATCATGTCTCAAAAGCAACAGGTTTAACAATCTTGAGAAAAGATCAATATGGTTCAAGCATTGAGTGGCAACATTCACAAAAGTCAATCATGCAACAAGTCACCTTTCTTTGATGGAATCAATTATGCATATTGGAAAAACAAAATAAAGACTTTCATTATGTTCAGAGATGTGGAGGCACGAAGAATCATCATATCAGGCTTCAGCATGCCCATTATCACTATTGAGAATGAAGTTGTGTCAAAATTGAAAAAGGATTGGACTAACCATAACATCAAGAAAATAAAGCTAAATGTTGTCGCTATGTACATGTTGCAATGTGCTCTAAATGTAACGACCCAAATCTAATTATGCAGTGTTTATTATGCTTTTAGGTATATACAATGATGCTAAATACAGGCTAATATCCCACATGGGCGTTATGGAAATCCTTACCAACGGAAGCAAAGGATCGAACCTGAAAGCTAGCTAAAGCTAGGTAATAAGGATTCCCGCTATAAAATCTTTATTACAAGTACAATTGTGATACATAACTTTCAAAATCCAGCAAACAAACTCTTACAATGTCCACAATACATAGTAATCATGACACACACCCTAGACAGCGTAAAATAAACCCATGCCTTTCATAACCCCTGTTTATACAATTGTGATACACAAGCCTCAAGATAAACCCATAGTAGTAGCCTTTTTATATAACATTTAACTCAAAAATAAACAAAAAATCCAAAAGTTACAATAACTCCTTTTTATACAAAATTCGTAGTACATGTTTAACAGAAAATTAAACTAAACTTATGCCATCACTTTGCCTTTTCCTTTGCTTGTCTCCGGGATACCTAGCACCTTGGACATACTTGGGATGTTGAATATCCTAGGGATATGAAACACCCAAGTTAGATAGTTAAATCTAAGTGAGTGGTATAAGAAAGGAAACAATGCATGTAAGAGCAATATACAGTAAATCAAGGAATCTCCCCGAGTCGCCATCATTCCTACCAACACTCATGTCAAACATCTCAGCCTTCCCTCTAGGCTAAGCCCCATCTCTAGGCATGTGATCGTGGTCTAACCCCTTATGCCTTACCTCTATGCATGGGATTGCTCCTCGATAATCATGATGTACCACCAACAAGCTGCCAATCATCATGTTCAAAGTCCAGTCCCACCAACTAGCCACAAATACAAACATCGTGATATGTATAAAATAGGAAAGATATGCTCAATAGCAATTAAACATGATATGTAAGCCACCAACCATGACATGATGTATAACAAAGCAGAAGGAGTATCATATGCAAGCCACAAGCCACGTATGGGAGTCATCATGTTCAAAGCCGATGCAACAAAGTAGAAAAGATATGCTCAAAACAAAGAAAACATGAGACGTAAGCAACAAACCACCCACAAATGAAACCAAAAGTGATCAAGAGGAAGCAAGAAGCATGCATAAACCACTCACCTTGACTATTTACCTTTCAGGTGTACTGTTCGCACTAGTCGAGTGAGGTTTTCTACAAAAATCATGCATTTCAATAAACCAAACACCAAATATGTTTACATAGGGTTGTAGGGAATTAAAATAAGGTTAAAGCTATAAAATTACAGGTCAAAAGGAGTTGTAACGCGCCCTCACGTGCTGGGAGAAGGGGCCCCACATGCTACAATGTGTTGCCCCTGTAACAGCCCACTTTCTCAGGGCATGTTATACCTTAGGAAAATTGGGTCTTATTTTTTTTTTTTTTTTTAATCATTACATTATCCCAAAATTCCCTAAGGCCTTATCTAGTGCAAGATATATACACTAGAAAATAAATACAAAGCGGAAGCTGAATCGAATCTGCTCATGGCAATATATACATAAATAACTAGACAAGTACTTATTACAAACGTTGTTACATAACCTTCGAAAAGTAAAACAAATGTACATAATCCTTAACTATTCATATCACAACATAACATGGCACATTTCCTCGTTTCCTAACGTCTCGCGTCATCACATATCATCAATCTCGAAATCATCTCTGCAAGTCCCGATTGGAACGTTGAATGTTCCAGGGGCGAACCCAAGTTAGATGATGAACCATCTAAGTAAGGGTACATAATGCTATGTCATGAGTGTATGCAATGTCTTTCCTCGTAGGTGTCAACTGCACCCCTCATGCTACCCACCATTTTAGCGGCCACCTCTTTCGAAGCCGGGGTGTATGGGTGCACCCTTGGTAAGGCAGTGGTGCCAGTTCGTACTCCCTACGGCCTCATATGCGTGTGATCAATGACATCAACGTGTAATCATGCATTTCATAATCATGTATGCATTCTACGTGATAGATACATATCAGGGCATGTCAATATGATGAAAACATTTTCGAGGAAGTACCACTTACCTTCTAGAGCTTATCAAGCTGTCTCGAAATCCGTGTCTTGCCTCGATTTGTGTGCCAACCTCAAAATTCGTGCCAAACATCTCAATTTTGACCTCAAAGTATCCTAATCATCATAGATATTTAAATAAACATTAAAACCTATTTTTCCATAATTTCTGGCAATTTCTATAATTTTCTCTCTATTTCTTCCTATTTTCTTCAATAATTCCAAATTAAATATTTCTAGAAATATTTTCTCAAATATTTCACTACGACAATTCATAAAATAATATTTTGGAATTTCTGAAATTTTCTAGAGAATTTTTACTCACCTTGGCTTAGCATCTCCAATTTCCTCGATTTGCGTGCGATATTCTCGAAAAGCGTGTCCGAGCCGTTTTTCTCACCAAAATCTCCGGGGTATCACTGAAATATAGTTTCCTATCTTTTGGGATTTTCTAGGATTTTTCCCCATCATTTTCCTATTTTTTCTTCTTTTTCTTTCTTTTCTTTTCTTTTCTTTTCTTTTTTTTTTTTCCTACCTTTCTCCTATTCATCTTCTTCTCCGCGCCTCCCCTGCAACCCACCTTCTTTCCATTTCTTCTTCTTCATTTTCTTCTTTCTTTCTTTTCTTCTTCTTTTCTTCTTTTCTTCTTTTTCTTCTTTCTTTTCTTCTTCTTCTTCTTCTTCTTCTTTCTTCGCACAGCCCTGCCCCTGCAACTTGCGCGCCAGCCATGTGCGCTCACGGCCGAGCTCCGCCGGCCCTCCCTCGCTCCCACCAGCCACCGCGATCACCCTCACCGACCTCCCCGGTTGCTGCCACGCTTACTGCGCCGCTACTGGCAGCCATACGCGGCCACCCCTAGCCGCGGCTGCTGCTGCCTCACTGCAGCAACTTGCGGCCATGGCCGCCGCTGCTTGTGTAGCCGGATTTTGGCCGCCTCTCGGTTGCCCTTGCTGCTTCCAGTCGAGTCTCTGATCGCCACCACGCTGCCCGCCATCACCTTGTTGCCGCTGGAGCTGTTCGCAGACACCCCATGCTTGCTGGAGCACGCGGCCATGGCTGCCATGGCAGCGGCTTCTCTTCTACCAGCCGCTTTCGGCCTCGCCAGCAGCTGCATCGCACCAACCGAGCTCGTTTCCACTCGCATTAGGCTGCCCCTGCTTGCTGCCCTGCTTCTTCTCAACTTGCTGCTTGCGCTCGAGCTGCCATGGCCGAAACTTGGCCCAGCTCTCACAAGCTTCTCTCTCTCTCTCTCTCTCTCTCTCTCTCTCTCTCTCGATTTCCCTTGCTTGATGCTTCTAAATTGGCCAACTTCTTCTCTATTTATAGCCCATGCCCTGCCTTAACAACCACATAAATTCCCACTGCAACTTGGCCGCCAAGCATGACATTTAATGTGCAAATCTTCACATTAATTGCACATTAATTGTTCCAAAATTCTTACGCCACCTATCCACAGTTCACGTGAGCAATATCTTCCATTGCAGCCCCAAAAATCGGTCATTAATGCTTCACAGAAGCCATTCCAAGCGAGCCTCTCGCAGCACACACTATACATATATATATAACTACCTTAATATATTTATAAAAAATTTAATTTAAAAATTATACATTAAACCTTAAATTTCATTGTTATTTCACTAATGCATATCTCTATTTGAAGCTTCGATCTTGAACCTCAAATTAATTTGTATTATAGTACTGAAATTCCATAATTAATAATCCAAATCTTAGCTGAAAATGATAATTTCGCTCCACGGACCTTTTCGGCTGTCGTTTCATCCTTAAACCATTGAAGGGTTGCTCATTACGTAAAACCGGAGCCCCCTTAGGGTTCCGTTAATTTTTCAGGAGTCTCCTACGATGATTCGGTTTTACAGCCTAAACAATAGCTGTATTTTTACTGTACCGAAAACTGTTCCGAATTCGATTTCTTTCGATACCATAAATCCTATCTTAACACACTCGTCGATACCATATAATTTTCCTTGGACAATTTCACTTTTAGGCATTCCCTGTAGTTGATTCAGTACTTGAAATTGCTATAAAATCCATTTTTCGGTGTTCTAAACTTATTAAAATTACGTGGAAATCTTATCTAAACATGGGGTATTACATTCTCCCTTCCTTACAAAAATTTTGTCCTCGAAATTTGCCACATGTCCTAAATCTCAAAATCAGAACTCTTAAACTGACTACACTTATTAATCCCATACCTTTCAAATCATAACCGCATAACTTGGCCACGAATCGTATCATTGTAGTGAGCCTGCAACTCTCATTTCCACATCATCAATTTTCAATTTGCTTTTCTTTAGGTCATTCAGTCGATATCCTTAATCACGACACTTTTTTTAATTCCGATTTCTTACGATGTCACTTATCTTGAACTAATCAATCATGCTTCTTTAATTCAAGAGTCCTGATCTTGATATATCTTGACTTTTATCAAATCGATCCTTAAGGAAATACTTTTGTGTCGTCAAACTATTTCACGTATCCTTGAATCCTCAAACATCACATATCTTGTCATTACTAGGTTGTTTCATAGGCTTTCGGACTGTCATAACAAGTTACTGGTCCTACCCTATCATCTCGTGCTTAAATGATTTTTTTTGTCCTCGAAATCACCTATGCCTTACCTTGAGTCATCATAAACTTAATCATTGCTAATCTTTACTTGTGCTAATCCATTCGAGATTTCTATTGTTTACTCATTCTTGTAGGTATTCATCTC
Source organism: Diospyros kaki (assembly GCA_036245055.1). NCBI lineage: Eukaryota > Viridiplantae > Streptophyta > Magnoliopsida > Ericales > Ebenaceae > Diospyros > Diospyros kaki. The sequence goes on along the minus strand of BSEG01000006.1, from coordinate 24,341,359 downwards.
CCGATATAATCTCAAGTTTCTGCCAGTTGACCACCATTATCTTCTAATCATGCACAATAGATTTTATCTGTCTCTAAAACTTTGATCGAAATTTAACGTTGTCTTCCAAATCTAGCAATACTAATTTCTTTGCATCGCTTGTTCCTTTATTACTTGGTTGCTAAGCTAATACCTATTTATCCATATACCCATAACTTAAATAACTCCTCGAACTTTTCGAAGTGATCATCAAATAACATTTTATATCATCAAATTAATCATTTAATCCTCAAATTACTTTTCTAGTAATAACGTTTTATGTCAACTAACTTTAATCATGCTCAATTCTTTTGGAGCTACTTACTCAAGTTACTGACTTTTGCTTGAACCAACCTCTACTCAAAACATTGGGTTCGTCTCTTGAAACCTACTGGGATATCTGACCTTTCGGAACTTTCAATCCTCGCCCTTGACTTCACGTTCCCGACACAAAGCCTCATGCTCTCATCGTTTCTTTCTCGATTGACTCACAACCTAGCGAGTCTCAGTCTCAACATTTATCGTGATGTTCCCTAACATTATCCTCAATATTTCTCATGCGTCTCCCTCTCTGAGGAGTATACCAATATATCCTCAATAAACACAATTACGAAAGTGTCTTTAATGTAGACGATACTTGGTCAAATCATCAAATCATGACTCTATTGCCGATCTCCGGAATGACTCATTCCCTTGATCGTTCATTAATCACAATTACCCCAGCCTCTTGTAACTGTTTATCAAATTTGAGGTAAAGATATCGACTCCTAATTATCACATCTTTCAAAGCTCAATAATTTACGTCCTCAATTGAGCTACTTATAACTAAGCGTCTAATAACCTCAAGCTATTTATTGATAATTTCATCACTAAGAAATAATTCCAATAAATCTTTCGAGAGCACATTCTGACATTTTTCTCACTTTCTTAATTTTCTCACGGCTTTTCATTGACCACGAGTGGCCGTACCACATATTGACAAGCTCCTTATTTTCATAACTTGCTTACATCACTTTAGTGATCGTCTAGCTACACATCTCCTGATTTGCCCATTAAGGTTATCTAGACTAACTGCTTAGCCTAACAGGAGTTCCATTCTCTCAAATCGAAAATTCCTAATCTCCAATAGATTTCGATCTATTACGAACATCCTGACACATTTGTCATTACCTGTCTCCTTCAAACACGCCAAAGATTTTTTTTTTTTTTAAAGACATCAATCCGTAATTATATTATTAATTAGAGCAAGCAGGTACTTACGTTACTCATGACACTCTAATCCTTACGGAAATTAATTCATCTTTGAAGATTTCTATTCAGATCACATACCTGGTTCCAATTATTTCCTAAAACCAACCGAACCTCAGACTTCCGAGGACTTTTACCGAATGATTCTTTAAACCTCAATTAACAATTCAGATTCACACAAGGCATAACTTATTCACGAGTTTTCTCTTACAAATTCTCGAATCCTCGAGTCCACTGGGCATATTGAACCGTAGTCAGAACCTCTGTTGACTAGGTTTTTTTTTTTTTTTTTTTTTTCATCCTTCCTTAGGGTCAATACAACCCACAAGCAACTCTCGTCTTTTAGGTACCTGATCTCTTCATCAAACTGAGATTGCCATCTCACAACTTATGGCCTTGAACTGGCCATGCTCTACTACCCAAAATCTCGTTTATCGAGAATCCACTGACTCCTGCATTTCGCTCTTTAAATCCAGTTGACTACGACCATCCATGACCCCATTGCCATACTATATATTGTGGCATTCTATTCCTCGAGCTTCGCACCGTTCGTCGTGTCACCTACTCCCAAGATGACCGCGAACCTTGATACAATTCTTTAAGTAGGACACTCAGTCCATATTCAATCCATTTCATTTCGGGTTGATTCTCTGGCCTCGATCAGTCACAACTAGTGGCACACCTCGCTCCTAGACCATTGGGACTTAGACCCATACAAGGTATAGACCCTACTGGGCTGTCCCAGATTTTCAGCATCTGATCGTCTCCCAGGTAGTCTGACATGATGCTTCGATCGACGGGCTTTCCGTACCTTATCGCAAGCCATCCCTCAACCATCTGCACGTGGGTCCCTAGATTTAGATCTGTCACTGCGAACACCGAACCAGTAGTGTCATCACGCTGCTAGGGTTCTTATCCCGTCCTTGCGAGTCACATTGATTGTACCACCGTCACCTTATCAATTGGCGCAACTCTCACGCCATTATTTGGCCATCTTCGGCCTCCTGCTTGACCCCATCTATTAGATCCCTGATCTTTTCATCTTATTACCGGGACACTAAATGATCCTCGAAAATACTTATCATTTGATCCTAACTCTTTAACTAGGTCTTGTCACATTAGACTAATCATCCATGATTCGATCATCCTTAGTAACCGCAGTTACCCTTATCATTTCATGCCATGATTCGACTAATAACCTCAAATCAATAGTCTCTAAATCTCTCGAATCCATACTCATGGTTTACCGAGTCAACCTTACACCCGAATCATATCATCAGATCCTAACATCAAGAGCTAGATTATCTTGACTGGTCGTTCTATTGTTTAGTAAGATTAGATCCTCAAATCAATAACCTATAAGACTTCAATCGATTATTCTCAAATCTCCAAATAGGGATTTCATTTTACGAACCCTTAGTTTCTTTCCCTTAAGCCTCCACTTCGGGTTTCTATTAACTGGCTCTACCAGATTCTCTCCAAATTACTATTCCCTAAACTCCAATAAGATCTAATCAACTATACTTAGGGCTTCCAATAATCTTAAGCTCTGATACCAACTGTAACAGCCCACTTTCTCAGGGCATGTTATACCTTAGGAAAATTGGGTCTTATTTTTTTTTTTTAATCATTACATTATCCCAAAATTCCCTAAGGCCTTATCTAGTGCAAGATATATACACTAGAAAATAAATACAAAGCGGAAGCTGAATCGAACCTGCTCATGGAAATATATACATAAATAACTAGACAAGTACTTATTACAAACGTTGTTACATAACCTTCGAAAAGTAAAACAAATGTACATAATCCTTAACTATTCATATCACAACATAACATGGCACATTTCCTCGTTTCCTGACGTCTCGCGTCATTACATATCATCAATCTCGAAATCATCTCTGCAAGTCCCGACTGGAACGTTGAATGTTCCAGGGGCGAACCCAAGTTAGATGATGAACCATCTAAGTAAGGGTACATAATGTTATGTCATGAGTGTATGCAATGTCTTTCCTCGTAGGTGTCAACTGCACCCCTCATGCTACCCACCATTTTAGCGGCCACCTCTTTCGAAGCCGGGGTGTATGGGTGCACCCTTGATAAGGCAGCGGTGCCAGTTCGTACTCCCTACGGCCTCATATGCGTGTGATCAATGACATCAACGTGTAATCATGCATTTCATAATCATGTATGCATTCTACGTGATAGATACATATCAGGGCATGTCAATATGATGAAAACATTTTCGAGGAAGTACCACTTACCTTCTAGAGCTTATCAAGCTGTCTCGAAATCCGTGTCTTGCCTCGATTTGTGTGCCAACCTCAAAATTCGTGCCAAACATCTCAATTTTGACCTCAAAGTATCCTAATCATCATAGATATTTAAATAAACATTAAAACCTATTTTTCCATAATTTCTGGCAATTTCTATAATTTTCTCTCTATTTCTTCCTATTTTCTTCAATAATTCCAAATTAAATATTTCTAGAAATATTTTCTCAAATATTTCACTACGACAATTCATAAAATAATATTTTGGAATTTCTGAAATTTTCTAGAGAATTTTTACTCACCTTGGCTTAGCATCTCCAATTTCCTCGATTTGCGTGCGATATTCTCGAAAAGCGTGTCCGAGCCGTTTTTCTCACCAAAATCTCCGGGGTATCACTGAAATATAGTTTCCTATCTTTTGGGATTTTCTAGGATTTTTCCCCATCATTTTCCTATTTTGTCTTCTTTTTCTTTCTTTTCTTTTCTTTTCTTTTCTTTTTTTTTTTTCCTACCTTTCTCCTATTCATCTTCTTCTCCGCGCCTCCCCTGCAACCCACCTTCTTTCCATTTCTTCTTCTTCATTTTCTTCTTTCTTTCTTTTCTTCTTCTTTTCTTCTTTTCTTCTTTTTCTTCTTTCTTCTTCTTCTTCTTCTTCTTCTTCTTCTTCTTCTTCTTCTTTCTTCGCACAGCCCTGCCCCTGCAACTTGCGCGCCAGCCATGCGCGCTCACGGCCGAGCTCCGCCGGCCCTCCCTCGCTCCCACCAGCCACCGCGATCACCCTCACTGACCTCCCCGGTTGCTGCCACGCTTACTGCGCCGCTACTGGCAGCCATACGCGGCCACCCCTAGCCGCGGCTGCTGCTGCCTCACTGCAGCAACTTGCGGCCATGGCCGCCGCTGCTTGTGCAGCCGGATTTTGGCCGCCTCTCGGTTGCCCTTGCTGCTTCCAGTCGAGTCTCTGATCGCCACCACGCTGCCCGCCATCACCTTGTTGCCGCTGGAGCTGTTCGCGGCCACCCCATGCTTGTTGGAGCACGCGGCCATGGCTGCCATGGCCGCGACTTCTCTTCTTCCAGCTGCTTTCGGCCTCGCCAGCAGCTGCATCGCACTAACCGAGCTCGTTTCCACTCGCATTAGGCTGCCCCTGCTTGCTACCCTGCTTCTTCTCAACTTGCTGCTTGCGCTCGAGCTACCATGGCCGAAACTTGGCCCAACTCTCACAAGCTTCTCTCTCTCTCTCTCTCTCTCTCTCGATTTCCCTTGCTTGATGCTTCTAAATTGGCCAACTTCTTCTCTATTTATAGCCCATGCCCTGCCTTAACAACCACATAAATTCCCACTGCAACTTGGCCGCCAAGCATGACATTTAATGTGCAAATCTTCACATTAATTGCACATTAATTGTTCCAAAATTCTTACGCCACCTATCCACAGTTCACGTGAGCAATATCTTCCATTGCAGCCCCAAAAATCGGTCATTAATGCTTCACAGAAGCCATTCCAAGCGAGCCTCTCGCAGCACACACTATACATATATATATATAACTACCTTAATATATTTATAAAAAATTTAATTTAAAAATTATACATTAAACCTTAAATTTCATTGTTATTTCACTAATGCATATCTCTATTTGAAGCTTCGATCTTGAACCTCAAATTAATTTGTATTATAGTACTGAAATTCCATAATTAATAATCCAAATCTTAGCTGAAAATGATAATTTCGCTCCACGGACCTTTTCAGCTGTCGTTTCATCCTTAAACCACTGAAGGGTTGCTCATTACGTAAAACCGGAGCCCCCTAGGGTTCCGTTAATTTTTCAGGAGTCTCCTACGATGATTCGGTTTTACAGCCTAAACAATAGCTGTATTTTTACTATACCGGAAACTGTTCCGAATTCGATTTCTTTCGATACCATAAATCCTATCTTAACACACTCGTCGATACCATATAATTTTCCTTGGACAATTTCACTTTTAGGCATTCCCTGTAGTTGATTCGGTACTTGAAATTGCTATAAAATCCATTTTTCGGTGTTCTAAACTTATTAAAATTACGTGAAAATCTTATCTAAACATGGGGTATTACAGCCCCTGCCAGTGCGTGCAATGCACGCGCCACCTTCTTCTCCGACGACAGTGTACGGCCTCTCTGGTTTTTCGACCATATCTCCGATTCAACCCCTATTCAAACCTACAGGTCCCTCACTTCCCCTTCTATAGGAATATAACAAAAAAATGAAATTTACCCCACCATTTTTCTGACTATTTGGCATGAACTTCAAGGAGGACCCAAAAATTCTGGCGAAGCCCATTTCTCCTTCGTTTCTTCATCGATTTCACTCATTCTTTTTGCAAAACCTCCCTCTCTCTCTCTCTCTCTCTCTCAAGAACAAGATTATCTACAAAAATCTAAGCCAAAAGCCAATTTGTTGTGAGTTCCAAACTCCCCCAATCTCGCGTCACCACGTGTCTCACCACCTAACGTCGTAATCATTACACTGCCACTTATCCCTGCCACTTCATACCTTGATTCTCGTGCCTAATCCTATGTCGCCACTTGTCCAAAACTAAATTCAATAATATTTGGAATCCAAAGTTACATTTAATAAGTTTTGAAATCCAAAATCGTATTGGAATGAAGTTTGAAATCCATTTCATTTAGGTCCCTGAGCTTTCCTTGAATCTCACTAATTCCCAAGACTTTTAGTAAATTACACTTGTTCTTGGGTTCCTTTTTCAAAAATTGCACATTTACCCGAACTTTAAAATTACAATTTTTCCCCTAGTTCAAAAACTGGACTTTTGTCTCAAGGCTTTCATAATCCTTTGAAATTTCTTATTTTCTCAAACATTTAAACATAAAAATCTTGGGTATTACAGAATTAGTTAGCCTAAATGTGTAAAATATATTAAAATATCTGAATAGGGCTTAAGGTTATTCGGATAGGCAAAGATGCATCCGGAAAGGGTGGTGGGATATCCGGATAAGGAGACCTTATATTCGGATGTAAGTTGAGGCATCCGGATGGCTAGAGGCGCATTCGGATAAGAGGGAAGCTATCTGAATGGTTGGATGCATATTTGGATGTTTTTTTTATTTTTTTTGTGAATGACATCCAGATATGGGGGTGTAGCATCCGGATATGATTTGGTGATATTCGGATATGGCTTTAGGTATGTATATGTCTTGTATCCTGATGAGGGGCTTAGCATTTGGATACCTCCTTAACCCATTCAGATATGTCTTTTTGCTTGTTGTGTCTTGTATTTGGATGGCCTTCTTTATATCTGGATATCACTCACATCAACTTGGCCCAGCTTTGTTTCTTACATCCAGATACCTAATGTAGCATCCGGATATCACTCATATAAGCTTTGCCCCGCCTTGTCTCTTGCATCTGGATGTCTCTTGTCATATCCGAATGCCATTCATGATAATCCAACGACTACATCCAGATGAACCCTCTCACATCTAGATACCCTCCACTATCAACGACTCATAGGCCATTTTTCTCGATCCAAACCCAGCTTTTCAAAAGGGATGTCAAAGAATTTTCTTCATATCTTGCCACGTATATTCCTCCACTTTTCTTTGCTTCAATATATATATATATAAATGTAGGTAGATTTAGGGGAAGTGAATTATTTACAAAGAGTGCTCAGTGAGTGGCCGACGCAGTGAAGAAGAAGAAGAAGAAGAAAAAACAGAAGGTTAGAGCCAAGCTTCAGTAGATACAGGCAAGTTCTTTTTCCTTCTCTCTTCCTGTGTAAATTCCTACCTTCCATTCCCTTCCATATCTATTAAGTTTAGGTCTCGGTCTGTGTTGTTGGTCATTTTACTAGTTTGGGAAGCCACTGTGTTGATGTCTTTGGTCGGAAGGGCTTGGTTGGGTCTTGTTCTAGTGGCCACGGAGAGTTAGTTCCCTCTCCAATTTCTTGTTGGAATGAAGATAGGTTACCATGAGGGTAGGTTCTAGTCGTGAATGGATAATATGGCTTTTGTGATTTCCCATATTATGTTATTTTATATGCTTGCAGGGAGATTTCTATTGTAACAAAGAGTACCACTGCATGTATCATATGTAATTTTCCATATTTATTATTCCAAATGCATGCAAGGGCTTGGGATATGCTTTTGGGGGTTTCCATGAGACTTGTGTTCTTGGCCATGAGAATATTGTATTATATGTGACTTCCTATAGGGGCAAGCAGAGCTTGATGCATGGTTATATGGAGGCTATGTATCTGGTGCGCTGTCACAGGAAACCAAAAATAAAACCCATACTCCTAAAAATATATGTAGTAGTGCGAGTAAGGATCGATCGCACGGAGAGTATCTAGCTTGATTTTATGTTATGTGAACACTGAGATGGGGGTTTGAGTATAACGAAAATAACTTTAAGAAAAACAACCAAGGAACAATTCAAATTGAAATAACAAAATCAATCAAAAGAACAAACTTTGCTTTAAGTCAACATCCACCATCAAAATCTTACAACTGATCATTGATACAAATATATATCAATTCATACTCTGAATATTCACCATTAGAATTATTTTTCTATCTCTCCTTAGTCATAGTTAATTAGAAAACAAGCGATCTAATCAACCTTAACTACTAAATAACCCAAGACAATCGCTAAAGTTTTAATCTAGTAGCAACCTTAAGAGTTAAGGAGATCGATGAAACTAAACAACACAAGCACCAGCGGTTGCATTTAATTTAGTCGAGTGTTCTTCGTAAGATCTAATAATTTGTGATGCAACAAATCATTAAATCTTAGTTGTTTCACAAATTAGAGGGATCAAACAATTATGGATTTGATATCTAACTTAGCAGTAGATTGCAAAAAAAAATCAACTAGTAGGCCTCCTAGTAATTAAACGAAACAATCATGAAGATAGATACAGAAGAACATCCGATACTTAAAGCATAAATTGAGAAATAAAAATCAATTAGATCTCACAATTTCATTGATTCCGAGGCTTTCATTTTCTTAAACCAAGTATAAAAAATTAGCCATGCAAGGCCATCATCAAAAACTCAAAAGAGAATAATGAAAAGAAGGGAGGAGAAAACCAATATTTCGCTGCCCCTTTACCTTCATGTGCCTTCTCTACCTTTGCAGCTCTCCCTTTTTCAAGCTTAGATGAAGACCTAAAATAGCTCCCAACAAAGAATCCAAATCAGCCAAAGAATTAGGGCTTCCCAGACTCCCGTAAATTATGAGCCCATTTTGGGTCATAGAACAAGCTTTTTTGGATTTGGCCATTTCTTAAGAATTGTAGTTCAGAATGTGTAGATGAATTTAGGCTTTTTAATCACTCAATTTGGACATCAAAAGCTCAAGTTATGTCCTTTTAAAGATTCAGTGTTCGTGTAGAATTCTAATCCAATTAGGATTTGACCTAACTTTTCAGCCCTAACGTTGAAGTAATTTTGGGGGCCCAAACGAACTTAGTTTGGACAAATAATATCATTATAGAAAGCCCTAGAAGTCCTCTACAAAAGCTCTAAAGACCTCATTCATGTTCTTGAAATCTAACGTGGTCAAAAATTTACAATTAGCCCAAAAGATCAAAATATTAAAAAGCTAAAATTTTCTAAGTAAAAGCCCAATTTATTCTAACCTATCCAAAATTACCTTAACCATAAAAATAAGCATAAATCAACACAATAAGGCATAAATCTCACCCAAGAGACCATATCTAATGGAAATAAATATATGAAATTATACACTCATCAATATCATCGTTTATGCTCGTTATGCCTTTGCATTATATTTAGACACGAGCACTACAATGTATGTGATTTCCTACATGGATGAGCAGGGCTTGATGAATGGTTTTATGGGGGCTATGTATCATCATTTATGCTCATTATGCCACTGTATCCTATTTGTGCATTTGCATGGTTCTTGGTGTCAATTCTCGTATTACAGTTGTACGATGTCAGGTAATCCGAACCGAGGTTATGTTCAAGGACGTTCTAGTGTGCTAGGCGAGCTTCGACTCGAGTTTCAGTTATGGGTGTCAATCACTCCCACCCAAGCGAGCTTCAATTCTAGTTACAAGTACAGCTTGCCTTGAGGGCAGCAGCAGGTTTGTGATATGGACTTGGGTGCTAGTGCATTTTTATTTGGGCCCCAAGATCTGATATGCGCATATCTTTGTTATGAGATTGATATTTGTTGTTTATATATGATTTGTTGACATGCTTTGCATGAGTTTTTGGCACTTGGGTGCAGGTATTCTTTAGCTCCTTATTCTTGTCAGCCTTTCCTTCTTATATGCTTGTTGAGTCTTGTGACTCATTATTACTTCTCTTCATTCCAGGTAAGGGTAAGGCCAAAGTTGAAGGTGAGTCTAGTGGTGTTGGACCTACCTGAGTAGACGGTGTATAGGGTAGTCCATGTTGACCATACCATGGGGTAAAGTTGTATGACAGGGTTGTTATATCTTTTGAATGTGTGGTTGTCTTGTATATATGTGAACCCTATAGCCTCGTGGGCCAGTTGTGTTTTGAACTGCATGCCTAAGTTATGGTTTTTGCTTCCATTGTCAGATTTATTATCAGGTATATGTGAATCCAGGTGTGAATGCATGGTAGGTCTATCACTTCCCTTTTGTTTCCTTTTTCCCTCTAGGTTACCCGCTCTTCAGCTTGGCTGGGGGATCTGGGTGGGGGTCTCACACGAAATGCTGAGGAGTATAATATAATATCAGTTTGCAAGACAGCAAAAGAAATATGGGACAAACTTGAGATAACTCATGAAGGTACCTACTAAGGTCAAGGGGTCCAAAATTAGAATTGTTAAACATGATTATGAGTTATTTTTAATGTAGCTTGGAGAGTCTGTTAAAGATATGTATACCAAGTTAAATATAATAGTCTCTACACTAAAAATCCTGAGAAAACCTATATCAAATGGAGATATAGTTGAAAAAGTTTTACAATGGTTACCATCAGAATGGCATCCCAATGTTACCACTATTCAAGAAGCTCAAGATCTTGAAAAGCTATCCTTGGATGAATTTCTTGGCTCACTCATGACTCATGAGTTAACTATGAGAAGATAAGAAGATATCCCACAAAATAAATCTTGAGGAATAGCTTCACAAAATTTGAAAAATCAGAGGAAATAAATTCTTGTGACTTAGAGGATGCTACTTTATTAGCCCAAAAATTTCTAAAGAAATTTAAAAGAAAATCCTCTAAACACTTCTACAGAAACAAGTTTGATAAAGCTTAGAAAAATGATGGAAAAGATGATGCAAGATGTTATGGCTGCAACAATATAGGACACATCAAACCTAAATATCCACACCTGAAGAAAGAAGAATAGAACAAAGATAAAAAGAAGAAGAAAAAAAGTGCATGCAGCCTAGAGTTATGAAGACTTCTCATTCTCCTCATCCAGTGATGATTCAAAAGAGATGGCAAACCTATACTTGATGGCACAAGAATAATTTGCGGTAAATGGCTTTAACTCCTTTGATTACTATTCTTGGTCTAGTGAGGATGAAAATGAAATCAGTATTACTCTTAGAAAACTATATAAGAAACTCTTGTTTTATAAGGTCCCCAATTTGCTTGCTACAATTTAATATATTTTCTTTTCTTTTGGAGACCAAATGCCAGTATGGTTACCAAAACTCGTGGCGGCTTCTCCCTTGGAAACCTCGGCTAAGAAATACAAGGGGAAACATCAGGAGGAATGGCACATGCTAGAGCTTAAGGGAAACACTATAGCTAGCACACAATTCGAATGATAGGGCTTTATTAATGTCACATACATCATTGTTTTCCCATTCTTATACACCAGGGTCAATTACATTAAGCAATACAAAAGGTTGACATTTGACTCTATTACTAAAATATCTACAGCAAGGTGTCACCACTAGGACCTTGTAGTTTGGACCGCTCTGTACACGTTTAAGCCTCCGCCTTGAGCATTACCTGGCCCGCTATCAAACGAACATAAAAATTCTTAATCTCTAGTGAATTCAAGTCTATCAAAATGTAGCTTCTCTTATACTAACACAACATCATAACTTTGCACCTAGTTCTCCTCCAAGCATACTTTAAGGATTCACAAAATAAGTATCCACCTGACATGTTCAGATTATTTCTCCACAAAATTCTCATTTTTTTCAATCTATTGTATATATACTATAGCAACAACCTGCTTGATTTAACAAATAGCTAAGGGAGGATACGCCGCATTTCTTCTTCTAACCTTAAATATGAATGGGCAACATTTTAAATGTCAAGTCCTTTAAATGTCTCCTCAAATGCTTCTAGTGAGTTTCCCTCACTCAGCGGGTATATTAATATATCATCACCAAAATTAATAATAAGCTTAACCAAATACGATTGGAATATTCAATTTATGCGATCCAAAAACGCCACCAGCACATTAGTCAAACCAAAGGACATCATCGAATATTCATAATCATCTTGCCACTAGCATATTTATCAAGTCAAAAGGCATTTCCAAGAACTCATTAGATGTACTACCCTACCCATTCTGGGTAATAAGGTATTTATACCAAATGATAATCTTATTTCAAGCATGACATACCCATTCCTAAATCCATTTTTTCCCCCACACATATCTCATAGATGCACCTTAAGGAACATTCTTGGGCGAGCTAAACAATTAATGGCCTCGAGTAATAGTTTAATGCCAACCTCAGTTTCTGTTTTAAAAGGTAACTCTTCCCTAAATGCATTGGGGTGTTCTTTCCTATCTTAACATGCTCTCCATACTCGACACATTTTGAGTTTCTATTATCCATATAACCTCCAATAACTGCCTCAACGGGGTAGCCTAGACCTTATCCATTAAGTCTCGTTCACTCAATTGTCCATTTTCCCCAAAATCTAACTATAATTGCCACTAGAACAATAATTCTCCACCCAAAATTACGCTAGTATTCTAAATCCTCAATGATTGCAAATTTATCAATAGCATAATTCGACCTCATATCTTAACACATTACCTATTCCTCATTCAGGTAAATACCAGAATGTCACATAACAATCATCCTTCAATCACATTTAGGCTATTCAAACACAAAACTTCCAATTCATGTCATCTTTATACACAACGTACATACTTTAGTGTCTACATATTTACACAACCTGTAATTGCACTGGCATATTACATTCCTTACATCACCATCTTTCAACTCCAATATCACAAATTCGGTATTACATATTAACGTTCATTTATATAGTTAATCTCCCCAATTTTATCTCCACATATAAACTACCACCTAGTATATACCTTGCATACATGAGTTTTCAAGTTCACTTGAGGTTCCTTACTTCCTTAGCCAAATTGACCATTCCACATGAGAGCAATTTTCCCTTGACTATCCAATTTCGCTTACTTTTCCTCTCGTCCATTCTTTTCAACACCCTGGCAACCTATAATCCTTTGACTACTCTACTCCATTATATTTCATCTATTTGAACCTTCAAGCATACATCACTTTCATCTATCTTAACTTCCCAATGTGACATATGTAATTTTCCATTGCTTCACATAGCAGATAATGGGCCTAGTAAAAACAACCGACAAATGAAAGGAGAATGAGTGATCGTTCGCGTTTGGCCAATAGCTCCCTTACCAACGATCGACTACTTGTTATGCCTCCACATTACTTTCCCCCACACTATCCATATATATATATATATACACAGAGCACAATGGCTTACCTGCAGATTCACAATTTTTCCCATTTCTTCAATTGACTTTCAATTTAATTTTTATCCCCATTTTTTTTAACGTTTCAACCATCAATTTATCCCTCTCCATAAGCAAAATCTTCTAGGTGGCAGACACTAGCTTAATTTTTTTTTCTGCTACACAACTACTAACTACCGGGGTATCATAAATAGAAGTCACCTTCTGTCGATGGTCAGTCTTGGCATATTATTTTGCTTAGTCAAACACACCTAGTATGTCATCAACAATTCGAACTCCTAATAACCCAAGTCCACCCAAAACACAACTAGGCTCTAAACTCTAGCATATCATGTATCCTTTTTTCACGCACATATAGAAAGTATACATAATAAATATTTCTCATGTCTACTGAGTTGATTCAACATAAAATGCTCATTTCATTCATTCATATATGTACATTACATATCAACAATTTACACCCATGATACTAGCCACAAAAGAGTAATCACACATGCCATGTAGGACACCCAACCCAGCATCTCCTAGTCTCCCTTATACTATCACGAGTGTACCCTCACTACGTAGTGCTCTCCTTGTCCCCTTCAGCGAGGGACGTGGCCTCGTTCATCAGGTATGTCAACTCCTCATTACTCCCTACACTTGAACTGGGTCTCACTAGTTCAACTCCAAAGTGGGTAGGACTTCGTACCACGGCTCCTAACGGACATTCTGCAAAGGATACCCTAAGTCTTCCTAAGTCACTTGGGTCCCAAATCTTCACCTGCTGCTTTACAGGAAGGGAAAACTGTTCATAATGAAATCGAAGGGTTATATCTAGCATCAGGATCCGAGTGAGCTGCCTCCACCTTTCATTCATGTACTTCCTTACAAATAGCACTTGTTTTTCTAGGAGACCCCACACATGCTCATGTATAGTGGAATGAAACTCCAAGTCCATTCGATGTAAGTAACTCACAACGTCCTCCCCCTCACGTTACCTTCCTCACTTTTCCATAAGTAGCTCATGTTCCCACCAGTACCAAAGTAAGTCCAACACCGATGTCACTTCTGCATCCGGGTGTGGCACATTAGAACTCGGTCCTGCATAGTCCATATGGAGTGATTCACAACCTACACACAAAACCAAAAATCAAATCTCTATGCATAGTACATTGTTGTCACACTCAAAGACCAAATCCAGGACATATATATATATATATGCACCCTGTTGCTAACACGGTCCTAGGTAGACCCTTTCCACTGTGTGTACCCAGACTCATAAACACGTTACTCCACTCATGGTTTTGACCAAGACATTTAACCTACAGTTCTCAAAACAAGCTCATGTCTGGCTATTAGCCACAACCCTAACACTACCTAACATCCTATGTGTACAGGAGCCACCCATCCCAACCTTGTTCTAATACCAATTGTAACACCCCAAAATTTTCTCTTTATTTTTTTATACAAGCTCTAATAACTCAAATACATGGGCTAAAATTTTGCCCCACAATTATATAATAGCGGAAGCAAATTAATTATAAAGGCACCTCTCAGGGGATTTTCCATACATAACAAAGCAATAAACATTCAAATCTAACAAAACATAAAATCTGAGCCCCTGTCCACAGCTCACTCCCAAAGATCTTTTTGGTCGGGATTGCCCTTTACACATAGCCACCTAGAGACAACAACGCCATAGGATCCATCCTCGAACATCATCTCCCATACTTGGAATGATGTTAAAACAAGGCAAGCCACAAGGCTCAGCAAGCATAATAGAAGAATAATGATAAGGTTAGGGATAGAATTCTCACACTGAATACATCCCACAATATGCCATGTGGTAAACTAAAATGTCACACCATACCATGCACCAAGATATCCAATTCTCAACATAAGAATATCAATGCACATAATGGCCACATAAAAAGTGCACAACCTGGCACCCAAGTCCCGGCATACAAACCTATCGCAGACATGAATTGGCTAGCATAATCCACATGAGCTTGAAGCCCTCAACATAATCCACATGAGACCAAGGCCCCCAACATAATCCACATGAGCCTAAGGCCCTCAACATAATCCACATGAGCCAGAGGCCCTCATAACATAATCCACATGTAACGGACCACCTCTTGGAGCTCCCGTTAGTAAAGGAGATTCGTGAGAGAGTCGTCACTGATTAGGTATAGAAATACACTCAAACAAAAGCCATCCACATGGACACACGAGAAACCATAAACCCCATGTATATACATATACAACACAAAGTCATTACAATGCTCACTTCAGGCTTAACTGCTCATACAACACAAAATATAGAAAGGGTAAAAGGAAATTACAAAATAACACTCAGCTCTCTTCCCTCAACACAACCCCCAAGGATCTTCAAGTGAGTTATCTATACACATATCTGATGCGACCCATCGCTAATAGCTAGATCTGCCACCTTCCTTAGCTTTCCCTTTATCTTTACTTGGAATGGGGCAAGAAACAGTATGAGCCACAAGGCTCAGCAAGTATATGAAACAAGGATGGATCATAACGCAACAACCACAAGTGAATAACAAGGTAATCAAAGCAGCTAACAGCAAGTACAAAGTCACATGAGTAAAAATAGCACGAACAAATGTCATCTGCAAGATCGTCTCCACAAGATGAAACAACAGTAATAATAGCACTAATAAGATAATGTCAAGGGTTTTCTACCACGAGTAGGAATGTTAATGGACTCACTGCCATAGTGATGTGTGGATATATGGCCAATAGACTCACCGCCATAGTGTCAATGGACTAACCGCCATAATGTCAATGAACTAACCGTCATAGTGTCAATGGACTAACCACCATAGTATCAACGAACTAACCATCATAGTGTCAACAAACTAACCGCTATGGTATCAATGGATTAACCACCATAATGTCAAGGAACTCATCGTCATAGTATCAATGGACTAACCGCCATAATGTCAACGGAATCACCATCATAGTAGAATGATGGGTGTTTACACCCCTACTTACAACAACAATCACCAACAAGCATGAAATATGTACTCTCAAACTATGCAACTCATGATATTATTGATCATTATCTCATTCAAGGATAATTTTATGAGAGTATCTGCATCTAGTTTGTTTATCTTTATGCATTTATCGCACCCAAAAGTGAATACAAATGCAACAAGAAATGCTCAATAAGACTCCCTCAATTCTCTAAGGAATTTGTTAAGAAAAGAAGAAACACATAGACTATTAATGGCTCTCAACCATACTTAAATCATATTCCAAGAAAGTTATTTATTTCCCAAAAATTGGAGCAAGGCGAACTACTCAAAATAGAAAAATTCTAGATTCTAGGCAAGGATTAACAAGGCTACTGCAGGCTCGAAACATACCCAAATGATCCAAGAATTATGCCAAAACAAAGCTTAAGGAGTCTAGTTTATGGAGAGAAAAAAAAAAGCAGATTTCAAGTTGGATATCTCTGCAGAAAGTTATGTTCCAAAAACTGAGACATGGTCAGATTATGAAGAAATAGAGATTTCCATATTCAAGCATGAATTTCATAGGGCTCTTAAAAGTTCAAAACTTATCCAAATTATTCAATTCTTATATAAAATTGAATCTTATTAATTCTAGTTTACAATGCAATAAACAATTTATGAATCCGATATTTTTATAAAAAGTTATGTCCAAAACAGTAGGACATGCACAGGCTACCAAGGCTAAAAATGGTCAACAAATGGGAAGGAAACTATGTCGACTAACATAGACTTTTGCACCCAAACTATCGACCGATTAAGGCAATGGTCGACCAACAGAACCCTTTACACCAAGACGATTGACAGATTATGGAAAACGGTCAACTGACAGCACCTTTTAAGCCACGAATAACCCACATAAAACCCAAAATACATGCAAGCAACGCCAAATTCTTCAATGCAACTACACCCTAGCAATAAACACACTATTCCTTTTAGAAATAAGGGGTGAATCAAGTCCCCATTCAAATGATAGGCACAGTCAACTGAAAATTTGGGAAAAATGACAGGAAACACAATCAACTAGATTTATACAAAAGCTCCATTTCAAATTAAGGGTTTTAGGAACTTTAAACCCAGAAATGGATGAATTAAGATCATCAATGGAAGAAGAGAACCAAGAATTTCATCAACAAGAGACCATAAGGGAAGCTTGCCATGTAAAAGAAATAGAATAGGAACTTGCCTCTTAAACAAAGAAAGAGTAAGGGGAACTTGCCTTTGAAGCTTAAACCGAAGAGAAGAAGAAGAAGCCTCTTAAAAGCTAGAAATCCCCACACCTTTGAAGTTTCAATTCAACCAATAATAATGGAAGAAGAAGAAGAAGAAAATTGAAAGAAGAAGAATAAGATATTGAAGGAGAAAAGCAAGGATGTAATGACCCGAATTTAGGGATGCAATGTTTTATCATGCCTTAAGGTTGAGTGGGTTAGCCTTGATGTGTAATGTATTGTTTTTGGTGATTATTCTCTAAGTGTTGTGTCTAAGCTTGGAGTATCCAAATGTATAAAATGTTATATTCGAGTTTGGGCCCTAGATATCCAAATGGAAAGTGATGTTATTCGAATAGGAGTTGTTGATATCCGAAGGCTTTATATATTTGGATATGGTGTGTTTTGGTGAGGTATCTAGATGTGGCATAGGAGTATTCGGATATGGCATATGGTATTCAAATATGTTAAAAGCCTTGGATTCATGTATTCAGATGGAGGATTGATGCATTCGGATACCCTCTTTGTTATTTTGTGTCTCATATTCGGATATGGGTGATGGTATTCGGATATCCTAGCTTTTTATGTGTCTTGCATTCGGATAAGAGGAAGTGTATTAAGATATGCTGGATTTGGAGGGATATTCAGATAGCTTGAGGCTTATTCAAATGTCGTCTTTGAGTTCTTGTGTGTGATATTCAGATATGGAGGTGAGAGTGTTGTTGTACTTTTTGTACATCAGTTTTAATGATGAAAAACATATATTGGTTTAATCCCTAAGTCATGTGTCAAGTGTATAGTTTTCAACATAAATCAATTTCAATATCAAGTATTACTTCGTGAGAATGAAAACTAAATAAATTTCAAGTATTGAAATTTCAAAGTCATATTTTTCTAAGTTTGGAATGTTAGAACGTTATAAGGAGACATATATGAAAATGTTTTCTTTTTAGAAAACCATCTCATGGTATTTTGATAGTTAATATTCATTAGTGTTAAAATTATTTTTAACAAATTTTTCAAGAAATAAAAAGTGTATATCTTAGAGGTGGTAAAATTGCAAAATCCTAAGTTTGTACTAAAACCCAAATTCTACTTTCTTATTCTTATGGATTTTGATTTTCTAGATATTTTTATTGAATCCAAATGGGGAGCACTTCATTATTTACATTTATGTATTAAAGTAAATGGAAGGTAAAATATAAATTAAACAAAATGAGAATATTTACTTAAACTAAAGAAATGTAAATATGTTGTGATGTTTTATATCAATCAAGTGTACTTCTACATGTTATCAGTTAAGTGTTTAATTTTTCAAAATGGATAGTCGACTATGTGGTTTAATGCTATCGACTATGCCTAAAAATAGTCAACTATGTTATAAGGATAGTCGACTATGCATAAGGATAGTCGACTATGCTTGTTTAATCTGTCGACTATATATGGCCTTTGTTAACTATTTTTCATTCTTTCGACTATCATGTAAGGATAGTCGACTATGGTTTTTCTTCTGTCGATTATGTTTGTTCATGATTTTCAAAATCTTCTTCATATTTTTGTATCTGACGACTGTGTGAATGTGTTTGTCGACTATGGGTAATTTGTGTTAGAAGATAGTCACTATGCTTTCTTATCTGTCGACTATGTCTTTGTTTTACTTGGAAATATAGTCAACTATGCTTTATTGTCTGTCGACTATGCTTAGTTTTATTTATGAATCTGTCAACTATGCTTAGTTTTATTTATGAATCTGTCGACTATGCATTTTCTTCTGTCAACTATCTCTTTTCGCAGAAAGCTTCCAACAGCTAGTTTTTCAAATCCCAATGGTCACAAACGGCTAGTTTCGAGCAAAGCTTTTGGGATACCAATTTATACAAGTCATGGATGAACTTGAGTAGGCTAATGGACATAAACGAGTTGATCTAGAGCTTGTAAATCATTTTATTCAAGCTTACAGTGTTTGTGCTTTCGTTGTTATATTTTTCTCTCTAAGGCTTCGTTGTTTTATCATTGTAAACTTATTGTTAAGCCTTGTTTTCATTGTGGAAGAACTTATAACTAAGAGTGTTAACTCTTAGCTTCTCTCTTTCATTTGTATCGTTTTTATTTTCCTCGCTTATTATGCTAGAGGACTTGTTGTTTGAAGCAAGGGGTTGAAATTCCTAACTTGTGTAGCTAGAGGGCCTATTTGAGTGGGAGGTTTTGTAATTCCTAGTCTCAGACTAGAAGACCTACTTGGTTTAAGTAGGGGATTTTAGTGGATGGTTTGAAAAATCCTTAGTGAGGAGTTAAGGTAGTGGATTTGGCTTGGGTTAAGCCGAACCACTATAAATCCTTTGTGTTCTTCTCTTGTACTTGTGTTATTTAGTTTGTTTATCATTGCTAGCATTTCCATCAAAAGGATTTCAAGTTTCAAAATTATTTTTAAAATAATCAATTCACATCCCCTCTTGGTGTGTGCCATAGCACCTCCCGATCTAACAGAGAGATCCGAATATGGCTTGTGGTATTCAGATATAAGCAAAGGCATTCGGATACCCTATGCTTTCATGTATTCCATTACCCCCTTTGTAACCCAATTTCTACCTTCATGAAGCTCGAATCTCTCAAAACTCAAAACATGAAAGTTGTAGATATTTTTCTTTTCGTTCCAAAGCATCTTGAATCATCTTAATCGGAGCTCAAATGAGAGAGTTATACCTAGATTATGAAGTGATGTCAAAATTGTCTAGAATCTCCTAATTAACTCTTTTTTTCATTTAATGCCTTTCATATTCGGATATATGTACTAGCATTCGGATATGTTGAAGATTTTGAGTCTTGTATTTGGATATATGGTAGTGTATTCAAATATTCCTTAGATTTTGTCTCTAGCATTCAGATAGAAGGTTGCATGTTCAAATACCCTCTTTTGCTATCTATGTCTAGTATTCGGATATAAGCTAGGCTATTCGGATATCCCTCTCAAGTCTTTGTCACTTGTATTTGGATTGTTTCCCACACATCCAGACATGCTCTTTCAGATAAGCTTTTCTGAGATGACTTTCTAGATCACTTTTCTCGACCTAGATCCCAACTTTCAGGGCGGTGGTGGAGACTTTTCGTCTAGTCTTGCCACGCATCCAAACCCATTCTTCTCTCTCTCTTGGCTATATAATGAGAGCGAATATTGAGAGAAGAGAGAGATTTTCAGAGGCCTAGCAGAGAGAAGGAAGGAGAAGAGAAAGTCAAAGAAGAAGAAGAAGAAGAAGAAGAAGAAGAAGAAGAAGAAGAGAAAGAAGAAGTAGTCATCGGCCAAGCTTCCGAGATACAGTCTCTTCTTCTGTCAGGCAAGCATCCTACCCTCTTCTTATCTTTCCTTTCCATTTGTGAGCTTATTATCCTTCTTATTTCTATAGTGTCCTTATTCAGCTTATGAGAGATTTATGCTACTTTCTTGTTTAGTTTATTTCCTTACTATGGTGTTGAATTACTGGAGGTTGTAGTCAGAGTTTTCTGATAAGCTTGTTATTTGATGATGTATTTGAGGATTTCCTCATTGTGAGATTATAGATGATTTTATTCGAGGATTATAGGCTTGTTTCTTGTTAGTTTTCTCCATCTTGGTTAGATCCTTTCCAAATGGTGAGGTCCTTTCTTGTGAGCTTTGAAGGGCTCAATTTCCCTTTCTGTTTGTTATTGGAATGAAGCTAAGATGTTGTATGGGTTGGTTCTGGTTGGGTAGTGAAGGCATGTTGTAGTGGCCAAGAGTATAGTGTATGTGGTCTATGTAATTTATTTCCAGTATTTTGTCATTTCAAATACATGCGAATGCTTTGGGATTATGCATTTGGGGGTTTCATGTGACTAGTGTACTTGCTCATAGACATGCTAGATGCTTTTAATACCTAGGCTAGCTAGGCACGAGCATTGCATCGTATGTGACTTCCTATGTGAGCAAGCAGATCTTGATGCATGGTTTTATGAGGGCTATGTATCAAGTTTATGCTCATTATGCCACTACATTATATTTGTGCATTACATGATTACTGGCATTGTGTGGGTGTGTTGTGATGGGTTTACGGATGCAGTTGGCGTGCCAGATTTACAAATGCAGTTGGTGTGCCGGATTTATGGATGTAGTTAGTGTGCCATATTTTATGATCAGTTATTTTGTGATGGGTTTACGGACTCAATGGGTGTGCTGGGTTTTCGGGTTTCAGTCTCGTTGGCCCGAGGAAGCTTTGGCTTGGTGAGTTACTTATACTCCCTTTCAGGGCAAGGACGGGTTTTGTGATAAGGACTTGGGTGTCATGTGCCTTATGTGGGCTCCAAGGACTAGTATGTGCATATTTTCTTATAAGGCATTTCTTTATATCTATCATGTGATTCATGGACATATGTTGCATGGTTATTGCATGTGAGGTGCGAGTTATTCTTTATCTTCCATACTCTTATTAGCCTTTCATTTTTTATATGCTTGCTGAGTTTTGTGACTCACTCTTGCTTCTCTTCATTCCAGATAAGGGCAAAGCTAAGTATGGGGGCGAGACTAGCAGTCTTTGAGCTATCTCGATAGGTGGTGTACACGGTAGTCCTAGTAAATCCTGCTTAAGGTGTATCTTGTGGTAACGTGCCATGGAGGTTTAGCTTTTGAGTGCTTGGCACGGTCTTATATATGTAAATGTATATACCATATAACCTGTGATCGGTTATCTTTTGTATGCATGCCTAGGATGTGAGTTATGCTTCTACATTCGTTTCTTCTGTATGAGTTCAGGTGATCTTAGTTGAACATGCATGGTGTAATGACCCGTTAGAGGACCTAGTATTTATTCAGAATTATTTAATTAATTGTTAAAGTATTTAATTAAGAGATTTTGCCAATTAATTATTTAATGTGACAATTTGGAGATTTTGAAGGAAAAGAATAGCATTTATTTCTTTTTAATGTTGGAGTTAAGGGAATTTGCCAAGGTGGCAATTTAGATTTTTAATGGAGAGAATAGTATTTAAATAGTATTTAAAGAGTATTTAATTCTAGTTATTTATTGTGAAAATTAAATGCTATGACATAAAGGTCATTTAGAAATTTGTTATTAGAATTTAATTGTTAATTAAAGTTAGATTGATTAAGGGATTAAGATAATCCATAAGTGAGATGGTTTTGGTTTAAAGTCTCATAGTTATAAGATATCCATACGTGAGATGGTTTTGGGTTAAAGTCTCCTAGTTATATTAGGAGAAGAAATCCATGTTAGAAAGAGAGTAGGATCTAGGGTTTTTATATAGCATTTAATGGCATTTATTTATTATGAAAATTAAATGCAAGGGCATGAACGTAATTCTAGAGTTTTATTATTATTTGAGAGTTTTAATAATAATTTTTGTATTATTATTAATTAAGTGAGATTATGTATTTAAAGGAGAATGAGAATCCATGTATGAGATGGTTTTGGTTTAAAGTCTCCTAGTTATATTAGGAGAAGGAATCCATATTATAAAGGGAGTGGGATCTAGGGTTTTTATACCTCTATATATAGAGCCCATTAGCTTAGCTTTTCTTCACATCATGTGAAGAACCAAGAGGCCAAGAGATAGCAAAGACTTGCTAGAGTCTTCAGGATCGCTCTAGGGTTCGATCAGAGAGTTCTATTAGGCAAGTATTCTTCTTGTAATCCCTTTCATTACAAGTTCATATCAGTTTTGATTTCAGATTATTCCAATTCTTCGTTGTAGTTTTCAGATTTATATCATTAAGCAGAGACGTATATATATATGCGTATAACTGTGAAGTTATGAGCAAGTTCTATTAATCCTTATCCATTTTGGATTGCAAGTTCCATTAATCCTTGTCCATTTTGGATTACAAGTTCCATTAATCCTTATCAATTTTGGATTGCAAGTTCCATTAATCCTTATCAATTCTGGATTCTAAGTTCCATTAATCCTTATCCATTCTGCATTGCAAGTTCCATTAATCCTTATCCATTCTAGATTGCAAGTTTCATTAATCCTTATCCATTTTGGATTGCAAGTTCTATTAATCCTCATCTATTTTGGATTGCAAGGTCGATTAATCCTTATCCATTTTGGATTGTAAGTTCTATTATACCAAGGTCAAGATAATATCCGGATGTCTCGCCTGATATCCGGATGCCTCCCTCAAAAGTTGAATTTTTCATTCGAACAGTCCCCAATTATATCCGAATGCATCAGTGAGATATCTGGATGACCAGAATCATATCCGAATGTCCTAGTTCATATCTGAATACATTCCAGCATATTTGAATAGCTTCTACTTTGAATGTCAGTGTATCCGGATGAGCCTTCTTCATATTCAGATGTCTTTCATCATATCCGGATATCCTTCTTGATATCCGGATGACTTTTCCAAAAAAATCCAATTTAGCTTCCAGTGAGTCCTAATTCAAGTTTAATTCAATTAATATATTCAATACCTTCCAACATTGAGTTTATATGCCAGAAAATAACAAGTTAATCATGTCATTCCATAAATCATAATTCATAGAATCTTTGTATTCCAATATATAGACGAAGATCATATCATGATCAGCATTATTTATTTATGACATGATCAGCATTATTTGGTGAGATTATATGCATACATTTGGTATGAGCATTGAGCATAACTTTATATGGAGCACTACATATCGTGTGCCAGCATTTATATGAGCATTGCATTGCATTATGCGCGCCAGGCGGCTTAGTCCGCGGGGATCCCATCAATTTCAGTTTCAACTCAGTTTATGAGTTGCTCGCCTGGTGGCAACCAGGGGGCTAGGGGCTTTGTCCACAGTATGTGCTTACAGTTTTTATGTATGCAGGTTTCAGTTCAGACATGTATGTATTATCATATTATGTGGGCTTATGAGCCAAAGTTGCATACCTGCATTTAGTTTACAGTTTATGTGCATTACATTTTTATGAATGCAATCAGACAGTAATTATTCAATACAAGTTCAGTGAGTTATTTATCAGTATCGATATTCTTCGATTCAGCTTCAGTATTCTTTCTAGCTTATTACTTGCTGAGCTTTTGTAGCTCACCTTGTACTCTTCACTCCTCCAGGTCGTAGTAGGGGAGTACTAGATGTGGGGCCTAACAGCAGTGGTCTATAGTGTATGTACGTGGAGCTGCTCAAGATAAAAGATGGCTGGGAGTCTGTTGAGTTTTATAATGTTTTCTCAGTTTGGATCTATTTTATATTTCAGTTGAGAGATTGTCCCTTAGTCAGAGCTTGTACAGTTTGTACTTTTTACTCTGTATTAACTCAGAGCTTTTATTCCAATTGATTGAGATATTCAGTCATGCTATTAGATTTCAGATTATCTGCTAGTTTTATTTTATTTTATTTTTTCCGTAGCACCTCTTCTCGGGCAGTTCTAGGAGAGAGGGTGTTACACATGGTAGGTCAAGGTGGTTCCTCTTATGTTTCTTTACCCCCTCGTAGAGCTCTCACACGGGTTTTTCGGCTTGGTTGGGGTATCCAAGCAGGGGCTCCACAAAGGAGGCATGGCTCTTCTACTAACCACCTGCTCTCACCTACCAACATTTGCTTTCCAATTTTTCCCTCCAATTGTACACACACACATACAAATATCCAAGCCTCTTTTGGTCTTTTGTCAATTTCTTAGACCTTTCACATTTTCTTTATTCCACTCATTTGCGAAATCCCCATATTACCCTTACCTTTTTCACACACAATACAAAATATAAACCTTTTTTAGTCATTACACCATCTCATTTTTCATTTAATTAAAACACCACATTTTATGCACATGGACTCAAGCCCGCATCAATGGCCCAACATATTTATTAAGCCGAATAGGCTAACTCTTTAACTTGGAACCAACCCATTTCATTTAACTTAAATAAAATACAACACAATTTTGCACTTGGGCTTAACCCAATTTTAGTAGTCCAATCCATTAGAGACGGGTTTATTTTAAATCTTCTAACAATCCTTCACATTTAGGCCTTTCAATCATTTGCCCAACCCATTTGTTGACATAATCAACCCAATTTATATTTCATTTTAATTGTCCACTTACATTTCATTTTCCTATGAATTAACATTTCCATTAATTTGCCTTTTTATAAACACAAAATATTTTGGGCCTACTTAATTTGGACAATGCTTGAAATGCATCACACATAATAAAATCATATTTCGCATAAAATTCTAGACCCATTAACGGGTTGTTACACCACATGAGCCTGAGGCCCTCATACCATATCATAACGTAACCATGTAATGCAACAAATAATGGATGTAATGGCAAAGTAAGCATCAATAGGATACATTAGCCCTTATAAGCCAGGCATCAGGCTATGCTTCGCTCACATAGGAATACACATCCCATGTAATGCTTGTGCACCTAGTCATTCTGAGATGTTCGTGTCCAAGAATTCATAGCTTATGTTACCCCCAACGATGCAAGCCCATACCCATGCCATACAGTATGTCACATAATGGCAAAGTCAGTCGACAACGACTAAGTACCAGTCGACAGTTCGTGACTAAGAGCAACCAGTTGACAACTTTTCTCGGGCTAGTTGATAGTTTGCTCTAGCATCGTCGACACTTTACCTCATCAATCAATAGCTCTTACACCTTGTTACAATGGCTCACCCCTGCAGGAATCCATAATCACAACCAAACCCCACCAATCCTCTAGGAACCTAGTCCCAAATTAGTTTGGCATCATTCCCAAGGAAATAGGGGTGATACAAATGGTATAAGTGTTTAGAAATAAAATTTTCAGGAATCTCTTATTTAACTCAAATCCACATAAGTAAAACTTGGAACCAAATCAAAGTAAGAACAAGAATAAAACATACAAAGTGAAGAGAACTTGCCCAAAGGTTAAAGAGTTCACAAAGAGGTTCAGAACTTGCCTTTTTATAGAAGATTTCAATTCTTCTGGTCACACTCTACAAAAATAACATTTTTACCAAAAATAATAAGATCGCACCCTAACAATTAAATCTAACTGTGCAGAATTCTTAATAAATATTTTTTTCACTTTCTTGGCTTCTTTAAACTTTAGTTGTGTAAATTTTTCCACATTTTTCCTTGATTTTCTCTCCTATTTTCTCTATTGCTTCCCCAATTTGCTCTCCAATTATTCGTCTGTTTGTTGCCCGAATTATGCTCGAATTGTGGCTTTTAAATAATAAAAAAAATGAGCGGCTAAGAGCTGGCCATGTGGCGACCAGCAACATAGCACTGCCTCCCCAAAATGGTGTCGTTTTGGGTTGGCTTTAGCTGAAAAAAGCTAGCCTTTTTTCTCTTCCAATGCGCATGGCCAGCTGGAACGTGAGACCGCCGACTCCTCCTTGCGTGTGTGCCGCCCTTCCTCACTTATAATATGCACCTCATTAATTTTAAAGAGACTCTACAACTAGTTTTCATAAATTACACCTAGATCCCACAATTTCTTGGAAATTAACACTCACACCCCACATTAATAATACCACTTATTCTCAAATATTCAATTATCACCTCAAATATAATAATTCATTCTTCTATTAAATTATTCAAATCCACAAAACTTCAATAAATCATAAATCACTTCAAATATAGAAATTAGTAATTATTATTTGTTCTTGAAATATGGAGATGTTACAAGAATGCTTCAGAATTAAATTGCTTCTTGTTATTAGTTTTAAGTATACAAGGAATGTCAAAATGACAAATGATGTCCTTCCAAACCATGTTGTCGACTTTCTTTTTGGTGATGGTCGCCAGTAGCTCAGCTTCAATCCACTTGGTAAAATAATCAGTGGCTACTAACAAAATTCTCCTTTAGCCAAATGCAATTGGGAATGAACCGAAAATGTCCAAACCCCATTGAGCAAATGGGATAGGCTAGATGACTGATTGAATGACTAATAAAGGCTCTAAATATAATGGGGCATGACTTTGACACTTGTCGTCTGTGCCTACTTTAATAGCAGCATTTTTTTGAAGAATGGACCAGAAGAAACCCGCCCTTAAGACTTTTTTTGCTAAGGCCCTTACCCCTAGATGTCACCATAGTCTCTTTTATGTACTTCATCCAATGCTTGTTGTGTTTCCTATAGGCTTAAGCATTTTATTAAGGGCATAGAATAGGCTCATTTGTAGAGAACATTATCAATTATGGTAAAGTGAGTAGCTCAAATTTTCAACTGCCTAGCCTCTGATGGAATATCAAAAAACTCCTCCATGACAAGCTAGTTTACAATTGGCGTTCTCCAATCTTTTGCCAATGTAATAAAAAGTGTTGCAACCTTATCATTTCTTTCCTCAATACTAGGCCTCTGTAAGATCTCCATATGAATCAAGTCTTTGAAATATTTGTTCATCTATTGATAGTTAGCCTTTGTATTCTTCAAATAAAAAAGCATAACATTGTAGTAATAGGTGTTTCGATGATAAAGGATGTTTTCTTGTGATCTAGCGAATACATGCTAATTTGATGATACCTAGATAAGGCATCCAAGAAACTCAACCTTTCATAGCCAGACGTTTCATTAACAAGGTGATCAATATGGAGGCAGCGGATATGAACCCTTCAGGCATGCTTCATTCAAATTAGTAAGGCTATACACACCATTTTTTGGTGAACTTTTTCAACATAACAACATTGGCTAGCCAATTGGGATAGTAAACTTCACAAATAAATTTAGCCTCAAGAAGTTTATTGACTTCATCTTCATGGGCTTTGAGCCTATTAGGAGCAATGTTTCTTTTCTTTTGCTTTGTGGCCTTAGCATCTGATCGGATGTTTAGATGATGGAAGATCACTTTAGGGTCAATCCCAAGCATGTTGGCAGGTGTCCGTGTGAATATGTCGGCATTAGTGCATAACTAAATGATTTCCTACATTTCTTGAGGCAAAAGCTATCTCCCCCCATAAACTAGTTTTTCACTATTATCATCATACAACCTCACTACTTTCAAGGCTTCAACTAGATGTGGTTTAGTTGTGGTTGGGTTAACAATAGACATTGTTTCAACTGTAATGACCACTTCTTTGACCTTGGAGCTCTTTTATGGAAGACACATAATAAAATTAGTCTTTCTTCTAGTCACCTCTAACTTGCCCAATTCCATGAGGGGTTGGGAACTTCATAAATAGGTAGCGTGGGGAAATAACCACCTCATGTTATTGAATAGAGATTTTCTAAGAATAACATTATACAGAAGAATACGTCTTTATCACCATAAGATTAACCTTTCGAGTTACACTTTGAGGATGAGTTCCCAAAGTTATTGGCAGTTGTATAGATCCCATATCAAGTATTGCCTCCCCAATAAAGTTATACATAGGGAAGATATAGGTTTTAAGTGGTCATGTGTTATATCCATTTGTTCCAAGTAGTTCCAATGTATGAGATCAATGAAGCTACCATTATCTATAAGGATCATTTCAATTGGGTGCATGGCAATCACTGCTAAAATAACAAGAAGGTCATCATGTGGCATTAAGACATCGCCCTGATCCTCAGGAGTAAATGTAATGGGCTCTTCATCATTCTCAACTTGAGCCATTGAATCCACATGCAAAGTTTGGCGAGCATAAGCTTTTTAAGCTAACCAGGAATCACCAGCCATTATCTTGCCTTTTGAAATAACATGGATTCTCTCATGAGTGGGTTCGTTGTCTTCAAGTACTACTAATATTTCTCCTCAATTTGCAGCGCTGCTCGGCTAAATGACCCAAACAGTAGTGGAATTTACAAAAGGAGTTCAATTTTTTGCCAATTTACCTTGAGATTATTAGAGATAGGGGGAAGTTGATCAATCATGTTTAGCCTATGAAAGAACGTATGGTTGTACGGGAGTCAGGGAAAGGTGTGAAACTTTGAAACTAGATCTTGGAAAAATCTTCAATTTTGTAGGCCTTCGTCTCAATTCTACTAGGCCCTTCACTAGTCGGTCTCTTTCATTTAATTTTTTTCTTTCTTAGTCAAAATGCCAAAAGTGTTCAAATTCTCCATTTGTACAATAAATTTGTTGGCACCGGTGAACAATTCAACAAATGACATTGGTTGGTCAAAGGCCAAGGTCTCCCTTAATGGCACAAATGTGGTACCTTAAAAAATTGCCACTAATGCCATACCTATCTACAACTCATGTACTTCTAAAGTGGCATTTCTAAAGCAATTAACATACTGCCTCATCATTTCATCAAAGCGTTGATGAACGCTAAGCAAGTGTGTAGGATTTTTATTCCTTGAGGTGTCAATAGCAAAAGCTATAATGAATTCCTTTCGCAGTTGGTCAAAAGAAAGAATGCACCCTTTGGATAGCTCACTGAACGACACGCGAGCTTGATCTGTTAGGATCAAAGGGAATGCGTGGCACATTGTTGCATAGTCCCACCCATGTAGAAGAGTGAGAGATTCATATTGGTCATTTCAACAATTTAACAAAAAATAGGACCTTTTCTTTTATCCATTTCACCGTAAGAGGTTATCACCCATTTTTTCTTGAGAATTTCCCCCATAATCATATTTACCTCAATTGATCCTAAAGGATTTGGTAAGATAGCCTCGGTCAGGTAGGCTTTAAACAAATAGCCTTGAACAGATTTCCATTACCCTTTGAGGTTGTATTTTCCACAGTCTCATTTCGAGCAATTGTCTTTTTGGTCCATCTATGCCTTTCTACCAATATCTCTTTAGTAGTATACCTGTAAGGTTGTGCTTCTTGAGGATTAGTTGTAGTCCACTAAAAAAATAAAGGTTCCAAGAGGAAAAATGCAATATTCTCAAGGGTGACTAAGGCCTGTTTTATTCTAAGGCCAAATGCCTAGTTGACATGGGCAGTTCAACATTAGGTAACAGGACTTGTAACAAAGTAGTTAAGTCATTCAAATCCTTAGCATTCCCTTCGTGGTTTTTCTTTATTTCATCATAATTCTTTTTAAAATCTTCATATTCTACAAGCAAGACATTAGAAGGCAATTCTCCCGAAGGTCTTACTACCTTTGTCATCACTTGAGAATTCCTTCTAGGGGTTGTAGAATGCCCGAGATAGTTCATATCTTGGACCTCAGTTAGAATAGGTAGTTGTCCGAGGAAACGGTATATTTGTTTAAGAAAACGACACAATGCAGGGCTGAACTGTTAGCCTTGTTTTGGTGAATATTGCCCGCTATTCTTAGGCCTAATTAGTCTCTGTCCTAGAGAAGTATGACACTGTTTGAGAGAACCACCTTTGCGTTTGGGAGGATTTCGCATACGACCAGATGAACATCGACCTAGAGAAGGTATTTGACATTGTTTTTAGAGAAAATTGATACTTGCCTCAGGGGCTTCATTTCTGTATGGATTTTGATCTCTGGCACAAGTAGACCTGGTTCTAGCGATCAAATTTGGGTTTTTGTTGATTCCCACAAATGATGCCAGATTGTTATTGTCAAAACACAACAATTGAAATTTATAGTATGGGAATAATAGTTAAACAAAGGTAGAGTAGTGCACAAAATAGATAGGTGGTCACTGGTCCAAAAGAAAGCTCTA
Organism: Diospyros kaki; assembly: GCA_036245055.1. Taxonomy (NCBI): domain Eukaryota; kingdom Viridiplantae; phylum Streptophyta; class Magnoliopsida; order Ericales; family Ebenaceae; genus Diospyros; species Diospyros kaki. The sequence goes on along the minus strand of BSEG01000006.1, from coordinate 24,310,339 downwards.
CAAGTTGATATGCTTTCATAAAATAGCTATAGGCTTGAACAAGTAGTAGGTTTTACACATGAGAATTTGGAAAAACTGTCCAAGAGAAGTCTCTGTTGTTCGGGGATTCTCCCCACCCGTGCTCTCTGATGTTTAAGTCAATAAAGGTTATCATGGTGATTAATAAACAAGTTATGCTGATAAAGAAACAGGTCAAAGTTATTCAAAAAAAGAAGTGAACACTCATCTGAATAAACAAACAAGCCAAATAATGATTTTAAGCTTAAACGAGATGTTAAATGAATGGTTATTGTATGATTCTAGAGTTCATTTTCTCAAAAATGAGGGGTGGGAGGTATTTATACTTCTAAGATATCGATCGTGGGACACGTGACGTACATGCACAAAGTGTGTATTGGGTTGTCTTAAGTTAAGCATAGATTAGGCTTAAAGAGAAATTTTCCTCCCTCTTAGTGGATGAGAATAGCTTTATTGAGTCTTTCAGGAGAAAGAGTACCTTAAAGGCACGCTGTTATGTTTGAGACAATAATAGGTTATTTACTGTATGACTTGTCTAGGAAAATATCTCAGTTGAAGTCTCCCAAGAGAATAGCCCACGGGAGAATATGCTGTGTGACTATTTTAAACTGACAAAGTAATTGTTGCTTTCTCCAAGTGAAAAAAACTTGCTCCAGGAAAATGACATTTTCCTGGGAGATTTATGCTACAATATATAGTAATGATGATATGTGAGAACGATTTTCATTACGTTTTTATTAATAGGGGAGATTATTGGAATTTTTGAAAGTAGAAGAGAGGCGCGTGAATTTCATGAAACCTGAGCTAAATGTAATTATTTCACAGAAATAAATAGAATTCAAGCGGAAAAAGGACCAGGAGATGGGAGTAATTGACAGTCAGTAGTAGAACGACTGTCAATTCAAAACTTCGTCGTCTTGTCCGTTCAAAACTTCCCCATTCTTGAGGTTTCAGCCAACAATCTGCTGGAAATGCCGCCCGATTCAACGACGCGGACCCGCATGGTAAAACCCTAGGAAGAATCCCTAACCCCTCCTCTTATTCTCTGCTAAAAGTGGCACGATTCGCATCGTTCTTTCTGTATCATCTGTATTTCACATTATATACTACAATCCTTTTGAATTGTACTTTTAGAGATGATATTTGGTTGGTGCTGTGAACATTCATCTGCTTTAAGTTTTTCTATCTTCGCTTTTTCCTGTGTGTACGTTTCTTTCCTTTCCAAGTGAGGCAATGTAAAAATGTTGATTAGTGAATTATTTTATTTTCTGGTTGCAAGATTTATCTGATCTTGCTCCATTTAGTGCTGTTTGTTTGTTAGGAAAGAATAGCTTGAATTTCTTATTCACAAGCCGTGTCTTTAACATAGTGTGGTTTCTGATTCTGTGGTGGTCTACTACATTCCTGAGTTTCCTCATTTCTTATTAAATAAGCGAAATTACTAAATTTGATTGGAAAATATTCTTGTTCAAACTTTTGATCTATTGTCCGTCTAACCATGTGAGGAAAATGAAAGCTCATTTTTAATTGCTTCACAGAAATACACAATCTTTCTCTATAGGGAGAACTGACAGTGTGACTCTGTACTTTGGTTAGGTCAAATTGACTCTCCTACTTTCAAAAGGGCCAACAAAGTCCTATTACTTTCAAACTAAGGGCTATGTTAGCCCTTTTGTCTGTTTGGTACAAATTGCATTTAAACACCTTCTAACGCCGCTTGTGTCCTTCTCCGAAGATAGTAATGGCAATGAGCCTCCCTCTTTCTCCCCCCGACCTCTGTTGGAGACCCATTGCTGCAGCAAAGAAGGCACCACTGTGCCCACTAGGGATTGAAGAAGATGGCTGGATGAGGAGAAGCTGACTAGTACATCGCCATTGTTGGTGGAAAAAGGCCAAACTAGCCCAGATATAGTTTCTCCACCGACAACTACATCGCGAAGGAGGAAGATGGTCATTGCAAATCCACTACTATTGAGGAAGATGGTCGTTGAGCCTTGTTGTCTGCTTCTGTGGAAAGTCATGTCAAAAGTCAACAGGCAGAGAATGATTATGAGAAGTAGAGTCCAGGAGTTGTTGGAAGGTGGAGGGTCGTTGTCGTTGCAGGAGAAGGACCCAAACAACATTTAAAAGTGTTTGAACGCTGCTTTTGTCGAACTTGCAAAAGGGCTAATGTGGCCCTTAGTTTGAAAGTATGAGGGCCAATCTAATCTCTAAGACAAAGTACAAGGGTCAATCTGGCAATTTGCATTTATCTATATTTATAGTGCCTTTGTTTTCTTGTTTAGAATCTTTAGAAAAATAATTTGGCCATAATTTTTATTTTCTTCAGAAATAACCAAAATTTTGTCAATTTAGTTTAGGATCCCTGATATAAGTGGGAGAATAATTTGGCAGCTTATAAGCTCCCTATTAGCTTTTAAAAAAATTTTACTGGCTTAGGTAAAATGGGAGATGGAAGGGCTTATAAGCTACCCAACTTATAAGTTCCTCCAACAGCTTTTTATAGAAGTTAGTACCCCCTATTATTTTTGGAGATCTTACAAGCTGTTTCAAAAAGGCTTTTGTTGACCAATTGAAGGACCAAAATGCTCTCCCTTAAAATCTAAAATTTCCAAGTTAACTCTCACACTTAAAAGTTGCAAGAGCTTATAAGCTCCTATAATTTAAGGTAAGCCAAACACCACCCTCTTAATACACAGGTTGAGCCACTTGGCCAGTTGTCTTGATACCGAGTGTGAAGAATTGCCTAGCTGGTTCAAAATTTTGAAGTTGGGCCTTTGAGATTTTGTGGGAAAGAATCTGATGATTTGTGGTTATAGCAAGAAGGTTACGCGGTTATTGCAAGAAGGTATAGAATAGTGTTGCCAAATCATCCAAGTACGTTTGATTGATAAGGTATTGTGGACATATCTTATTTCTCAACATTTAATTCTTTATAATGAAGATTTTTCAATTATTTGATTTTATTAATTTCCTTATTTGTTGATTGATTAATCTTAGGAGATTGATTGATGATTCTTAGGAGTCCTATTCGGTAGGGATTTGATTGGATTTTTCCATTGTGTATATATATATACATGTGTACCCCATTTGTACAGAGAATAGACATAAGAAATTCTTCTAGTTTTACATGGTATCAGAGCATACCTCCATCATCGTCATTTCTCATTAGTCATCGTCAATCTTGATCGCCAACCCTACCTCCTTCACCGAAGAGAGCATCGCCTTTGTTCTAGGGTTCTCTCTCTCAATCCAGGTATATTCTTCGACGCCCTCATTTGTTGTTGTTCCTATTTATCATCCCTGGTATATCATTCTCGGTTTTGTCTTAGCCGTTGTTGTCCTTGTTATCTCCAATGTCTCCTTTCGTCACCGCTTTTGTCACCCATATCCAACCTCGTCTCTGTTCTTGTCACTATAGTCACTTTAGTTGAGTTATAGTTGTCGAGAAAGTTACCTCGCTATTGGAGATTGTTCTAAGCCACACAAGTGCTAGCAACAGTGCCTCCTTCTCCATTATTAGCCATAAACTGAATGGCCACAATTACCTCCCATGGTCACAGTCTATGTTAATTTTTATTTATGACAAAGGGCGAGATGAGTACCTTGCCAGTGAAGCCCAACAACAAAAGAAAGACGATCCAAAATATCGCTCAAGGAAGATAGAGAATAATTTAGTTTTGTCATGGCTACTTAACTCCATGACCAATGAGATTGGTAAGAATTTCCTCCTCTACGATACACCGACAGAAATATGGGTAGTTGCAAAGGAAGCTTACTCACATGTAGAGAACACTTCAGAACTCTTCAAAATAGAGTGTGTTCTTCATGATCAATGGCAAGGAGACCTCACTATCACTCAATATTTCAACATTCTCAACTAACACTAGCAACAACTTGATATGTTTGAAGAACACAACTGGAAGTGCCCAGAAGATGGGCTTACAAGAAAATCATTGAACAAAAATGATTGTACAAGTTCTTGATCGGTCTCAACAAGAACTTAGATGATGTTTGTGGCCGAATCTTGTCTACAAGGCCAACTCCAAGCCTTTGGGAAGCCTTTGCTGAAGTAAGAAGGGAAGAAAGGAGGAAGAAGGTTATGATGAGGGCTCATAATTCGTTTCCCGAATCCCATGCCCTTGCTGCTTGTGGAAGTTACCCCCATCACATCACAACAAGCAGAAAAAGGATTGGCCAAAGTGTGAGTATTGCCATAAACTTGACCACACCCATGACAAATGTTGGGATTTACATGACAAACTAGTAGACCTGAAGCCATTGAACTGACGAGAAAGTAGGGGGGCTGTTGTGAATTCGGAAGAAAAATCCAATTTCCCCAAAGTTGCTCCTTTAAGCAAAAAGCAAATGGAGTTTTTGCAGAAAATCTTTGGCTAGCCACCAAGCAGTCCATCTTCCTCAATAATTGCAACTGAAACCGTGGCTCATAAAGGTAATTCTATACATGCCCTTACTGATAGCAACAATGAGTCCACTTTGTGGATTATCGATTCTGGGGCTTCAAACCATATGATAGGAGATTCCAGGTTGTTCACTTTAATCGACCCTTGTAAAGAGAAGTGGACAATATGAATCGCTGATGGAACATAGTCCCAGGTGGCTGGAGTCCATGGTGGGAACAGTGCAGTTAACCGAGGGTTTTCTCCTTTACTCAGTTTTGTTTGTCCCAAAATTAGATTGCAATTTGTTATCCATTAGCAAATTTACTCAGGATTATAACTGTCTCTAAATTTTTCAAACATTTGTGTGAATTTCAAGATTTCAATTCGGGGAGGATGATTAACAATGCTAGGTTGTGTTCGAGGTTATACCTATTCACAAGCACTCCTTCTCCAAGTAGACCAAATCTGCAAGTTGGTAATCTGCATTCTCAGAGTTCTTTCACTATGTCTATTCCCAAGTTTAATAATCCGGCCACGCTTTGGCATTTTAGGTTAGGGCATCCAAATTTGGCATATCTTGAAAAATTGTTCTCTTTACTATTCAAGAATAAATGTTCCAATTTGTTGCAATGTGAAGTGTGTCAATTGTCCTAGCATACTTGCCATTCTTTTCCATCTCATCCCTATAAACCTTCTCGTCCATTTGCCCTGTTTCATAGTGATGTATGGGGACCCTCTCGTACTAAACATGTTCTAGGATATCATTGGTTTGTATCTTTTATTGATGACCACACTAAATTAATGTGGGTCTTTCTTTTAAAAGAAAAATTTGAGATTGCTTAAGTCTTTAGAAATTTTAATACCATGATTCAAAATCAGTTTAATACTAAAATTCAAATTTTGAGGACAAACAATGCCAAAGAATATTCAGTTCTATACTGGGTAATTATCTTTTGAGCCAAGGCATTATCCATCAAAGTTCTTGTGTCGATTACCGAACGAAAAAATCGACATATCCTTAAAGTTGCTCGGTCTCTCATATTTTCCACTCACATTCCAACACATTTTTAGGGGGATGCTATTCTCATTGCCATCTACTTAATCAATTCGATGCCTTCTCAAGTCCTTAAGTTCCAAACTCCTATCTAGTCTCTTCTCACTATCTACCCGAATTCTTGGTTTTTGTCCACTATTCCTCTTAAAGTATTTGATTCTTCAACCTTTGTTTATATTCATTCCTCTACTCGTGGAAAATTCGATCCTCGAGCCCTCAAATGTATTTTTCTGGGATACTCTCCTCATCAAAAAGGGTATTAGTGTTTTTCTCCTTTCACAAGAAAATGCTATCATTCTATAGATGTTATTTTCTTTGAATCTTAGCTCTTTTATCCCAATCCAACCACTCAAGGGTAGACTGAATTCGCGACGAGGGAATGTCAGTCTTGGGATGTTGAGGATTGTCCATCATCATTGTTGTCTCCTAATTCCACAGTCTCCATTATCCCATCTCCAGTCCAACTAATTGACACCCAATCGGAGTCTCATTTTTCTCCTAATCCCATTGATTCACCTAATCCCACCGATATTGGCTTACCAACAACTACAAAGCTTCATGTCTACTCCAGGAGAGGAACTGTTCAAGATTAAGGAGAACATTGACCACAGACCGAATCTAACTACCAATCCAATCTGGATTCAATGAATGAAGGTAACACTAATTCTAAAAATATTGCTAGTGAGACACTTGAGAATTATTTGGATTGGCCAATTGCACTAAGGAAAGGGGTAAGATCATGCACAAAACATCTTCTTTACAATTACATGTCTTACAAAATTCTCTTACCAAAGTTCCGAGCATTTGTTACTAGTTTGGATACACTTCAGATTCCTACTATTATTCAAGAGGCTCTCGTTGATCCATTATGGAAAGTTGCGATGTTGGATGAAATATGGGCAATAGAAAAGAATCAAACTTCGGAAGTCACCACCTTGCCTTCAGGTAAAAACCTAGTTGGATGCAAATAGATTTTTACTATAAAGCATAAAAAAGATGGAAGTATTGACAGGTATAAAGCTTGCCTTATTGCAAAGGGATTCACCCAGTCTTATGGAGTTGATTACCAAGAAATATTTGCACCAATGGCCAAACTCAATACCATATGAGTTCTCCTATCCCTAGTAGCAAGTTTAGACTAGCAACTGTTTCAACTTGATGTGAAGAATGCATTTTTGAATGGGGACTTAGAAGAAGAAGTGCATATGAAGATTCCCCTAAGGTTTGGGACACGGGCTACAAAGAATCAAGTGTGCAAGTTAAAAAGGTCACTATATGGCCTTAAGCAGTCACCAAGAGCGTGGTTTGAAAAATTCACAAGAGTTGTAAAACTTCATGGATACTCCTAAACTTCATGGATACTCCCAATGCCAAGCCGTTCATACTCTATTAGTGAAAAAGTCATCCGAAGGTAAAATGTCAACTCTGATTGTATATGTTGATGATATTATTGTCACTGGGGCTTTCATAGAAGAAATGAGTGGTCTAAAGAAAATTCTTGCCAAAGAATTTGAGATCAAAAACTTAGGAAATCTCCAATATTTCCTAGGAATGGAAGTGGTTAGATCTAGCTATGGAATCATTGTGTCTCAGAGAAAGTATGTTTTGGATCTACTAAAGGAATGCAGGATGCTAGGGTGTAAACCTGCTAACACTCCAATGGAAGCCAACATCAAATTTGGAAGGGGAGAGAAGAGTGCTCCAGTTGATAAGGGTCGATACCAAAGGCTAGTAGGTAAACTTATATACCTTTCTCATACTAGACTTGATATTAGTATCTCAATCAGTGTTAGTCAATTCATGAGTGATCCAAGGGAAACTCACATGGAGGCTGTTTTCTTAAGATACTTGAAGCTAACCCCCGAGAAATGTCTCTTCTTCAGGAAAGGTTCCAATCGATAGGTGGAAATCTATAGTGACGCAAACTAGGCCAATTCAGTCATAGATCGAAGGTCTACATTCGGATATTGTACCTATGTGTGGGGAAACCTTGTTACCTAAAGAAGCAAGAAACAATCAATAGTCTCCAAAAGTAGTGCCGAAGCAGAATTCCGTGCCATGGCTCATGGGATTTGTGAAGACTTGTGGATAAAAAGGTTACTTGAAGAACTTGGCGTGAGAATCGAAGGACCTATGAAAATCTTATGCGACAATCAATCTACCATTAGTATTGCCTAGAACCTGGTTCATCATGACAGGATTAAGCATGTGGAAATCGATCGTCACTTCATTAAGGAGAAAATCAAAGGAAATGTTATCAAGCTAGTCTACATGCCAATGAGTTCTCAAGTTGCAGATATCCTAACAAAAGCCCCGCCACGAAAATGCTTTGAAGATCTAAGTTCCAAACTTGGGATGAATAATATCTTCACCCTAGCTTCAGGGGGAGTGCGGACGTATCTTATTTCTTAGTATTTAATTCCTCATAATATGTATAGCTAGGAAGAATTTTTAGTTATTTGATTTTGTTAATTTCCCTATTTGCTGATTGATTAATCTTAGGAGATTGATTGATGATTCTTAGGAGCCCAATTTGGTAGGGATTTGATTGGATTCTTCCTGTATATATATACCCCATTTGTATAGAGAATAGATACAAGAAATTCTTCTAGTTTTATAGGTATTATTGGTGGGACTTCAGTATTCAACTTTTTGTTTTTGTTTTCATTTTTTTGCAAAGCAACATAGAAAATGGTGTTTGATTGCTTGTTTTCACTTTAAAAATCTGGAAAATTTGGAAGGCTTTTAAAAATGGAAATATTAAAATGGTGTTTTCACAATTTTTATTTTGTTTTAATTTCCTTTTCCAACCTACCAACTTGAAACCTTCAATGTCGGAGGGAGACATTGAAATTTCACAAATTTTTCCAACCACATATGGGAGACATCAGACATCAAAGACTCTTATAATTATAGTTGTCAAAGGGTTAAGGCACAAAGGTTCAAAAGCTTGGAGCCTAGGTGTGAGGCGTAGGGAGATTCCCAGAGCTATTATGAGCGTAGTTGTCACAAGTGTGTCTACTGAGAGCCCCTCACTCTATGGGACATGCGTCTATGTTCTAAGGTGTGTGCCTCACCCTAAGGAGTAAGGCACATGCCTTTTGTGCCTATATCACAATTTTTTTGTTTTTATCTTTTGATGAACTTTGTAAAAATCTAACAAGTACTAATGAGAAAAAAGATTAAAAGAAAAACCACATATGGGAGCCATTGGACATCAAGGACTATTATAATCATAGCTGTCAAAGGCTTAAGGTGCATTGATGTGCAAGAGTGCTTGAAACCTAGGCAAATGGTGCGAGGCGTAGGGTGATTTCCAAAGCTATTATAAGCATAATTGTCATAAGCATGCCAGCTGAGGGCACCTCACTTCATGAGGCACGCGCTTAGGTTCTAATGTGTGTGCCTCACTCTAAGGAGCAAGGCACATGCCTTTTTGTGCTTGTCATATTTTTTTTTGTTTCTATTTTTTGATGGACTTGTTAAAATATAACCAGCAATAATGAGGCAAAAAATTAAAAGAAATGTGAGAAAACAATAAAAGCACCCTATTAACTATCTAATAAATGTGTGCCTCGCATCCAAATGGCTCACGCTTGCATCTTGTGCCTAGGCACCAAGCATTGTTGCATACTAGATTCAAATTTAGTTTTTTAAGTTTTTATTGGTTTCTAAATGCTAAGGATGTATTAATTTGAAGATTTAGATGTGTGATTGCATCACTGGAGACAATTTTGTTGTTTCTTTAATTTTTATCCTACTTTTTTTTCTCTTCAATCATAACTCCACCTAGGAAGAAAAGTGGAAAGATCTTGATTCTATTTTGATTATTACTTGTCATCAAGCTTGTAGATTGTACTTAGTGGATTAATCCTTTGAAATACAATGCATTTTTGTCATTTTATTTTTATCCTGCATTGTTATTTATTTTTGCTTCTAGTTGCCAGATACCATGTTTTATATTGATAGTCATTTCATGTTTTAACTTATATTATTAATTATTTAGAATTCTGCAATAACGAACTCCTGAAATTTCTCCATGTGAAGATGGTGTTCAAACTCCATTTCATCATTACTCCGCCAGGGGATATTATCCACTGCCGGTCTCAAGCCCGGATAAAGGAGGAGGGTTGCGTTAGGTAGCCGACAGCCAGCGTAAAACTTAGTCGGATCCAAATATGAATTCTAGACAAACTATCTGTTGGGATATAACCCACATAGAAGTCTAGAATTCATGTAGCCAACCCCACATAGTGGGATAACGGCTGGATATGTTGTTGTTGTCTGCAATAACAAATGCTACTTAACCAACACTTTTATTTAGTACTGGGTAACCAAGTTAAGCGATTTGAAAATTAAACTTTTGAAAGAGAACCTGAGGATACAAGAAGGAAGCCTTAGGCAAGGTTGAATGGCTTAGAGCTACAATGTTTGGGAGAGTGGGAAAGGAGAAGGGGGCTGCATTGAAGTTGTAAGAGAGAGATTTGGAAGCCAGGATGAATAGCATAAATGGAGTAGATTCATCGTAGAGAGAAATGAGGTACTTTGGCTGAAAGAGGGGGACAAGTTGCAAAGTTCTTCCCTAACTATATCATCTGGATTTAGGTTTTCCTTTCAATTTTGCAATTGCACTTTACTTAGATACCTTTGTCTAAGTCTTTATTTTTCACTACTACAATCCTACTTTTAGTAGAACTTTACATCAAATATCAGCTAGTTTGGTATCAATTTTTGATCAAGTGATTATTCTTAACTTGCTGTCTTTTGACTTTTAACTGGTTTGTGTATGTGTTAAGATTTCTATTTACCACTGTTGAATTGTTAACCACCATATGATCTAAAATCTTAAACTGTTAGATAAAGGGTATCTTTTATGCTATTTTTTTCCCTCTCAGCACACCCCACACGCGTTCAAGCTTCATTGATAACTGGTCCAATCACGTACGACAATTTAAATATTGGGTTGGCAGTGAGATTTGAACGAAAGATCTTTGTCTGCTTTGATATCATGTTGAATTATTAACCACTATCTGATCTATAAGCTTAAGCTGTTAGAGGGTTATCTTTATCTTTTATGCTATTATTTTCCTCTTAACAACCACCTTGAATGAATACCAGAAAGTGATATGCTAACAGCTTCTTTAACTTCACCTAGTCACAATATTGTATAAAGAGAGTATCATTACTAGAATTAATTTCTTATGTTTCTGACTATGCAGGGTAAACTTTGTGAAATGTGTGGAGATCCTGGTGTTCCCTCTTTGCTCCTAACTTGCCCTCAGTGCAAATTATCTCGTCAACATTTGTAAGATCTTGGGATTGTGGTGCATACAGTTTTATGCTTGCTTGCATATTATTTTCTTTGTTATCCTGGGTTCTAAAACTGTTTTGCAACTTCCCGTATGTCTGCAGTTGGTTTCAAATTTTATATTGCTTCCACTGTTCCACATAGTTCTTATGGTTATTAGTGTCTAAATCCAATTGGACCCGCTGTGTATTGTAACAATGTAATATGTGCCTTTCAATACATGTTCTTTTCCATTTTCAGTTACTGCTTGAAAACTTATGGCAAGGGTGCCCCGAATGTTTGGATTTGTGATGAATGTGAAGCTGCAAGTATAATGCCACCAACGTCTGTAAAGGGAAACTTGCCTGAGGCATTTATGCCAAACTCTGATATGGTGGAGCAGGACAATACATGTTCAAAAGGTGGTAACAAAGTTCTGAAACGGGACAAGATTGTTAAAACTGGGAAGGTTATATATCTTCCTGCTCAAGAAGTGATCATGCTTTCTTCAAGAGCCAGCAAAATTGAAACCCCTCCAAGAAGTAAAACATACTCAAGTGCAAGGCCATCAAATATTGTGGGATCTACATCTGCAAGGGTTCCTGTCAAGCCCATGGCAGCACCTCCTAAATCCTTGCTACAGAAGGTCAAAGCAAATCCTACTTCTCCACCTTCAATACGTTTGCCTTCCTCACATATCCCATTTCGGATCAATTCAGCAGATCGGCAACAAATAATTCAAAGACAAAAAGATCCCACAGGTGATAAATTTCTACAAATTTTCAGTACTTATTTCCATTATGAGTAGTTTTTTCTCTTTGACAAGTTTCAAAATAATAAATAAATTCATTCTTGCCGACAATTATTTTTGAGTTTCATTAGAGATTTCAAAAATATGTCCAAACCATAGAGTCAAATGTGATTTATGTATCATCAGTTGAGCACCCATCAAATGCTTTGCTCCTTCTCTGCCATTTATGTTCTATGTGGATTTATATCTCTTTCAGAAAAGAATGCCTCTCAAACTCCAAGGAAGAAACATATTCATGTGGGACGGACTCAAGATGCACCTGTGCCTTGTGGACGTGAAGAAAATTTGGCTTCTAAACCATCATTTGCATCCTCCTCTACTGTGACTCCATATCCACTCATAACAAATTCAGGCAAGATCATGTCCTGTAACATTAATTTCATCTATTGTTGTCCTATTTCAAATAAAAGAAAAAGAATTTCTCAACACAGTAAAAATATATTGTTGAATATATTTCAAATAAGGGTTTAAAGGAAAATAATTTCTCAACACAGTAAAAATATATTGTTGTACGGTGTTTTAAAAGGAAAAAACATGATACAAATTGTTTTACCCTTGACGTGTGGAGCATAAGCCCCCCATGAATTTTGAATTTTTAACAATTAAAAGATAAAAAATATAGTATAAAAATGTAGATTTGGACAGAAAACATGATCATATCTTATTTGAATCTGTCAAAAAAATATATATGATACAATAGAGAAATTGCTCCATAGGAGTCAGTTAAGACATGGAAACTGCCAGATAAGGCAAGGGAAAAACTATCTCCTAGGGACAAAAATGTAATAAAACTGCACACTTAAACGAAAAATACAAGACTGCATAATTACATATTTTTCTACACTCCCTCAAGTTGGATTGTAGATGTTAAGTAAACCCAGTTTGGATCTCATTTGCTCAAACTTGGTCTTTGGTGGAGCCTTGTTTAGAATGTCTGCAATCTGTAAAGTAGTAGGTACGTAGGAAATATTGACAATCCCACTTTCAACTTTTTTCTTTTATGAAGTGCCTATCTATCTTCACACGTTTAATTCGATCATGATGAACTGAGTTCTTACTTATGCTTATAGCAACTTGATTGTCACAACATGTTAATTGGATTACCGACTGCTATTTTGAGTTCAAGAAGTAATTGCTTTAACCACATTCCATTGCATATTCCATGAGCCATTGCTTGGAATTTAGCTTCAACGCTACTCCGGGCCCCAACTATTTGCTTCTTGCTGCACCAAGTAACCAAGTTCCCCCATACATAAGTATAATATCTAGAAGTTGTTCTGCGGTCAATAATAAAACCCACCTAGTTTGCATCAATGAATACCACAATATTCCTCTTCTTAGTCTTCTTAAAGTATAAACCTTCATTGGGAGTTTTCTTGAGGTATCTTAAAATGTGATACAATCGATTCATGTGCTCTTCAGTGGGATTGTTCATAAATTGATTGGCTACACTTACTGCAAAGCCAATATCAAATCTTTTGTCTGATAGATAAGTCTTCTAACTAGTCTCTGATATCTTCCTTTATCAACAGGAGCACTTTTCCCTTTTCCTCCATCTTTAGAGGCAATCTCCTTTGGAGTTTCTACTTGCATCCAAGCATTCTGGTTTCTTTAAGTAGTTCAAGAACGTACTTGCGTTGAGAAACCACAATACCTATCTTGGATCTTGCAATTTCCATTCCAAGAAATCATTTCAGATTCCCCATGTCTTTGACTTCAAATTCATGTGCAAGAAATCTATTGAGTTTTCCAATCTCTTCTTCATGATCTCCTGTTAGGATTATATCATCCACTAACCAAGCCTTAAACCTTTTGACACTTCCATTTGCTTTGTGCTTAATGGTGAAAATCCATTTACATCCAATTGGATCCTTTCCAAGAGGCAAATTGATCACGTCCCAAGTTCCATTCTTTTCTAGTGCTCTAATCTCATTATTTACAGCTTGCTTCCATCCAAGTATTTTAAGAGCTTCTTGTATATTATTGGGAACCTAAATATCTGTGAGATTAGTAGTAAAAACATGGTATTCTGGGACAACCTCTTGTAAGATGGAAAGTTATAGATGGGATACTTTGTGCAGGACCTTACACCTTTTCTTTGGGCAATTGGCAGATCAAGATAGTTGTGTTTCCATATTGTACTTGTTGGTTTCACCATGTCAACTAAGTTATGGAACACAACTATATCAATTATCCGCATTCACCACCATCTCATGAAATTTCTCCATGTGAAGATGGTGTTCAAACTTCATTTCATCATTACTCCGCCAGGGGATATTATCCACTGCCGGTCCCAAGCCCGGATAAAGGAGGAGGGTTGCGTTAGGTTGCCGACAGCCAGCGTAAAACTTAGTCGGATCCAAATATGAATTCTAGACAAACTATCTGTTGGGATGTAACCCACACAGAAGTCTAGAATTCATGTAGCCAACCCCACATAGTGGGATAACGGCTGGATATGTTGTTGTTGTTGTTGTTGTAATTGGCAGATCAAGATCATCTAAAATTACCTCTTCAGAATTAGAATCAGTGTTACCTTATTGTGTCTCTTTTGGAGTTGAATTTGGTTCAGCTTCATGGTTAGTAGTGAGTTGCACTTGTTCTTGTGCATGTCATTGATCTTTCTTCCTTTTAGAGTAGATAATTAACTCTTTGTTGTTGACAGTTGAAGGACCGATTAAAAGTTGTAACTTCAGTTGATCAAAAGGGGTGACAGTCGAAGGAAGGACAATAGGAGGTGCGGGTTCAAAATCCCAAAAACAAAATTCTGAATTCTCACTCTCCCCCTAAGTGTCGGTTTTGGAATAATATGGTTGTTTTTCTAAGAAAGTAACATCCATTGAATGATAGAATTTCTTTGTGAGGGAAGAATAGCACTTATATCCTTTTTGATTTGGTGTATAATCGAGGAAGATACATTTGATGGCTTTAGGATCAAATTTATCTTGGTATTGATGAGGAATATGGACAAAGGAAGTTCAACCAAACACTTTAAGAGGTATAGATAAGATGAGACGATTGGAAGGATATGACTTGAGAAAAACTTGACATGGAGTTTGAAATTTGAGAACTCAAGAAGGCATTCGATAAATGAGATATGTGGCAGTAAGAACAACATCCCTCCAAAAAATTAGAACATGAGAGGATATTATAAGAGCTCAAGTAACATCTAACAAATGTTGGTTTTTTCTTTCAACAATTCCATTTTGTTGAGGGTTCTTAGGACAAGGACTTTGGTGGACTATACCTTCTTGAATTAGGTATGTCCCAAGAATAGAATTAAAATAATCTTTGGCATTATCAGTATTAGGATTTGAATTTTGGCATTAAATTGAGTTTGAACCATTTTGTGGAAGTTTTTGAATAATTGACCTACCTCAGATGATGCGGTCACTGTTTTCGACCGGTCCTAAAATTGGGTTAGAGACAAGATGGAGGGCATCGGTTCAAGAACCGATCCAAACCGGTCTGGATGACTTCATAATTTTTAGGGCTTCTATTATACTTCATATGTTTTAGCGTTTTATTTTATCGAGATTTTAATTAACTTTTATTTACAATAATGCCATGGGGTGGCTGAACACTAAATATTCATTAGTTAGGGTTTGTAAACAATTTTTTTCGATTCAATTCTTCAACAAGACCTACTTGGTTTTCTTTTCTTACTCGAGATTAAGTTTCGGTGATTGAAACTTGTTGCTTTGAGAGTATCATTCGTGTGTTAGTTTTCTACACACGCGTTACACGCTACGTCAGGTGGTATCAGAGCCATTAATCAACCAATCAGATGGCCGATCTTGACGGTAATGGTAGCAACTAGCCTCGCAACGATGATCAGGGGTTGCTGGCAATTTGGAGACCAATCGAAGAACAACGGGAAATAACTTGTAATATGCAACAACAATTGGAGCAGATCAACAACCAATTGGGTATTTTATTACGAGTTGATGATAATCGGAACCGGAATAATGGTGTCAATCAAGCCGACGACATTAATCCGGAAAGACTAGCCATTAATCCCGTCCCCATTAATCCTAGAAGACTAATGATGGATGATAGCGACGATGAAGATGATCTTGGTCGTGTAATAGATAATCTTGGTGGTAGAGGGGGGGCTAGGAGGAATGCGCAGCAGCACAACCATTAGGGAAACGATGAGTATAAACTAAAGGTTGATGTTCCTACATTTAGTGGAGATCTTGGTATTGAGGGGTTCTTGGATTGGATCACTGAGGTTGACCAATTTTTCGAATACATGGAGATCCAAGATGAAAGACAAGTCAAATTAGTGGCTTATAAATTGAAGGGAGTTGCATCTGTTTGGTGGGAGCGATTGAAAGAGATGAGATTGAGGGAAGGTTGACATCCAGTTCAAGCATGGAGTCGAATGAAATAGCTATTAAGAGGTAGATTTTTGTCTCCTGACTATAAACAATACATGTTTGAAGCCTATTAGAGATGTGCACAGGGCATGAGTAGTGTGAATGAGTATATCTCTGAGTTTCTGAGATTAAGGGAGAGAAACCATTGTCAGAAAGTGACAAATCAATAAGCAACTCGTTATTTGAATGGGTTGAAGCTTGCTATTCGTGATAAAATTGGGGTTTAGATGGTTATGAGTGTACCAGAAGCAAGGAACTTGGCTTTAAATGCTGAGTTAATGTTGAGTGAGAGGACCCGCAATGACAACTATTATCGGTATAGTGGGAATGACAATAAACAAGCAGCTTTTGATAGAGGCAAGTCGGTTCAAGGAGTGCAACATTCCAATCCATCTAATGTAGTTGACACCAATAAGGCTACAATGGGAGGAAACACTCGAGGTACTACTTCTAACCTTCCAAAACCCACCAATCCTTATACGAAGCCTGTTCTCTTAAAGTGTTTCAAGTGTAATGAGGTTGGGCATAGGTCTAGTGATTATCCAAGGAGATAAATGATTAATATTGTAGAAAGGGAGGAGGAAGATGTTGTTGAGGATGAGGTATACTGTGGGCCTGATAGGGAGGATGATGAAGGAGAGTATGGGCATGAAGAGTTTACATGTGTAGTGAGATAGTTAATGCTGTCCTAAAAGAATGAAGATAATACTCAGCAACATAAGCTTTTTCGCACGAGATGTACGGTGAGAGGGAAGATATTTGAGCTGATTATTGATAATGTAAGTTAGGAGAACATAATAGGAAGAGATGTGGTAGAGAAGTTACAGCTAACTCCTGAGAAACATCCAAACCTGTATATGATTGGATGGGTTAAAGAAGTTGGTGGTATACGTGTAGATGAACGTTGCAGGGTGCCTTTCT
The DNA here is from genome assembly GCA_036245055.1 of Diospyros kaki. NCBI lineage: Eukaryota > Viridiplantae > Streptophyta > Magnoliopsida > Ericales > Ebenaceae > Diospyros > Diospyros kaki. The sequence goes on along the minus strand of BSEG01000006.1, from coordinate 24,293,463 downwards.
TTATTGGTAAGTACTTTGATGAAGTTTATTGCGTTATTGTTGATATGGATGCTTGTCATATTTTATTTGAGAGGCCTTGGCAATTTGATGTGGATGCTAAGCGCTCGAGTAAGAAGAACACATATCAGCTTGAGAAAGAGGGTGTGCGTTATACTTTGTTACCTATTGTTAAATAAGAAGTACTGGGTGTTAGTTTAAATAACTTAAAATTCTTGTATATATATTCCTTGTATTACACACTTAATGTATGAATGCATAGTTTTCTTCTCACATGGTGTTATCCCTCCAGCGGTGCCTTTCTTCTCAATACCCGTTGCTCTGGTGTCAGCAACGCACGTGAAGACGTCGGCTAACTCACTGATAGTTCTGACGATTGTGAGCTCCTCGCCTTCGTCGCTGCTTGCTTAGTCGCGCGGATCGCCACTGCCTCTTGCAGAGCAACTGTTTGTCGTTGCCGCCTGCAGCTCGCAACCTCCAGATTTGCCTTCATCTGCCACAACGATCAAGTTGTGGCCTTCAGATCTGTCGCCTGCAGCCGTCTGTTACCCCTTTAGCCATCTGCATCGTCGCTGCTGTCATCGTTGCTTGCTTTGCCTCTGCCATCATGGCCATTGTCTATGGCCTCTACTGCAACCATTGCCCGCGAACTCCGTCGTTGCCGCCGTCACCTACGATCTCCTCTACCATCGTCCACTGCTTCTGATCTGCTGCCATCCGCTGCAACTACAGTTGTTGTCGCCGTCAGTCGTGGCCAGATCTACCTATATCTAACCGTTGCCCATATCTACAACCTTGTGCGTTGCCGACCACCGTTCAAGCTTGAAGAACCTTCAAGTGTCTCACCTAGATTTTGCTGCCCAAATCTTCAAGTTTCTCATCGAGCCTAGATCTGGACTAGATCTGTTAGTTCTGCAATAGATCGGCCTTCTTCTTCGTGACCCTGATCTGGACTAGATTCGCCAGATCTACAACAGATCGACCTTCCTCTTCATGACCCATACCTCATCATCCAGATTTGCTCCTCATCGTTTCTATCCAGATGTGTCCCTCATTGTCCAAATCTGCCCCTCACTGTTTCAGTTTAGATCTGCACCTCATTGTCCAGATCTGCTCCTCATCGTTTTAGTTTAGATCTGTCCCTCATTATCCAAATCTATCCCCCACCATTTTAGTCCAGATCTGCCCCTCATTGTCTAGATCTGTCCCTCATCGTTTTCATCTAGATCTGGTCCAGATCCGCTTGCTCCGGATCCGGTCAGCCAGAACAACGAGCTATACTTTCCATATCATGTCTTTCATATATTGTCGTCGTCGTGGTAGGTGTCTCCGGCCTTAGTGCTCCTATTGTAATCGTCTTGGTCACACTCGGGAGACTTGCTATCGCTTACATGGTCACTCACCTCAAGCAACTAGTACTGCTAACATTGTTGTTGGCACTTCCAAGGGTCAAACGTCTATCACACCCAATGATTCCTCACCAGTGATTATCTCCAAGGAGTATGCTCAATTCCTTTGGTTTAGAGCTACATAACAAGCCAATTCACCTGTCACCCCCTTTGCTCACACAAGTAACCCTATTGCTTGCTTTACTAAGTCCTCATCTTCTCTTGGACTATGAATCTTCGACTCTGGTGCCACCAATCACATGTCTGGTAATCGGTCTCTTCTATCTCATATTCAAACTTCAAAGTCTCAACCTCCTATTACATTAGCTGATGGTTCTCACGCCTTACTTGCGGGTATTGGTACAACGTCACCTCTTCCTACTTTACCATTGTTATCTGTTTTACATTTACCATAATATCCCTTTAATTTACTTTCTGTTAGCCAACTCACCTATAGTCTTAATTGCTTAATAACCTTTTTATCTAATTCTGTTCTTGTTCAAGATCGGAGGACTAGACAGACAATTGCCATAGGGCTTGAGTCTCACAGACTATACTATTTGTCTCACCCTACTTCATCAGTAGCGTGCACGACGACTACTTCCCCACTATAGGTCCATTGCCAATTAGGGCACCCGTCTCTACCCAATCTCAAAAAAAATGGTTCCTAGTCTCTTTAATATTTCTTCCTCAGAGTGTGAGTTTTGTCAACTTAGGAAACATAGTCGTAGTTTTTTCTCAAGTAGAGTCAATAAAAGTGCTAGTTCTCCTTTTTCAATGCTTCATTCTGATGTATGGGGTCCCACTCGTGTCAATTCAAAAGATGGTTTTCGTTATTTTGTAACATTTATTGATGACTTTTCTCAAACTACATGGCTATATTTAATCAAAACACATTTAGAATTATTTTCTATCTTCATTAGATTTTATGCTGAAATTAGAACTCAATTTAATGTGCCTATCCGTGTGCTCCGTAGTGATAATGCTTTTGAATATTTGTCCTCACCATTTAAATCCTATATGACATCCAATGGGATTTTTCACCAAACTTTGTGTCCTGGAACCCCACAACAAAATGGTGTAGCGAAACGAAAGAATCATCATTTAATTGAGATTGCTTGCACGCTTTTTCTTTATATGCATGTTTTGCTTCAATATTGGGATGATGCTGTCTTAACTGCATGTTACTTCATTAACCAAATACCGTCCTCCATCCTTAATGACCAGATTCCTTATTCTGTTCTTTTTCCTTGGGGTGACTTATATTCTCTTCCTCTTCATATTTTTGGGAGTACTTGCTTTGTTCATCATCTTGCCCCAGGTTGTGATAAGTTATTCGCTCATTATGTCAAATGTATTTTTCTGGGTTATTTACGCCTTCAAAAGGGGTATTGTTGCTACTCTCCTCAACTACCTCGCTATTTTATTTCAACGGATGTTACCTTCTTTGAGTCATCTCCTTATTTTTCCTCTTCGTCTTAGGTCTCTGAGCCCATGTCTACTGGCTTACCTTTGCCTGTTCCTTTTCTTGATATTTCATCTTCTTCTTCACTGCCATCCACCTCTCACCTTGATCGCCCCGATCTTCAGGTCTATTAGCGGGGTTCTCTACCTGTGGCCCAACCAGCAACACTTGTCGTCACTAGTCCGAGGGAGCCATCCCTTGACTCATCCTCTGTGCTTGTTAGTTCTTCCTCCTCTGGTCCGTCACCCTTTGATCCTGACTTACTCATCACTCTTCTTAAAGGTACTCATCGTTACACTATTCTCCATCCCATTTCACATTTTATTAGTTATAATTCTTTGTCCCCTGGATATTTTGCTTTTACTTCTTTATCTTCTATTTCTCTTCCTAAATCTGTCTTCGAAGCTCTTTCCCATCTTGGGTGGTGAGCTACTATAGCGCTGGCAAAATGTTTGTCTTACATTCCACTAGGACTTGGTACCTCTTCCCAAAGGTAAGTCTAGTATTTGTTGTCGTTGGGTTTACATGGTTAAAGTTGGTCTTGACGGCCAGATTGATCACCTTAAGGCTCGCCTTGTTGCCAAATGATACTGTAACACCCCACTTCTCCGGGGCATTAGGTAACGTAAGATTCCGGGGATATTTTTTTTTCAAACAACGGAACTCAACATAAAATCGTTTCCCGAGGATCCCGTTATATCTTCTCAGTATATCAACTATGAACCGTCAATAAACTAAGACAGGTACATCATCTCAAATGCGGAACCTAGATCGAAACCTCAATATAACAAAATTGAAACCACTTTATTCATATCATAAAGCCAAACCAGTGTTTACATGACGTCATCAAAATAACCAACATAATTGAAACGACATAATATAAAACTATCCACTGATCACGGTCACTCCTTGGCGATCCCTTTCCCTTTCGCACCGCTTCCTTCACCTGGAACGTTTGAATATTCCAGAGACATAGTCCATATTAGATGATGAATCATCTAAGTGAGAGTTCAAAAATACTTTTTTCATGAATGAATATAAGACATAAAATAAATCAATACACCCGGTAAGCCCTAGCCCAAGAGAATCCCAAGCGCTTAACCCTACCATGAGAAAAGAGAAATCTCTCTAAAAGCTATGCCACCATACCGACACATCGACACGACGCGATTCTAGCTTAAGAGGGATAAGTTAACACATCTCTCCAATATCTCGTGAACAATCGTTACCAACTCCCGACCCAGGAAGGTCACATCAACGCAGAAACCCGGTTCACCACATTTACGTCAGAGATTACATTCCCACTCTAAGCATCCGGGAACCACCACACAATTCTAACTCTAAAATTTCACGTGGACCACCTAGTCATCCTAGTACAACTTCCCTGACCAAACGGCCTGGCACGGAGACCAAGGCGGCTATCTTGGCATACTCATCAGCACAAAATACCTCTCTATTATTTCGTCACACCTTTAGAGAATTATTGCTACACTATCCAGACAACATCCTAGGCTGACATTTCACATGAACAACACAATATGGACCACCTAGTCATCCTAGTGCAACTTCCCTAACCAAACAGCCCAGCACGGAAACCAAGGCGACTATCCCGACATACACATCAGCACAAGATACCTCTATTATTTCGTCACGCCCTTGGAGAATTATGGCTACACTATCCAGCCAACATCCTAGGCTGACATTCCATATGAACAACAAAACACAAGACAATGCCACATTTCATAATTCAAAGCATCATATAAACAACAATTTTATAAAATACAATGCACAAGTTCGAAACATTTAGGGATGAACCTCCCTCATAAAACCAACCGTCACGGGTTATCGTTTGCATGCAAGAAAACCATTTTGCATGAACAAGTCACAACACTTTTAGATAGGACAAACACCAAGTTTTTAGGGTAAAACACCTGCAGTAAACAAGTTTTGGTAGTGAACAACTCACCTCAAATGTATTCGGAATACCTCGATCCACGTGCAAAACCTCAATTTGCGTGTTAAATCAAAAACACTTGTACTTATACTCAACCTCGAGCCACGACACTCCTTAAATACCATATTTAATTAAGGAAACATTAAAATCCATTTTTCTCGATTTTTTCATAATTTCTACTATTTTTCTCCCAATTTTCACCTCGATAATTCCAAAATAATTATCTCTTCAAATATTTTTCCAAATATTTCAACATGATAAATTCTAAAATAAATCAATAAAAATTTTGGAAGAAAAATACCAAAAAAGCCCCTGCTCATGCGCCTAGCGCGTGGCTACGCGTGGAGTGCGGCGCATGTGGCTCACGCGCCACTTTCTTCTCCAACTTCCAGCCGCCGATGATGGCTTTGATGGCCAAAACGATGACACCCTCTTGAAGCCCTTGATGTGTCTATCATAATGGCACCAATTTTAGGCTCAAACACCACCGGAAAACACCCCAAATGGGCAGTTGCAGGCGGCGGAGGCGGACCGCCTCGAGCTTTCTGGCGACGCCTGTAACCACTTCAAATGTCGATGAAAATACTCTAAATGCTCCAGAAACCTTTCTTGATGCCTCTAGATCAAAAGCCTTTTATCGAATCCCTCAAAAACATCCAAAATCGCGGCCAATTTGTGTGCCAAAATTCGGAAACCCTCGGCCCCTATTTATACCCAAAAGCCAGCCACATCTCGGCCAATCAACGGCCACACCTTGATCCCCAAGCTTCCCACGGCCGTATACTACCTCCCCTAGGTCGCCCTTGGCCGTCCCATCGCCAGATTCGACCTCCACGTGCGGCGAATTTGCGGTGGCCAAATTCTACTTTGTGTTCACACTTGAAGTTTTGCTTTATTGCACTTTCACCCCCTAAATTCTTCCAATGTCATTTCTGCCCTTTGCATATCACCCCTGATCTTTCCAATACCACCATTAAGGCTCACAAGTCTTGTACTCTTCATTTCACCCTTGAAACTTTCAAAAATTTATCCTTTTGACCTCCCTCGGACAAATTTAGAAAATTATACTTAGGCCCAGCTGATTGTTTTGACCCTAAATCTTTGTTTCAACCCAAAATCGATCAAGGGCTGTTTCATATACAAAATCTAAGTCCTCAAGACACTCCGTTGACTTTTCGGATGTTCTCTATGTTGATTCGGTTTTCTCAGCCTGGTCGACAGATGTATTGAAAACTGTTCCCGATCCCACTTCTTTTATCACCTATAATCACAACTTGAACCACTCGTCAATATCATTACATTTTTCTTAATCATCTAGGGTCTGGGGTACTCCCTCCGATCGATTCAGTCACTTAAATTTGTGATAGTGTACCCTACAGCGTCATTCTTTTGATAATTCCATCTATACCCTTCACAATATACCATTTGTAACCTCAAGCATTTCTTAGGTATTACAGATACACTTAGATTTTTGGCCTTGACTGTGGCAATACATTTTCCCTTGTTGCTAAGATCTCATCTGTTCACCTTTTCTTGTCCCTTGTTGTTATGTTTCATTGGCCGCTTCATCAACTGGATATCAAAAATGCCTTTCTTCATGGCGATTTACGGGAAGACATGTATATGAAGCAACCTCCTAGCTTTGTTGCTAGGGGGAGTCTGGGCTGGTGTAGGCTTCGAAAATCCTTACAAAGTTTAAAATAGTCTCCTCGATCTTGGTTTGGTCAATTTAGTTCAGCTATTCTTGAGAATTGTGCTTCCTGGGTGTTCTTGAATCTGCAATCTTTCTTAATATGGCCAAAACTGCAATTATAACACTTTGGTTGGTCTTTGTACCAACAGTCCTTCTCAACATGGTTGCTTTTATCATAGATGTTGCAACGCTGGAAATTTTCAGCCATAGTGGCTCTTTGAGAATTGCTTCTTCTCTTCCTCTTGAGTTTCTGTCTCTTCCTCTTCCACGGCCATGCCTACCACCTCTTTGAGAGTCTTCTCTTTCATTAGATTTGGAGCTGAAATTAAGTTTGGACCAAAATGCACTTTCAACGGATTTTTCAGCATGCCTTGCCAACCTTTTCTCATGAGCCTTCTAAGATCCCATCAACTCTTGAACACTCAATGAGGAGATATCTTTTGTTTTCTCAATAATAGACACCATGCTATCAAATTTTGGAGGTATACTTAGATGTATTTTCTCAACAATTTTGCTATCACCTATTACTTCACCAACAGCTTTCATTTCATTTAAAATTTTTGTAACCTTGGTGTAATAGTCTTGCACAATTTCAGATTCATTCATCTTCAAATTCTCAAGTTCTCTTCTAAGAGTTTGAAGAGTAACATTTTTTACTTTGATATTCCCTTGGAACTCCTTTTGTAGAATTTCCCAAGCTTCCTTTGCATGAGTGGTTCCCATGATTCTTGAGAAAATGTTCGGATTCACTCCTTACTAAATATAGGAGAGTGCTTTAGCATCTTTTTTTCTATGCTCTTTGAGACTCTTTTGTTCTTGATTAGTGAGATTGGCTGTTGATTCAGGTACATAGCCATCTTCTACGTATTCCCACAAGTCTTGTGATTTGAAAATTGGTTTCATCTTGACACACCAATATTCATAATATTCTCTATTGAACAGAGGAATTGAAGGATTACCATTGCTTGAAGAGGCCATTTGTGTAAAATAACACTGTGAGGCTTCAATTTAACTTTACCATTTTAGCAACGCGTCCATGCTACTACACTGCTTCGCTGTTAATTTTCTTCCACAATCAGCACTAGTCAGGCCCGATCGGCGATGGTTCTTCTTCACCGTCAGCGTCGGTGACAGTTCAGCTTCCACAATCGGTGATGATGACAGTTCAGCTTCCAACACCTCACGCCTCAAGCCCAGTTTAGTCTCCTTGTCCATTCATCTTCCCCATCGGCTTGAGTTCTGATTCCAACAGCAACGGTTCTGTTTCACGATCGACTTGCAACCTGCTTCTTGTTCGATCTGTTTCAGGAACTGGAACCCTCGATGGGTCTTCTTCGTTTCAGCCTGACTCCATTCTTCTCCGACTTTGTTTCGTCACTTCTGTTCTTCAAATTGATAGACGGGGGCAGGTATCCACCCTTCCCTTCTTCACCTCTTCTCTGATGCCAATTTTGTTAGAGAATATTAGGAGGCAGAGGATTTCATGGAGCACATCAAATGCATTCTTCTCATATTGTTTATATATATTCTTTGAATACATAGGAGCTTAATTGGCTCTTGGTTTACTCAATCACGACTCTTGGACTACTAAGTAACTGCACATTACTTAACACACTCTCAAAAATGTCAGTTGGGTTTTCTTTTTTTTTTTTCAGACCGTAAGTTAGAAAAGACAAACAACTATAATATGGTAAAAATGCCAAAAAAAAAAAAAAAACCAATTAAATTTTGAATCTCTGATTGTGGACTGGAAATGTTTCATTTGAGTATCAATTGCTTTTGTTAAATGGGTAACATTATTCTCTTAGGTGTTGAGGATGGCATCGTAAAAACCAAGAATTCTCTTGCTGAGAATGATGACCAAACAAATATTCAGCCTAATGCTCAGAAATGCTTCCTGCCTGCACTAGATTCATCTTGGAAGTGAGTAACTGTTCTTTAACCATCATGTAGATCTGTCTGTTCAAAATATTTATTGAAAATTTGAAATTATCCGCCTAGAATAATACTTCACTGTTTCATATTCCACCTTGAGCATGCATACTATATAGAAGACCTCACAAGATACTTGTTCTTTATTTTTATCTGTCTTACTATGATTGCTTTTTGCAATTTCCCTTGCTTAAGAAGATGATACTTCATGATTTATGGCATGTGCCACCGATCTACTTCTTTTTATACAGGGCCAAAGTGGCAGAAACAACTTTCACCACTTATTGAAAAAATGTTCCCTTTTGTACCAAGAAAATCAATGTAATACATAGGAATTAGTATTTGTTTATTTTAGTCCTTTTGTTTATTTCCTATTTTTCTTTTCTTTTAGTTTGTTTCCCTTAGTTATTAGTTTCCTACATTATTATTGAATGTAGGTTAGTTGTAATTGAAGGTAGCTTTTGATTTTTGACATTTATTATTGAATTGATTTGAGTTTGTTCTTTTCTTCTTGCTTTTGGGTTCAAGAATCACAAGCTTTAATCCCTCTAGCTGGGGTCAGCTACATTAATTCTAGACATTTGACATTCGACTAAGTTATGGAACACAACTATATCAATTATCCTCATTCACCACCATCTCATGAAATTTTTCCATGTAAAGATGGTGTTCAAACTTCATTTCATCATTACTCCGCTAGGGGATATTATCCACTGCCGGTCCCAAGCCCGGATAAAGGAGGAGGGTTGCGTTAGGTAGCCGACAGCCAGCGTAAAACCTAGTCGGATCCAAATATGAATTCTAGACAAACTATCTGTTGGGATGTAACCCACATAGAAGTCTAGAATTCATGTAGCCAACTCCACATAGTGGGATAACGGCTGGATATGTTGTTGTTGTTGTTTATTTGACCTTCTCTATCCATGGCCATATCCTCTATAAAACCATTATATCCTATATCATGTGAGTGTACCAAGAAATATGGTTTGAGGAAATTTGTCTAAATAAATTTTTGTATGAAATACTTCATTATAATGACTGGCTAATGGTGCTATTTTTTTCACTGAATTATATTTTCTCCCATATTGATTATGATTTTGGTCTCCATTCTAGTTTTATGCTACAATGTTCATAACTGTGCACCAACTGTATTTTCTCTTTCCATGACAATGAAATGATTCAGTTTTTGCTATTTGTTAGCCTGTATGCAATATTGGTCTGTTTGTCATATGAGAAAATTTGTTATTAGAAATTTAATACCAGGAAGGGTATGTTGCACAGTTCAAGTCATGGTTGGAATGCGGTTCTGTGTCCAGCTGCTAATGGTTTCTGTTTATTTGTCCAGAGGAAGCTTTGAAATTTTTGACTCTGTCAGCCTTAATGAACTCAATTATTGTTTTGAGGCTCATCCTCCATCTAAAGTTCGTCGTAAAGTTTATGAGTTCTCAAAAAGAATGCCTAAAGCTCTCCAATTTAAACTGCTTCCCCGTTACGATATCTGGGCTGATATATTTCAGGATGAGTGCCCTCACGAGGATGATATAGGACTGTACTTTTTCTCTAGTGGTGCTCAGAGGTTTGTTTTTATACACGAAGTGGATTGTGGATAACTTTCTTGGCAACTGATATTTAAAAATTTTAAACAAGCTCCATCTGGTTGGAATGTAGATCTGCCAACTATATCTTCCTATCAGAGTTAATGGAGGCCAAAGACCATGTGATGAAAAGTTATATGCATGGAGTGGAGTTATGGGTCTTTCCTTCAAAACTTCTGCCTGCTAAATCTCAGAGTATGCTCTCTACTCTTTGTGCCAATATATTTAACCTTGTAGCCCTGCTTTTGTCCTCTGTGCAGTATTGGCCATGTTCAAATGATAACCTTGTTCTGGAGCTTGGTATATGAAATGAATTTATCCGGACATTAATGTATTCTAAAGAAGTGAAATCACCAGATTTGTAATGGCATCATAAAAGGGACAACTGGACTTTAATTTAACTTGGGAACAAGTATTATTCTCGTTATTTGTTGGTAGTTTTCGTGTCAATATGTTGGTGATTATTACAGCAGGAATATGTTGGTGATCACAAGAAACAAAATTGGAGATTTAAAGTATCCTGAAATTTGTCTGCCTTTTGGTATCCTTTTTCTTTTATTTCTTACATTTGTTTCATGTCTAGCTGAATTGGGTGAATTTTTCTCATGCTCTTTGGTTTGTTGATTACCCTACTTAGTGGGATTAAGGCTTGTGATTGTAGTAGTAGTAGTAGTTGTACCTTAGCTTGTTGATCCAAATTTTCTTGTGTGTATTTTATAACAAACAGGATGGAACGAGGAATATTTTCTCTGGGGAATCTTCCGATGTATCAAAAAGGATGAGGCTGCATATAAGCTTAACGAGGAACTCCCTCGTTTAGTCCAGCCTTCAGATTGTACACCAGACAATCAGGCTGGTAAGAGTGGGGAGATCTCTGGGTTGAAGAAAAACGACATGGATTGTTCTGCTCCGTTGTCCCTCCCAGAAGCTGAGGGGAAACAATGTATTCAGGACTTCCCTCCAGGCTTTGAGACGATTTATAGGCTGAAGCAGATCCAGAAAATGCTTCAGTAAAGAAATTGAGAAGCTGTGTAGCTATTCTATGAAGTTAACAAACAAAAAAAGTTAGAAAAGTCATGCTGCGTAGAGAGCTGATGCATATTTTGGGTTGGTTTTGTCTAATTTTTCTCTGGAATTGTTGTGTCAAGTAGTCAAATTTACCTGGGATGTTTGATGAAGGTATTTTGTGTCTTCTAATTATGATCTTTCAGCTTTTCAAATTAGCTTTGTCTATATATGGTTTGTTCGAATGGAGTGTTGACCCTATCCTCCTTGTTTTCAGGAATGCAGCTAAGCTTAGCTAGCTAAAAATAAGTGTTAGGTGAGATTTGTTTTTGATTTCTTTTTTTTTTGCGAAAAAACAGCTTGCTGCTATATGGACCCAGTCTTCGTTAATAAATAAGCTTGCCATATTAAGTACTGTAATTATAGTGATCCAAATAGACGAATATTAGTGCTAACCTACCAATTGCCCCCCATCCTATGGATCCGAAATTCATATTAGAGCTAAAGGTGAAAAATAGTGAACGTGAATTTTAAAATCAAACGTATTGTGTGGCAGTGGCTCAGATCCAAAGGGGGCGGGGTGATTATGGTTGGATCTTTGGCTTTGACCACCCTTCCTTGAGTTTCCAATTAATAAGGTTGGCTCGACCAAAGCTGTTTTGGAATAATTATTGCTTTGCTATACAAATTTCACTCACTAAAGTCACAAGCATCCAAGATCAGTGTCTACCTTACTGGGTTATCAATTGATTCAAAGAAGAGCACATGGGTCTTGGGTTTTTAATAGCAGTGATTGAATGGGAAAGCTGTAACTGTCATTCATTAGTGACTAGGATTTAATCGTGCGTAGCATCAGGTTTAATTGTGTGGAGGAGGGTGATTAATAAAGCGAAAATTGCCATATCTAGGACACCAGAATAACCAAGCAAAACTGACAAATTTTAGAAACAAAGAGTCAAAAAGAACCCCCCCCCCCCCCATGCTAAGATGAAGTTGTGTGTGTGTGTGTGTGTGTGTGTGAGAGAGAGAGAGAGAGAGAGAGAGAGAGAGAGAGAGAGAAGAATCGATATATATACTTGATCGCTTGATTTAGCATCCTTAAAGCTAGTGTTTCTCAAAACTCACAAGAGATTAAAATTAAGATATGGTCATTTTTGGTCATCTGCTGAGCATGAAAAGAGAGTACACCTCAATTGATCATTGACTCAATCAAATAAAGTGAGAGTTAAATGTAGAGAGATTAAGCATAGAGAGAGAGAGAGAGAGAGATCTATAAAATGGAATCAAATACACAAGGGACCTAAAATAAAATATCAATAATTGAAAGACATTGTAGTCATCTCCACAGAGATGGAAAGTTGAGATTGATTGAGGAATTTGATTGCATAAAAATTGGGAATGCAGTTGTGAGCTAGAAAGAGGGAAATGGGAACAGAGAGATAGAAAGAAAGAGATTTTTTATTTGAGAATTTTGGAAGGAAACCTACCAAGATATTGAGTTGATGGAGGAGTAGATTGAAAACCTTGCAAAAGCCTTCATATTGCTTTTCCAGAATGCACACACTAAGGGAGGGAAATCTCCTCTGCATCTTTAAGGGTTATTAAGCCCTAGTGGGCCCTGTTAGGGATGGGTTTGTTCCTCTTGGTTTTAACAAAAAATAAAATAAAATTAAGGCCCAAACCAGGCCTTGCATTCTTACCCCTTTCTTGAAAAATTCATAGCCAATTTTATTTTGAAACTACTATATAAGAGGAAAATAAATGGGGAAATTTTTCCATGAACATGCATAAAAAAACATGTCAATGAACATGTGTATAGCTCAAAAATGAATAATAGTTGTCTGACACAAAAGATGTAGTCATTTTAATATGAAATCTTTGAAGTTTCTTTAATCAAAAGATTTGGTGAAAGATCTAACTAGTATTTTGTTTTTTAATAAAAATGAAGTGTGATAAATTGGAAAGATGTACATGAGGTATTTTTCCAATTAACTTAGCATACAAAACAAAAGTTGAAGCTTGTCCATACTAATGTTTCTAGCCCCATGCAAACTATCTCACTAAATCAAAACAAATATTTTGTTCTTTTTATTGATGGTAAGACTAGGATGACTTGGGTGTATTTTATGAGCAATAAGTGTTAGATATTTTCTATTTTTAAGAAATTTATAAACCTCTTTGCAACTAAATCTGGGTGCAAGATCAAAGATCTCGAGGTTAGATAATAATGAAGAAGAATACATGTAAGTGAATTTGACAAGTCTGTGATAATATTAGTATTAATTATCAAGTCACTATTACTTACTCTCTAGAGCAAAATGGAGTTTTGAAGAGGAAATAGAACTATTGTTGAAATGGCTAGATGTAAGCTTTTGCAAAGAAGCTTTTAAAGTTTTTTTTTTAGGCAAAAGTTGCCTACACAGTTGTGCACCTACTAAATAGGCTAGCTACAAAACTTGTTAGTAGAAAGACTCCAATTGAGGCTAAGAGTGGTGTCAAACCAACTACAGGACATTAAGGGTCTTTGGATCAATTTGTTATACACGTGTTAGTTACATATTACATATAGATGACATACTAGAAATTGGAATTTTCTTGGGATATGTTGCAAGGCCTAAAGGTTACATACATACGATAGATTTAAGGGTTGTAATGGTTCTAAAATAAGTATATAAGTTTTTCATGTGGAATGTATGGAAAATTCCACATAAAAAGAGGTAATGATGTGAAATGTGAAATTGATAAGGGCTAACATGAAATAATAAGGATTAATAATAATTATTATCAAATTGCATGTGTGTGTGTGTGGAAAAGCGTTAGGCCCACATGGATTGTGCCTAGCTTGACCCAACCTATATGGGAGAAGGGAGGCCAGACTGCGTGGAAGTGGGCTGACCCAAAAAGCCTAAGGATGGGCTAGGGCTAACCCAAAGGATAGAGAAACCTAGGGTTCCCTCATTCAGTCTCTTTTATTTTTCCATAATCTCTCTAGAGAAAATATTTTTTCCTCAACCGCCCTTAATAACTCCTTCCTTTTTGGGTTTTTGGTGATTGTCTTTATGTCCATTCTTCCATATGCTGCTTAGAGGCAACAATACTCGGGGACCAGTACGTCACCTCAAGGAAACCAAAAAGTCACCAGCGACAGGAACGTTACACTCCATCAGAATCAGCGACAAGTATCCTCTTTGAATTCAACCATTTCTTGATATCTTGGTTACTCTATGATTATTGAAGCCCTCAACGCTCTACACATTGCCAGAATCCATTTAATTTAGGGGTTGGTGTCTAGTTTAAGGAAAGAGAGCATGGGCATGATAGTGGGTGTAGTCTGGTTGAGGTGTGTGGCATGCATTTTGATATACCCTACTTGTTATTAATGATTCTTGTTATTGTTAATTCTCGTAAAAAATATAAGGAATGATTCACTGGAACATTCTTGATTTGTAAGTTGAATTTAGGGATAAATTACCAACCTGGTTAGTTTGATTTATTTCCTATTTCTTGTGAATATAATATTTCCTATCATTGTACATATGAAATATTTTTTGTTTGTGCAAATCTCTAAGGCTATAAATGAGGGTTGTATCAAACATGTAAAGCAAGTCAAAACAGTCAATTCATTCTTTTCTTCTTTCTTCACATGTGATCAGAGCCATAATTTCAACCTTCTCATTGCCTTCATTGCTCGATTATTGTGTGCCTTCATCCCCACATATTTTCCTTCATTACCTTACTTCTTTTTAGCCTTTAGTGCCTAATATCCTACTAATTATTATACCATGTTTGAAATTTCCAAGACAACTCCTATAGTTGTAGTAGACGCCACTCTATTTGAACAACCCCCCTCTACTACTAATGAGTTAGAAAGGATGCACCACTCATACCGATTGGATGGCAGGAACTATCTCTAATGGTCTCAGCTGGTGAAAACCTTTCTAAGCGGATGAGGGAAGATTGCCCATTTAGTTGGACCAGAACCCCAAGCCTTTAATCTTTCATTTACTACCTTGGACGTTGAGGATGTAATGTTGATGCCTTGGCTTTGGAGTTCTATGCTGCTAAAGGTAAGTAGAAACTATATGTTTTTGCCTATAGCTAAAGATATTTGAGAAAAAATAAAAAGAAACTATTCTAAAGTTCAAGATACCTCTGTTATCTTTAAGATTAAGACAAAAATAACCAGTACCAAATAAGGATCTTTGCCAATAACTGACTATTACAAAAAAATGAATGGTTACTGAGTTGAGTTAAATCACTATCAAGATATAAAGATATAACACCCTATAATTTTCTCAATTTTAATTTACAACCAGCTAATAACTCAAATACATAGGCTAAGATTTTGCCCCATAATTATACAACAACAAAAGCAAATTAACCATAAATACACATCTCAGGGGCTTCCTCACACAACAGAGTATCAACCAATCAAATCCAACAAATCACAACATCTAAACCCCTGTCTACCGACAAATCATAAGCCCATCCTTGACATCAGCTCCCACACCTAGAATAATGTTAAAACAAGGTGAGCTACAAGGCTCAGCAAGCATAATAAGAAAAATAATGATAAGACTGGGAATAAATCTCTCACCCAGAATACGCCCCACAAAATGCAATGTTGTGCATGGAAATGTCACATCGTTCCATGCACCAAAATATCCAATCCTTAACATAAATATTCCAATGCTAATATTGGTCCTTGGGGCCCACATAAGAAAGGCACAACTTGGCACCCAAGTTCTGACATACAAACCTACCGCAGCCATAAACTGGTTAGCATAATCCACATGAGCCTAAGGCTCTCACAGCATAATCCACATGAGCCCAAGGCCCTCACAATATAATCCACATGAGCTCAATGCCCTCAGAATATAATCCACGTGCCAGAGTTCCTGAGTCATAGTTACTCGGAGCTGAGCTCCATTCATAGCTATCGAGGGTCAACTCAATATCACATCATAACGGAATCATGCAAAGCGACAAATAATAAATGCAATGGTGTGATAAGCATCAACGTGATACATTGGCCTCCATAAGCCAAGAATCAGGCTATGCTTCACCTACATAGGAATACGCATCCAATGTAATGCTTGTGCACCTAATCAATCTAGGATGTACATGTCCAAGCACACATAACCTATGTTTCCCCTAGTGATGCAAACTCAGTGTCATGCATTACGATGCCATGCAGTATGTCACATCATGGCAGAGCCGGTCGATAGTCCATGACTAAGAGCAACCGATCGACAACCTTCTTCAAGCGGATCGTCAGTCTGCTCGATCGTTGTTAAACAGTCGGCACTTTCCTCACTGCTTGACAACTCATGTTCTCTGTTATAACCGCTCACACCCGAGGCACCCATAGCTGTACCCCAACCTCTAGGAACCCAGTCCCGAGTTGGTTTGGCATCAGTCCCAAAGAAGCAGGGGCGGTACAATACCCCGTGAGCAGTTAATAAGTAAAATCCTAAAAAATCTCTTATTTAATTTACACTAAAGAAATTTATAATTCCTATAAATAATACTCAGAACTGAATCAGGGAGGAAATGGAATTCATAAAATGAAGGAAACTTGCAAAGGAATTAGAGAGCTTGTCTTTAAATAACATATTTCAGTGTTTTTCTACCCACAAGCCGCCAAATTAATACATGCTGGAAGATAATATAATTTGTACCAAAATTAGTAAAATTGAACTCTAAATTAAATTCCAACCACAAGAAATTTCTAATTTATCTCTCCTACTTATCTGGTAACCTCAAACTTCAATTGTATAATTTCTCCTTCATTTTTTCTTGGATTTTTCCCCTTTATTCGTGTTGTCAAATGCATTCTTCTTCTCTAATTTTTACCTCTGTTGGTTGTCCAAATGTAGCCGATTTCACACATATTATACAGCAAAATCGTGGCAAGGTAAAATCCTCCAGCAAGTGCCTACCCGGGGGATCGAACCCACGTCACCTAGCCAGCCATTCCCGGGCGCGACCGCCCACACTACATGCCTTCTCACTTAATATTACACACGTTTTAATTTTAAAGAGACCATAGCCAACTATCTGAAATTACACCAAAACCCCAGAATTTCTGAAGACTAACACTTACGCCCCATATAAAAAACACCACTTATTCCATTTATACCCGCAAAATTTAATAATCACTTAATTTAATTAATTTATTTATTTTGTTCATTTTATTATCTATATATATTTTCTTTTGGACAAAACAGGCTAACATTTCCCAACTTTCATATACACCAAATTTCATTCAATTGGACTCTTTATGACACATTAAATATTCTCAGCATTTATATCACTTATGCCTCAGAATATAGAGAGTAGAAATTAATGCCAAAATAAGCTAGACCCATTATCAGGTCATTACAAAAGATGTTATGCAATGAAGATGCTACCACTCTTACTTTCATACTTGAAAGGAATACGATTGTGGAGTTCTTAGCTGTTCTCAATCTTGAGTATGATCAAGTAAGGATCTAAATCCTTGGAAAGAAAAAACGTTCATCCTTGAATGAAGCTTTTTCTGTGATTCGCAATGAAGAACATAAAAGAATAACTATGCTAGATTAACCCAATCCTGAGGGGTTAACCATTATTTCCAACAAGATAGAGGTCACACATTCAAGGCCACAACAAGAAAGAGATAGCTCTAACCCTAGATAACAACAACAAAGTAGAGAAGGTTTGTAGTGTTCATAATACAAGAAACTAAAGCACACTAAAGACACATGTTTCAGGATTCATGGAAAAAAGACTGTTCTAAGCAAAATGGGAGGCTTCAGGAATCTACAACCCAAAAATCAAGCTCAAGCCCATCTCACAATCAAGGAACTTGAGAGAAAAAAAAAGTTTCTACAACTTCTGAACTAGGTAAGCTTAACGAAGATGAAATTAATAAGTTGCATTCATTTCTAAAAACTATTCAAACTGGTTCTTGCTCTCTAGCACAAAAAGGTACATGTCTAAATTCTCATAACTTTAATGCTTCACAAATTTTAAAAAATGGCTTATGGATTATTGATTCAGAGGCTACTGATCATATGACCTATGATCTAATTATCTTTGAAACCTATAAATCTATGTCTAGTTCCAAAAGAATAACTATAGCCAATGGTCACACAGTTCCAATAGCATGTTAGGGAGGTCTTAAACTCAATGCATCACTCCATGTTCAAATTGTTCTTCATGTCCCTAACCTTTCTACCAACCTTATTTTTGTTCATTAGCTAACCAAAATCCTTAACTATCGTGTTGTTTTTTCTCCCCATGACTGTGTTTTCTAGGAACTAAGATGGGTAAAAAAGATTGAGGAAAAGAATGGGTTATATTATCTAAGGATGGATTGTGATGCTTTTAAAGGGGACCAGTATATTCTTGCCTACTCATCACAAACTACATCTGCCATGAATGAAATCTGGCTCCATCATTTTCGTTTACACTATCCTTCTTTTAGTCTGCTGCAAACTATGTTTTCTTCTTTATTTAAGAGTTTAAATGTTAATAAATTTTATTGTGATCTTTGTGAATTCTTTAAACTTCACCAAATGTCATATCCAGTCAGTAATAAACTTTCATTCATTCTTTTTTATTTGGTGCATTCTGATGTTTAAGGACTGTAAAACCTTATTAGCTTAAGAAGGGGGGTGAATTAAGCTTTCACCCTTAAAAAAATAAGTAACTTCAAGGCTAAAAAAAAAAAAACTAAAAGATTGTATCACATAGGATATATAGTGGTTTGGTTATGCCTACACCACTACCTTGGCCCTTCACTAATAATTTAGTCAAACCAACTTATATGGATAGCTTTTAAAATAGGTTCAGCTACAAACCTTTATAACTAATGGCTTTTAAATAGAGTCAGTCACAACCAATGCCTTTTACTATGGTCAGGCTTAACCATTACAATATCACAAAGAAAATGTAAATAAAGAGTAAGGTATGTAATGACCCGTTAATGGGTCTAGAGTATTTATTAAACTTTATTTCATGTGTTATTGTTATGTGTTTAATTTAATGGATTGGGCTTTGAAATTTGGGTTGAGGCCAAGTGTAAATTTTGTTGCCGTTTTATTTGAAGTGAAGTTGTAGAGCCCATTGGGTCTAAGGATATGTTAGGGCCATTGAATTGGGTCGGGGAAATGGGCATTTGGCCCATGTGCATAAATTTGTGTATTTTATTTAATAAAAAAAATGAATTATGAAAAGTCTAATGAGGGCTTGTGGTTTGTTTGTTGTGTGTGAAAAAGGTAAGGATAAAGTGAGAATTTCATAAATGAGTTGAATAAAGAAATGAGAAATGGAAAATAAAGCAAAGACCAAAAGAGGCTTGGATATTTGTATGTGTGTGTGTGTGTGATTGGAGGGAAAAATAGCAAGTTGCATGGTAGGTGGGAGCAGGTGGTTGGCGGGAGAGCCATGCCTCCTTGCTTTTCTCCCCCAATCTCTTCTTCTTCTTCATTTTCTTCTCTTCTTCTCTCCATTTTGCTTCTCTCGACAGATCTTCTTCTTCTTCCTCTTCTTCTTTACTTCTTTTTCTTTCATTTATTTCTTAGCTTGAAGTTCAAGTGAAGGTTGCAACTAGATGTATTCTTCTTCTTGGATTTTTTTCATCAAGGCAAGTTCTTCTTGCACCCTATATTATTTGGTTGTGCAAGCTTTTATTGACTCTCTCTCTCTCTCTCTTTCTCTCTCTCCATCTCTCTCTCTCTATCTCTTCCTCTTCATTTGATGCAATATTTTGTCTTCTCCATTGTGCTGAAATAACTTTTGGTAAAATGGTTTTCTCTCCATTGGTTATAAATATTATATATTTATCTTGTAAATTGGATAATCTTGTTGAGAGTCTTGTTGGGGTTTGTTCACCCCATTTTTCATCAAAGAATGACATTTATGGGTTAGGAAGCTAGTGGTCGTCGTTTTAGGGTGTTTCGAGTCCATTTTGTGTGTTTTGTGTGCGTCGAGTCGACTAATCTTGGTGTTTAGTCAACTCGACAGAGGTCAGTTTTCTCAGATTTTTGTGTCAGCCCTCAGCCCAGTCGACTAAGCAACCTAAATAGTTGACTAAGCCATAATCGACTAAAAATTTCCATAGTCGACTAAGCTTTAGTTAACTAAGCCTTGCATTAATCCACTAATCCCTTTTTTTTCAGACTGCACACCTTGTACTCTTTGAACCATAATTTTTTATCCCAATATCGAAATTAAGATCCTTTTTTTTTTTGTGTGACCTTAACTCGATAAAATTAAATTTGGTATATGATTTGATCTATTTGGGCAACTATTGAGCTTGTGGGATTCCTTGGAAATGTATGCCTAATTTGTAGCTTTCTTCTTCCTTAAAATTTGTTCAATCTTAAATTCTAGAATCGAATACTTCCACCTTGACCCAGCTACCAATATTATCAAATAATTGCACTTAATTGATGTGGTGGAACCTATTTAAATGTTGAATTGTGTGAAATAGCCAAGAATCTTAATGGGCAAAAATTGAGGGCATGTGAATGTCACTTGTTATAACTTTGCTTGTGGCTATGTTGCATTGCATTGTGTTACTATATTGCTCTGCATTATGATGTTGGGTCATGGGTTGCATTCATTGGGGGGGGGGTCATGCTTTGTGTGTTGGGAGGGTGAGCATTGGTATGATATGGTTGGCATGTGACTTCTGACTTGTGTGTGTTAGGCAAGCATATGCATTAGAGCATTCGTGTGTGTGAATTCTTAAGTGGGCGTAACATAACCTGATGCTTGGCTTATGGGGGCCTTGCCATCATGTTAATGCTGCAAGAGCCGTTACATTCCTTATATGTTATATTGCATGGTGGTAATTGGCTTGTGATTGTGATGCGTAAGACTGTGGGTGGAGGCCCACAACAACTAGATCCTGCGATGCATAAGACTGCGGGTGGAGGCCCACAACAGCTTATAACCTTGATGAGATTGTGAGTGCTGTGACTCATGATGATGACAATGATGGATATGATATCTATGGATGTGGTACAGGAGCCTTGGGCTCATGTGGTTGGTTTGGTAGCCTATCCTTGACTACTAATAAGTTTGTATACCAGTTCTTGGGTGCCAATGTCTGCATTTTTATGTGAGCCCCAAGGACCCTCTGTGTGCATCTATGCATTTATATTATGGCTGAGTATCGTGTTATATAATCACATGGCATGGATTGTGTCATTTATGTATATGAGACTGGCGTGTGTTTCCCTATACGACATGATATGCATGATGTTCAGGGAAAGTCCAATCGTATCCATTTCCCATTGTTTTTATACACTTGCCAAGCCTTATGGCTCACTTTGAAAAATGTGTTATGATGAAATGTAAGAAATTGTATTTCTTTGAGAATGTTATTGTCAAGTGTAGAAAGCATGAACCCAATTGTTGTCTAGATGTCGGGTAATAATTTTTCTTTGACTCTGAATTATTCATGCCTTCATATATCATTTTATTGATGCTTCCCTTTTCTATATACTTGTTGAGCTTTGTGGCTCACCCTTGCTTCTTTTTTCATTTCAGGAAAGGAGAAGATAGTTATTTGGGGACGAGTCTCAGTTAGATGTGTATAGAGATATCTCGACCTCAAGATCCATGGGTGTAATACTCGAGAATGATTTGAGGCTATAAACAGTATTTAATGAAGGGCATAAATGGAATTTACAAAAAAAATGAGACTATAGGGTACACTAACGCAGCTTTAAGCGACCGAATTAGTCAGAGAGAGTACCTCAAATCCTAGATGATTAAGGAAAATGGTATAGTAAGGACGAGTAGTATAAGTTATGATTTTAGGAATCAAAAGAAATGGGATCGGGAACAGTTTTTGTACAACTGTCGATCGGGCTGAGAAAATTGAATCGACGTAGGGATTATCCAGAAAGTCAACGGAGCGTGTTAAAGACCTATATTTTATGTGTAGAACAACCCTTAAGTGATTTTGGGTTGAAACTATTGGATTTAAAGTCAAATTGAGCGACCGGGCCAAAGTGTAATTTTCTACTTTTGCTTGAAGGATGTCAAAACGATAATTTTTTAGAAGTTTCAAGGATCAAATGAAGAGTATTATACTTGTGGGCCTTAGTGATCTTGTTGGAAAGATCAGGGGTACCATGAAAGGGTCCAAAATGAGATTAGATGAAAATATGGGGTCAAAGTGCAATTAACGAAAAAATTTGCAATGTGAACGCGAAGGGAGAAGACGGCCGCCCCACTGCCATGCACATGGCCACCATTTCTGGCGATAGGAAGGCCTAGGGTGGCTTGAGGAACGTCGTATCCGGTTGTATGAAGCTTAGGGACCAAGCTTTGGCCATTGATTGGTCGTGAGGTGATCGAATTTTGAGTATAAACAGGGGCCGAGGGTTTTGAGTTTTGAAACACAAATCGATCGCGTTTTTGGATGTTTTTGAGGGAGTGATTAAGAGGCTTTTGATCCTTGCATCAAGGAGAAGAGATTGGGAGCATTTTGAAGCATTTTGGAGTGAGTTTGGTGGTTGTTCGAAGCTTGGTCAAGAGTTGGAGGTGGACCGCCACCGCCGACCTGCAACTCAATTTTTGAGGTGTTTTCTGGTATTATTTCGGCCTCAAACCAGTGTCAGTAGGATTGATTGAAGAAGGGCTTCAAGGGGGTGTCTTCATTTTGGTCATTGGAGCATTCGTCGTCAGTCAGATTTTTTGGAGAAGACGGTGGCCCGTGGGCTGCACGTGCCACACATTACTTGCACCCACGCGCCAAATGCATGAAGGCGCATGCAAAGGGGCATTTTGGTAATTCTTTTTTAAGTATTTTTTTTAATTATTTTAGGATTTATTATGTGGAAAAAATGAGAAAAATGTTTGAAGAGATAATTATTTTGGAATTATCGAGGGAAAAATTAGGAGAAAATAGAGGAAATTATGAAAAAATTGAGGAAAATAGACTTTAATGGTTCCTTAATTAATTATGGTGTCTAGGGAATATTTTGACTCGAGGTTGAATATAAGTTCAAGTAATTGGGATTTCGCACACAAATCGAGGCAGTGCCCAAGGATCGAGGCGATCCAAACACGTTCAAGGTGAGTGGTCTGATTTTAGCTTTACCTTGTTTGAAAATGTGTTGGTGTGTGTGTAGTGGGTTCAGGTGAGAAGTTTTACCCTCCCGAACTTAGGATATTCGTGATTGAACCAGTTCTAGTAGACGGTTATACCCTCCAGAACTTGGGTTGTTTGCAAAGGCATTTCTCTTATGTACTTGTGGCATCATTTGCATATTGAACATGTGGTATATTGTATCAACATTTTTTACTTACAAAAGAGTCGGTGCATGGCGTGTGATTTTCATATCATCGAGGTATTGATGTTCGTGTCAGTGTTGCGTCCGTGTGGGACGGGATGGGTTCTACTTGAGAATGGGGCAATGTTAATCCAGGTGAACGAGTGACACGGTAGGGCACTCGAGGGATTAAGTATGTCGCGACAAGGTCAACCCTAACGGTGTGTGGAATGGATTTTCCACTGGACGTTGAGTATGTTAGGGAGATTTCTCAAGTTATGCGTGTTACATGTTGTTGTGTCTATATATGTCATGCTCGTATGTCTTTCATGCATTCAGTGAAAAGTTTCATGCTGTCACTTAGATATTTTATCATCTAACCTGAGTTATGCCCCTGGAATGTTTAATGTTCCAGCTAGGGACTGCTGCGAAGGCAAGGACGTG
Source organism: Diospyros kaki (assembly GCA_036245055.1). Classification (NCBI taxonomy): domain Eukaryota; kingdom Viridiplantae; phylum Streptophyta; class Magnoliopsida; order Ericales; family Ebenaceae; genus Diospyros; species Diospyros kaki. The sequence continues at coordinate 24,269,712 of BSEG01000006.1, read as the reverse complement.
GCCAGTTGAAGGCCAATGGTGCTTAGCTTTGTTAGTTGTTGTAACTTTAGGAGGCTTAGTATGTACTTCAGCTTATGAATGAACAGTTGTATGATAACGTTATTTGGTCGTCTGTATTACATATTTTATGGAAATACTATGTAAGAACCAAGATGTTTTGATGCTAATGTATCCGCTGCGTTGTGTTATGTCTCGTTTAGTTTAAGATTATTGATCTTTTTAGTTAAACGAGCAAGACTGGGGTTCTCGAGGTTTGTATCTACATGTGAAGATTATTCTTGTCACACCGCGCGTGTTGAACTTGAAGAAAAAAAAATCCCGGGAATTGCTTTATAGGAACGCGCCTGTGCGAGGCAGGGTGTTACAATGGGTGTAAATTTTGAGGGCATGAGTAAAGGGTTTCATTTTATATTCAAAGTCTTAGTGCCCTTTGTTCTTGAAAATGTATGGGTGGTAAGTCCGAGATGACGATGTAAAAAATGTTGTAATATTTATTTTGGCTCTTATTGATAGTGCGCAAATATGGAAATGAAAATATTTTTTTTTGGAAATTTTGAGTGATTTTTGTAATGCCCCTTTTCCAAAACACGCGTTAACTCGAGATTTCGAGAATATACATATATATATATATTTCAACATCAAACACACAACATACATCTCTTGATATACATACTCTCATCATTTCCCGACAATCCCGATTATACCTTCTCAGCATATCAAAATTTAAAACAATTAATAGACTAAGACAGGTATTATCAAACACATCAGCGGAAGCAAGATCGAAACCTCAATGATATATAACTGATAATTTCCTTTTACAGATAATAACCAAATTGATGTTTCACATGAAAATATCAAAATATTACATAACCTTTGAACATCGATATGAAAACTAAACATAACAGCTACATCTCGATGACATTCTTTCATTTGGCGCCACTGCTTTCACCTGGAATGTTTCAATATTCTAGGGACATAGTCCAAATTAGATGCTAAATCATCTAAGTGAGTTCAAAAATATTTTCATGAATATATGCATAATCATATATAAAACTGACAAATCCTAACATGCACCAATTTAAGAGAATCCCACAAAGCACTTAGCCCTAACCGGGAAAAATGCAATCTCTCTAAAGGCAACATGACCACATCGACCCATTGGCAAACACAAACCTGCTTAGGAGGGACAACCTCGACATATGAACCCAGAAATCACCCCATTGTCATTGTTAGGCATTACGCTTCTACACAAAAGCACTCCAAACCCAATGTAACCCTAGCCCCAAGAGTATCACATCAGCATTATCCTCGGAATCGACGTCACCTCGGTATTAATGAAATTACTGAAAGGAACCTAGGGTGGTATCCACTCGCAGTCCCGCCACTTGAGCCAACAACCGGGGTGGTGTCCACTCTCAGCCCCGCCACTTGGGTACCTTAGGGTGAAGTCCGTCTCAGTCCTGTCCCAAGTGGGTCACCTAACATTAATCCTTGGTATGTATCCTGAGTGCTGTCACTCAGGGCTACGTCACAAGTTAACAACCCACGTCCCACATGGACAACACATAACATGCCAATGCTGAAAATCATAACATACATAACTTAAAATCAACATTTCGATGTATACAATTTATCGTTCGAAATTTAATGCATGTGTAAATAACCGTTTGGAAAAACCATCACAATAAACCAAGCCATAGGGATGAACACTCACAGTAAACCATTCACATGCTACTATAAGTCTTTTCGGGTAGAACCACTCACTTTTAGACGCAACTCAAACTTATCTCGAAAAGTGCGATGCGCCTCGACTTGCATGTCCACCTAGAACTTTGTACGAGTCACTTCACCTCAAGCTTCCAGGCACCCTAATCATATTTATCCAATAATTATAGTTTTCCCTTAATTTTCTCATATTTTCCTATTTTTCTTCTCTAATAATCCAAAATAAATACCTACACAACTATTTTCTCAAATATTTTTACATAATAATTCATAAAATAATTTTATGAAAATAATTAAAAAAATTCCAAAATAAATGGACCTGGCACGCACCTCCACGCGCGGGCGAGTGGGATGGAGGATTCGGTTGGCGCATGACAGTCACGCGCCGGTCTTCTTCTTCGTTTTTTTGGTCGCCGGCAATGCTCTAATGCCCGATTTTCTTACACCGATCAAAAGCCCATCCCTAGTCGATCACGATGCCACCAGTTTCAGGCCGAAAGGCCATTGGAAAAGCCCCCAATCAGGCATTTACAGGCGCGGCGCGGTAGTCCGTTTCGCTTTTCCGACTAGCCTTCAAAACACCTCTAAAGCTCATGAAACTTACCAAAAACACTCCTCTCGCCTCAAGGATCAAAAGCCCCTTATTGTCTTCCTTCGATTCGCCCTCAAAACCAAGCAATTTGATGCTCCAAATTCGGCCAAAAACCCTTGGTATCTATAGGCCAAAAACGACCCCCACGTGGCCGAATTCCGGCCATATCTTCTCCTACACGCCATCAGGACTGTCCTTGGCCATACCCTGACAAGATTTGCTACCCAAATCTCTGGATTTTTCGGCCACAAATCGCAGCCAGATCTACCATTTCTGAGCAAATTTTTGGAAATTACAGTTTGGCCCTTTTGAAATTTTCTTTTGCATTTTAACCCTTATCCTCAAGCCCCTGAACTTCCCAGCACCATCACTAACACCTCTAAGATTAGTACCTCTCGTTTTGCCCCTTGAAACTTTCAAAAAATTACCGTTTTGACCTTCTTTGGGCAATTTAGAAAATTAAACTTAGGTCCGACTGATCGTTTTGACCCCAAATCCACTTGATTCAATCTGAAATCACTTAAGGGTTGTTCTATATGTCAAATACTAGTCCTTGACACACCCTGTTGACTTTTTGGACGTCTCCTATATCGATTCAATTTTCTCAGCCCAGTCGATAGTTGTACCGAAAACTGTTCTCGATCCAATTTCTTTTGTCACCAAAAATCATAACCTATATTGCTTGATAGTGCTATACCATTTTTCTTAATTATCTAGGGTCCGAGTCTCACCCTTCGGTCAATCCTGATTTATCTTATTATTAAACCCTATTTTCGATATTTTAAACTCACCCAATTTACACGATGACCTTACACAGATATGGGGTATTACAATTTTTGTATCTGTATCCATTTTGAATGGACTTCCTCTCAAATTTTCGATGCTAGCGGGTAAATCTGGGAGCAGGTCTTGACAAGGTATAAGATGATATAGAAATACAAACACTTCTCTTGGGTTTACAAAGAGATAGAAGAATGGAATGATGTGAGCTCAGTCTCCCTTTTCTTTTGATGTAAATAGTAAGGCACTCTTGAACTCTTTTGAATTCAACAGGTTATATGTAACGCCTCGCTTTCTCTAGCGCGTTATAACTTGGGACAATTTCGGGAAAATAAAATTTTTCTTTCAAACACTAAAGCTAAATCACATCATTCCTCGAATCTGTCCCAGAATTTTCAATCATTTTTCTCAACAGATAATCATTATACACATCAAATGCAGAAGCAATGATCAAAACCTGATATCCTGACATTGATCATAAATCAATTCTTACATCATTGTACCTCAACATAACTTCATACAAAGCATAAGTTCTCAACATTAACCCTAAATAGGATTATACATCATCATTCCTTAAAACGTTCAAATTTAAAACTAGCAAAACTTAAATACATGGGCTACATTATATACATTCAACTCGACATACCATTCATCATGCAATTTTCTAAGTGCCATTTCATGCCTCATTCATCCTTGTTTCTGCTACAATCTCCATCTGGAACGTTTGAATATTCCAAGGGCAAAACTCAAGTTAGATGATGAATCATCTAAGTAAGGGTACAAAATATTTTATCATGTGTGTATGCAATATCTTACTCATCGTAGGTGTCAACTACACCCTTCATGCTACCTATCATTTTTACAGCCACCTCTTTCGAAGCCGGGGTGTATGGGTGCACCTTTGATAAAGTAACGGTGCCAGTTCGTACTCCTTACAGCCACAATGAGCTTAATCAATGATATTAACATGTACATATGCATTTCATAGCATGTCGCGTATGCAGTCTATGTGATGGATACATATCAGAGCATGTCAATATAATGAAAGCATTTTCGAGGATCAGGGTTTGAAACATAAATCACTTATAAACCAAACATTTTCCATAAACTAAATCCAGTTGGGAAGTACCACATATCTTCTCAAGCTTATCGGGCTACCCCGAGATTCGCGTCTGTCTCGAATTTCGTGCATCGTCTCGATTTGCATGCCAACCTCAAAAATTGCGCAAATCGCTTCAACTTTAGCCTCAAAATATCCTAATTACCCTATATATTTAAATAAGCATTAAAACCTATTTTTTCATAATTTCTTGCATTTTCTTTATTTTTCTTTCTATTTCTTCCTGTTTTTCCTCAATAAATCTAAACTAAATATTTCTCAAATATTTCACTACAAAAATTCATAAAATAATATTCTTAAATTTCTGAAATTTTCTAAGAAACTTTACTCACCTTAATTTAGCCCCTCAGGCATTCACGGTATGCGTGTCATATCCTCGAAACGCGTGCTCGAACCATTTTCTCGTACAAAATTTTCAGAATACTAATAAATCTCTATTTCTTATTTTTTTAGGATTTTTTAAGAATTTTTTTCTATTTTTTCTTTCCTTTTCTTTCTTTTTCTTTTCTTTTTCTTCTTTTACCATTCATCATCTCTCTTCTCTGTTTCAGCCCCTGCGCGTGAACCAGCTTCGCCGAACTGCCACATCACCGCGTTCCAAGCCTCGCTGCCGCTTGCCAGCACCCCTGCGTGCCTCCGTCGGCTGTCCTCACTCCACTGTGCACGACCGTAGCTGCCCCGATCGGCCTCGCTTATGCACGTCCATTAGCTGTGGCCACTGTTGCGAACAGAGCGGCTCAACCGCTGCTTGCTTGCACCTCCAGCATCTGGTTGCCAACGCCGCCGCTTCAGCTTCTTGCGACCCCTCCAGCCGCCTCCGTGTTGCTCCGCCAAGCCCTATCGATGGCCACTGCCCGCTCGGCCTTGTTGGAAGCTCATAGCCATGGCTGTCGCAAACTGTTGCAGCCAGCTTGGGCTAACTCTGGCCACTTCCTCGGCTACCTCCGATGACCCACGTAGCTCTTCTCTCACTCGTACAACCTCTCCCTTTCTCTCCTCGTGCTCGGCCATTGCTCTCCCTCTCTAAACTCTTTGCAACTCTCTCTACTTTCATTTGCTCACAAGCCATCCCCTTTTATAGCCATCTCCAACCCTTATGCCCATCCCTCTTAGCGTCTAACATGTTCAACTTGCTGTCATACCCCTCTATAGCTTGGCCACCAACCTTGCTCAGCTATGATGTTCCAGAAGCTTCGCAAAGCCAGCTTGCACACACGCACGATGCATATATATATCTATATAACTATTATATAATACAACAACATAACAGAAATTATACTTTTTATTCCCATAATTTATCTAATATCCCCTGGGTAATTAATTTGCATTTTAATTACCGAAAACACAAAATTAATAACTTAAATTTTACTCGATATTGATGATTTTGCCCTAGTGCCCTTACCAGGCTATCGTTTCATCCTGAAACCACTGAAGGGTTGCTCAATACGTAAAACCGGAGCCCCCCTAGGGTTCTATTGATTTTTTGGGAGTCTCTTACGATGATTCGATTTTACACCCTAAATGGCAGTTGTACTTTAGCTGTACCGAAAATTGTTCCCAACGCAATTTTTTTCGATATCATAAATCTTATCTCGGAATGCTCATCGAGATCATATAATTTTCCTTAAACAATTTCACTCTGAAGCACTCCCTGCAGTCGATTTGGTATGTATAACTACTATCAAACCAATTTTTCGATATTCTAAACTTACCTAAATTACATGGCAATGTTACGAAAATATGGGTCCTTACAAAAATTTCATCCTCAAAATTTGCCGCATGTCCTAAATCTCAAAATTTCATCCTCGAAATTAACACTTAACTAATCAAATATCTAGAGAAGATCCTACTCGAAACTTGTTATGCCTCACCTTAAGACATCACAAACTTAATCATTGCTTGATCTTTACTCGAGCCAACCTATTCGAGGTTTCTTATAACTGTTATTTCCTCATTTTCATAGGTATTCATCACTTGATATAATCTCAAGTTTCTGTCAATTGACCACAATCATCTTCTAATCATGTCATATAACTATCTCATCAAGAAATCTTTATAATTAATAGATTCTATCTATCTCCAAATCTTCCTTCCGTAATCTAACTTTTAATATCTATTGAAACCTAACGTTATCTTTCAATCTAACAGTGCCAATATCTATTCATCCATACCCATAACTCAAATAAGTCCTCATACTTTTCAAAGTGATCCTCAAATAACGTTTTTTATCGTCAGATTAACCCTTTAATCCTCAAATTTGCTTGAACTAATCCTCGAGTAATAACATCTCATATCAACTAACTCTAGTCTTATCTCATGCCAATCATACTTTATCATACGAAAATCATCTAATTTTTGTCCTCGCATTTGACTATCGGCTCTTTTGACTTCCAGTCAATAGTAGTATAGGTTCACTTACCAACTCGCAATCTCCAGACTTGCTCATCGACTCTATTTTCTACTTGGCTTGGTAATAGTGTTATTTTATTCGTACTATTTTAGCCTCTTAGTCCCCACAATCTATGACATCATTATCATCCAATCAAAATCTCGGGACCATTTACCCTCAAGCATCACAATGAAAAGCGTCACACGTAACCTTAATATTACAAGGGTCTACTTTACTCCTCGATCGTACATCAATCCTAGAAAATATCATAACATCTTGCAGTTGTTTTATAATTCACCAAATTCGAGGTAAAGATATCAACTCTTAATTATCACCTCTTTCAAAGTCCAATAATTTACGTCCTCAATCAAGCCACTTATAGTTAAGCATCTAATAACCTCAAGCTATTATTGACAATTTCATCATTAAGAAATAATCTCAATAAATCTTTCAAGAATACCTCATGGTATTTTTTATTTTTCTTACGGCTTTTCACTGAACTAAAGTGCTTGTACCATATCTTAGTAGGCTCCTTATTTCCATAACTTATTGACATCACTCAGTAATACATTTCCTAATTTGCCTAACAGGCTACCTAGACTAACCGTCTAGTCGTACGAGAGTTTCATTCTCCAAAATCGAAATCTCAGATTTCTAATCGATCTGCAGCTTTTTCTACTGCGACCCATTCTCCTGGCACATCTGTCATCACTTGATTCTTTCTATCACATCTAAGATTCGCACAATCTTTCAGAGGACAATCCATAACTATACTGTCAGCTAGAGCAAGAAAGTACTTACGTCACCTACGGTACTCCAATTTTCGTTGGATTTCTTCCTAATAACTCTAAAGCTTTATCACAAATCCTTAGATCCTCGATCAATTCTTCCAAGAAATTCCTCATGAATCCCAAACTGATTTATCTCCAAAAATCTCGAATCAAATCACGATATCTGGTTCCAATCATCTTCTATTTCCTTGCAATTATTGCTCTCAATCCACCATTTATCATGGCGTTTTCGAGTTCTCCTCGTCGGGTTGACCACCGACAACTTTACCTAATTCTGCAAGTCTATTTGGCATACTAAACTATAGTCACAACCTCTGTTGACTATGTCTCCTTATCATTCCTTTAGGGTTGATATTACCTATTAAGCAACTTTTTCATTTTTCAGTACCCGAACTCTACTTTAAACCGAGGCTACCATCTCATGATCCCATTGCCCTACTAATTATCACAATATTCTATTTCTCGAGCTTCGCACTGTTCGTCGTGTCACCTACTCCCAAGATGACCGTGAATCCTGATACAATTCTTTAAATAGGACACTCAGTCCATACCCAATCCATTTCATTTCGGGTTAATTCTCCGGCATCGATCAATCACAGCTAGTGGTACACATCGCTCCTAGATCATTGGGACTTAGACCCATACAAGATACAGACCCTACTAGGCTGTTCCAGATCTTCAGCATCTGATCATCTCCCAGGCAATCTGTTATGATGTTTCGATCGACGGGCTTCACATACCTTATCGAAAGCCATCCATCAACCATCTGCACGTGGGTTCCTAGATCCAGATCTATCACTACGAACACCGAACCAGTGGTGTCGTCACGCTGCTAGGGTTCTTATCTCGTTCCTGTGAGTCACATCGGTTGTACCACCATCACCTCATCAATTGACGCAACTCATACACCATCATTTGGCCATCTTCGGCCTCTTGCATGACCCAATTTGTTGAATCCCTGATTCTTATATCTCATTTCCGAGACACTAAATGATCCTCGAAAATTCTTTATCGTTCGATCCTAACTCATCAGTTAAACTATGTCGCATCAGACTTAATCATTTATGATTCGATCATCCTCAATAACCATAGTTATCCTATCTTTCATCATAAGGATTTCAACTAATGACCTCAAAACAATAGTCTCTGAATCATGGTTACCAAGACAACCTTACACCCGAATCAAATCATCATATCCTAACTTCAGTAGCTAAATCATTCTACTTGTACTAACTTCCATCAGACTTCTACTATTCACTGAGAATAGCAATCGTATACTGGAATAGTGTCTGTATGTGAATGGTACACCAGGTAAGTTCCCAAGAAAGAGAGGTGGGTCACAAATGGACACACTTAAATACCAAGTCTTTCCTTAGCTAGAACTTTCCTAGACATGCACTTCCACTACACAACAGTTAAATCCAATAACCTCTAAGCCCTCAACCGACAATCCCTAAATCTCCTAAATAGGGATTTCGTTTTACGAACTATTACTCTCTTTCCCCTAAACCTCCACTTGGAGTTCTTACTAACTGGTTCTATTAATATCGGATCCTCTTAAGTCTCCAAATTGTTATTCCCTAATCTCCAAATAGGGTTTAACTCTGATATCAACTACATCAGAGTCACTTAAGTCTTCCATTAAACTTAAGCTCTGATACGAACTGTATCGCCTCGCTTTCTTGGGCACGTTATAACTTGGGACAATTCCAGGATAATAAATTTTTTCTTTCAAACACTAAAGCTAAATCGCATCATTCCTCGAATCTGTCCCAGAATTTCCAATCATTTTTCTCGAAAGATAATCATTATACACATCAAATGCGAAAGCAATGATTGAAACTTGATATTCTGACATTGATCATAAACAATTCTTACATCATCGTACCTCAACATAACTTAAAACAAAGCATAAGCTCTCAACATTAACCCTAAATAGGATTATACATCATCATTCCTTAAAACGTTCAAATTTAAAACTAGCAGAACTTAAATACATGGGCTACATTATATACATTCAACTCGACATACCATTCATCATGCACTTTGCTAAGTGCCATTTCATGCCTCATTCATCCTCGTTTCTACTACAATCTCCATCTGGAACGTTAGAATATTCCAGGGGCAAAGCCCAAATTAGATTAGATGATGAATCATTTAAGTAAGGGTACAAATATTTTATCATGTGTATATGCAATGTCTTACTCATCGTAGGTGTCAACTGCACCCTTCATGATACCTATCATTTTTACAGCCACCTCTTTCGAAGTTGGGGGTGTATGGGTGCACCCTTGGTAAAGTAGCAATAGTAGTTTGTACTCCCTACGGCCACAATGTGCATGATCAATGATATTAATGTATACATATGCATTTCATAGCATGTTATATATGCAGTTTACGTGATGGATACATATCAGAGCATGTCAATATGATGAAAGCATTTTCGAGGATCAGGGTTTGAAACATAAATCACTTATAAACCAAACATTTTTCATAAACTAAATCTAGTTGGGAAGTACCACTTACCTTCTCAAGCATATCGAGCTTGCGTCTGTCTCGAATTTCGTGCATTCCTTCTATTTACATGCCAACCTCAAAAATTGTGCAAGTTGCTTCAACTTTAGCCTCAAAGTATCCTAATCACCATATATATTTAAATAAACATTAAAACCTATTTTTTTATAATTTCTTGCATTTTTTTATTTTTCTTTCTATTTCTTCCTATTTTTCCTCAATAAATCCAAACTAAATATTTCTCAAATATTTTCTCAAATATTTCACTGCAAAAATTCATAAAATAATATTCTTAATTTTCTAGAATTTTCCAAGAAACTTTACTCACCTTAATTTAGCCCATCAGGCTTCCTCAGTTTGCATGTCATATCCTCAAAACGCGTGCCCGAATCATTTTTTCACCCAAAATCTCTAGAATATTAATAAATCTCTATTTTCTATTTTTCAAGATTTTTCAAGATTTTTTATTTTATTTTTTCTTTCCTTTTCTTTCTTTTTCTTTTCTATTCTTTCATTTCTTTTTTTTCTTTTCTTTTTCTTCTTCTACTATTCATCACCTCCCTCATCTATTTCACCCCCTGCGCGCGAACCAGCTTCGCCCAACCGCCGCACCGCTGCGTTCCCGGATTCGTCGTCGCTTACCAGCGCCCCTACGTGCCTCCCCGATCAACCTCGCTATGTGCGGCCACTAGCTTCGGCCGCTGCTTGCTTTCACCTCTAGCCGCATCCGGTTGCCAACACCACCACTTTAGCTTCTTGCGACCCCACCAGCCGCCTCCATGTTGCTCCGCCAGGCCCTATCGATGGCCATTGCCCGCTCAGCCTTGCTGGAAGCTCACGGCCATGGCTGGCACGAGCTGTTGCAGCCAACTTTGGCTGACTCCGGCCACTTCCTCAGCTACCTCCGACAACCCACATCGCTCTTCTCTCACTCACACAACCTCTCCCTTTCTCTCCTCGTGCTTAGCCATTGCTCTCCCTCTCTAAATTCTCTACAACTCTCTGCTTCCATTTGCTCACAAGCCATCCCCTTTTATAGCCATCTCCAACCCTCATGCCCATCCCTCTTAGGGTCTAACATGCTCAACTTGCTGTCATACCCCTCTGCAGCTTGGCCACTAAGCTTACTCGACAATGACGTTCTAGAAGCTTTGCGAAGCCAGCTTGCACACACACGATGCATATATATATATCTATATAACTATTATATAATACACTAACATAAGGGAAATTACACTTTTAATTCCCATAATATATCTAATATCACCTGGGTAATTTTCTTATTGCAACCATGCCCTCAAACACTGAATTAATTTACATTTTAATACCAAAAACACAAAATTAATAACTTAAATTTTACTCGATATTGATAATTTCGCCCCCAATGTCCTTACCGAGCTATCCTTTCATTCTGAAACCACTGAAGGGTTGCTCAATACGTAAAACCGGAGCCCCCCTAGGGTTTCGTTGATTTTTCGGGAGTCTCTTACGATGATTCAATTTTGCAGCCTAAATGGAAGCTGTATTTTAGCTATACCGAAAATCGTTCCCGATGTAATTTCTTTCAATACTATAAATCTTATCTTGGAACGCTCATCGAGATCGTATAATTTTCCTTAGACAATTTCACTCCAAGGCACTCCCTGCAGTCGATTCGGTACGTATAACTATTATCAAAACAATTTTTCAGTATTCTAAACTTGCCTAAATTATGTGGCAATGTTACGAAAATATGAGTTCTTACATTATAGCTCTTTTCAAGTTCACAGCATTCTTCTTCAGACTTTCAGCTCTTATATAGGGTTTTGTTCTTCAATGCATCTAATGAGTTGTCCTTCAAAGGGAGAATGTTCTGTGTCTTAACTACCATTTTTATCTCTACAACATCTCAAAAATCAATTAGAACCTCAAAATTCATGTACAATTTATTTGAAGATCATTTAATGTTAGTAGAGACTGGTTGCATTTAATGCGCTATAATGACTATAAATTTTAAATTTTGCTAAACATTACTAGAGTACAAAATGCTATTTAATTGACTAAATTGTATCCTTACTCGAGTATAGATTTTTTGGAATCAACTATTTTTCTGACTTACTCAATTACAAATTGTTTTCACTCGATTAAGTTGTTGAGATAGAAAATTGCAATACATACTCGATTAAAAAGCTATATTTACTCGAGTACACATAAACCTTTACTCCATTAATGTTTTAAGTACTCAATTACACAATGGGTCCTGAGACTCAAAACACATTTTTGGAAATTATATACTCAATTACAAAATGAGTTTACTCAAGTACACTTGGATTATTATTCAATTAGAAAATTTTCATACTCGATTAATTTTGCTTAGCCAAAAACTTACATTATCTACTCAAGTACAAAGCCTATTTAGTCGAGTATACACAGTCTTTACTCAAATACATTATAACTTGTAATCGATTATCTTTCACTCAACTTTTACTTACTCGATTACAAACAAGATTTACTCGATTAAAATGACATGCCTTATTTGATATGGTCTGAAGGATTATCTAAGAAGAACATTACTCAAGTATGTAAGATTTTTACTCAAATAAAAGACTTACATCAAAAGATTACTCGATTTCATAGAACTTTACACTCAATTATAAGAACTAAATTTCGAACCTAATATGAATGATCACTGTATTACTCGAGTTCCATGGATTTGTACTCGATTAGGAAAGCTAGTTTACTCAATTAATATATATATATTACTCAATTATTTTCACTAACATACACTAACTTTAGCACACTATTTTGATCATCATCATTGATTATCCTATATCTTTATCAATTTAAAACTCTAACAAATTTACAAATTACTCAACAAGGACCATCTAGGGTTTTTAATTGTTCCAGGGCTAGATGGTTTATTTTATTTATTAATAATGGTTCTCAAATGACCTTAGTGTATCTCTTAAAAATTAAGGTAGAAATGAGTACCATTCTATCATTATTCATACGATGGTTTCTACCCAGTTTGGGTCACCTATTAGGAGATTTTGTACTGATAATGCACAAAACTATTTTAATCAACGCATTCATAGCTTTTTTTCAGAAGAAGGCATTATTCATAAATCTTCCTACATTGATACACCCCAACAAAATAGGGTTGCTGAAAGAAAAATGAGACATCTACTTAGTATTACCCGAGACCTCTTACATCATCATATGTTCTGATTTTTTTTTTTTTTTTTGGGGGGGGGGAAGCATGATAGATTTGAAATGTTATGGCACACACTCAAGAGATGGGGTGAATTGGGTAATTTAAAAAAAAATATGATAGAATTTAAAATATTTTTGATACAAATGAGATTTTAGTGATTTAAAACATAAAACATATAAAATGATAAATGTAAAGCTTAAAGAATGTAAAACAAGAAAGATAAATGACACAAAAGATTTATAGTGATTCGGCTTAAACCAATCCTAATTCACTATCTTAGCTCTCACTAAGGATTTTAAACCAATTCACTAAAACCTCCTACTTGATCCCAAGTAGGCCCTCTAGTCCAAGACTAGAAAAATACAATCTCTTGCTTAGATAAACAAGCCCTCTAGCACCAAGCTAGGTATTTCAATCCCTTGCTTCAATAAGCAAGTCATCTAGCATAACAAGTTAGAAAATACAGGAAATGTACAATAAAAGAGAATCTAAAAGATGAATCTCTTAGTTATAAGGTCTATCGAAATGATACAAGGTTTGAAATAAATAAATACAAATGAAGATCAAAGCCTTTGAGAGAAAATTATGAAAGCACAAATACAATTAAGAAGTATGAAAATAATTTGTAAGCTCAATTCACTTCATTCCCATCCATTTGCCTCTTTTAAATCATCTTTGATTTGTATTTATAAGTGTCCCACAAGCTTTAAATGAAAACTAATCATTTTGAGCCGTTGAAATTTGAAAAACTAGTCATTGGAAACTTTCTACGAATTAATCAGTCAACAGATTGAAGGCATTAGTCGACAGATACAGCGGTTAGTCAACAAATAAAAATGAGTTAGTTGACAAATTGAAAGCATTTAGTTAATAGATTGTTATATATATATATATATATATATTAGTTTGTGCACATAAATAAACAAGTTAGCTTCCAGAAGTAGTAGTTTCTTGTTTTTGCTAAGTCTTGGGCTTGGCTAGTGACAAGAGTTCAAAAATTGGGGACAACAACTACACTTGTTTTATTTTCAACCCCTTTAAAAAATTCTGGTACAACATTTTTAATCAAATAAAAATGCAACACTTCAAATATCATCAAGAAATTTATCCCTAGTTTTTTAATATTAAATTGCTGAAAGTAATTTTCATTCAACATTTTTAATCAATTAAAAATATAATATTCCAAAATGGCATAAAAAATTTATCACAAGATATTTTGGCATTGAATTTAATTTTCATTCAACAATTTTGATCAGATAGAAACATAATATTTCAATTGTCATCAAGAAATTTATAACAAGACTTTTGACATTTAATTGTATGATGAAATTAATTTTGGTGCTTAATAAATCATATAAAAGAAATTTAGAGCACCAAGAGAATAAAAATTAATAAAGTAATTCCATCATAAAATACAATTGAATTTCATCATTAAAATCATGTTAAAAACAAAAACATCAATCTATAAAGAGCAGGCATGACCTTAGGCTCTCGGGGTATTACATTCTCCCCTCATTGAGCGCATGATGTCCTCCTCATGTGACCTTACAACTGGTCTCAGATCTTCTCTCATTTGAGGCCTGCCATCCTAGAAGCCTGTCAGGAGCCACTCCTTGATCGGCCCTAGTGCCCCGGTGCCACTCTCCGCCCTCATCGGACCGCCTTTTCCAAGGTTCAGCTCTGATACCACCAGTAACATCCCGCATTGAGCAATAAGAAGGACCGAATCAACTTACCCTAATGGGCTTACGCGAACTTCATAGTGGTCGCTCATCCTTGAGCTATCCTACCTCAAGCACGCTTAATCCGAGAGTTCTTTATCCACATTCAGTTCAAAAGGTATATAACTAGTGTTGTTTCCTTCCCTACTATCCTCAATATATATATTAGTTTTTCTAGAGTCCATTCTTAGACTTGACCTTGGGTTTTTGAGGTATTACAAAACTTCTTTGAACGCTAGAAGAAGGACAACACCTGCTTAGATTAGGAACACTAAAAAAGAATATGGATGTGTCGCTCAAAATCTGCCTTGCAAAGAAAGCATCTATTGGGAAAAGGAAGAAACAGGTTAACACGGTCAAGAGTATATAATCGTTCTCTAACTGCCAACCATAAAATAAAAGAATGGGCAAAGACTCCATACCCAAACCAAACCAACCGATGCCATAGGATCAGGTCCCATTGCTCCAACAAACCCTATAAAATAGACCTAATAGAGAAGGCATCATTTCAGGCCGAAGTCCAACTCAGCACATTATTACTCCCAACCCTAAGAGGGCCCGGCATTCAAAACTGGATAAGCTCAAGAGAAGGAGATGCCCAATTCGACGGCCAAGCCCACCTACCATCGACAATGATGTCAAAAACAAAAGCTATAATTGGGATACCCAGCCACCAAAGAAGCTGACAGGAGAAACGATAGACCAAAATCCCAAGCGAGTGCCATTTCCATAGAAAGACCCGACTATCGTCCCCCACCTTCCAACCAAACTTATCTCTGACCACACGTTGGATAGATAAGAGCTTTCTCCAATATCAGGGGCAGGAATGCGGCACTAGAAGGATCCACAAACACTTATTCTTGATTTGAAACGTATGGACCCATTTTACCCACAAAGACTCACACTCACCCAAGAATAGTCTCCAAATTAACTTTGTCACCATAGCCTGCTTCCAGACATAAAGGGGCTTCAACCCAAGACCCTCTACTCTTCGCAGGGTTAGCACACAGACCAAACATTAGAGCAAATTTCCCTAGGCACTCTTTGAGGATTCTTATGGATGCAACGTCTCCATAAGAGAATAGTAACAGATCATTGGCAAACATAAGCATCACCGTCTTGGATTGCTCACATCTCCAATGAAACTTGAATTAGGGAGATTAAGCGTACCAACTAACCATACCCTACAACACTTGCATGACCAACCCAAACAGGTAAGGCAATAGTAGGTCTCCATGCCTTAAGCCCCTACCTCCTCGAAAAAACCCATGCAATTGGCCATTTATCTTGACTAGGAAGTAGGGAGTGATGAGACACTCTCGAATCCAAGCACAGAATTACAGAGGAAAATTCATCAACTGAAGGATCGCTAAAAGAAAATCCCACTCCACCGAATCGTAAGTCATTGCCAAGTCAACTTTCATAGCACACCTCGATTGGCCCTTATGAAAATGGTATTGATGCACTAACTCTTGGCCCAATAAGACATTATCACCTATGGATCGGCCTGGCACAAAAGTTGCCTAGGACTCATCAACCAAGCCTGGAAACACTACCTTCAGCCTATTAGCCAAGATCTTCAAAATGATTTTGTATATGACATTATAGCACAAGATCGCAGTAAACTAGGAAAGAGACTCCATATGGGAAACTTTGGAGACTAAGTTAATCACTGTAGCATTGACCTCTCCTAATAAACACCCCGAACCAAAGAAATTCCTAACATCCTACCACATCCCACCATTTTGGATCCCACCACATCCTAGGCTCTCCTAAAGAACTTGACCATGAAACCATCAAGCCCCAGCGCTTTGTCATCTCCCATGCTAAACAGAACCTGCCTAACCTCCTCTAGAGTCATGAGAGCTGTAAAACCCTCCCAGCTATCACTAGCCACCTAGTTGACCACAAAAGGGGTGATATATCTCAAATGAAGACCCAACACCCGAGCACTACTACCCAACAGATTCTTGTAATAGTTCACTAAAGTCCCAACTACCTCCTCATTAAAGTCCATCATGGTACCATCATTCCTCTACAGACTAAGAATCTTCCCATAATTACACCGAGACACCATAAACTGGAAGAAGTACCGAAAGCAGTGATCGCCCTTGGCAGACCATCGCACACGCGCTCGCACAATAAGGAACTCTAACTCTTGGGATAAGGAAGCCAACAAATTCCAACTTAACTTAGACTCTCTCTGCTGAAGATCAAAATCACTAGGGTTATCAATGAGATTCTGCTGAACCTGATATAACCTGGCCTTAAGATCCATAACTCTCTTAGTAATATGACCATGGGAATTATTGAGGGATTTCATTGTCCCTTTTACAACCTTAAGTTTACAAACTAGGCGATACATCAAATAACCATGCTCCACCAAACCCCAGGATGAACTCACCTTGTTAAGAAATAAAGGGTGATCTGCTAAGTGATTAAGGAAGCGAAATAGGTCTCCCCTAGGCTAGACAGACTTGAACAAGCCTAGGGGAGGCCTATTTCACCACCCCGGGACTATGGTCCGATACCCCACTTGAGCAACTGGGCCGAGGCCCATTTCTCCTCCAAAATGGGTAATGGGCTTGTGGCCCAACTTCTAAAATGGGCTGCCTAAAAGTGGTGATGGTCTTGGGTTCTTCAATCCCGGACCGAATCCTATGAAGATAAACCCACCCAAAAATCATCATAGCCTCAGGTGGAACAAAAAACAACAGCAGGAATAAAATGTAGGAAGATTTTTTAAGCTCTCAGAAGTTGGTGTGAATCACGCAAGTAGTTCGGTAACCTTCTTCAAGATGCTTCCACTCCTATTTATAGATTTCTTGCATTAAATGTTAGTTCATATGGTAGAATTCAAATTAAATGTTCTATTTGTCTCACAACTGCTACTTTTTTTCTCTAACAACATTAAACAACATTTATTAATTCATTCAAGAAAGCTCATGTTATCTAAAATGCATTAAACGATCTGAAAAGTAGAAACTGTCAAGCATTGAATGCGCGTAACAGCTATAATTTTAAAAAACAAATGACAGTTACTCGATTGGGTTAAAAAGATACTCGACTAATACAATACTCTAATCGATTGGACAATTCAGGTAATCGACTATATGTAGAGCTTACTCAAGTATGACTAAGCATAACTCGACTAACTCATAAGCTACACAAACTATGCATTAATCACTCAACTATCAAGCCAGACTTACTTGACTAACAAAAATATATACTCGAGTACAAACAATTGATAATCGATTTACTTTAAGTTCAGAAACTTGGCCAGAGACAGTCCAAACCTTACTCGACTAATTCAAAAAATATACTTGACTTTTAGAAACACATACAGTCGATTGACAACAGGCTTTACTCGATTAATTTTTGAAAAATAGAAAGCATGCATAAGTTACTCGACTAAGAGAACTTTAATAGTCAAATGAAAGATTTTGCTAAAAGCACATAATCGACTAACTTGAAAAGCACACGAAATATTACTAGATTGATTTTTCAAATGGAAAACAAGAAATGTGTAAAGCACTCGGCTAACAGATATAGATACTCGATTAATTCAAGTACATTAGTCAATTGAAAACTAGGCTTTACTCGATTCAATATATGCTCAAATTTTAATACTATAGAGATACTCAATTAATCTCCAAGGCATACTCGAGTGTTGAAATATTAACACTCGATTATACAAAGTTCCATACTCGATTGTATCTTTAAAAGATATAGATTTTGTATAACATATACTCGAGTAGGTACTTATGATAATCGATTGAATAACTTCAATACTCGATTAACATGAAAGCAATGCTGAGTAATACTAAATTATTTTTGTAAAGGGCTTTTTATTCTTAGCTTATTTTTCAAAAGAATTTTCTAAAAAACTTAACATCATGCTTGATTGATATAAAATCATATTTGAAGGATGTGTGTGTGAAGTTCTCCAATTTAAAATGATTTAGAGAAATAATGTTTTGAAAATCATCCATAAACCAAATTATTAAGGAAGATTTTTTTAAATTATTTTCTACATAAATTAAAATACAAATTTCTCAAGAGTAATCATTCAATCGAGTGTTCAAAGTAGTTTTGAGTATTTGGATAAAAATTGACTGAAGTATATTCACCAATCAATTAGAGTTAAAATGCTAAAATATCAAGGTTCTGTGCTTGCATCAAAAATTCAATAAGTTATTCACCAATTAAGTGAAAAAAAGGTGCTAAAATATTAAGCCTTAATGCTTAAATCTCAAATCGATTTAAAACTTCATTTAATTGAGTGATCAAATTGCTATAAGATTTCTAGTCTATAGAATAAGTCAGTAATTGAGTAATTAGATTACTAGTCAAATACTTAAGATAGAACAAAGAATAGAGTTCAACATCACTTTATTAAATCGACTGCTAGGATTGGTATACTCGAGTGATAACATGAAAAATCGAATGCCAAAAATTAGTCAATCGAGTATTCCTCGTGTAGCATATTTAAAAATCGACTGAAGGCCATCAAATGTTCGAGTAATGTAAGAATCCAACAACGATTAAACGATCAGATTAATCCTAAGATGAGAATCCAAGAGAAAAATCAATATATTAAGTTAACTATAAATTACTTTTAGGAGTGTGCACCCAAGAAGGGTAAATTTGATGTTTTCAAAATTTTGCAAATTTTGAGATTCATGCATAAAATCTGAGTTTGAATAATTATCTTTTCAAACAAGAACTATTGCCAACAATAACAATTGTCAATGATAGACCTTTGTGATAACAAAATTCATGCTTTGATAAGAAAATATTTGTGCTTAAGGTAAAGAAATAATCTAACGTATAAAATGTAAATGCATGTGAAAGTTAGATAAAAAAAAAAAATAGAAGTCAACCATAAGACAACATTTAGAGTAGTCTAATTAAAAGGCTTACATCCACTACCATAACTCCCCACTAAGAATTTTAAAAACACTTCACTAAATAAATAGTATTTTAAGAGATCAATTATAACTCATACAATTTTTACAATCTTGGCTAGAACCTCAGTTTTTATAGGCCAAACTAAAATCTCAACTTTTTAAAACTAAGTTGCAATCTCTGTTTTTTCTAATTTAGTAGTAACCTCTACTTTTAGGGTGAAAGTAGCAACCCTACATACATTTTCATAAGATTAGATAGAACCTTACAATCACTTGTTAAGAATAGATAAGAAATATAGCTTACAACAAGAATGTCCCTCAAAAAATAAGAATTACAGCTCACAAGGATATATACAAGAAAGTGTAAAAGATAGGAATACAATCACTCCACTCTTTTAAAGTTTGCTACTTTTGAAAGATATTCATGAAGCATAACCAGGCGAAAGATATTCATGAAGCATAACTAGGTGAAGACTTGAGCTGAAGGAAGAATATGAACATGAGGAAAGCTCAAGCAGCAATAGACTTGAATTGGTCGTATCTCAACTTGATGTAGCTAGGCAATAGCAACTTGATCTCATATAGCTCATAGCCTTATATAGAAACTTTGAGTTCTTGAATATCTAAGACTGCACATCTCAACAACTCTTTTTATTTGACTAACTAGTTCATCTCTCGTGCGATGCACGAAAATTTATATGTATTGAATTTATTTAAAATTAATAATCTCACAATCATAAATTTCATCTATAGGTTTCAAGAATTACACATTTTTCACAAACTAATAACTAATATAACATATGATAAATATAAATAACTTATACAAAATAATAAATAATATGACAACATATAATAAATTAATAACATAAATAATAAAAATATAAAACATAATAAAATTTTTAAAAAAAATATGACAACATATGATAAATATAAATAGCCTATACAAAATATTAATTTTGTTAAAATAACTTAAATGACTTATTTAAAATAATTCAATTTTGCCTAAATAACTAATTTAACATAACCTACAAACTAATTATTTTTTAAAATTAAGTAATAACATAAATATATATAAGATTTGTACTTTTTTTGCATGGTTCTAAAACTAATTAAGGGTTTTAGAGTTTTGAGTGGTGGCTTTATTGAAAGAGAATGAGAGGTAAATTATGAGAAATAATATAAAAAATTAAATTTATTTTTTAAAAAAATTTACTTGGTAGTCGGTATTTGGCGATATTGCTTGATATCTCAAGATTTCTCCCGATTTAAAAAAGTCTCATTTTTTTTATAATTTATTTTAATTAAAATTTTATATTAATATTTAAAAATTAATAATATAGATTAGATCTTGTCTCTTCATATACTAATATGCTTACACATTCTCCAAACACTATTCAATAATAAAAAAAATCATCTACAGGTTCCAAGAACTACACGTTTCCACAAACTTAGTCTTAATTAATTATCTATAAAAATTCTATTTTGGGTAAGCAAAGAAATAAATAAAATATAATAAAATATCGAAATAGAAAGTGAAAATGGGCCGGAAAAAAATTTGACAGCTATTATAATATATATATATATATATATAACAGTCAAATTAGTTATACAAAATATGCAAATATTAAGGATAAAGCATTTGACACAACATATATAAGCATGTTTTTCTTTCTATTAAAAGAGAAAGCAATTAGACTACATAAAATAATGAAAGAAAGCTCAAAGGGTTAAAATTGTCCTCTCTGATCGTTCTATGTAATGGCTAGTTAACAGCTATATTTTTCAATTTTGTCACACAAATACTTGAGTGAAAAACAAGGATAATTGATTGGATTAGCACATACTTGAGTGGATTTAAATGACAAGGCCTCTCATGTCATAGATCTTTTGGTTTTTCCATCCAATTCAATCTCATTGCTATTCAACACCTACTGAAAAATCACAATTGGCAAACTGATAGTGTTTATAAGTGGCAAAGGTTTTCAAGCAGCCACAAGACCAATGGTCGACCAATTTCTTAAAATAGTCGAAAATTCTTCCACTACAATCAAACAGTCAACTACCCTTAGAAAATTGTGGACTGTTTTTAGTAGATTTGCCAGGACCGGTCGATAGGTTCCAAAATCGATCGACTTCTTTTCTGGGTTTCCTAGAAATGGTTGACCCATTTCAAAATAGTCTAACTATTTCTCAAGGCGTACACCAAAAACGATCGATAATCTGGGCAATCGGTCGATAGTCAATCTCACAAAAACGACAAGCAACATCCATGTCCAAAACAAGCAAACCATTACACAAACACACGAATAGGCTGAAATCATTAAGCAGAGGCTCTGATACCACTAAAGAAAGCATAGATTGTGTGCACTAACACTTAGCGATAGATGCAAGAAGACAAAATAGATTTTTTAAACTTTTTAAAAAATCATACAAATAAGCAATGGAAACGGATCGTTTCTTGCATGACACAGTGATAGCAGCCACATGCATATAACAAAACCATACATTATGGAAATCCAATAAATGTTAACTTTTACCTCAAACTCAAAGAGCATGCTAGTTGCTTTCGTTGAACAACTGTCCTGAACACTTCGATGTCTTGATTGAGCTTTTGTGATCCTATCACAAACCAGCTCACAAACCAACTCCAGCACCTATCATTGGCTCACCAAGCCACCCCCACAAGCGTAGGGGACCAAGTCAGTCCACCCATAGGCAGCCTTGGAATCCTTCACTAGACCCGTGCTAGGACCATCTCAACAAAGGTGAATAGGAGTTAGGACAGTTCTTCCAATGTGCTATCCATCTCATGGACTTTGAAATGAGATATAGCAAAAGGGGTTGTGGCTATAAATCCCCCACCGACAACTCTTATTGGACAACCACTGGAAGCTTGTCGGAAACAACATCCGTTGTCATTACTGGCAACTCTTGCCATCATAGTTGTTGGAACCGTCACAGAACAAACCACAACCACCACTAGCCGCCTACAACAGCCCACTCCCGCCCCCGACAACTCTTACTGTTGATATATGATTCAAAATATATTGATATGTTATATGTTATTTGATTAATTCATGTAAATGACATATGGTATATGGTATATGGAATTACATTTTTATGTTCAATAAATTAACAAATATACATTTCATGTGCATTTCATTTACATTACATTTAGGTTGCATTGGATTTAGGTTGCATGTGGCTTTGTATATATGTATAATGACTGGTTGTTTGTGGACCATTGATCCTCTTGGAAATCCTTAATCGGATGGTTGCCGGCTATTTCCCCCTTTGTATATAAGCCTTCCTTGGAATTTCAATCGGCACTTTTCGCAAACGAACAGAAGGAGATTGAGACACACTGTTTTCTCACACACAAACAGATCTGAGAACAAGAACACGATCAAACGAAAAAAGAACTCGAAGATTGACAGAGCGAGATGTTGTAGTGGTGCAATCAGAAAGGTAAACTGATCTCGACGCAAGGTAAATCCGATTTCACTCTTTGTAAGTGTGTTTCACTTGTTTATTTGATTGGTTGGGAGAGATTGGTGAGATTGAGTGATGGGATTGCTCGATGATTGAGTGATATACTCTGTTGTGTTTGTATTGGTTGTGTTTTCTGATTTGCAAGTGATCGTGAGATAATAACACTTGCGATGCCGAAGATGTTGTTCACTGGCTGCCACGTCGATCGCCGCTGCAATTTAGATGACAAACAGATTCGTTGGAAACACCTTCGCTGCCCGTTCTTCAAGCATCCAATTTTCACAATTAATTTCCATCCAAGCCCTCTCATCCGAAAGCTTCTCCAAGAAGCTCCATCCCAATCGCGCATCGTCTTCATCCTACTATCTCAAATCTCTTGATTAATATATATCACATATATATATACACAAGACAAATGGAGATCGCCTTGAGGAATGAAGAAAGCAAAACTGCCATGAGCACTTCCCCTTCATAATATATACATATCATATATGCATATTACATTTACAGTCGAGAGATTGAAAGAGATCAAGGCTGGAACGGACAACCCTAATATATATTATATTGTACATAATATAATGGCCGAGAAAAGAAGCATGGGAAGAAGAAGAAGAAGAAGAAGAAGAAGAAGAACAAAAGCTTCTTGCGCATGTATGCATAATATATCACATATATTAATCGAGTTCAGATCTATTGTTCCCATTTCCTGTCCCTTTAGCAATCTCCCCAATAAAAATAAATTAAGTCACCAAATTATTACACATCATCAAATAGTGATTATCCCAAACTAATGATAGAAAACTTAGGTGGTGTTCTCTTTGTGTTTCAGTTTTGAGTTTTGAGTTTTGAATTCATTTTGACTTTTGCGTTTTGAGATTTTTAAAAATGCGTTCTTTTTGTTATTCTGAAAAATTGTTTCTCAAAATAGAAAACTAGAAAACACGTTTATTTTAAAATTTTGTAAAATGTTATTTTATGATAATTTATTTAAGAAATTTGATTCAAAATAAATATAAATATTTATTAATAAATTATAAATTTAATTTAAAGAATTTCAAATATAATACAAGTTATATAATTTAATTATATATAATATATTAAAATTTCAAAGTACATTCTGAGTCATTCTTAATTTCACTCAACTATTAATTTCATAATAAATTTATTTTTACCTATAAATTAAAATCTAATATTAATTTTGAGATTTAAATTATGCACAATATAAATATTTTAAAAAATTATAAATCATAAAATAACAAAAACTATATTACATTGGGCGTGGAGGCGCAGAAAGAAGAAATGGCAGAGAAGAAATGGAAGAGGGCGGTGGCGGGCGGCTAGATTTGGGCGTGGCAGGCGATGGCAATGGCTCGAGCGTGGAGGGCAATGGTGGGCGAGAGTGATGGCAGTGGCGGTGGCAGATCTTGGCGTGGAAGGCAGTAGCCAGCTGTGGTTGTGGCGGATCTTGGCGTAGAAGGCAGTGATGGTGGTGGCGACCGAGCTTGAAGAGAAAAAAAGAGAAAGAGAAGAGAGAAGAGAGGTGGAAGAAAAGAGGTAAAAATGGTGGTTGTTTTCTATGTTTTGGATGGAGGGCTGGTTTTGGCTGAAAACAGCCAAAACATGTTCTTGGCGTTTTGAGTTTTCTGTGTAAAGTTTTTGTGTTTTGCAAAATGCGTTTTTGAAAATGAGTAAGTAAACACGTTTTGAAAAATTGAAAATGCCAAAAAGAACAGGTCCTTAACGTTTTTCTTCCAAAATCCATTATGCAGTTAATAGGAAAAAAAGTCATCTCTTTACCTTCCCTTCTCATTCAATTTTGTCTTCCAAGATGAGATTCAACATGAGATTCAATCTGTGTATAAATCTTCATGAAAACTAGAAGGAAAGATGAGATTCAACATGAGATTCAATCTGTGTATAGATCTTCATGAAAACTAGAAGGAAGATGAAATTAAATGAGAAGGGAAGATAAAAATATGGGTTTTTTTCCTGTTAATTGCAAAATGAATTTTGGAAGAAGAATGTTAAGTTTTTTGCTGTTAGTTTGGGATAATTACTATTTGGTGAAATATATTAATTTGATAATCTGACTTATTTTTATTAGAGGTATAGCTAAGGGGACATAAATGGGACAACAAATCTAGACTCATTAATCAGCCGTCACAAATGGAAGAATGAAGAAATATTGGGAGAAGGCTGAAACAATTTCAGCCAAATACTTTCAGCCAAATACTCAATTAATTGCGCCTGCTGCATGTCTCCTCAATTGCCTTTTTGTCTTTCATTTCAATTGTCAATTTTTTAGGCCAATCAAATCCCCATTTTGATATATTCATTAATTCTATATAATACATATATAATAATTATATACATAAATATTATATAAAAATTAATTACGAGAACATTTCTCATATTTAATATCTCACTAAAAAGCTCATTAACTCTTAATGATATTTTTATCAATCATTAACTCTTAATGATAGAACAACAGTATACCAGTTCAGATTCACTAATTTAGTGCATTACCTATTTTGGGTGTGACTTTCTAGATTCATAGCCATGTACCAATCAAGACACAACAACTCTTGACATCGATCAAACACTTTAATCTACTAAGATAATCTCTCCATCTCCCCAATGTATGCTAAAAGATTTTGAATATCCTCTAGCCAAAATTCAAGACGATCCTAATGACAATGAAGTCAAAACTTCTTGTAAACCTATTTGGGGCTCTCGATTACCATGTACTATAGTCCTTCCACTAACTAACATACCAACCAAGTAAGAGCCATGAACCAACTAAATTCACAGAACTCGATAACTATACAAGATCCAGTCCAAGGTGATCGAGATAACGTATCAAAACTTCTTCCAACATCAGAAACTCTTTTTATCATACGTGCCTTGGCCAATGACTCCAACAATCACCAACCAACCGAGATCACATAGGATGTTCACCTCCATCTGATGGAAGACAATAGATCCCATCAGCGAGCATCTATCTCCATACACCATTGCACAGAGACCACACAGAAAGCATTGCACCTCTCACATCAGATGATTCCACTCAATGGTAAATCTCCAACACCAATGTACAAGACAATTCTGTCATCTCTAGTCAAACGACTAGATACATAATCGAAAGCAAGTAACAAATTATTAATCTTCTCAGCTATGTGATCTGTTACAATCGTCACATTCAGTAGATATTTAACTAACATTTACCCACATGTCTATTTTTTACATCTCATTCAATATGGCATGTGATTCAACATTCTTTATCATTAGCCTATGTACTAGTTTGTAATCGATTAATCTTATTCCCTTTTAAAGAAATCTTAAAACTAGGAATACCTTTAAGAAATTTTATGTTATATATCTTTGTCACATATTCTTAACAACTTAAGAATAAAGATCATCAAGATATCTAAGGACTTATTCATATATAAATACAGAGTTATGAATAAAGATATGACCATTTAAATAATAAACAATATTATATCATTATGCTCAATACTCATACTAGATGTCATCTAAATTTAACATTATGACACTAACACCAATAAGCCTTCCAATACCTAAGTTAGAAGTTGTCAATATGCAAAAAGGGATAAGCGGATGAGATGCCATGTGTGTGGACTTCGGAAAGGTTGTGTTGGTAGATCTAGAGTGCTTAATTCTAGCTTTCATACGGGTCTTCAGGGTTTGGATATGGATCCTGAAGATATGGGACCAAGGGGTATTTATAGCAATCAAATGACCGGGACACATGGTACGCATGCACGAAGGCACGTGGCAGGACCCTTCTTGTGAGAGACACGAGTCTTCGAATGCCCTTGGTTAGGATTGAAACGTCAAAAAGATGATTGAACGTGAATGAATTATTAGTTCGTTCTACTCGACAGCATTCCAAAACAAATTTAATCATTTATGGACAAGTAGACCAAGCTGGGAGAATGAAGGCAAACATGAGAAGAATTAGTCATTGAAAAAAAAATACCGAAAATAAGTTGATTCAATGCATCCATTTGTGCTTCAAATGACATGGTGTGATCCAGAAACTACAATACGGGTGGGGTCATCCAATAATAAAATTGACTTGGTGTGTACTTCAAATGACTTATCTGATTACAGTTTTGAGCCTCCCAGAAATTATATTATTTTTGTGTAAATTATAATGCTAGTTTTTAAATTTTGTACTTCATTTTAATTTAATCACTGTAGTTTATTTTTCGTTATTTCTATTCAAATCCAGTCTTTTTTAATTCTCCATCAAATTATGTTAATGGAAGCTAATGTGACATACATTAATATAAATTTCAAAATCACTTAATGTTTAAATTAATTTAAATTCCACAGTCAAATAACCTTAGAATTATATAAATCTATATTGTACTAGCTTTTGTTAACAAAATTTGAAAGTTAAAAAGATTAAATTTTAACAAGAATCAAAATTTTAATGGTCATAATAAAAAAAAACTAAAATACAATTACCAGTTTTTTTTTTTTTGATAAATCAGTTACTAATTTGTTACAAAATATAAAATTACAAAAAATGTAATTTCAAGTTTATTAATCGCAACAAACAGCTTAAAAAAAAAAAAGAGGAAATTGAGATTGCAAGATTTTGAGATTTTAAAACTGTAGCTAGGTGACACCAACTGATAAATCCTAATCCTAATACATTTTCCACCCATGTTCCTGAGGACTATCAGAAGAATTGCGGCAGAAGGGGTGTCACCTACTGATCTAAAAGTTCAAATTACCACATGGCATAATAAGGCCGCCTCCTATATAATAGTAATATGAACTGCACGGTGAAACATACATTGCGGCTCAGCACTAACTTTTAGATGCCGGTTGCAAGGAAGAACCCTTGCTGTCTATTGACAAGCTCGCGACTTCTTGCAACTTATCATTCCTCATCGCTTCATTATTAAAATGGTCTCTCAGGAATTCCACAGCCATGAATGTAAGAGCAGATGCAGGAATGTACCACGTAATTCTGGGAATGCTACCTCTGAACAGTCCGCCTACGCCTTCATTCATCCATATACTGCGAATTGCGTCCAGCCAGCCATTATACCTGGACAGTTGTTTAATTTAGTATCACCCATCTCCTCTCTTTTTCAGCAAATATGAGAAAAAGAAAAATTCAATGCCCGAAACATTGGAACAACCAATACAGTTGCTTAGGTCTTCTTCTTTTACAACCACCTTCATGCAGTCCAAACTGCCATACTAAGTTCACCAAATGGCAATCTTCATCCAATTGACCCCCGAGTATTAAGTTGGAGAACTCAGCCCTCGTGGCACTAGCAGAGAAACACATCTGAAAGGAGGGTCCAACTGTGCTGTTTGTGTGTATAAAGAGGGGAAGGAGAACAAGAATAACTACGCAACTCAACAGTTAGCTTTTGCTACACTGAAGAGGGAAAGAATAAGTGGAGGTATCATACAACAAATGAGCACAGCGATAGGAAGGAGGAAATGGGCAATGCTTGATAACAACCTTGACAGCTATGCAAAAGACCTCACTGAAGCGAGTTTATGAAGTACATATTGTTGGAATTAATGGGTCTTAAATATGTGAGAATTGAAAAGGTCTCCAAGATTAGACGCGACTGTTCATATAGGATAAGGGTGAGTGGACATGTCTATTTAGATGTGAAAGGTACGGGGGAAGAAATATGTACCTTCACCAGATGGTGCAATCTGGACTGTTCAATCGTGCCTAAATATGAAAAAATGCGATCTAAAGATCAAGATTAAACTGGGTCAACAACATGACATTTCACAATTAGACACTTGAAAATGGGTCAAGCATGACATTTCATGATTGGACACTTGGAAACTATAAATAGGACCCTCCATATTCCATTTTCTCCATCCAAAAATCAATTCAAGTAAATTGATTTCTTTCTTTCCTCCTCCAATATACTTCTTTTATATAAACTTCAATTATTGTGAAGTGTGAGATTCTAATCTCTTTCCTCCAATCAACAAAAAGAGTACTACCAAGTTTGGTTTCGCTTGTCAAGATTAATATAGTGTTGTACTAATTCTTGAAAAAAGTGTTGTATCTTGAGAGACAGACGCCCATTGGTTCTTTAGTACCATTGAGGGGGTGAAATCTGTCTTAAAGAGACTTGTTTCAACATACCTCACTTCAATCCGATTCTATGTTCTTTTCAAATCTCTTTTCATTATACAATTGTGTTTCCATTTTGTTGTTAATGTGCATATTATTCTAGTCAAATTCAGTTTTTATTCCAACAATCTTAAGACAGAAATTATTTTTTCTATTGCAATCTTTTACTGTGTACTTGTTATTATTTGCAAGCATTATGGCTAGTTCAAGTGTGCCACCTAGTGGGGGGAACAAATCAGTTCCTGGTGTTACTCCATTCATCGTGCCTTCCACATCCCAACATGAGAAACCTGAGAAATTCAATGGCACGGATTTCACGTGTTGGCAGCAGAAAATGTTGTTTTATCTCACTATGCTGAATCTTGTCAAATTTCTCAAGGAAGAATGTCCTGCACATTCTAAAGAGAATTCTAGTGACAAAGAAGTCCAGTTAGCAATTGATGCATGGAAGCATGCTGATGTCTTATGCCAGAATAACATCCTAAATGCGTTGGATAATTCGTTATACAACGTATACAATTTAATCCGGATGGCTAAGGAGTTGTGGGAATCTCTTGACAAAAAATACAAGACAAAAGATGCAGGGACAAAGAAATTTGTTGTCGGCAAATTTCTGGACTACAAGATGGTTGACAGCAAGATTGTTATCAGTCAGGTACAAGAGATGCAGATCATCCTACATGATATTGCAGCCGAGGGCATGATGTTGAGTGAGTCTTTCCAAATAGTTGCTATAATTGAGAAGCTGCCTTCACAACGGAAAGATTTCAAAAACTATCTCAAGCATAAGCGCAAGAAGATGAAACTAGAGGATCTTATTGTTCGTCTTTGCATAGAGGAAGACAACAGGGTTACAGAGAAGAAGACTTTTTCCAACCAAATGGAGGCCAAGGTTAACATGATAAAGGACTCCAAGTTAAAGAAGAATAACAAAAGGAAGCATTCTGGATCATTCAAGGACAAAGACAAGAATGCTAAGCGGTTCAAGGGAAATTGTTATGTTTGTGGCAAGACTGGCCATCAAGCTAAGGAGTGCCACAACAAAAAGGGTATAGGGAACAATATGTATAAGCCTCCCCAAGCCAACATGACAGAAGCAGACCACATTACGACCGATGTTGCTAACATGAACTTGTCTGCAGTTGTGTCAGAAGTCAATTTGGTATCTAATGCCAAGAAGTGGTGTTGCACACAGGAGCTACAAGGCATATTTGTGCACAAGAGGTTTGTCCCTTGATTATCAAAAGATAGACCATGACGAATACCTCTACATGGACAATTCGACAACATCTAAAATTGAGGGAACTAGAAAAGTGATCCTAAAGTTCACATCTGGAAAGGAGCTAACGCTTTATAATGTTGTGTATGTTCCAGACATTAGAAAGAATTTAATTACTGGTTTTATACTTAGTAAGAAGGGGTTTAAAATGACCTTTGAGTTTGATAAATTTGTACTTACTAAAAGAGGTCTATATGTTGGTAAAGGCTATCTTGTGGATGGATTGTTCAAAGCTAATGTGGATGTTGTATGTGATCTAAAATTTGTTCAAAGCCGAGATGGTAAAAAATATTTTATCACGTTTATTGAAGATCACACTAGATATTGTTATGTGTATTTATTAAGTAGTAAAGATGAGGCTTTCACGCTTTTGTCACTTATAAGAATGAAGTCGAAAATCAACTTAGTAGGACAATTAAGGTATTGAGATCTAATAGAGGTGGAGAATATGATTCATCATCATTTGATGAATTATGTGCTAAGTTTGGGATTATTCACCAAACTATAGCTCCATACTCTCCTCAGCAAAATGGAGTTGCTGAAAGAAAGAACATAACTCTTAAAAATATGGTTAATGCTATTAGTTCTAGATTACCTCAGAACTTGTGGGGGAAAGCAGTGCTTACAGCTAACTTTATTTTAAATAGAGTTCTCCACAAGAAGACTAGATCAGTTCCTTATGACATGTGGAAAGATAGAATGCATGCCTACAAATACTTGAAAGTGTGGGGGCTGTCTAGCCAAAGTAGTTGTACCACCTCCAAAAAAGGTCAAGTTAGGTCCTAAAACTGTTGATTGCGTTTTCATTGGATATGCAATGAATAGTAGTGCATATAGATTTCTTGTACATAAATCTGATATAAGTAACATTCATGTAAACACCATTATTGAATCTAGAGATGCAGAATTCTTTAAAGATGTGTTCCCTTCTAAAGGAGATATTAATGATAATACTCAAAAAAGAACACATGAAATTGCATCTGAGAAGGATAAAGAATCTGAACCTAGAAGGAGCAAAAGAGCCAAAGTAGCTAAATCTTTTGGTCCAGATTTTATGACATGTATGGTTAAGAATGAGCCTCAAACCTTTATGGAGGCTATGTCTAGCCCCGAAACTTCATTCTGGAAGGAAGTTGTTAATAGTGAAATAGAATCCATTTTAAATAATAATACATCACAATTGGTCAATCTTCCACCTGGAATTAAACCAATTGGTTGTAAATGGATTTTCAAAAAGAAGTTAAAGCCCGATGGTTCAATTGATAAGTTCAAGGCTAGACCTGTTGCCAAAAGGATATCATTAAAAGGAAGGTATTGACTATTTTGACACTTATTCACCGATAACAAGGATTACATCTATTCGAGTTTTAATTGTTGTTGCAGCCTTGTATAATTTGCATATACATCAAATGGATGTAAAAACTGCATTTTTAAATGATTATCTAAATGACGAAATCTACAAAGAGCAATCTAAAGGCTTCAAAGTAAAAGGACAAGAACACAAAGTGTGTAAACTTGTCAAATCTCTTTATGGTTTGAAGCAAGATCTTAAACAATGGCACGAGAAGTTTGATAGTGTCATGATAAGAAACGGTTTCACCATAAATGAATGTGAGAAATGTGTCTACTCCAAGAAATTAGGAGAAGCACATGTACTTGTTTGTCTTTTTGTAGATGGCATGCTCATACTAAGAACCAATATGGATGTCATCAACAAGACAAAGAAAATGCTCACCAACAACTTTGAAATGAAAGATATGGGTGAAGCAGATGTAATACTGGGAATGAAGATCTCTAGAACACCTAATGGGATAACATTATCTCAAACACATTATGTTGATAAAGTGATTGAGAGGTTCAAGTCCTATGGAATTAAAGAGACAAATAATCCATTTCTCCCACATGTTATTCTTCACAAGAATACCGGAAATGCAAAGTTATAGTTAGAATATTAAAAGATAATTGGGAGCCTAATGTACATAATGAATTGTACAAGACTGGACATAGCTTACGTAGTAAGTTAAGTAGATATACAAGTAATCCGAGTAACGAACATTGGAGTGCTTTACTTAAGAGTACTAGGTTACTTGAAGAGAACCAAAGAGTATGCAATACATTATGGAAAATATCCTCCAGTCATTGAAGGATATAGTAATGCAAATTGGATTTCAGACAATGATGAATCCAAGTCAACTAGTGGTTATGTATTTACTCTTGGTGGTGCTGCTATATCTTGGAAATCTTCTAAGCAAACGTGTATAGCTCATTCCACTATAGAATCAAAGTTTATAGCTTTAGATAAAGCTGGAGAAGAAGCGAAATGGTTAAGACATTTCGTAGAAGATATTCCAATATGGCCAAACCCAGTGCCCGCAATATGCATTCATTGCGATAGCCAAGCAGCTATAGCTAGGGCACATAATTTTGGGTATAATGATTAATCACGACATATTCGTCATAGACATAATACCGTTTGGCAGTTGCTCTCTAATGGAACAATATCAGTTGATCTTGTGATATCAAAAGATAACCTAGCGGATCCATTTACTAAGGGGTTATCAAAAGAGAGAATAAATTGCGCATCGAGGGAAATGGGGTTAAAGCCTAAAGATTAATGAGCCATCTTAATGGAAACCTAACTTAGCAACTAGAGATCCCACAGACCAGGTTTAATAGGACAACTAGTTATGAATGGCTCGATGAGAAGCACTTAGGAGTATAACTCCTCCCCATTACTATGATGCAAATAAGTGCTTGCCTACAAAGGTGTTAAGGATAAGCTTTGCTTTTAATGATGCATATAGCTTGTAAAAGTACAAGTGGAGTATGGTAGGATACTCTTCATAGGACATCACCTATATGAGTGTGAACTAGGCCAGTTCTATGAGAATTTTCTTAGGCAGATTCTCTAAAACACTTGCAGAACCCAAGAGAGTTCAGGGTCGAAATAATGAACACAATAGAAAAACCAAAACTTGATATGAAGGGTAGTATGTGAGGTCTATTGTTTGGGCTTGTAATAACGATTGACAATTCAAGACTCTAAGTTCACGAATTAGCCAAGTGAGTCCAATAGGCTTTCACTAGAGAAGGTTCGAAGCAAAAGCTACCTATCTCGATGTATTATCTTTCAGACAGTACTCTTCTTTGTCTTCCTAGTTCCATGTCGACTTCTTCCATTCATGTGGGAGATTGTTGGAATTAATGGGTCTTAAATATGAGAATTGGAAAAGTCTCCAAGACTGGACGCGACTGTTCATACGGGGCGCAAATGAGTGGACATATCTATTTGGATATGAAAAATGCAAGGGAAGAAATATGTACCTTCACCAAAGGGTGCAATCTAGATCGTCAGGTCGCGCCCAAATATGAAAGGGTGCAATCTGAAGATCAAGATTAAACTAGGTCAAACAACATAATTTTTCACAATTGGATACTTGGAAATGGGTCAAGCAACATGACATTTCACGATTGGACACTTAGAAACTATAAATAGGACCCCCCCCCCCCCCCATATTCCATTTCCTCCATCCAAAAATCAATTCAAGTAAATTGATTTCTTTCTTTCCTCCTCCAATATACTTTCTTTCTATAAACTTCAATTATTGACAAGTGCGTGAGATTCTAATCTCTTTCCTCCAGTCAACAAGAAGAGTACTATCAAGTTTGGTTTCCCCATCAAGGTTAATATAGTGTTGTACTAATTCTTGGGAGCAGTGCTGTATCTTGGGAGACAGACACCCATTGGTCCTTTAGCACCATTGAAGGGGTAAAATCTGTCTTACAGAAATTCGTTTCAGCATACCTTACTTCAATCCGGTTCGATGTTCTTTTTCAAATCTCCTTTCATTATACAATTGTGTTTCCGTTTTGTTGTTAATGTGCATATTATTCTAGTCAAATTCAGTTTTTATTCCAACACATATCTCACCAAAACTTTATATCACTAAGAAAAAGGAATGAAAGAAATTAGGGATACCTCGGAGTTGATCCCTGCACCTGCAATCTTGTCTTGACAACATCCAAGGGAGTCGTAAGATACGCACTAAATCCTGCAAATTTTCTTAAAATTATGAGGCATCCCTTGAGAAATACGTCAATAAAGTTGGTTTAAATAAATACTAATTGAGTCCATCCTTTCTGCACTCAATTATTAGAATTCTAATAGCTTAGTTTAAAGCTATACAAAGGAAGCCACATACCACCAGCTAATCCTCCCAGCAAAAGTCCTTCAAGAGAACTATTTATATGGTAACCTGAACTAGAGATCCACTTGCTCTTCCCATATTCTGTCAAATCTTTTAGGGCCTCATAGAAGGTAACCTAAGAAGAGCAGACAACAGAAAACTAATAATAACAATGATAACTCTTTTAAAACAAAAAAGAAATATAAACTATAAAAGCATTAAGCAATTTAAGTTTATGAACATAAATTATTTATAAAGAACAAATAAACACAAGTTTATATGAATCTGAATTGCTATAGTTTAGGAATCAAATCTGATTAATGGAAGTCAAGCAAAACCATATGGATTAATTCTCAAAGCAGCCACTTTAAATCAGTTTTTACAACTAAACAGCCCCTAGACATTCCAGTCAAAAAATGTGTTTCTATTGTCATAAGGTTCTCTTAGTTTTATTTATTATCACCATGACAAAAAGGACATTGCTCAACTCTATGGAAGATATGCTGGTAAGCATGAGAACATGGGCTAATTCTGAGAGCCACTTTGCATCAAAATTGGAGTATGGTTTAAAATTATTCTACAAGGGGAAGCTACAGTTCACAGGCCAGGCAACTTGGATTTCAAAATAATCATTGTTGGAAAAATGTGCAGAACTTAAAATATTCAGAGAGTAATCAACACCTTGTAGAATCAAGCAGATTGGAAGAATCATTATCAAGCATGGTTTTGGTGTGAGAATTGTACATTCAATGAGTAACTAGGATCATTTATGGATGTATCAAAATCAGTCAGCTTGAGCAGAATCAAGTATGAATACAAATTGACAACTAAGAGGTGTATTTCCAGTTTAAAACAGAAGCAGAAGGAAAAAAAACAAAAGGAATCATTGGTTATATTAGTTACCATTAGACCAGCAAATGGCACATCCCTTGCAAGTGTAGACCAGTATCTGCTAAACAAAGAACATATAAAAATGAATATTTAAATTTATGAGAGAGATGCATAAAGAATTCAAGGTGCAATGATTTGTTTATTGCTAGCTTCCAGTTGCTTGTTCACAGAATACATGATAATTCATAATTCTTTAAATTTGAAACTTCACTTTGAGCAGAAATCCAGTGAGGGGATTATTCAGAAGTGGAAATGGTGCAGCTTGAATAATCTCAGGAGCATCTTTCAAGTCAAGTCAAATAGTTATTCTCTTGAAAAGGTTAAAACCATCCGAGGAAATTAAGTTTGAGGAATTCATTTCAAAATGTACCCTGCATATAATCCCTTTAGACCCTGCTCCTTCCATATTGAAGAGCCAGCCTGAAACATTCCTGAGTAATAGCCATACATTTGCGTGCCAGGTCTGTTATTCATGACAACAGAACTCCAGTATCTTCTAGTACCTTGGACCTGCATGCGTTGCTTCATGACTTCACATGGAACATATACAAAAGAGCCAAGAGTATCTCCTGAAATGGATGGAGAGAAGGAAGACAGACTCTGAATTCTCTGAAGTTTGCCAAAAACTTGTAATCTAACATCACTATGTTTCTATTTTTAAACAAAAAGACCTACTGTACTGTAAACAGGAATATGGATGGATAAAAGACATCAAAACAAAAGAGCTAAGGGGAAATCCATTTATCTGATGCACCAATATGAGGGTCCCATATGTCTATATATCCACATCAAATTCTTGAAGAACAGTCATAAAAAATGTTTGGTGTAGAAAGGGTACAAAAAAAAGGCTAGATTCCCTTGTCCCAGCAAAGAACCAATTACATAACAATAAAAAATAATAAATTCAAGACTATCCGAATAGGCTTCTGTAATACTCCCAGGTTTAATGAGAACAATAAACAAAGAAAAAAAGGTTTGTTGCAGCTTTAGCTAACTGTGGCATAACAGTTTTGTTAGTGTACTATGACAGCACCACTGTATGGGTGCATGTGTAGCAATATAAATTTGTTATGATGCAGAGTCGTTTAACGACAAAGAACCATGTTAGTGTGAGAGAAAGGGTGGTGTGTGTATTGAGGAGAGAAGGAAGAAGAGATATGGTACCAGGAGAAAACCTTGTTGCTGAGAATGAGAGATTGGAAACCTCCAGTGAAGGCTTGCGCACGGTTAACAACACTGACGCAAGGTAAGCAATTCTTTTTCTTGTTCCTTCTTGGTTCATGTACATATACGCTCATGTTCCTCCAACAAACCCCAAGCCAATCTATCAACCAAACCCGCATCATGGATGCCAGATGAAAAGGAGAAAAACATAAATGGAAGAGAATCCACCCCCCCCCCCAACACACACACACACTCAACATGTCAGCTGTACTAAGATACTCAATGGAGCCTTTGTGTCCGCCAACCTCTATTTCAACCATGTGAAATCTGGTTTTCTTGAAAGTCCCTGCATGATGCAACTATATTAGATGGAAAAGGATCTTCCAATTGAATGGTGAATACCCTGAGCCCCTCAACCCCAAGCGTGGTCCTCTTTGGCTCAATCTTGGGGTTCTAACCATAGTTGTCCAAAACCATCATGGCCAAAGTCCTAGGCAGGCCCCCCTCCCCCAGGTCTCACCTAACACCCTCACCTTGGCCACACTTGGTCTACAAGTGAGCTCTTGGGCCGATTGGAGAGATGAGCTTGTGGGCCAATGGGGTTTTATTTATAAAATCCATTGCCATGCATGATTTAAATTGATTATATATCACTCAAAATCTCGTCCCTTTTCATACCCTTATAGCTTCTTAACTAATAGGGAGACAAGACATAAATGAGATTTGATGACTATGCCTTGGTACATGTAAATACATAATTCTTGATATGACATCGATCACCTAAGATGTGGCAAGGAAAGAATTGCAACATGATACATAATATTGTTACGTATATCCATGACTTATTCTCTAGGAATGTTAGATAATCATGTGATTTGAATATGGTGAGAATGTTACATTGCATTACAAAATATTTTATTCTTGATATGGGCATTAATCATGCTTACATGCATATTGCATGAAAGAAGACTAGATAGGACACTTAAAGTAAATAACAAATGTGTTAGTTGCAGGTACACCGTGTGCATCCTAGTCAGCAAGGGAGTCGTTAACCTTGTGTGTTGGATAACATACAAGGCATTATACAGAATGTGACGGTTACAAAAATTGATATCCAAATATTATGAGCCAATTGCATGACATTGGTGCCTAATACAGTATGAGTTAGTTGAAAGACATTGTCAAGACCCCAAGGATCCCACAGGATATAATAGTCATATGTATTATACCTAATTCTCTTTTGGTTGTACTCTTCTGCTATAGTTGTTAGTACCTTCAGTTGTAAAGCCTATAAATAGGCTAAGTTAGTTAAAGAAGACATAGTTTGGAATCATAATTTATTTCCAGACTTTTCTCTCTCAAGTTCCCTCTCGTTTCCCTCTAATTTCTCCCTGATCTCTCTCTCTCTCTCAATCTCTCTGTTTGTCTACAACTCTCCCTATATGCTTTCTGTTAACTCCCTCTCTTTGTCTAATTCTCCCTCCAAATTCTCTATATTCTCAATGTCTACCTAAAAAACCCTAACTTAAACCCTAGATACATGACAGACATTAATGCTCAAATACTATTTAGCAATTTAAAGGCACTTACACCCATACACGATTATGTGGTACTGAGTCTCCTACATGTTTCTTATTATTTTTATGCATATCACTACACATGAAAACCTTACAATCCAGTTGTATCTTTTTTGAACTACAATCCAGTTATATCTTTTTTGACCATAACATTAAGGATTTTTCTAACATTAACTCTTTTTCCATATGAATTAACTTGTCTTCCATCCATCTAAGTATAGGTTATCTGCTAAACTATGTGCCAACGACTCATCCTATGTATTTATTCTTTTTCTACAAATTTTTGAGCAATTATATTTTTTAGAAGAGATTTGGTAGGCTGTATAAACAATCTTTTGTTTCTATGTTCTCCTTTTGTATTAGATTTCTTCTCCTAAACACATTATAGGAGAGTTCATTTTTCTATTGATCACATGATTACATGGAGATACACAAGCTTACTCAGAAATGTTGGCCAAGGTAATACTCAAATTCCCAAAATGACCATTTGGCTCCATTATATTTTGACAGTTAGCTACACCAACAACATTCTTCGTTGAGGATCAGATGATATATTTTGACATTTCATTGCTTTATATACGTGAGCTATATTCATGATGAACCGGACGTCATGACCCCAAGGGCAAATTTGAACTTTTGATGATAATGCATTAGCCACTTGTACTAGTTAGGTACTGCTATGAAGATTGTACCCCTATGGTTATGCTGCTAGCAAAAGGGAAGAGCCTATTGTCATCACCCAAGGATCCATAGAGGGGCAATAGGGTAATAGGCCTATAATAGCTGTTAGATGATATTTTAGCAATTAGTTAGAAGCACATAGTGTGTGTGCATGCTGTTAGGAGCCAGATATGCTTGTATAAGGCTACTGTAAACGGATGGGGGGCTCATGCTTAAATTGATTGAATGAATTCTTAATTCTCTCTCTCTACAATTCTCTCCCAATCTCCCTCTCATTTCTTCTGCACTCTCCCTCATTTCTCTCTACATTCTTTCCCCATTTCTATCAAATTTTCCTCTTCAATCGTTCTGTTCTTGGTTCTATTCCATCAGGTCCTTCCGATTGTCAATCCAATCCTAGGCTAAACTCTAGGTACATGACACCTATATAAGGCTAGAATGTATGAGGATGGGAATTCATGTGAAGTAATAACAAAATTCTTTCCCTCCTAATTCTCTTTCCCTCTCATTTCCCCCCTCCAATCTTTTAAATTCTCCCTCCAAAACTCTCTTCTCCCTTTTGGCTACTCTATAATTCCAGAATTGCTCAAGGCTCACATTAGAGACTTGACACCAGTCTTTAAGTGTTGGAAACTCTGGAGAGATAAGGTCACAATGGTTTCATCTTAGGCATGTCAAAGACACTTTCCTAAAAGGTAGATTTCACCCCTTGAAGACAATGTCTTGGTGCATTAGGTTATGGCAACTAGCTCCCAGGCTTCAATGGGCGCTTTCCATAAGTGTGCACTCACAATGTAGGGATATCGGGAAC
This sequence comes from Diospyros kaki, assembly GCA_036245055.1. NCBI lineage: Eukaryota > Viridiplantae > Streptophyta > Magnoliopsida > Ericales > Ebenaceae > Diospyros > Diospyros kaki. Next base: position 24,229,744 of record BSEG01000006.1, on the reverse strand, counting down.
AACATAGAAAATTGACAATAGCCCAGCAATTTACAAGGAGAGCAGAGAGGTTAGTTCACAAGAGAAGATGGAAGCAAGCAGGGCTCACTTTGTAATAAACAATATATAACAAGTATTTATAGGTAACAGATAGTGATAAGGGGCTGGAATTTTACAAATCTGGCAGATTTCAAGACTGTTAAAATGGGATAAGGACTGCTCAATGAGGAAAAGATAACGACTAGGTTATTAAAAGGAGATAAGTAATTAGTTGAATAAGTCAATAAGCTAATCAGAAATGGATAGTTTTGGATTAGTCAAAGAAGTTCGAAAAGTTTCACTTATTGAATTAGTCAACAAACACATAACCCTCAGCCTGATATATAGATAATATTCTGTATCAAAATATGAAATATGAGATTTCTAAGAAAACCTTTTTAAATATCCTTTTTTCACAACATAAGAGCCTGTATAGGATTTGACTGTTCAAAGGCCTGCAGGACCCTAACAGCTTCTATGGAAAAGAACACTGCTCTATATTCTCTTGTATATTTCTACACACTGTACCCTAGAGATTAAATACAAGAGTGGATCCTGATTTAGGTAACTAATTCCAAATAATTAGGGATTAGTCAACTCAATCAAGGAAGGACAAATAAGGGAAACAATACAAATAGTAAAGTAAAATCTTGTCCTAATAAAAGGAATCTCTGACAATAAAGAAACTCTAACAATAAGGAAGGGTTTCCAGATTTCTAACACTCCCCCTTAAGTTGGTGAGTGGATGTCATCCATTCCCAACTAGCTAATGATTTCCTGAAATCTTGACAATGGTAGTCCCTTGGTTAAGACATCAGTTAGCGTCATTAGCTGGAGTGTAGGGAGTACTAATCAATCCACAATCAAGTTTTTCCTTTGTGAAGTGTCGATCTACTTCAATATGTTTGGTTCAATCATGTTGAATAGGATTGTGAGAAATTTGATAGCTGACTTATTGTCATAATAAAGTCTCATAGTCCCTTCTTGCTTAACTTTAAGATCTTTAACAATGATCTTGAGCCATAAAAGTTCGCATACCTCATTTTCCATTACTCTAAATTCAGCCTCCACACTAAATTGAGCAACCACACTCTATTTCTTACTTCTCCAATTAACTAAGTCCCTGTCACAGCCCTGGGGTGTCCGTAAGGATAGTACTGTAATTGGATATAATTGGTTATGTCTTTCCCCCCTTATTTTGTTTTATTGGCATTGTTACTTAGCAATTATGGTAGTTAAGCTCTCTGATGAAAGGCATATTCTATAAGTGTGTATGGAGGGCTATAAATGAGCCAATTCGAAGGATGGGGATCACGTCATGAATGAGAATGATCTTTTCCCTCTCTCTCTCTCTCTCTCTCTCTCTGCCTCTCTCTCTAGCTCTCTCTTTCCCTCCCTAATTCAAATCTTCCCTCCAACTCCCTTGCATAATTCAAATTACCTTGCCAGATCCTTTGGGATCTAACAATTGGTATCAGAGCCAAGCGATCTTAGGCCTATGAATTGGGATTGTAGTGAATTTGATGATTGTTAACCGAATTCCAGAGCATAAAAATACGAATTCAGAGGTTATGGATGGCGTAAGGAACACCAATGAGGTAATGGGAATCTCAGTTGGAGACAATAGAGATCGGAATGCGACAAAATCAGGACCAGGTGGAAGATCGACTGGAAACAATGGAAAGGGGAATCAGACAAACGCAAGAAGTGACCCATAGCCAATCCGAAAATGTTGTGGCTCAAGAAGCGTTACTAATATTGGAAAGAACAATGACCGGACTCAAAGAAGAATTATCAAGCCTAGGCCAGCAACTAAGTGCTACATTAAGCCTTTTATCCTGACAGCAAAACATAAGTCTGCCGGTGAATTTTCCCCCAAGAGCTACCACAGCTCCAATCCTGTCATCGCCTAGAGATGGGAATCAAACCGCAAGTCCTCTGAAATCCGAGGAAAAGGGAGAGTCTGAGGGGGACACAACAATCAAGGGAAACGGAGGAGTTCAAGTGAATTTCCTGATGCCAAGGATGGAGACCCCTGCATTTGAAGTCGTTAAACCGCATTGGTGGATCCGAAGATGTGAGAGATTCTTCTATCAGTACTAAGTCGAGGAAAAGCTGAAGGTGAGTAATGCAGCCGCATACTTCAACGATGCGGCAGATGCATGGTTCCAGGGATGGAGCGGGGGTAGAACTAAATTGAGCTGGTCAGAGTTTGTTAAAGACCTATGCAATAGGTTTAGGGAGAAATCTAAGACAAATGTCATAGAGGACTTTAACAAACTTAAGCGAGAGGGTGCAGTAGAAGAATATCAAGCTAAGTTTGAAGAATTGAGGTCCCTACTATTGATTTCCCATCCGATCTTAGATGAACCCTATTTTGTATCAAGTTTCATCAATGGTCTAGATGATCAACTAAGGTCGTTGGTCAAAATGTTGATGTTGGCCACGATCAGGCAAGCGGTAGAGCATGCTCACCTCCAAGAGATGGTTTTGGAGGCATTTGCCCGAAAGCACCAGTTATCACCTAAGGGATTCCAAGAGCACAACCCGCAGATCAGTGGGATACAGCCAAAGGGGGGAAGTTAGTTGATCCAAAAGGGAAGTTTAATCCCTAAGAACTCTCCCAATCTGATTCCAGGAAAGTCATTATTGGAGGAGCAAAAGTGACAATTAGGTCTGTGCTTCTAATGTGGGGAGAAGTACACTCCTGGTCACTAATGCAGGAGGCAACTAACGGGATCGGAAGGGCAGGAGAAGGAGAATGAAGAAGGGATGGATGAACTGGAAGAATCAGAAGACATTGGAGGAGGTACGGGGGAAGATGGGGAAATATCCATGCACGCCTTGCTAGGATGCCCCAGAGGAACGATAATTAAGGTGAAAGGTTGGATGGGCAAGAAGGAGCTAATGATACTCATAGACAAAGAGAGTACCCACAGCTTCCTTGACAAGGAAACTGCCTTAGAATTGCAGTGCAACACACAAGAAACATCTCCCCTTTCAGTGGTGATTGCAAGTGGGAGCCAAATGATCAGCAGGTACAAATGTCAAGGGTTTAAGTGGAAGATGCATGGCCAGGATTTCCCTGCAGACCTCCTTACCAATCTGGTATTGTTTGTACTAGAACTTAAATGGACACACGCAAATTATGCTGCTTAAATTATGTACATGGCATACCAGTGATTAACTTACACGATAAGTTAATACTTTATATCTATGTACATATATAGGTGGCATCAGGTCAGGATTTTAGAACAAGCACTCAAGGGGAATCAAATTAAACCCAGATTTCATGAGCTTGAGCAACCAAAACTACTAAGACACATGTTACATACCAACGCCTATTATTAGTCCATAGATGTATGTTCTAACATAGAAGATCCAGAACAACAGATCGAACCAGCATCTGATCTTTGTCTGCTATTTATCCATTGGCAAGGAAATGCACAAGCAGACATCTCTGCAGAAACCTCAATGCCATCAATTTTAACCCGTGCTTGACAGATAACAAAAAGGTTAACAGCTTACCAATAGCTCCAGCAATGAAATGAGCCCAATGGCCCCCAAGGCTAGGGTGTTTTTCATCAATCCACTTCTTGGTAGACTCAATGACACCAAAATATGTCGCTCCAGTTGCAAGAGATCCAGTAACCCCAGGAGTTATTCCTCTATAAAAACCTGTTAAAATAATCAATTCATGCAAACCAAATCACAAAGCAAGTTAGCTGATATATGTACTCAAGTATGCATAAGATCTCTAACATTTCTCCAACATGAAAAGTTTGATCATTCCCATGTTTGCTCTCATTTCAACAGTGTAATATCTCAAAAATATAAGGTACACAGAAAAATATTTCTGAACAAGGTTGTTACCGTAGAAGTTTATAAAGATATATGAAGAAACATCCATGTACAAATAACTCTATACAAAATCCAGATGTTAAAAAAATGGAATTTCATGTACCTCTTAGCCCATCAGTGACCCAGACTGTCCGGACCATCTGTAATATGTTTTTCTGATTCTGACAGTATTTAAGCCATACATCAGTAACACTCTATAAATAACAGTTAAAATCACAGGTTTATCAAAGATCAATATTCTAACAAAACCAAATTTTACAAGTTAAAAATTCAATTTATTTCCATTTAAATGTGTCTTGCGACTAGTATTTAAAATTGCATAACCAGTTCCCTTATCAAATAAAAAATGTCCAATGAAAATTATCACCCAAATGTGCACAAGAAAAAAATTGCTTTCTTTTGATTGAAAAGGTTATTTCTTCTATGTTTTCTATTGATGTGATTGGACCATTTATGCTGCTTGACATCTCATACCTGACACCCACTAATAATGGATTGACTTTGAATCCTGGTCTTTACAGTATCAATTGGATGCAACATTCCTTCCCCAAAGGCACCGGCAATAGCTCCCCATAGGAATTCTCTCCATACTGCAAAAGAAATTACATAATCACCAATACTGCAAAACAGAGACAACGGAGATGTGTAACGCCACTTCATTTCACAGCGCAAGTAATTGACACTCGAATTAGTATAAAATTGCAATAGGTCAAACTAAATATAGTGTATCCTAATTTGATCTTTAACTATCAACTTTTACAAAAATTCCCACTTTTAGATACAGTGCACAATGGCGACTAGCCTATGGAATCTTGTCCTTCCATGCAGGCAATTCAGGTTGACCACGTTTTAGAAATTTTTTTAAGCTTTCTAAATTCAGCTCAACAAATTTATAACCATAAAATACTATCAAACCATTTGAGCTCAGCTCAAGAATATCTCGGCTTACACGCATTTTGAAACCCGTTAAGTTATCAAGTAAAACTGCAAAAGAAAGAAACTAATCATTACCGTGCGGTTATATCTTGTTATGATGTTCTTTACACCATATGCGTATACCCACAATCACGTGTCAAGATGAAGGCCACATATGGATATATATATATATATATATATATATAATATACTCGTGAAAAGAAACTACAAAGTATGGATGATTTAAATGGTTTGGGCACAAATTAATGTTGTCCGGGCATTTGAAAACCGATTACTGAAATAGAAATTTGCCGAGATCAAAGCAGCTTACCGAAGAACTGATGAGAGTTAATGAGATGAGATGTTGAAGCTCTGGCCTTGTCGGAATTCGAGTTAGGGGCTGCCATTGATACCGTGCAAAAAGTTTCCTCGCTCTCGAACTTTCTTCTTCTAATTGTAATCTGCGTTTCGCAGTTAGGGTTTGTCATTTTGAAGGGGGCGCCAAAGGCATAATAATTATATTATAACAATAAAATTGTTATAATTTAATTATTGTCTTAATACTCCCCATAAAAAATGTAGTCTTTACATCATCAACTCAAATTTTGTTATATTTCATCCTTTTAATCATTTATTTTCATTTCTTTTACTCTTCAATTAACTAAGACTTAACAATTAAATTAACAATTATTGTTGCAAGTATATAACAATTAAAATTTATATATCTAGGAGCCTCGCCAGGCAATCAGTAAGGCTAATTGGGAAAAAATAGCAAGGAACCATATGAAGAGATCGACAAGTAAGGGCTCAACTCACTGTCCAAGAAAGTGGAATGATAGAGCACTAGTCAGAAAGGGGCATGAGCACTAGAAAGGCATGAGTCCCTTGGATGGGTTTCTAGAGAGTGCCTATAAAGTTCACAAATGAGTTTTTTGAATGATCTTCAAGACAGGAGATAGTCAAAAGGCACGTGAAGATTTCTTCTGCATGCACCCCTTAATGCCTAAGTCAATACATGTCATGAATAAGTAAAGGTGCAGTAAGATGCAATATGCTAGGGTGTATCACATGGCCAGAGTTTGGGAGTACACTATGAGAAGGTGCATGGGCAAATAGTATGAGTGAACTATGTATGTGGACTATTCGGGTGAGTGACACAAGAGGATAGAGAGAGAGATTATGTAGTTGGAGTGGCTTACTTAAGGCCAAGGGGGCGATAGGTATTTATAGAGGTTGACCATGACTAAGACACGTGGTTGACACATGACACACGAATACAAGGAGTTTGTGACTCTCTCGTTGCATTCGATGGTCCGGGGTTAGGCATGCATAGAAGGACCTAGGTGAGAAATCCCTTCTCGGGGAGGGGGGAGGGAATGTCCCAGGAGGAATGAGAGGCTTAAGAGGCTAGCCTTATTGTCATGAGACAATGAAAGGCGAGATCTTGGGGGTCTCGGGTGACTCGAGACATCATTGAAGACTTGATCGGGTGATCATGAAAAATGAGCTTCTGACATGATACGGGGTGTGGTGTGGCACACAACATGGTATGAGAAGGCACGCAAGTGCATTAGCTGAAAGACAGGCAGTAACATGTTGCAGCATAGAATAGTAGGGTACGCATGGCATGACAGCAAACGCAACATAGGCCACGTAGGTGCGCATGGGCATGAAGATGTGCAACTAAGGGGCAGTTGGGCATGGCTAAGGCATGGATGGGCATAGCTGGGAACGTATAGGGCACATAGAAGGGTTTTCTACGCCTTAAGTCTTTAGGGCATCTGCGTGCATGGCCAGGTTTTCCGCAAGTGCGTGTAACCAGGTCTTCCACATGTGTGCTAATGGGGCTTTCGCTTGCACGACCAAAAAGGGCCACAGCAAGGCTGCCCGCCCCTATTTATAGAGGCAGGCGCTACCTTGCTACTCCTTACCCTTTCTTTTTTTTTTCTTTTATTTATTTTTTATTATTATTATTATTATTAATTTTGACTTTTTCCTTAGCTCTGGAAAATAATATCCCGGTGAACATTTGTGTGGCCATAGGCACGTTTCTCAAGGATCTTCCTAGGGACTTCTCCAAGGGGAATTGTCCTAGGGGTTAGGCTACAACAACGATAACATTTAAATTGAAATCTTTATTACATGTTAAAATAATTTTTTTAAACTGAATACATAAGAGATCTATAAATTAAAAAATATGGTCCTTAGCCTCTCAACTAAATCTCTCATTCAACCATTTGCTTTCGTTCCCTTTAATCCTTCAATTAATATGCCAAAATCTTAGTTGAAGGAGGTAATATGTCAAAATTTTAGTTGAGGATCTAAAACCACATTTTTTAATAGTCTAAGGACCTTTTATATTTTCAAACTAAAAAATTAATTGTAATATAGCTTTAATCTTATGTATCACCATTAATTCAACCATTAATCCTCAGTTAATCGAAGGGTTAAAGGGAACGAAAACAAATGGTTAAAGGGTGGAAAGGAACGAAAACCGTTAACCCTCGGTTAATCCCAAGGATGACCCACTCAAATACCATGTGAAGAATAAGTGTGTAAAATGATTTTTGTGGTTTTCTCTTACATATAATACGAGAGGTATATATCATATATATACATATTAGAGCAAAATAAACGCAATGCCTATAGTGCCTATAAGTTGGCTACATAACGACTAATAATTGACTTTTAGGAAATGGAATATATGGGCTAAGATATTGCCTTGACATGCCTCCGCAAGAATGGTGTGCCATCGAGAACACCAATCTTGTGTTTAAGATAGTGATGACGCTGCCTAGATGGAGGCTTTGTGAGGCAATCAATAAGTTGGTCGGTGGTGGAGACATGTTGTACTCGAAGAAGACCTTTTTGGACAGGATCGCGAACAAAGTGCACATCAATGGCTATATGTTTTATCCAACTATGCATTACTAAATTAAAGGAAAGATAGGTGGCACTGAGATTATCACAATATATAGTAGGGACTTGTGGAACATGGATGCAAAGTTTAGAGAGTAAAGACCGAATCCATGTGAGTTCAGTGGAGGTTGTTGCTAAGGACTGATATTTGGCCTCGGTAGATGAGCGAGCCACTACGCGTTGTTTGGAAGATTTCCAAGAGATGAGATTCCCACCATAAAAGATAAGATAAGCAGATGTTGAAGTGTAATCGTCCTTGTTGCCGACCTAATTTGTGTCACTAAAGGCATAGAGAGAAGAGGGACGACCTTTATAAAGATGAATGCCATGAAAGATTGTAACTTTGAGATAACACAGTAGGCGTTTAAGAGCAGTCATATGCATAGTAGTGGGTTTGTGCATGAACTGAGCTAGGCGATTTACTACAAAGGCGATGCCTGGGTGTGTCATGGATAAATACTATAGAGCACCAATAACACTTCTGTATTTAGAGTAGTCCACAATTGTAGTACCATCATGTAATGTGAGAAAGGTGTTAGTTGAAAGTGGAGTTTGAACCTCTTTTACTTCTGCTATTTTTGTCCATTCAAGAAGGTCATGAATGTATTTATGTTGACTAAGAAAAAGACTAGTCGTGGTGGAAACAGCCTCGATGCCCAGAAAATAATGAAGAGAGCCCAAATCTTTAATGTGGAATTGCGTGGCCAAAGAGAAGATACAATGATTGATGGTCGAAAGGGAGGAACCAGTAATTAAAATGTCATACATGTAAACAAGAGCATAAAGGAGCATGTTACCTTAATGGAGAACGAAAAAAGACGAGTGTAGTAAGCTCGGGGAGTGTAAAGTAATGAACCAAGCTCGAGGAGCTTGCTTGAGTCCATAAATGGATTTGTTTAGATGACAAACATGGGTGGTAAATTCAGAAGTGATGAATCCAAGGGGTTGAGCCATGTACATTTCTTTATTCAAATGACCATGAAGAAATACATTATTCACATCTAATTGTCTAATGACCTAATGGTGTTGGAGAGCAATAGAAAGTACCAAGTGAACTGTGGTAGGTTTAATAACTAGACTAAAGGTTTGTCTGTAATCAAGGCTTGGTCGTTGATGGAATCCTTTAGCCACTAGTCTCGCTTTATACCTGGAAATTGAGCCATCTAGATTTCTTTTGATACGAAAGACCCATTTGCATCCAATAAGATTTTGCTTATGATCTTGTGGAACTAAATTCCAAGTACCTTGGGTAATCAAGGCATTAAATTCATTGCTCATAGCCGCACATCATTCAGGAGACTTCATTGCCTTAGAAACACATGTTGCTTCAATAGGGGGTGGAAGAGGATGTTTAGTGGTTAAAAGAATTTTTTTATTAGGCTTATAGATATTGTGCATGGACCAAGTAACTGGTCTTGAGGGAGCATTCGGTGATGCATGAGCGAGTAATGGCGAAGCAAGAGATGATGATAAGGCATTGGCACATGAGGTGGAGGTATCACCATGCATGGGGTCGAAGGTTGGTTGGCCTGTAGTGGATGATGTTTGAAGTTGAGTGGTAAAATAAAGAATGGAAGGGCATAGGTGTAGAGTATTAACAGATGAGTGATGTTGAATTAGGGGATGAGATGCAAGAGTTTGAGTGGAAGTGGAAATTTGATGTGTCATGGAGGATGGTGACAAGGATGGAGGAAATGGAGGTGGGGGCCCATGGGGTAAGAATGTAGATAAAGGAGTAGATGATGAATAAAAGGAAAATGGAAATTCCATTTCAAAGAATACCACATGCCGAGAAAGGTAAAGTTTGTTGTGTACTTGGTCAAGACATTTGTAGGTGTGGTGTTGGGAAGAATAGCCAAGAAAGATACAAGGAATGCTACGATGATCAAGTTTGTGATTGGAATATGGACAAAGCCAAGGATAACAGAGACAACCATATACCTTTAGGGTTTTGTATGATGGTGATTTGTGAAAGAGTTTGGAAAAATGGGTGTCATGTTGTAGAGTTGGGGTGGGCATGCGATTTATGAGGTACATAGCGGTTTGAAAGGCATAGCACCAAAATTTTGGAGGCATGGAGGCATAAGTGAAGAGGGCAAGGGCAGTTTCAATAATGTGACGATGTTTATGTTCAGCAAGACCAACATGTTCAGAAGTGTACGACGGAGAAATGTAATGTGAAATGCCTTGAGTTTGAAAGAAAGATTTGAGTTTGGTGTATTTCTAACGCCCCGTATTTTCAATCCACAAAGTGGCCATGTTTAACATTACAACACTTGAGCGTTATTGGAAATCCTTTATCAACGGAAGCAAGGATCGAACCTGAGAGCTTAAATAGTTAGGATTTCCATGAGTCTTAAAAGATGCATACATATACTTAGGTGACTTCTAAGTATCTTAGCAGCTGTTTACAATAGATCACCTTCAAACATATTGCAATGTCATGAACACATATATACCCATACACGAAGTAGAAGTAAAACGAATCCAAACACAACCCTTAAATTTCAAAGATGTACCCACCAAAAAATAGTTATTCCCCAACTACAGCATAATCTTTTCAAGACCAAAGAAATAAGTACAATGCACACATACATACATCTCTCGAACAAAGGAAACCCAAGCCTCTTAGGAACTCGTACTCTTATAGAGTTTAATAGTATATCAGTTGAGGCGTATGTTTACAACACTTAAAATAGACACAATGGAAATTAAAGGACTCAAATTAAGTCTCAGCCACCTCCTTCCCGGTTCTTCTGCTTGTCTCCCTAGTACCTAGCACAACAAACATACTTGGAACGTGGAATGTTCCAGAGATATCAAACACTCAAGTTAGATATTGACATCTAGGTGAGATGGTTCAAAGGTAATTATGAGTGTAAATGTAAAATGCAACGTGAGATTGAAGTCTCCTCAAAACCTTAGCCTACCAAGGCACATGATTGGGGTCAAACGTCCTTAGTCCCATTGAGGGCACCAGATTCCTTCCCCAAATCACCATACTCGCCTCATCAACCATCCACAACATTGGCAATGCATGTAGGAAAAAAGAAATATGCTTTAACAAAGAGAAACATGAAGTGTAAACCACAAACATTACACAAATAAACCAACATATGACCAATATGGAGTTTATTGGGTGCGACAACCACTCACCTTACCTGTTTACCATTCAGAGTTAGTATTCATAGGGTATCGGCCTCGATTTTGCTGCAGTTACAGAAGTTTCATGTCACAAACCCAAAATATTTTTATACAAAGTTGTAGGGAATTAAAAGGGGAGCACTCCATAAAAATTTTAGGGGAAGGGTGATTTACACGCGCTCATACGTTCCACCAGAAGGATGGCCATACGCGGCCACTCATAACAATCCAAGGCACGTTCATTACACGCGTCGCTACCCCCGTCTGTCGAATTTTTGGGTTGTCGTTTAAAACGGCCATATCTCCATCATCCGAGCTTTGTTTCACCTCCCGTTTAAACCTATGGACTCCTTATTCAATGCTCTACAAGATTATGCCAAGAAATTGGACTTACCTTTAGATTTTTTCTAATAGTTGCAAGTGTTTTCGGTAACTGTCCATTTTCTGGCAAACCTTTCATTCTCCTTCGTTTTTCACCCTTTTTCTCTTCTGTTTCCTCCAAAATTTCCCCCTCTTTTTCTTTAGAATGTATCTCCTAGAAATGTTAACCTTTCCTTCTCAAATGAATGCACCAAAACCATTCCCAAAAGCCTTATTTATAGATATCTCCGGTAAATTATCTTTTACCACATGTTGCCTTGAGATTATAATCTCATTATGACATGCCACTTGTGCCTTGAGATTTGTGCATGGCCAATAGTTTCTTGCCACCTTACCTTGAACTTCATGTCTCATAATCACCTTCCAAGTTGTGGCCAATTACACTTCGCCACCTTGAGATCATTAATGATGTTTTATCATGACTTTCAAATAAGCCAATAGTTTTCTTCCACCTTGGGGGTTATTATTAATAAGGTTTCATCATTTCTTTTATGGTTTTATAACACCTAAGCACCCTCATCATGACTTCCCATGTGCAACCAATCAAAAGCTTCCAAATATTATGCCAACTCATGCCTCATCATGACCCTTCCTTTGGGTTAATCATATCGCGCCACATGTCGCCTTGATCTTTGTGCACAATTATTACTATTCATATGCATCAAATGAGAGGGTGCCACTTGCCCTAATCCTTATCTTGCCACATGTCCAAAACCATATTTGAATAGGATTTGGAATCCAAAGTTAAATCGAAATGTTATTTGGAGTTCACAAGTAGATTTAAATTGATTTGAAATCCAAACCTTTCAAAGGCATATTGGAATGAACTTTGGAATCAAAAGCTAGATTAAGTAAAATTTGAAATCCATAACCATATTGGAATGTGGGCTCACATTCGAAATCTTTAAATCCCACATTTGCCCCTTTTTCATTCTAATATTGCACTCTCGCCCTGAACTTTTCAATAATTACACTTAGAACCCTTACAACTTGGTCCCCGGGCTATCCTAAATTTTTTTTTTCCTCAAACATTTAAATTTAAAAATCTTGGGTATTATAGTATTTAGTGCCCCTATTAGTGTAAATAGAGTGAATTTTGTGATGAAAGAAAGATTCCACTTAAGCACAAAATGTTGAAAAAATGTCAGACACTTCACTTGAAAATTTTAAGGGAAAAACCATAACATACCAAGTGAAATGATCAACAAAAATAAGATAATAACGAAAGCCATTGATTGAAGGAATTGGTAAAGGTCTCCATACATCAAATGAAAGAAGTTCTAATGGTAAGGTTGAAGTGATAGATGAGTTAGTAAATGGTAATTTATGGCTTTTATTCAATTGACAAACAGAACAATGAAAAGATACGTTGGACTTAATGTAACAACTCAAATTTTCACCTCAATTTTTATTTGACACAACGGAAGCAAATTGATTAAAATTACACATTACAAGGGCTCTTACATACATATCATAGCATCAACTAATCAAATTTAACAAAACACCTCATCTGAACCCTTGTCTACACTAACATCCAGGGATCTTTTCAATCGGGAGAGCCCCTTACACATAACTGTCAACAAGGAGCTGACACCATTGAACTTGCCCTCGGACATCCTCTTCCTCAACCTAGAATGATGTGAAAATAAAGTGAGCCACAAGACTCGATAAGTATATCTGAAATGAACAGCACCATAGGATATTGTAACTAGAAGATATCACTCAAGACTAGCCATATCAAGGTTTCCCACATATGTCCCGACGTCACGTCCCAAGTTATTGCATATATTCTATTCATTATGCTTTATATTATATTCCCATGTCAAGTTCCACAGGTTTGTAAGGCACATATTCATGATTATGTAAATGGTCATTTGAGCCCAAATCATATTGTATACATGTCATGCACTGTCATGCACGCTCACATTGACATTCAAGGGAGAAGCCGAGAAAGTTTTTCAGCGAGGGAGCAACTTACTAAAGAAAAGAACAAGAAACAATATAGTAATATAAATATTCCAAAACGACAACATTATTTATTCAATACCTTACAATAATTCTTTGCAATGTTTCATATTTTGATAACGTTGTATAATAACTTCATTATCAATCTTTGCAAATACCTCTTTCTCAACACAAACAACTAGACTATCATTCATCCACTGATCTCCCATTCGATTGTGCAATCTATCCTTGACAATGTTCATTGTAGAAAATACTCTCTCGACAGTAGCAGTAGCAATCGGAAGAACTAGTGCCAAAGTCAGAAGTTTGCACACCAACGGATATATTATGTTTTTTTTCGTCATAACCAACTTCTCTACAAGATCACCAAGGCCTTTCAATCCTTCAAACTCTTTGTTAGAGTGCATATTAAAAATAAAAGTTTCAAGTTGATTATCAAGTGTTAAGAGATTTACTGATGAAAAATCTTCTGGATAAAACTCAACAAGTTGAATCAATCTTTTCTTGTCAAAAGCAGAGAATGAATCTTTTGGACATAAACATGTTACACAAAGAAGTAACTCAATATTTCCCTCCGAAAAACGATCATTCAACTCTTGAAGTTGCATATCAATGACAGCATAGAATAAATCTACATGGAAATGATGCAAATATGTTATTCTGGAGCTTGACGTTGTGGGCGACCACGAGGTGCATGACGTATAAACATATCATCCATGTTTGGAACATCAATGTAGTGCACTTGACAAAAAGAATAGACTTGTTGCAAAAACGAATCTCACTCATCTTCTCTAAAAGACTGGAGTCGTTGTTTGCATAGTTTCACCAATTCCATTACATTTACAATATCTTGATCTTTTCTCTGTAATGCCTTTGATAATTCATTTGTCATCGCCAAAACAGTTCTCATCAAGTGTAGATTAAATGCAAAATCAAATGATAGTATTGACACCAACAAATTGTATGCTTTACCTTTTCTATTAGAATTTGATCCATCAACACTAATCATTTCAAGTACATCAGTAACAGCTGAGAACATGGCAAGCAAGCTGATCAAAGAATTATAATGTGAACCCTAACACGTATCACCAAAACGCTGAAGGGTAATTTCTTGATTAAGTCCCCTTCCACTTAAAATCTCACCATTCTCTAATGCTTTTGTAACAATATTTGCTTGTTTCTCTCAAAAATGATCACAACATTTAGAAGATGCTCCAACAATATTAACCATGTCAATAACCAAATGAAAAAAGTTAGAAATTAGAGTATTCTTCTTTGCCACGGCTATAAGAGCTAACTGAAGCTGGTGAGCAAAATATTGAATGTAAAAGGTGCAAGGATTCTCTTTTAAAATAAGTGATTTGAGACCATTGAACTCACCCTGCATATTACTTGCCCCATCATAACCTTGTCCTCTCAATCTAGACAAGCTTAAGTTATATTTAGAAAATGTCTTGTCTATTGCAGCCTTAAGTGAGAGAGCTGTAGTACTAGGAACATGCTCAAGACCAATGAAACGTTCATTTACTTGTCCACTGTTGTTCACATAATGTAAAACAATTGACATTTGCTCATTTGTTGACATATCACGAGATTCATCAACTAGAATAGAGAAAAATGAATTGCCAATGTCTTAGATAATAATATTGATCGTTTTAGCAGCATAAGCACTTACAATATCCTTCTGAACATCGGGTGATATTAATTTTCAATTTAGAGGAGCTTTGTTCATTGTAACTGTCTTAATCTCATCATTATGATCAGTTAGAAACTGCAATAGGACTAAAAAGTTACCTAGATTCTCTGAATTCTTAGATTTATCATGACCTCGAAACGAAAGCTCCTATCTCAACAAAAGTCTAATATAATCAATTGATACAGTAAAACGAATACGATAGTCACTCCGTACTTGTTTTGACTTCTTGAAGAAAGCTGACTGAATGTGCTGCTCTTGATTCATCAAAGCCTCACACTTGATACAAGCTTTATTGTGTGAACTATCATAATCTACAACATGCATATTAAGCCTGTCTTTACTTTTCCAATACGAGAATCCTTCACTAACAAAAGCATCGCCTCCTCCTTGTTTACCCAGACTTGTTTTAAATAGATAACAATACAAGCAAAAACCAGCATATTTTGATACACTATACTCCAACCAACTACCAAACTCTTTAAACCAAGCAGGATTGAATCGTCTAGTTCGTGTTTGTCCAAATGGTCTATATGGAAAGTTATGATCTAGAGACTGACATGGACCTTTTTGCATATATGCTCTCCGGACTTGATCGCAAACATTAACATCATAATCCAAAATTGGAATCCTTAGTCCAGGATCGGTAGGGAGTGTAATATCAAAAGCAACACTATTTGATTTTTCCCTATCCACATCTTCTACAACCGACAAAGATTTTCGTTTAAAAAATCTATCCATGACTATTTCAAATTCAAGATAACAAATGATAATTAGAGAATGCACAAATTCATAAATTTATCAAGTGTGCATGTGCAAATTGTAATTGATCAATATCCACATTACGTGCACCTATGCAATTGATCCAACAATCAAAACATCACATTACGTGTACCTGTGCAATTGATTCAACAATCAAAATATCAAATTACGTGCGCCTGTACAATTGATCTAACAATCAAAATATCAAATTACATGCACTTGTGTAATTGATCCAACAATCAAAATATCAAATAACGTGCGCCTGTGCAATTGATCTAACAATCAAAATATCAAATTACGTGCACCTATGTAATTGATCCAACAATCAAAATATCAAATAACATGCGCCTGTGCAATTGATTCAACAATCAATTAACCCAACATTAACAATCAATTAACATCACATTAACAAATTTATTTTCAAAAACAAAACCCCAACATCAATTAACCCAACATCAGTTAACAAAATTTAAGTTCACTTAATTTTAAAAATGGAATAAAAATTTTTACCTTTTTGGGTAAAAGTTATCAGTGACAATGGACAGGGGGGTCGCCAGGTCAGAGCCCAGAAGGGCTAGCCAGAGACGAGGGCCGCGAGGGCCAAGACAGAGGCGGCGACTAACTGACTGAGCGAGGCGAGCCGCGAGCGAGTGAGCGATCAAGGAAGGTGAGCGAATCAGTGGCGACCTTAGCGATTGTCCAAGTCGTTCGATCCAACGCAAGCACGGATGGAGGCCAGAGCAAGTTAGGGCATGAGAAAGGAAGTGGAAGCCAGTGGGCGATGACAGCGAGTGAGAGCTAGTGGCTAGTGCTACTGGTGCGAGAGAGGGAGAAGGATAGAAGGGGCGGGCGAGCGAGAGAGGGATTGATTGAGGGAGCGAGCGAGGGTAAGGAGGGTTTCTCCCAATTTTTAATGTTTTAGTAGGCTTGAGTACAGGTCAAAATCAATGGCGAGCCAAGGCCCTCGCTGGGCCTACATTGGCTCCGCCCTTGTTTACATTGCTTTTATATCATGCGCCCCACATTGTGGTTTATTTCATATGTAACACATGCTTATGCTCATGGAATACCAATGGCCCTTAGGGTCACCTATGTTAATATGCTCAACAATACCATATGCAATATCATAACCCATAATACTCATTAACCATACGTCATCGTCTTTGACATCGCACTGCACGTCTATCCTATCAAGACATCACAGGCACAACGATAGCAGTGCCCCTGCCTAGAGGTCGAGGGGATAAAAACCATCGTGTAAAAAAAAAAACTCACTTAATATATACATATATATATATATATATAATGTCATGCATGAACACATGTTTCCCATATTTTATGCAACACATCATTATATCCTTATTTGTACATTCTTGAGACACTTATGGCAGTAAGTTTCAACCCAATATTTGCAAGTCGGCATGTTAACAGTTCATATGATTCTAGGGTCAAGATATGAACCCTTATATGGCATAAGCATTTGTACCATTTTATTTTCAAGATTAAGGGTAACACTAGTTGTTACTCACATTATTGACTAGATCGGAATATTTGATAATATTAAATATTAAACAGAGACTGGTCAGTTGACCACCAAAGCCCTATAGGACAACTATGTGAACACACCAGTATTTCCACAACCACACTAAGTCTCCCTAACTCTCTAAGAAGATAGACCTACGTTGGTTCGACATCATTCCCAATGAACTAGGGCGATACGAAGTCTCGTGGCAGTTAGAAATAAATATCACCAGGAGTCATATTTTTAGTTTAACCCACCGTCCATAGACTCAACAACTCACAGATTATAAAGTGGTTACCAAACGTATTTACATAATTAAAGCGTGGAATCAAATCTCGATGAGGAAGGGAATAAAATATGTGAAATGATAGAGACTTGCATAGGGATTTGAGAGCATGAAGAGAGAGTGTGGAACTTGTCTTTAAACGACCGATTCTCATCATTCCAACACTCCTATTGCGAAGTAATATGTTTTATAGAAAATAATAAGATTACGGTTCAAAATAATTAAATCTAACCGCGCAAAATACATAATTTAACCTCGTAAAGTCTATAATTTAAGCGTGCGATGTCATTAATAATTTATCCTACTTACTGGATCACTTTAAGTGCTAAATAATTTGAAGTTTCCTTTGTTTTTCTCCCAATCTCCTTATTGCTTAAGCACTTCTTCCTCTTCTCAAATTTCTCCTTCAATTTAATCTTTCATAGTCTTTTGCTCGCAGCCCACTTTTTGCTTCCTATTTATACTTTTAATGTGCCTTGGCCACCAAGTTTCCCTCTTTCCCAAGTTAATCAATTTTCAACCATCATAATTAGCTTCACATGGCCCCAATTACTTGGCCCATTTTCAGCCACAATTTCTAATCTCATCTCTCAAGGTTAATCATCACACTTTTTGCTTAATCACAAAGCAATTGCATAGGATATATATATATATATATTACATACTATTATATATATATGTCCGAGCCATAGCATTTGACATTTCCACACACATATCCTTTTCTTTCCTTCTTTTTTTGCTTTTAAAAAAATAACAATTATTAATATAATATATATTGCATATTTATCTATGTAATCATCACTTAGCCTATGCCAATTTCCATCCATGTAATTGTAAAGGAACCACGCAACCGTGAAAATTTGATTCTGCCTTAATCGATCCGTAGAGCCGCAAACATGAACTCCTCCAAGTCGGTCCACACGATCGGCCGCTTCCACGAACGCCTTGAGTAATGCTAGTAACCCTAGGCGCCTCCAATGAGAGATCCGAATTTCTCCTTATTCTTCTAGCTTCTTAAGTGGCCTATTTATAGAGTAAAAACCCTAATTATGCCTTTGGAAAAACCCTAAACGATTTAGGTCTGGCCCAAAATCATATTGGGCCGTATCTCTCTTTTAATTTGTGGAACAGACTCAACCCAAGTGTGTGACCCCTTAGGTCCACCATTGAGCTAGATGTAGGGTCAATTCTATTGGGCTATATGAAGGCCAAACTCCTTAGAATAATTAAACTCATTTAATTAAACTTATGGGCTTCATAATTAACTCATCTCATGGGCTTCTTAATTAAACTCTTTAATTAATAGTTTTAGAATTAATCATATTAATTCTAAAACCCTACATATCATGGTTAACGTCTAGCAACATACCATGAACGCCTAGCCAACGATGAAAAAACACGGACCTTTTCGATTACAATTACCGTATAGTAAAATCCTTTCATCAACTATGTCCCGATTGAAAATAGGGTATGGTTTTATAACGAAACCCTAGTCATTCAACAACTATGTATCCATTCCAGATTTATGACTTGTTCGATGAAATCAAAACACCTTTTGATTTCCATCTCACCTTGGCCAAGGATTTCCTTAATCATGAAATCATCGGAATACATAAGACATATTCTCATCTTATCGATAAGTGATGAATCTTATTTCGACATTCACAAGCCTTCATATGTGATAAGGTTACGCCCAGTGATAATTTGTTAATGACTCCATTGGAATCCAGAAAAGAACCAAAGCGTAATCAGTCAAATATAAGACTACCATGATGTCTCAAGTCTAAGGACCAATCTGCACTACTGCAACACAGAAATTCCAATTCGACAATCAACAATTACCATTAGGAATTCTGTAGCGGATCAGTTCAGTGTACTTATTCTTATAATAAGCATCCACATATATGCACTAGTGTCCACACACCAATGTCTATGAAACAAGACATTCTCCTAATTGAGCATGCATCATATGTGCTAGTCTATCCGAGTTATTAGTGTCCAATCCTAATAATTCTACGACTAGGAACATTTAAGATCAAGACTTATAAGGAATATGTTTCATAATCGTCATCTCTATGCACGACTATATTCCACGAGCCTATCTGATCTATGGACTTTGTCAAATATGGAAATAATAAAGACAACCATCAATGACAAAATAAAAAACATAATGCCTTGCAATAATAATTGATTGAAGATAAAGAGTCACAATATAAAATATGATCAATTACATGTAAATATAATTGGCTTGTGGGGCATATCTCTAACAATCTCCCACTTGCCCTAAAGCCAATTTCCCATGTATCTTAAGCCCATCTTCTCAAGATGACGTTCAAACACTTGTTGTGACAATGGTTTTGTAAGGGGATCTGCTACATTCTCCGCTGATGCAACCTTCTCCATTTTGATGTCACCACGGCCAATTATCTCACGGATTAAATGAAATCTCCGCAATATGTGTTTGGATCTTTGATGGGACCTTGGTTCCTTTGCTTGAGCAATTGCACCATTATTATCACAGTAAATTAGAACTGGATCAACAATAGTAGGAACTACTCCCAGTGCTGAGATAAATTTTCTCATCCAAACTGCTTCCTTTGCAGCATCTGATGCTGCAATATATTCAGCCTCAGTGGTAGAATCTGCAGTTGTTTCTTGTTTGGAACTCTTCTAACAAATTGCTCCACCATTAAGGGTGAATACATAACCAGACACAGATTTTAAGTCATCTACATCAGACTGAAAACTTGAATCCGTAAAGCATTCCAGTTTCAGTTCACCTCCTCCATATACCATGAAAGTGTCTTTTGTTCTTCTCAAGTACTTAAGAACTCCTTTCACAGCTATCCAACACTCCTCACCTGGATTAGACTGATATCTGCTCGTGACACTCAAAGCATATGCAACATCAGGTCTAGTGCACAGCATAACATACATTATGCTACCTAGGGCAGAAGCATAGGGTATAGATGCCATTCTTTTCCTCTCTTTTGGAGTCTTTGGAGACATAGATTTGGAGAGAGAAATCCCATGGCACATTGGAAGAAATCATCTTTTAGATCCTTCCATGTTAAACCTTTTCAACATTTTATCTATATACAATGATTGGGACAAACCAAGCATCCTTTTTTATCTATCTCTATAGATCTTAATCCCCAAAATGTAAGATGTTTCGCCCAAATCTTTCATGGAGAAATTAGTAGATAACCACGCTTTTGTTGCTTGTAACATACCTACATCATTCCCAATGAGTAGTATGTCATCAACATACAACACCAGAAAGGTGACTGCACTCCCACTAACCTTCTTGTACACACATGGTTCATCCAAATTTCTGATGAAATCAAACAATTTGATTGTCTCATCAAAACGTATGTTCCAACTACGAAAAGCTTGTTTTAGCCCATAAATGGACCTTTGAAGCTTGCAGACTTTCTGCTCATTTCCATTGGATATGAATCCTTCTGGTTGTACCATATAAATATCCTCCTTAATGTCACCATTAAGGAAGGCTGTTTTCACATCCATTTGCCATATCTCATAGTCATAATATGTAGTTATGGCAAGTAAGATCCGAATGGACTTAAGCATCGCAACTGGTGAAAAAGTTTCCTCAAAATCAATACCTTGAGTTTGAGTGTAACCCTTTGCCACCAAACGAGCTTTATAAGTCTCTACTTTTCCATCAACTCCAAACTTTCGCTTGTAGATCCATTTACAACCAATAGGTACAATACCTTCAGGAGGATCCACCAAAGTCCATACTTTGTTAGAGTACATGGAATCCATTTCGGATTTCATAGCTTCTTTCCATTTTCCCGAGTCGATATCAAATATCGCCTCCTTGTAGGTTCTTGGATCTTCATCCAATAGAAGGTTATCTTCATTACCTTCAACTAAGAAACCATACCTATCAGGAGGTCTCGTGATCCTTTGGGATCTACAAGAAGATTGTGTACTTTGAGGTTCAAAATTGTTTTCTACTTCCACCTGTGGGATAGTAGTTTGTGATTCTTGAATTTCTTCAAGATCTATCATATTGCCATTATTCCCATCTAATAGGAATTCCTTTTCTAGAAAAGTAGCATTCCTTGAAACAAACACCTTTTGTTCAAGGGGATGATAGAAATAATATCCAATTGATTCTTTTGGATATCCCACAAACTTACACTTAGTGAATCTAGTATCCAACTTATTTCCCACTATTTTCTTAACATAGGTAGGACACCCCCATATTCTTAAATATTTGTAACTGGGTGTCTTACAAAACCACATCTCATATGGTGTCTTAGGCACTGATTTAGAGAGAACTCTATTCAACAAATGGGCAGCTGTCTCAAGAGCATAGCCCCAAAATGATAAAGGAAGATCAGCGAAACTCATCATGGATCTCACCATATCTAATAGGGTTCGATTCCTACGTTCAGAAACTCCATTGAGTTGTGGTGTTCCTGGTGGAGTCCACTGGGAGAGAATCCCATTCTCTTTAAGATGATCAATGAATGCAGTACTCAAGTATTCCCCCCCTCGATCAGATCGAAGGACCTTCATACTTTTTCCTATTTGTTTTTCTACTTCATTCTTGAATTCTTTGAACTTTTCAAAGGCTTCTGACTTGTGCTTCATAAGGTATACATAGCTATACCGTGAGAAATCATCGGTGAAAGTAATGAAGTATGAAAAACCACCTCTTGCACTAACATTTAGTGGCCCATAGACATCTGAATGAATCAAATCTAATAGATTAGATGCACGCTCCACTTGTCCAACAAATGGTGATTTTGTCATCTTTCCTTTAAGACATGATTCATAAGTTGTAAGTGACTGTAAGTCAAACAAGTTCAATAACCCATTTTTAACCAACTCATTTATCCTGTCTTTGGAAATATGACCTAATCTCATATGCCACATGTAAGCATAATTTTGATCATCAACCTTTCTTTTGTTACTTTGTTGTAGACAAATCATGGAATCATTAGTTTGAACAGTATACAAATTATTTGATAATGCACCAGCACCATATAAGAAACCATTTTTGAAAATAGAACAAACTCCATTAACAATTGAAAAATTAAAAGCTTCCTTGTCCAAAACAGGAA
Organism: Diospyros kaki; assembly: GCA_036245055.1. NCBI lineage: Eukaryota > Viridiplantae > Streptophyta > Magnoliopsida > Ericales > Ebenaceae > Diospyros > Diospyros kaki. Next base: position 24,207,179 of record BSEG01000006.1, on the reverse strand, counting down.
TAGAAATAATGTTCTTAATAATGTCTGGCACATAAAAACAATCATTCAAAACTAATTTTATTCCAGATTCTAAAACTAAATGAACTGTCTCTATGGCTATAGCAGCAACTCTTGCTCCATTCCCAAGCCTTAGAGAAGCCTCATCTTTATTTAGCATCCTGCTTGTTGTCATCAACTGCAAATCATTGCAAATATGACTACCACATCCGGTATCTAATAGCCAAGAAGCATCATTAACTGAAAGATTAATTTCAACAAAGTACATACCTGAATCAGAACGCTTCTGTTTCAGTTCTGCAAGATAAGTCTTGCAATTACTTTTCCAGTGCCCAATCTTACCACAATGGAAGCAATTTTCTTTCTCTGATTGACTTGGCTTCGCTTTCTTGACACCACCCTTAGGCTTTGTCTTCCCCTTTTGAGAACTCTTCTCTTTTCCTTTTGACCAATTCTTCTTTGGTTTTGAGGAATGTGAGGAAGCAATGAGCATGATAGATTTATCCTTTTTCATTGTCATTTCAGCAGTTTTCAACATGTTAAGCAGTTCAGTAAGAGTAGTAACAAGCTTATACATATTGAAATTCATGACAAAATGATCAAATGAATCAGGAAGAGATTGTAAGATCAAATCTACATATAGATCATTATCCATAACAACATCCAAGGACGCAAGTTTTTCAATGAGGTTTATCATTCTCAATACATAAGTATTGACTGATTCACCTTCTGTCATACGGGCCCTGAAAAGCTCCTTTGAGATCTGATATCTCATATACCTAGTCTGTTCACCATACAACTCTTGTAGGTGCAAATGAATCTCTGCTGCATGCTTCATGTTCTCATGCTGTTTTTGTAGCTCATTGGACATCGATGCCATCATATAACAACGAGCCTGAAGATCATCATCTTTCCACTTCTGCCAAGTGATCAGTTCCTCTAGGGTGGAAGCCTTTGAAACTTTTTCAGGTGGGGTCTTGTCCAGCGCATAAGTAATTTTTTCGAAATTCAAAACAATTTTGAGATTCCTTAGCCAATCCAGATAATTGGGACCTGTCAACCTGTTAGTGTCTAGCAAATTTGCAAGTGGATTCTTGGCCATTTTTGATTTCACAAATCTACAAATATAAACGTGATCATACATTCTAAAACCCTACATATCATGGTTAACGTCTAGCAACATGCCATGAACGCCTAGCCAACGATGAAAAAACGCGGACCTTTTCGATTGCAATTACCATACAATAAAATCCTTTCATCAACTATGTCCCGATTGAATTTAGGGTATGGTTTTATGACGAAACCCTAGTCATTCAACAATTATGTATCCATTCCAGATTTATGACTTGTTCGATGAAATCAAAACACCTTTTGATTTCCATCTCACCTTGGCCAAGGATTTCCTTAGTCATGAAATCATCGGAATACATAGGACATCTTCTCATCTTGTCGATAAGTGATGAATCCTATTTCGACATTCACAAGCCTTCATATGTGATAAGGTTACGCCCAGTGATAATTTGTTAATGACTCCATTGGAATCCAGAAAAGAACCAAAGGGTAACCAGTCAAATATAAGACTACCATGATGTCTCAAGTCTAAGGACCAATCTACACTACTGCAACACAGAAATTTCAATTCGACAATCAACAATTACCATTAAGAATTCTGTAGCGGGTCAGTTTAGTGTACTTATTCTTATAATAAGCATCCACATATATGCACTAGTGTCCACACACCAATGTCTATGAAACAAGACATTCTCCTAATTGAGCATGCATCATATGTGCTAGTCTATCCGAGTTATTAGTGTCCAATCCTAATAACTCTACGACTAGAAACATTTAAGATCAAGACTTATAAGGAATATGTTTCATGATCGTCATCTCTATGCACGACCATATTTCACGAGCCTATCTGATCTATGGACTTTGTCAAATATGGAAATAATAAAGACAACCATCAATGACAAAATAAAAAACATAATGCCTTGCAATAATAATTGATTGAAGATAAAGAGTCACAATATAAAATATGATCAATTACATATAAATATAATTGGCTTGTGGGGCATATCTCTAATAGTAATTTCTGCATTTGCCTTCCCTAAACACATCATTTGCTCCACTTTAATCTTTACTTAGCCACAAAGCAATTGAACAAGTCTCCAATTTGCGACTTTCCAAGCATAATCATGAGCTTGCCAATTTCCAAGTGTAATCATCATCTTTGACTTTGCATACACAAGCATCCACAAAATATTAATATACTTTATATTTACATAATACATATATACTTATACACACTAGTGCACGACACCCTTCCTACTTCCAATTTCTCTCACTCTTCTTCACTTTATTATTATTTGATTTCCTTTCCACTTACAAACATAATAAATTTAATATCCTCAATTAAATTCCTTAAAACCATGAATTCCAAGTAAATCATAAAAATCACCTCAAATACAGGAATTAATAATTATCATTTATCTCCAAAAATTCCAAGACGTTACACTTGATAGAGTTATTGTCCTTGAGAACATGTTGTAGAATTTTTAGGGATGGGTGGCCAAGGAAAGCATGCCAAAGGATTAGAGTGGAGCGAATGGTTGAGAGAGCAATTGGTCCCGTGATTGAATGTTGTAGTGTAGGTTGGACGGTGTAGAGATCACCACTACTTTCACCATGCAACAATGTCTCCCCCATGATACAATCCTTGACATAAAAAGAGAGGGTGAAATTCAACAGAAACATTATTGCTTTGACAAAGTTTAGAAATAGAGATAAGATTGCGATGAGCTTTTGGAACACACAGAACATTATGTAAGTTAAAGGCAAAAGTAGAGGTCGAAATTTGTGTTGAACCAACATGAGTAATGGGAAAACTTGTACCATTTCCAATTGATACTTCATTAGGGCCATCATAATGAGAGTGGAGGTTGAGATTATGAAGATCACTAGTGACATGATGATTGCCACCTGTACACCCAATTGGTTGAAGATAGGGTGATGGAGGATGCAAAATTGATAGAAGGCCTGAGAGAACGTTGAATTAATTGCGAGCAATATTTGGCCATATGTCCCCGAAGGTCACAAAATTGACATTTGGGAGGAGCCCTGTTGTTGCGACTTTGTGAACCAGAAGTACGTCTACGTGACTGGGTACCTGGGCTATGATTATAGCTATGACTATGTGAGAGGGAACCATTGCCATGTGGATTGCGATAAGAGAATCCATTGTTGCCACGTTGATGATTAAACCGAGACTGCTTGTTGGTGGAGGCAGTTTTTTGATGAATATGGGTAGTGGGATTGGAGATTTCAGATGAAGGATCATCAAGTTTCAAGTACTCCTCGTGAGCAATTAAATGACTATAGAGTTCTTCAAAGGAGAATGGGCGGGGTCTTATGCGGACGGAGGCAACAGTATCCCTATATTCAGCAGCTAAACCATTTAACACATAAAAGGTTATATCATCATTAGAGATGTTATGATCAAGAATAGATAATTCATCAATGAGTCACTTGACAAAGAATAAGTATTCGGAGATGGATTGGGAGCCTTTGTGGCTTCGTTAGAGTTGATTTTTGAGAGACATTATATGAGAGCACGATGGATTCGCATATTTGGCTTCAAGAGCCATCCATAGTTGGCGAGAGGTTTCACAAGCCGAGGGAGTTATATTGTCTCGTTCATTTATAGAGGATAAAAAGAGGCTTACTATGAGTTGGTCTTGGCAGAACCGCAACTCGTATTTTGGATTTGGAATGGTGGCACCATCCTGAGTGATCTTGGGTTATTAGGAGGGAGTAGATCCATCCACATAAGCAAAAAATTTCATGCCAGGTATGAGGGATCTAGCTTGTCAACACCATGCTTGATAGTTGGAGGCAAAAAGCTTGAGTGTTATCTACGTTCCTGAATTAAAAAAGACTACTAGTTTAGGCTGAGAGTCAGCTATGTATAGAGTGTTGGGTGTGACACCAAGGGCAGAAGAAGAAGGTGAGGTAGCCATGGATTCGACTTGATAGAGCAACTGCTATAACTGGAGGTTGTGGATATAGGAATGGCAATAGTGTGATGTAAAGTCAATGAAGAGGTCACGATCTAGAGGCGGTTGTCAGATCTGTTAGATCTAACAGTGATGGCAACAGAAAAGCAATTGTCGGAAGCAATTGCAATAACAGTCAAACATGAGATCTGATAAGATCTCCTTTAGATTTGGTATTTATAGCACCTACAGTAGTCTCGGTTAACGGATTTGGGTGGCGCGTGGGGTAAGTTGGCAACTGAGGCTATGATAGCCTGAGGCAGGGGCCATGATGGTGGTGGATGGGGTTAGATATGAAGTTACAGATGTTGACGGTGGCGTAAGGAGACCCAAGGCGGATCTGGTGATGACCCAAGACGGATCTAGTGGTGACCCAAAGCAGATCCTCTATTTTTCGAGAAATTGGCACTAGGAGATCTAATGATGGCTTGAGGTGGTAACATGGATCGAAAGTGAAAGGGCGATAGTGGTCGTGCGAGGCCTGGAGATGTAGATCCAAGTGAAGATAAAGATCTATGGCAGCTTGAGGTAGTGACGAAATGGTCAGCAATGAAGACTGACGATGATGGCGAGCATAGGAAGGAGATTTGATCATTGGCTATGGTGGGCGTTGGCCGAATCTGCGATGAAAGAGTGAATTTGAGGCCTTGGAGAGAGATGAGAACCTATGTAGAGGATATCCCAAGGATGACTCGCTTTGATACCGTGTGAAAAATAAGTGTGTAAAATGATTTTTGTGTTTATCTCTTGCATATAATACGAGAGGTACATATCATATATATACATTAGAGCAGAATAACCGCAATGCCTATAAGTTGGCTACATAACGGCTAATAATTGACTTTTAGGAAATGAAATATATGGGCTAAGATATTGCCCTGACAATTGGCTTAAGTTTAATATTAAATGGGCTCAAATCTAAATTGGATTTGTAAATTTAGACCTTGAACTAGCCTAATCACAAAGTAAAAGCCAAATCAAAATCAAGTTGGCTCTCAATTCCAAAATATCTCAAATTTTGACACATAAATTCTGAAAAAAGACATAAAATTCAATATAACAAAAAAGATGATGATTTAACATTTGATTTTGAAACAAACTCTAGCAAATTATGAGATAAAAGCAACAATTTCCATTCGCATATGTATATATTCTCTAATCAGTAGCTTAATTTCTACTCCTCCAACTGTTGGGGCAATGTTACAATGTGTATGGATGAGCAAAATTCCAAATAAAATCACAACTAAATTAATTGCAACAAACTTCCATACTTAATTTGAGGACACATAGTATTCTTTACCTAAAATTTTCAATTCATAACTTTTATTAATCTTAATTATTTCTTCTTCACTACTAATCGTTTTTATTATTTCATATATGAAATTATTGTTAGCTGAATTTAATAATAAAATTCATGTTAAGTGATTCATATTCAAGCTATCATGATTCTACAAGAAAGAAAATGATCAAAGGGTACAGGCATTCCCTCCACCAACACTTTGATGCTTAAGTTAACTCCTTGTAGTCAAAAAAGAAAATAAAGGTCTTGTGTAACGCCCCATTTTTCCCCAAGTGTGCATTAACTCGGGATTTCGAGAATATATATTTTTTTCAACATACACTTAACATAAATCAAATCCTGACAATCCCAATTCTACTTTCTTAGCATATCAAACTTAATCATCAATAAGATAAGATAGGTAATATCATCAAATCGGCGAAAACAAGATCGAAACCGCAAATGATACATAACCGTTATTCATAATATAGAAACTGTACCATTGTTTGACATGACATCTTCAAAACAAAAAACATAGAGATTAATCTCTCAGCAACACAACACGTCAAACATAACCAAAATATATGCTAAATGTCTCCAACGTAATCAACGGCTACATCTCAATAACCTCATTTCCCTTAGCACCACTGCTTTCACCTGGAACGTTTGAATATTCCAAAGACATAGTCCAAATTAGATGCTGAAACATCTAAGTGAGAGAGTTTAAAAATATTTTCATGAATATATGCAAGACCATGAAACAAACTGACATATCCCGACCTGTCCCTGCCTAAGAGAATCCCACACAACGCTTAACCCGTACCCCGAAAAAAGAGCAATCTCTCTGAAGATAACATAACCACATTGACACATTGGCATAACACAATTCTACTTAAGAGGGATAACCTCAACGCATGAAGCTGGGTATCACCCCACTATCATGCTAGGCATTACGCTCCCACTCAAAAGCATTCCGCATCACGTCAACACTAACCCTGGCCACAAAAGGATCAACACTAACTCTCGAAGTCCACGTCCACCTTGAAAATAATGCTATTGCTCAAAGGAACCTGAGGTGGTGTCCACTCTCAGCCTCGCCACTTGTAGACCCACTGCGGTAGTGTTCACTCTCAGCCCCTGCCATAAGTGGACCTTATTCCTTGGCACGCTTCCCTAGTGTTATCCCTCGAGTGCCACAACACAGGTTAACATCCCACATCTTACATGGACAACACATAAACATGTCAATGCCACATACCATGATTTGATGCATAATTTAAAACCAATATTTCCATGCATATAATTTAAAGCAAGAAATTTAATGCACATGTAAATAACCACTTTGGATGAACCATCCACATGAAAACAACCTATCACATATCAAATCATTTGTTTAAAACAAATCGAGTATAAGGTTGAATCACCCACAATAAATCAAGTTTTTGGATAGAAACTCTCACTTGCAACAAAATTAGTTTTTCGGTAGAACCACTCACCTTGAATACAATTTAGAATGCTTTAAAATTCGTGCTCTTGACTCTCATGTCAGACTTTTAAATGCTAAATTCTAAACCCCAACATTTCCTCGAGTTTCAAATAAATTTCTAAAATTTTTTAAAACCAATATTTCCATGCATATAATTTAAAGCAAGAAATTTAATGCACATGTAAATAACCACTTTGGATGAACCATCCACATGAAAACAACCTATCACATATCAAATCATTTGTTTAAAACAAATCGAGTATAAGGTTGAATCACCCACAATAAATCAAGTTTTTGGGTAGAAACTCTCACTTGCAACAAAATTAGTTTTTCGGTAGAACCACTCACCTTGAATACAATTTAGAATGCTTTAAAATTCGTGCTCTTGACTCTCATGTCAGACTTTTAAATGCTAAATTCTAAATCCCAACATTTCCTCGAGTTTCAAATAAATTTCTAAAATTTTCCTCCGTATTCCTTCTTCACACATCCTTCCTTTCTCTCTTCATTTTTCCTAAGTCTTTTAAGCTATTATAGGTGATTTGAGTCGTGGCCACCAAGAATTGATCATTACATGCCTCAATTATCATATAATTTTTTGTAGCCTATTTTACTCTGTAATTATTCTCCCCATGTGCAAGAGATAACAATCAAATTGGACTCCAATAGCTGCCTTGCAGACCACGCCCATCTCCCAATTCAATAGCATAATATATAATATAATATATTATAGTTTCATTTAACCTTTCAACCTCTCAATTTACTTTATTATTATTATTATCATTATTTTTATTATTAACGTATCACTTAATGCACACCAATTATTAGTTTAATATTTTCTTTTATCACCTACGAACACTTAATGATAACTTAATTTTCAAAAATTCACCTATTTAATTTATTTTATTCTTTCATTATTTTCATAAATATTTTCAAATAAATTAATTAATTACCCTATTTGCCCATTTTCTCAAAACAACATAAATTATTATTTTTCCTTAAATTCTCAAATATTCACTAATTACCTCAAGTACCAGAATTAACGTCTTCAAGATTCCAGGATATTACATCTTGTATAGATAGAAATGACTTACCTTTGAGAAATGAGAATTCACAAATTTATAGAAAAGTTTGAGGGATTTTTAATAATCATTTGTGATATTCCGAGATTGACTCGGATTTGGCTTATTCTTATTTGTTACATAGTTTTCGTATAGGATTTTGGAGTTACCTATTTGCACTTTTTCATTCTAGGACTGTCACATGGGGGAGTCTCCAAATAACCTGAAGTCTTTGGGAGACCTTGCCAAGTCACTCAAACTTTTCTTTTGTCAGGAGTGTACCGAGAGAGTTTCCCCAAGACCCTTCTCCTAGGAGGGCTTCTCAAGCCCTTTGTGACTTTCTCCTCCATTTTATACTTTATGCTTTATCTTTAGTTTTTTAACTTGTCTTTTCTGTGGGCTTCATGATTGGGCTAATGCATATTCATTGGATAGATCTCTTTACCCCAAGTCTTTTTTCCTTAGGGTATCTTTCTCTGGGCTTTCCTTAGCATTTCCCTTTAAATCTCCTATTGGGTCTATTTAACTAGGCCTTGATCCATATATACATTAATTGCTTTCCACTTTTTACTCTAGGTTTCCTAAAGAGAAAAGTAGTTTTGTTGTCGTATGTTTGTTGTACAACTAAGTGTATCCACACTAGGTCCCTATTTTCTATAACTTGTTAGTTCAATAGTTGTTCTGACTCTTGTATGTTTTGGCAATTCTTTGCACTTGTTTATTAGACTAAGAATAAAGTGATCCTAAGTCATCAACTTCATGGTTTTTTAAGCTTAGCCTTACAATCTCTGTTACTGCATGCATTACCACAAGCCTTTTAGTTCATTACATGTCTTAACAACCTTTGTTTTCATGTTGCATGCATCATAATGATTCTTTTAGCTTATTGCATGTCTTAATAGCTTTTGTCTTCTTGGATGGTAAACCACAGATCATTCTTATGCTTTTCTGCATTTCTAATTCTAGATCTATCTTAGATTATTCTCACACTTTTCGTATTTCTAATTTAAGATCATTCTCATGCATTTTACACTTTTGATTCAAGGATTATTCTAGACATTCTCATGCTTCTTGCATTTCTAATTCTAGATTAGTCTCACATTTTATGCTTTTGATGCTAGGTTTTATGGATGATAGACCCTATATCATTCTTCCACCTTTTACACTTTGATTCTATTCCATTCTTACACATTTTGGGCTTCAAATTCTAGGTTTATTCTAGATTATTTATGCATTAATCGCTTTTGATTCCAGGTTATCCTAGATCTTTCTCACGCCTTTATGTTTCAATTTTTAAATCATTCTGATTCTAGGTTTTCTTTCTATCATTCTCGCACTTTTTTTTGTGTGTTTTTTATTCTAAGTCTTCATGAATGATGGTCTCTACATTATTCTCAAGCCTTTTGTGTTTTGGTTTTATGTTATTATCACACATTTTACACTTATGATGTTAGGTTTGTGTAACACCCCTCCCACAAACAAACCTAACACCCAGGAAGTCCGAGAGAGAGAGTGTTAGAAAATGAAGAGAAATCTTCTATTCACCTAAATACATACACTTAAAATTTTTGGCCAAGCACAAAACACCCATTTGACTTCCATTCATCAAAATGCCCAAGGCATACATACAATAAGTACGACATCATGGCCAAAATATTCACCTCACTTTTAAGTTACATATATCATCTTAAGAAAATAAAAATATACATTAGCAACTCAAAACCAACTCCCAAGATCTTTTAGTTCAAGGGTACCCCAACACACATATCTACCCATTTGCTCTACTCGGACCCTCTTCTGTTATTCCTTTGCCCATACTTGGAATGGTGAGGAATACAAGTATGAGCCACAAGGCTCAACAAGTATGAAACAATAAAATAACATAGCTGAGTACATGATGTAAGGAATAGATATGGGTAATTTTTGATACACAAGGGACATAGCATTTATTTAACTTTCACTCACCCACCCCATAATAAATCATGTCGTAATGCAACCATGCCATACATCATGCACACATAAGTCAGTAAATAAATCACATATGGCCAATCAACCCACATAAATATAATACATACTGGCTTGTCTCTGAATATCTATAACCTACTAAATCATAACAAGTCTCAGGGCCCACATAATCTCACCCATGGTTGTCACCAATGGGCGCACCCCTAGGTCCTCACCAAGGAGTGTAAACCCCAGTCAAGCCTAACCCTACTGGTTTTGGGGGATATATCCCACTAAATCATCTGCCTTGCGCGCAATAACTTTCCATGCAATGCAATGCATCATTTTCATGTTCACATACATAAATGCTTGTGTAACAATTAAAAGCTATGCTCAATGCTCATACATGAGAAAGATAAACAATATCATGCTTGCACCATTTCATGCCCATGATGCACATATACCACACATCTCAAGCCATGCGAAAATTTAACACTTTTGATGTTATAACATTTTCATTTCTTCATTAAGGCCAATTCCCATCTTTATCTCATTTAAAGGATTTGGAGGGACTTGGAAATTCAATAAAAGTTACTAAGGGATTGAAAAAGGACATCTTGGTAAATCTTTGGCCATTAAATCAATTTGTGACTCAAGGAACCTGACTTGGAGCTATGGGACCCAAAAATTGAAATAGAACACAAGGCATGCAAAAGATTCAATTCTTGCCATGCTTTAGCTTTAATCAATAAACACCATTGCTTGAAAAACATGGGGTGAATCAAGCCCCATTTGGCTATCAACAAGACTCCATAAGGTTTTTGGAACATAAGATGTAACCCAACCCAACTTAGTCTCAAACCCTCATTTTTCCCAAACATGAAATTTCTCCAATAATCATCTTAGGCCAAAACTCCACGATTTCCAATTCCCATAAATATGGAAAAACCTTTCTCTCAAAGACCCAAAAACACAAGAACCATCAAGGCAAAATTTACAAGAAACATTAATTCTAGAAACTCCCAACACTTGCCTCAAATGCTTCACTCTTTAATGTGTGATGGTCCTAGGTCATTAGAAGGGTAAAAATTTTAGCTTAAAGAATGGTGGATATGGTTGGAACTCAAGAAAAATGAAAACCCTCGAGAGCTCATTGCCAAGTTTACCTTTCCTTTTACACAAATTCCCAATTTCTCTTTGTTTGGATAGATGTCCACTAATATTTATTTATTTCTCCACCAAGTTACCAAACTTGATAAATCCACAAATCATGTATCACCACCATACCCAAGAGTGCCCAATTAATTCCCCAAAATCAGCCTTTCAAGTATAGCCTCTTATCATATTCATTTCTCAAACACATCTAAATTTATCTTGGAAGCATGAGGAAACACCTAAAAACGTGTCCAAATGACTTGAAACCCATGCCAAATAGAAGCCTCTTAGGTCTAGTTTACAAAACTATAAACGGATCTCAATTCCAATTTTTCTACTAAAAGTTATGCACAAAAGAGTACAAGCTACGCAAAGTTGTCTAGACCCTTTTGTTGACTAATGAGAAGTTTAGTTGACTATTGAGAAGCTTAGTCGGCTATTGAAGAGCTTAGTTGACTAAGCCAAGAGCTGATCTTCCATGGGTTGGCTAACCCACTAATTAGTCGACTATTGACCAAAATAGTCGACTAATGAGAACAAAAACACACAGAAATGATCAGAAACACCTCAAAATCATCTCACATTTTCCTATACTCGATCAACACTCAAATTACATCATTCTCCTCATCTGATAGGGTGAAACGAGCTTTATTTCGAAACCCAAATGAAACTAATGGGATTAATTTGAGAAAATGGGAGATTTACAAAACTTTTGACATAGGTTTCTACACAACAATCCTTTGAGAAAAACCATGAGATTTTCATGACCAAAACCACCATACCTCAAGTCCAATGAGTTAGATGAAGAAGAGAAGAGGGAAACCTACCTCAATAATCTTTTCCTCCATGGTCTTGCTTGAAGAATCCACCACAAAAGCCACCATACTTTCCTACACCCCAAAATAAGAGAAAATAAGCAAGATGAGGAAGATGAAGCCACCCACAAGCTTGAATCTTACCTATTGATGCACCAAGAACCAACATTGATGAAGATGGAGGTGAAGAATCCAAGCCTTAGCACCATTTTCTTCCTCTCTCGTTGGCTCCCCCTCTTTCCTCTCCTGATTTCCCCTTTTAATTCCCTTCTCTCATATATATATATATATATATATATACTTCACATTTCCTTGATTGCCCCACTTCATTATCCAAAATGACATGCATCTCCCCCACATTTATTAATTCTCATTTCTAATATTATTTGATAAAATTCAAACCAAATACAATTTAATCCATAATAAGATTTCCATAAATTATTCACACTCATTCCTCGTATACTTGAGAGTCTCGTTACCACTCAAGTCACCTCTTTGACCTTTCGGTATTTCCACTACCTTGGACAATCACCTATAATCTCATAGATAATTCTTTAAGATGATCATCCAAATTAAATAATTATTCCGTGTCCACACACTTCACTGGTACTCGAAAATGGATCGTTATAGTTTGTCCATTCATCCTTTATTCTTCTCGACAAACCCTGGGTGGTTCTTGTTGAGCCAAATTGCTCAAATCAACCTATTGTATGTTTTGATGATTAACAAAATATAATTTTAGTAAAACTATTTTTGGTATATTTAAAACCTCTAATGTATTTTTGATATGTCTTAAGTATTATGCTATTTTGTGTATCAAAATGAACCAAGTAATGATATTTTTCTAAGTCTGGAATATTAACATGCTATAAGGGAATATATTAGAAAATGTTTTCATTTTGAAAATCTAACTCCCGGTATTTTCATATCTAATATTCAATAGTGTTAAAATGATTTTTAACGATTTTTTAAAGAAATAGAATGTATCTATTTCGGGGGTAGTAAAATCGCTAAATTTCGATTTTGTACTAAAACTCAAAATCTACTTTCTTATCTATTTGGATTTTGATTTTTTAGATATTTTTATTGAATCCAAATGGGGGGTACTTTGTTATTTACATTTACTTAAACTAAAGAAATGGAAATAACTTGTAGTGTATTCATGCTATATAGATTATGCCTTCAAAATATTGCTATATGTTTAAAATCCATTTTCTATAAAATCTGGCCCAGAAGTCGACTCTTGTATATCTAGAGTCGACTCCCCTTCAACTGGAGTCGACTCTTGCAAAGTGAGAGGCGACCCAGCCGAGAGCAGTTGATGCAGAGTCGACCTAGCAGTATGATGTTTTTCGAAGAGTCGACTCTAGCATTAGAGAAGTCGACTCTTGTATAACTACAGTCGACTCCTACTTCAAATAGGAGTCGACTCCTATTTTAGAGAAGTTGACTCTCGGCTCCAACGGTCGAATTTTTCCTAGCCGTTACAGATCCGTTGGAGGCTCTAGTATAAATATCAAGGTGAGATTTTTGGAGAAGACTAATGCACAATCAAGATCTATCATCCTAAAGCACTTTCAAGCTCTCAACCATTCATTTCAAAGCAATCCAAGGCTCAAACTCAAAGATACATCCATTGGAGCCCAAGGCAAAGGAAAAAAAGATATTCTCTCCAAGTGTGGTAAAAATTGTATCATTTCTTTTGTATATTTGCCTTGTATATTGTTCTTATATTAGTATCCTTTTTAGTCCAAGTGTGTTGGACATATGATTGATTATTTGTATTTATTGTGGATTGTGAGTGGCCTTCTAGAGCCTAAGTAATCTAGGTGTGTATTTTGTTGTATTAGTTTCTGGGGTGAGCTAAGGGGAAAACCTCGGTGTTGTGTAAAAGTTTCCTAGGTGAGCTTGTTGAAAACCTAGGTGTGGTTTTAGTGGAACCTCAAGTGTCGGGTTGACCTTGAGAGAGTGAAGTAGGTGTTGGAGACACCGAACCACTATATTTCTTGTGTCGATTATTGTGGTTGTTTGTGTATTTATATTGCTATCATTTTCAAACAACATATATATTTATGACAAAGGTATTTTGTTTATAAGAAAATCTCAAGAGTTTTAAAAGGGAAGAATTCAATTCAATTATTTTTAATCACTCAATTCACCCCTCCCTCTTGAGTGGCCATTGTGTGTGTCAAGGGACCAACAGTTCTTGCGTGTTTTTCACTTTTGATGCCAGATTAGCTTGTTCACTAAGATTTTAGTTTTTTTTTCATTCATTCCTTATCCTAAAAAAATAAAATGCACAAAAAGGAAACTACAATAGGGAAAAGGTTCTTAATTTAAGCAATTTAAAACATATCATATACTAGAATATAACTTCAAATGGTTTGTATTCAATCTCGTCTATTTTACTTCCTTGAAGCATCTACAACATATAAGTTTTTTGTTCATGAATTCCTTCGTAATCCTTAGATAAAGAATGCTTGGCTCTTTAAGGGCCTAGCCATAGCTTGATTGAAAAAGAGTTTTCAATATGTTAACTCGATCACACCAAATTAGATCTTGGTATAGATACCAAGTTCTATGACTTTGATTAGTCCATGGCTCTCACTCGGTTGGGATGTTATTAGATAAAAGGATTATAGTGCACAGTAATCGAATGCCTTAAATAGGATCACTCGAAATATAGACTTCATTGATGATATGTTTGTCTTTACGTAATGCTAGTTGTCAATCAAGACCTTTTGGGATGCTATGGGGAGATGGAGAAACTCTCATAGTAGATCAAATTATTTGATTAGCATTAAAGAGTTGACATGTCTTGATTGCTACTCAACCGTAAACCTAGAATGTCACACACCATATAAGCTTAGCATTGGATTAGTAATGTTTAGCTGCTATATGTTTTTAATCATCATAAAGGAATTAATGATGTCGGATGTTGTTAAGGAGTTAAAAACATGATCTATGCTATTAAGAGTTAATAGGCAAGGGAAGTCATTAAGAGTTAACATGAGGTATTAGTTCGATTAAGAGTTAATGAAAGAGTTATTAAGAGTTAGTAGTGGGCCTTGATGCAGTTAATAGAAAGTTGAACCGAGAGAAGGCAAATGGTTGACCGGTTACCATAACTATATATCGACCATTCCTTGTTGACACAACCTGGAGCTATCGATTGGTTACTGCAATTATCGACCTTTTCATGTTGAATCAACTTGAAATGGTTGACCGATTTCTGCGCTGTCGACCATTTTAGTGAATGAGATCCAAATCGCATGCATTCTTTTGTTCTCTCAACTGTAGCTTTGCAACTGCATTTAATGCTCTTTTCAAAGCAATTAATATAGAAAGAGAAGGTAGAAATTTTGGAGGGAAGAAATGAGAAGTTATTCTCCATTCTCACTAGGGGATTTTGACCAAATGAACGAGAGAAAGAAATAAGCTTTTTCTTGGCAGCTTCTTTGCCTTCTTCGCTTGCTCTGTTCTTCTTCCTCTATAAGCTCGCTTCGCTCGTTTCCTTCTTTTCCCTAGCCCTTGTTATCCTGAGATTGTGTGACGATTCGTCCTTTGTTCCTTGTCTAGAACCAAAATAGCGTCCATATGTCACCTTTGTTAGAGACTAGCTAGCATTAAGATCCGGCGAAGGGTTTCGGTGGTAGCATAGGCAATGACAAAATTTTCCCCCTACATGTGTGGGGGTGTCGTGGTTGGCCAATGTGCAGGGTCATAAGGAAAAAGACGAGGCTCATGGTTGTTCGTGAAAATGGTTGTTGAGTTTTATGTTTTTAAATGTCTTGATGATGATTGCTTTATGCCCCAAAACTTTAATGTCCTATTCTCATAGGCTTATTATATTTTGTATTCTTATTTAGAATATTGGCAAAGGATATGTTAGACCTATCTTGATAGCATATATGTTGAGAATATATAAGGTCAAGGATTTATCTTTTAATATGATTTGTCTTCTTATGTGTTTCTCTTTAGAGTTCCTAAAGATAGTGCATGAGTGATTTGTGGAAGCTCATGATATTCTAAGTAATATATGTGGAAGTATTACTCAATGTTTAAGAGTAATGTATTCTATAATTCATATATGATATTTAAGTATTAGACATCAAGATTTTTGAGTAAGTGATCATATACTCAAGTTGTGGTACTTGAGTTTTTGTTTTGTAGAAATTAAGATGTTTTATCCTTTATGTTAAGGTCAGGCTAATAACCTTACTATGTGTTGTTTGTGGTTAATCTTGCTCTTGTTTATATGCTTGTTATGTCAATAAGTTGCTCTAGGATTTCAATGAATATCTTAAGTTTCCATATTACATGAGTGTCGTGTGGACCTCATGATACTAAAGTAAATTTAAGGTTGGGAAATATCTTAAATACTCAAAATATGTAGAAGCATTGCTAAAATCAAAGGGCAACGTGCTTTAGTTCACTACAAGAATTTTGACTTTTAGTGGTGGCCAGGACCTTCACTAAAAGCGTAAAAACTCGTCACTAAAAGTTTTAGTGGCCGCCGATTTGGTCATCACAAGCTCACTAAAAAGTCTGTCATAAATAGTATTAGTGGCGATTATTGGCTGATCGTCACTAAAAATACCCTTTTAGTTGCGATCGAATATGACGGTCACAAAAAAAAATTTAGTGACAACTATAATCGTCCGCCACTAATGTCATTTTTTGTGACAGCCATGGCCGTCACAAGTAGTGACTCTTTAGTGACGGCTACGGTTGTCACAAGTAATGAATTTTTTGTGATGGCTTTGCTGGTTGTCACAAATGATACGATTTTAGTGATTGTCCTGGCCGCCACAAAATGAATGTATTTTAGTGACCACATTATATTGGTTGCCACAAAAAGTGTTTGACAGAAACTTTTAGTAAGAGTCATGACTGCCACAAAAGAAGGCATTTTTAGTGACAACTTTTTGTTGGCTGCCACAAAAAGTGATTTTTATAAAAATTTTCAACAACCCACTACTTGTTTTTCTATATTTTAAACCCTATTAATTTAATACATTGCATCTAAAATAAACACCATTCTAATCTTCAATAAACTTCAAAAAACAACTCTAGTCAATTATTAATTGACTAGCACTTTACATTCACATTGTCATAAAAAAAAAGACATCTAGCAATTTACATTCACATTGTCATCAAAAAAAGACATCTAGCACTTTACATAAAAAAAAGACATTAAACAATTCAGTCTAGTCAATTGTTATGTCTAATCCTTCCTGCCCTAACATCTTCCATAAAAGCTTCAAAAATTGATTATCTTTCTTTGACTTGATCCAATTCTGTCGACAATGCTTCATTTTTCTCTTTCAAAAGTTGTATTTCATTTTTCAAACCATTATTATGTTGTCGCATTTGTTCTAATTCTGGAATGAGCTCATGACGAGATGAAATCTTTCCAATGACAGACGAAGGAGTTGGTCCAAATCCATACCCACGAACACGTCTATGTCTTTCTTTTCCCATTACTTCAGAGAAAATTGCATTTTCACCAATAGTTTGAGAAGGTTCTTCCTCAGCTCTTTGGATTACTAAAGATTGAATTTTGTCTTGAAATTTGATAATAAATAAAATAGATATGTTGTAACATAATACTAAAATATATATCACAATAACAACATAAACTGCTTAAAATGAAATTTACTACTATTTCTTTTGACGTGGAATCAACCATTGACCCGTCTTTTTTCTTGTGTGTCACCTTGAACATTTCTCATGCAGACGATTCGTGTCTTAATATTTCAACCTGTATTAAATAGACAAGTTAATCAATAAAAAAAATATTGTTCCAGGTGCAGCTCGGTTGGGAAAGAGGGATGAGCTGTATATGGTTCCTGTAGCAAAGGTCACTTATATTCAACTTTTACTGTATTTCTATAATTAAATAATTTTATTTTGCATTTGTAAACCTCCACCAGGGTATAGATTTACGAAGTAAAACTAAGAATAATTAATAGTCATGGTCATCATTGCTGTTAATAAAGCAGATTTACCCAAAGTTTCAACCCCTTGGCTGCGAGGATGCAACTGGTCAAAACCCTTCAGTTCACCATCTATCAGACATGAATGGCCCCTTTTGGATATGAAATAGATACTGCTACAACCGGTGGATAATAGAACTTTGACAGTGCATC
The DNA here is from genome assembly GCA_036245055.1 of Diospyros kaki. Taxonomy (NCBI): domain Eukaryota; kingdom Viridiplantae; phylum Streptophyta; class Magnoliopsida; order Ericales; family Ebenaceae; genus Diospyros; species Diospyros kaki. The sequence continues at coordinate 24,189,238 of BSEG01000006.1, read as the reverse complement.
TGCTGCAGTAGCCTGCAATCACGTTGAATACAAGGTCAACATGCTAAAAATTCATAGGGGAAAAAAAGCTACCAAAGATTTTACTTGAAACTAAAAATATAGGAAGCTATAATAATGACTACAAACAAGAATCTGCTCATTTTTTCCATGGAAAATAAATTCAAGACATTCGTTAACCTAACTTTACACGACAAATTTGGCTTTGGACTAGAAATTTACCACCAGTTGTTTCACATTCTGCCATACACAGGACTACGTCCTAGTAAATTTAGGAAAAGAAACCAATTGTTCCAGATAAGAAAAGAAATTTTAAAGGACCAGTTGTCAAGCAATCAGGAGGCGCATGGTCAACCTATTATACGGCCTACAATAAAAGCCATACCAACATGACAGTGCATGGCATTTTAGACACTAGAAACATATTTTTGTTTGATGCTTTGAGATCAGCATAATTTTCCACAGCCTTAAGACAACAACATAGCACAAGTAGAATGATAGCCCAAATAAGACTACTGTACTACAAACCTCTAAACATTTCATGAGCATACCAGGAGGTTTGATATATTGCATCACCAAGAATCTAGTAGTAACTAAAAAGATGGAACCAGGAGTGTTCCTCCAGTCAACTCGATTGCCATTTAATTTATGAATATAAAAAACATGAAAAATGGTACCACAGTTATATTGTCATAATTAACAGCCATTTTGATGATATTTTTGTTTTTCTAATATATAGATATTAACATTCAAAATATATAGATATTTAACGAATTACACCACTGCATATAAAGACTCTATACAAAATTTTACTGATCACTACTTACCCAAAATAATAAAAAATTAATCAGACAATTTTTTATGTTAGTGGGAATAAAAATTATTCAGCTGATTTACAAGCTATAAAGGATAAAAAGAGAATGTTTAAATTATTATAACATGGTGACACAGAAGACTAATGTGAAGTAGAGTTGCGATCAGCCAAACATAAACTTGCTCCTTGTAGTAAATTTAAATAAAATGGAGATCCAAAGGAGAGGATTTGGGAAACATTGCAAGGTAATCCAACACTCAAATTTGAACAGAAAAATGTAGTTTCAACATAATCCATTTAGGAGCTTTCTAGTTGAGAGAAGCAAAGGCAAAATAAAAATGCCATAACAGGTTCAGGAGTAACACACTAACACACAGCCCATTTAAGGAAAAAACAGAAGGAGAAAAATGGGAAGATTGTGAGGTAAATGCACCAATCAAGTCTGAATAAAAAAATAGAATTCCAACACAACTCACTTAGGAACTTTCTAATTATAAGCACAAACAAAATAGAGAAGTCAACACATGATCAAGAGTGCAACATACTGAAAGAGGGTGTAACAAACTGCTTGCTACATAGGATGGAACAGTCATTACAACACTCCGGCACTGCAGACACACCAATCCTTCTGCTGTTTCATATGTCAAACCATACCTTCCATTTTCCAATTTTACAATACTTGAAAGCTTCCAAGAGAATTTTACTTTCCTACCCAACCTGAAAATTTTACAATACTTGAAGGGTGTTAAAATGCACATGTAGGTAGAAAATCAGGGGAGAGTTCTATTATTTATTTTATGATAAGAAGAAATTTCCATTATAGCTACAAGTACTAATAAACCAACTTGTACATTCGCATCCTAATATCTGAAATATGAGCAATAGGATACCTTGCAGAAATTGCATCAGGTAACATGGTCAGTCCCCTCCTAAATGACCCAACTGTTTGGCCCTTTGGTTTTGGTAGACGCCTGCAAAAAGACCAGACACAGTGACTAAACATATCCACATGAAAAGATGGAGAAAAGAAATATGAGATATGCCTGAGAACATATGTAATACCGTCCATATATACAATTTAAATTTCATAACAAAAGATACAATCAGTATTCTTTTTAATCCATCAAAAGAAACATTATCTCTCTTCAACATCCGTCAGAAATGACCATATAACATCTTGGTCTATCAGAACTTTATTAAGCAATTGACAAGCAGGCAATCGGATTAATCATTCATTCTTTCGAATTAAGAGTGTTCTAGTGGAACAAGTTACAAATTAAGCTAAGTAAAACTTTAATTAATCATATATTATTTCAATGTTTGCTTAATTCATTATAATGTTTGTTTTCAATGTAGTCCAAATATACTCTGTTTGCAACATTTTTAGTTTGGTTATCTGTCTTTGGCCTGTCTCTCCATGCGTGGACATCTTCAGGCACTATCAATTTATTATATATACATATACAGATCACAATGTTTACTATTACTTGTGTTATTCAGTTATTCCTCTAAATATTCTATGATTAAATAAAAAATCCAAAACAACAGTTCAATAGAGAACTGATTTCCACTTAATTATTATGCCAAACCATCAAAATAACACGTTATCTTTGTTATACAACGAATATTTTTCCCAAGGGTGAGGTCGGTAATGAACTGATTTGAGAACTAAACCAAAATAACTAAAATGACTGAAATTAATCTAAATAGGCACCAAAACCTAGAGCAAAATTTGTTCTCTACTGTAACAAAATTAGAAATAGACCTGCTGGAGCTAGAGGCCGCAATGGAGATTGAGGCACCAAGGAGGCTACGACGGAGCTGAAGCCAGAGATGGAGATGTAGGCACCTAGGAGGCTATGACAGAGCCGAAGCTGGAGAAGGAGATACAGCGGCACTCAGGCGGTGGAGGCGGGAGAGATGAGGGAGATGAAGAAGATGAAGACAAGATGAGAGAGGGAGATGGAGGGAAACGAACATGGAGGCGGGAGAGATGAGGGAGGGAGATGAAGGGGTAATAAAATATTATTGTATTTTTAGTAAAAAATAAATAAATATCTTTTTCTGTTTTTTGAAAATTTTAGATATTTTTTAAACTTTTGTTTACATTTTAAAGGAAAAGAAATATAAATAAAATACTTTTTTTGTAAATTTTTTAGTAGTAAAAAATATACTTTTTAAGAATATTGGAAGAAGAATGAAATAAAAGTATATTGAAATAAAAAGATATTTTGTTTTTAATTATTAATTATATTTTTTATTTTATGTGATATTTTATATTAAAATATTATTGTATTTTTATGTATCAATAATTTATTTTTAGTGACCGTCAAATTCAGCAGTCACAAATAAATGTATCGAAGGTATACTTTTAGTGACCGCCAATGGTATTCCTCACCAATAATACACTTTTAGTGGCCGTAAATAGAGGTCGTCACAAATAAACCAAATACTCCACCTTTAGTGGCCACCACTTGTGGCTGTAATTAATAATGTGCTTTTTGTGGCCGCCCAAGTCAACTGTCACAAATAAACATAAGCATGTTGTATATAAGCGGGCCGCCATGTACTCCACCTTTAGTGGCCACCACGCATAGCCGTCACTAATAATGCTTTTTTAGTGGCCACACATACCAACCCTCACAAATAAGTTTGTTTGATTGTTTTTTTATGAATAATCCACTTTTAGTGGCCGCCACAGATAGGCGTCACAAATAATGCACCTTTAGTGGCCGCCATTGGCGGCCGTCACAAATAAGCTTGTTTGAGTGACTTCCTCCCCAAGCTACCCTCACAAATAACTTTGTTTGATTATTTTTTATGAATAATCCACTTTTAGTGGTCGCCATAGATGGGCGTCACAAATAATGCACTTTTAGTGGCCGCCATTGGCGGCCATCACAAATAAGCTTATTTGAGTGACTTCCTCCCCAAGCTACCCTCACAAATAAGTTTCTTTGATTGTTTTTTACAAATAATCCACTTTTAGTGGCCGCCACAGATGGCCATCACAAATAATGCACCTTTAGTGGCAGCCATTGGCGGCCGTCACAAATAAGCTTGTTTGAGTGACTTCTTCCCCAAGCTTTTAGTGGTCGCCATGGTATGCTATCACAAATACTCCACCTTTAGTGACCTCCACACATGCCCGTCACAAATAATGAACCTTTAGTGGCGGTTGTCACAAATAAGCTTGTTGAAGTGACTTCCCTCCCCAAGCTTTTAGTGGCCATCATGGTAGGCTATCACAAATACTTCACCTATAGTGACTGCCACACATGCTTGTCACAAATAATGAACCTTTAGTGGCTGCCATTAGCAGCTGTCACAAATAAGCGTAACATCCTCCATCTTTTAGTGGCCGCCATATTTGGCTGTCACAAATACTCCACCTTTAGTGGTCGCCACACATTCCCGTCACAAATAATGAACCTTTAGTGACCAGCATTGGTGACTGTCACTAATAATGAGCTTTTTAGTGGCTAATTTTGTTGGCTACCACTAAACATGCCTTTTTAGTGATAAACAGTTTATGGCCGCCACTAATAGTTGCATTTGTGACAAATATCTTTTGGCCGTCACTAAAAGTGGCCACTAAAAACTACTTTTCTTGTAGTGGTTGTTGCATAAGTATCTAGCATCTTTGCTCTTAAGTATATGCTTGGGCAAGTGATTCTAAGTTCTATTTCATAAAGCCTAAGTTACCTATTTGATATTTAATATCATCATCTTAAGACTCTCAATGTTCTAAAATTTAATGGAAGAATATTTGAGATTTTATTAGTTGAATGTTTGTTGCTTTAATTCACGCATTTATAGGATTGTTGATCTCAAGTTTGAATGTTTGTTGCTTTAATTCACACATTTATAGGATTGTTAATCTCAAGTAACATTTTATTAAGCTGCTCAGGCTTATAGTCAAGTGATAGTTAATTACTCAAGTAAGAATGTGGATGCAATTAAGTGGTGATATCTTAAAGCATCTAGATATAGTTAAAATTTAAATGATGTATATGTTCCAAGCAATACTTCCTAGTGTTGCTCATATTTAGATTGAATGCATTTGAGTAATAGAATTCTAAAGTTTGTATCCTCCAAAAATTACTCAAAGTATGCATTAGTAGTATTTGTGTATGATGGCTAAAAGCTTATAAGATAAAAGTAATATATGCTTTATTATGCTTATATGAGTTATTATTTTGGTAAGTATGATTGAAAAATCATAATATTTTAGAGCTTATAGAATATATCATAGATATGATTTGTGTGTGCACGCTCTTGTTTAAGAGATCATAGTGCCCAAGCTAGAATATCTTTGTGTTATATGTTGTGATTTGTTGTTGAGTAATATATTTTGTGCTCAACATATTTTAGTCAAGTAAAAGTGAATTACCTGACTTATGTGTGTTTCAAGAGTGTTTATTTGATAATATGAATAAATGAGATATTTTGTCTCTATATTATGTTATGAGCCTTGTAGAATGATTCTTATTTGAATCTAGGGAAAAAAAAATCCTTAATTGAGTATTATATTTTGTTCTCAAAGCCATGTGTTTGAGATGTATCTTTTTTATCTTCTAAGGCTCTCTATGTAACCAAGCAAGTGTGATTAGAAAATTATTGTTAACCAACTTTCACAAACAACACTTGTGTTTTAAGCATCTTATTTGGTTAAGCTTAAGGTTTATATTATACATTGGTAAGAAAATTGAATCTTATATTTAAGCCCAATGTTTATGATATCTTAGATGTCGTTTTAATGATATTCAAAACAATATATGTTGATTAAATGATAGTCAAGTAGGGTATTAGGTATAATCAAGTATGTCTAAATATTACTCGAGTAAATACTCTCATTAATTGAGTATTTTTTCCAGAAGTCTCGGCTATATCAAAAGCAATCAAGTGATCATAGTGATAGTCGAGTGTTATATCTTGTTAATCAACTAGGAGATAAGCATAATTGAGTATAATCTTATATTAGTAAAGATCTCTTCCTTAGTTGAGTATGTTTGCTTGGACTAAGATTATGAGGGTTTTAATTGAGTATTTCTATGAGCAATCGAGTATATGTTGATGGAAAATTGACTATTAGTGTAACAGTCTAGTATTTTATGTCTTTCTTGGTTGGCAAAAGGCAGTGTATATATAATCGAATAGCTGCTAAGTTCAATTGAGTAGCTAAAGAGTATAATCGAATATTAACCAATGTTAGTCGAGTAAGAGCCAAAATTAGTCAATTAATTTTGTGTTGAAGCTAAAAAATAGAGCCATTAGACTAGCTATTGAACTACCCGTTGTAAGTGCTTTTAATACACAATTTGGACCATAAGGCTCTATATTTTATCCCAATCAAATATCTTGATATTTGAATATTTAAATGATTATTTTGTGAAAAGAAGGTTATCCTCTATTATATTTGTGAGTCAAAATTGATTAGGTAAAGTATATAATAAATCTGATTAGGTTGAATTGGGTTTGGGCCGCTGGTGTATGCAGCCCAACAAGCCTAACCCAACAAGCCCAACCCATGCATTTTATTCTTCCTTGTTAATTCCAAGCTTGTCCTTTGACCCCAAGTATATAAAGCTAGAGATTGGGGGAAATTGGTAGACTTGCACACCTACTGTTCAATCAGAGAAAACCCTAAACGAGAGCGAGAGAGAGAGAAGATCGGAAAAGCAAGATTGCGGAAGAACTAGATGATTGGTAAGGTAGGAAACACAAGGTAAATCCATTCTTCTTACTCATTGTATGTGTAAATCACATGTTTATTGGTTTGGTTGGGAGAGGGATTGGTGAGATTGAGTGTTGGGATTGCTCGGGTTGATTTGAGCGATGTACTCTGTTGCATTGTATCAGTTTATGTTTTCTAATCGATGTATTGTTCTTGAGTTACTGTGACATCTTATGAGAGGTTTTGGTATCTCTCGTTGTAATCGTTTCTGTAAATCTCTTGTATATACATATTCTAGTGGATTGACTACGGGTGAAACCCTTGCCGTGAGTAGTATCTTTTGATCCGAACACATACATGTTGTGTTCATCGATTTTCTATTCGTATTTCATTTCTTCGATTCTATTTCAATTGTGGATCGTTGGTACTACCAAATCTGGTTGTGTGTTTAGTTCACAGATTTCTTAACATCCTCCTTACAGATATCTTTCTTTTGACATCAATTATAAAAGAAGATGAAGATGAAGAAGAATGTTGTTCTTGAATACTTCCTACTGTCTTGAGACAAAGAGATTCTTCAAACTTTCATCTTCAATCAAAACAAGAGAGAAGGGGTGCTTATATTATTTCTTTTTCATTCTTTCTATCTCTATTTTTTTTTTTTTTTGTGAGAAGCATCTTTTATATTTGATCCCAACCATTGTAAAAGCTTCTCAAAAGTGTTTTAAATTGTAATCCTTTTTTATATTGTTGCAGCTATACTCGATCCTTAAAAGGCAAGAGGTTACGCCTTATTCTTTAAAAGGTAGTGGTTTTGGTTGAGTCTTAAAAAATCAATTGTATTTGGTTACTGCTGAGCCTGTGAAAAGTAGAGATTACAGCTGCACCTGTGAAAAACAAAGGTTATAGTTGAGCTTGGAAAAGTTATAGTGGATTGTTAAATCCTTAGTGAAAAGCCAAGTGAGTGGAGTAGGCTAGTTGAGCCAAATTACTAATTTTTTTTCTATGTGTTGCATTGTTTACTTTCTTTAATTTAGCACTGTCATTCTTCTTTTAGCAAAAGTTAGTTTTTAGTAAAGTTTGATATCATTTTTATTACTTCATTAAAAGCTTTTTATATCTTAAAAATGTGTCTTTTCTTCTTCCTTTAATTTGTTCTCTTTCTAATTTTTTGTCTCTTAGATGCATGATGGCTTCGGTAAAGCACTCAATGCTCCACCGACTAAAACAATGGAAGAAAAGCACGCAAGATCTTATCCCACAGAGCGAAACTATTGATTGTTCAATGCGAATTGTCGATAGTTTCTTCAAAACTATTGACCGATCCAAGAATAATTGTCGACTGTTTTATGCTCTTTTTTCAAGGTTTTATCAAATTGCATCTAGACCGACTATTAACTCTTAATGGCCCTTCCGCTACCTCTTAATGGAACCAAGGCCCCATGTTAACTCTTAACGGTGTTCCTCTATTAACTCTTAATATATTGTTGATCTATTTGTTAACTCTTAACAACACAACAATCATCATCATTTCATAATAATGATTGAAAACACACAATAGCAAGAAATCATGAATCCAATGCATTATGTAATACCCAGTATTACATGGTGTTAGAAAACATAGGATTTTCAATAATTTTTGTAGGGCCTTGAGTGGTTTAGAGAGCCCAAGAAGTGAGTTTCGAGAAATTCATTAATAAAAATTATCAAATCGACGAAAGGGAATGCCTTGGGACTTGGATGTTTAGGAAAGAGAGCATGAGATTGGTGAGCGTCTCAAGGCGAGATTATTGATACTGAAAGCAATTAGACCGATAATAGTTTCTGGAATAATTTTGGTATAAGCCTGAATTGTTGATGATATCGAATGGTCATAAGGGACATCCAGGAAGTCAAAGGGACCCTGAGGGTGGTCCAGTTTTGTGTATGAGGCAACCTTGAAGTGTTTTCAGGCAGAGAAAAGGTCCTGTGCGGGCAGATAGACAAAATTAGTCTTTTCGAGTAAATGTCAGTTATTAATTTTTGGAGAAATCAAGATTTTGGTGGCTTAATGGTAATTAAATTAAGGCCTTGGACCAAGTGCAACTAAAAATGCCTAAGTGGAATTAATGAGAAGTTGGAATAGGGTAAATGTGTAATTTGTGATACATATATATATATATGTATATATGGGAAAGTTGGGGGCCAAGTGTGCTACAGTGGCATTGAAATTAAATGTGGAATTTGGTTCTCCCATTTGCACAACTTAGTCGAGAGAGTTGGGAGTAGAGAGTATGGGAGAGAAGAGGGATTGAGAGAGAAGCCTGAAAGCCGATCGTGGCTGGCTGGAAGAGGCTACCTGAAGTAGCGAGGTGGCTGGTTACAGCGGCACTGGAAGCGACGGTGGCTGGCAAGGCCAAGTAGTGAGCGGCAACTTTGTGCATAGGAGAAGGAGTCGCGAGGAAGAAAAATGAAGGAGATGAAAGAAAAAAGGAAAAAGAAAATAAAAAGAAAATAAATTTTTGAAAAAGGAGAAAAAAGGGAAAAATAGCCAAAAATTTTAGAAAAATCAAAGGAAATTTTGGAAATTACTTTGGGGCTCGAGGGGCGTGTCAGAGGCTCGGAAATGCATTTTGGGTGCAAGATGACAACCAATGATGCAACGTTAGTGTAGGCATTTTGTTAGGTTTTTTCTCCAGATTAACTGTGGTAAATTAATTAATTCATTTCAAGTTATTTACATTATGTGAGATAATGTAGAATAAGTGTTGGTTGGATTAAACTCGTGGTTATAGTTGTTTGGAAATTATTGATGGGTGAGTTTTTGCGAGGTATGGTAAAAACTTAGGCCTTGGTTTAATTTCTAATGCAGTGGGGGGTTTTTGTGTGATTACATCTAGGTTCTACTGGGGAGGCGGTGGTCTTAAAAGGATTCGAAGTTTAGGCTAGTGCTCTCGCTCATGGTAGAAGAGGCTTCAAGCTAGGTAAGAGTTGACCCCAAGGATGAGCGGCCTTGCGAATGTTTGATAAAATTGGTAAATATATGTTGTGTGTAGTTACGTGTTGTGTGAAGGACCGTTTACGAGGATCAAAGCATGCAACGGAAGCGATTTTAAAACAAAATCGATCCTCGTATAGATAAGAATCTAGAAGACTTACTTTTCTTTCGGATTACCGGTCGGAATGGAGTGATAGAAGGAGGAGGCGCGACGGCTTCTTCGCGTGGCGGAGATGACGGCTGTCCTGCGATTCGTCGGCTCCTTCGCATCAGATTTCTTGATCTTCCAAGATATGACTCTAAAACTCGTGGCCTCTCTTGGTGACGAAGAGAAAAACGACTTAGGTCAAAAAACAAACAAAAGAGAGAATATATATAGGGAGAACCCTAGGGTTAAAACCCTAGTGGGCCAAACCCTAGTGGGCCAAGTCCAATTAATTAATTTTCTAATTGGGTTAGCCCAATTAATTAATTAAAACCAATGAACTTATTATTTTATTCTAGCCCAATGGACCATTCTGAATAAAATAATTCTCTCTCATGTAATCCACCCAATAGGCCAAATGTATTAAAAATACATGAGTTATATCGAGCTACCCCGGGGACCAAAAGACAAATTATTCATGGCTATTAAAATGACCAAAATATCCCTGCTACCTAGTAGCTATATTTTGTCATTCTAAGTGTTCCAACTATCACCATATGGTAACACTGACCCCACGAATAATTTTGCATGTGCGATGTCTTTGACCTACTAGTGTAATGACGAAAATGCCCCTCTGTGTAACACCCATCATTTAGAAAGGAATAATGTACTAACACCTCTCTAAATGACTTCTACCATCCTTAGATCACTAGTCCAATAATCCGTGACTACTCGAATGTACTTGCTTATCACTGGGAGCTACCCAGAAGCACACACTCTTAAGTCACGTTCCCAGGGCCCTGGTTTATTTGATTATTCTTGGACAATCACAAGGGGGTGAATCACAGAAACTATCTTGTATCAGTCTGTCTTAGATAATTAGAAACCACACTCCCAACTCACAAGGTTGCTGATCTTTGATAGACCTTACCTATAGTGAATCTAAGAATATAGCTCTAGGTTCACTAGACCACCAACTAATACTCAAGTATTAGAGTACTCGTCCACGTAGTAGCAGTGATAGACTAGCTCCATGATAATTAGTACTTTGTCATTAGCTTCTATCACAGGTCCACTCTACGCATTCCAAATGCGCTTGTACAATAAGAGTAAACGGACTGTTTACTGGCTAAGGCAAGCCATCCTCCATTAGGATCTATTGCACAATGATCTTATCATGATAGAATGCCCAGTTCTATCAAAAGATCAAGAGTAATATTTTTCTTGCTTATTAAGTACCCATGATTCATGCCTAACTGTGAAGAACGACCCATCACATGAATCACTTACTTAATAGCATGGACACTTTTCCAACAATTAAATGCAAATGATATATGTGCAATAAACTGACTAAAAGAAACATCATTACCATAAATTAAATAAAACGTGTCTTTAGGGCATACATTTCCAACATTGTGCATGTTCTATAGGTGGTCTAATGGAGTCCTATGGCCATGGGAGAGACTAGATGCATGTTAGAGGTAATATGGGAGGTTAATGCCTCAAACATCTAGGCTCGGAGGATAGTGATGCCTCACCACTCATGCATATTTACTTGTCATTACATCGCATATATTATCTTGTTTACATTCATTTGCACCTTTGCTGAGTCATTGTGACTCATGAGGTTTTACCTTGTGTTGTAAATGTTATGAGTCTAGATGTAAACAGGGATGATGTCGAGAGGATGAAGTGGCGACTAACGTTGTTGCTCGGGTTTTGTATGCTATTTATATTTGTGTATATATATTCATGTGTATTGAATGTATGTGTTGTTGGCACTAGATGTATCTAGTTGGTTGTAATCAACGTGGTGTGTGATTATGCCGATTTCTTATTGTATGTCACGTTTATGTGGTTGAGCTAAGGTTAACCTTGAAAATGAATTTCCTAGAAATCCCCAATACTCAACAGATTTGTATTATATTATTTTATGCTTAGGTCACCTTTGGCTTGTTGTGAGGTGAGCTAAAAAAAGGTGAAGCTCACTCGAGTTTTGTGTTCCATTCCGCTGTAGTTTCTTTATCATTTTGGGAACTGATTCCTTGAGTGGAGTGATAGGAGGGACAAAGCCTAGTGCCCACCTAAGGCGTTTCTTGTTGAAATATAGTCTATCTCTTCATTAATGGTTTAAAGTGTGAGTAATCCAGTTCATTATTCACTGGTGGTGCCCGTGGGTGGGAGCGGGTTGTCACACATTACCTAGTATGTGTGTAACCTTCTAGGTTCACCACCATGTAGCAATCAAGACATGCAAAACTTTTTGGCACCAACTTAACATTTCGATTTTGATATTTTACTCTTGTGTTTGGTTTTGATGATGAAAAATAAAATCAATTTATTCCCTAAGTCATTTGTCAAGAATATGATTTGTTGGAGATTATGATTTGTCAAGAATATGAAAAATAAAATGATCTATGATTTTCTATATTAGTTGGAGATTAGCAAAAAATAAGTATTATAGTATTTTGTGTATCAAAATGAACCAAAAAATGTTATTTCTCTAAGTTTAGAATATTAGCACATTATAAGGAGACATATAAGAAAATGTTTTCATTTTGAAAAACTATCTTCTAGTATTTTGATAGCTAATATTCATTATTGTTAAAACGATTTTTAATAAATTTTTCGATAAATAGAAGGTATGTATTTTGAGAGTGGTAAATTTGTTAAATCTCGAGTTTGTACTAAAATCAAATTTCTATTTTCTTATGGTTATGGATTTTCATTTTTTAGATATTTTTATTGAATCCAAAATGGGCTATACTTTCTTATTTACATTTATGTATTAAAGTAAATGGAAGGTAAAATATAAATTAAAGAAAATGTAAATATGTTGTAATGTATTATATCTTCAGAGTCTTCATCTATCGACTGAGTGCCTTTGAACTGTCGACTAAGTGCTTCATCTGTTGACTATATGCATTGCATCTATCAACTAAATTCTTGCATCTGTAAACTAAGTTCTTTTTTCTGTCAACTAAGCTATGTGTTCTACTTTGCATCTATCAACTATCTCCTTCATTCTGTCAACTAACAGAGTGCAAGCTATTGATTATATCGAATAAGTTTAGTTTATGTCGACTAAGTCTTATATTAATGCTTAAATTTGTCGACTAACTCGTTTCTTCTATCGACAGTTTGTTTTGCAAAAAGCTTCAAATGACCTAGTTTTTTAAATCTCAACGGTCACAAACGACTAGTTTTTTCTTAGATCTTTTGGGATGCCTATAAGTACAAGTCATGGATAAACTTGAGAAGGCTAATGGATGGAAATAAAATGATTTGAGCTTACATTTATTCTCATTTGTATTTACATCGATTATGCTTCATTTTTCTCTCTTCAAGGCTTTAATCTTTATTTGTATCAATTCATTCAAGCCTTGTTTATATTTTGAGAGACATTGTAACTAAGAGATTTATCTCTTAGATCCTCTCTTTATTGTACACTTCTTGTATTTCCTAACTTGTTATGGTAGAGGATTTGCTTTTTGAGGGGTTGAAATTCCTAACTAGGTGCTAGAGGGCTTGCTTATATAAGCAAAAGGTTTGTAATTTTTTAGTCTTTGACTAGAGTGCCTACTTGGTTAAATAGGAGGTTTTAATGGACTGTTTGCAAAATCCTTAGTGAAGAGCTAAGGCAGTGGATTAGGCTTGGGTTCGGCCGAACCACTATAAATCTTTGCGTTCTCTTGTGCTTGCATTCTTTGATTTTTATCTTTCCAAGCATTCGTTTATTGCTCACTTAATTCACATATTTATCTTTCTTGATTTACATTTGTCATTATATATATTTTATGTTTTAAATCACTAAAATCTCAATTTGTATCAAAACATTTTTCAAGTTTTATCAAATTTTAATTTACCCAATTTACCCCTCCTCTTGGGTGTGTGCCATAGGATTTCAAACCTATCAGATTTACTATGAGAAACTCTCAATTTCCTTATAACACCCCCAAAAGGTCTCGAGTGACCTCTAGCATAATATTAGAATGATTCTAATAGCAATGAAGTCAATACTTTAATGAACATATTAGGGCTCTCAATTATCATGCACTATAATCCTTCTACTAACTAATATCCCGACCGAGTGAGAGTTATGGACTGATTAAACTCATAAGACTCGGTAGCTATGCTAGGATGCAATACAGTGTCGTCGAGATGACACATCGAAATTCCTTCCAACATCAGAAACTCTTTCCAATCATGTTCACCTTGCTTAGGAGGTTTTCCAACCACAACCAACTGCGATCGCATAAGATGTTCACCCCATAACGGGGGTCAATGGATCCCTCAGTGAGCTTCTACCTCCATACACCACTACACAAAAAGCATTCCCACCTCACATCGAATGATTCCACTCAATGGTAAATCTTTGACACCAGTGCACAAGACAACTCTGTCACCTTTGGTCTGAGGATCAAACACATAATCAAAAACCAGCAACATATCATTAATCCTCTCATTTATGTGATATGTCGCAAGCGTCACATTTAGTTTATGTTCAATAACATCCACTCATATGTTTACTAGTCGTATCTTATGTAGTTCAGCATATGACTCACCATCCTTTATCATTAGTATCTCATACTAATTAAATATAGTAGCTCATGTGCTAATCTATAATGGATTCATCATAGTCCCTATTTGATATATATAAGGACTAAGAATACTTTTAAAAAATCATGAGTTATAGATCCTTGTCACATATTTTTAACAACTTAAGAATAAGACTATCAGGAACTCAATCATACACATTTGGAGAACAATAAATAAAGAAACGACCATTTTATTAATCGCAAGATGTACATCATTAGTCCGATAATACATTTGCTAGATGTCATGAATATTCAGTATTAAGGTATACATCATTAACATGAGGGTGGCGTGGTGGGCCAAGGTGCATGGTCAAGAGGAAATAAACGAGGCTCATGGCTGTTCGTGAAGGTGGTTTGCGAGTATTTGATGAGAGACCGGTGGAGGCTGGACATAGGTGCATCGGAAGTAACCCGCAACAACATCTTCATCTCAAGAGGTAATCGTTACTTTTTTATTATTATTATTATGGATGGCTTATATCTTTCATATGGTTGTCTACAATGAGTCTTGCATGTGGTTTTTAATTCCTATTTCTATTGAGTTTTGCTCATGTTTTGAAAACCAATCTAACCACCCACATGATATGCTAAATGTTGGCGTTGTCTTTCACATAAGACTTCCCTAAAATATTAGTGAATCTATAGAATCTAATTATAGCCTCAAATTGATGAAATTATGGGATGAGTCTTACCAAAATTAGCTCTAAAAGTTACAATAAACCAATTAAACAAAGTGTCATCTCTCGACTTTAATTTCTATGACATCCCTTACTCTTACAACACACATAAATACATTCCAAGGGTCTTATAGGTGTAATGAAGAGGATTTTAACTTTGAAACAAAGGAAAAATGAAAGAAACCAAAGGAGTAATTAGTCAAACAACTTTTTTCAACAACTTGTGACCTTTCTTCTCTTCGACTGTCTTCCTCATTCTTCCTTTCTTCTCTGGTCATTCTTTCTTTCCTTTAGTTCCTTTCTCTCTTTCTTAGTTGGAACCTTCGAGAATACATCGTATAACATATATACACACACATCATTTTTGGGCCTACCACTTTCACTTTGTTTCATTTAACTTTAAGAAATCTCATGTCAACCCCTTTTGATTCTATTTATTTCTCTTAGACCCTATCTTATTTCCACAATTCCATAAATGCCCTTATTACATGTCTCGACATTTATTATTTTTTCTTATTTTGACCTTGAACTTTTAATCTTTAAGTTTCTCAAACCCTTGAAAATTCTTAAAACATTATTAAGTCATCCTTCATAGTCTACTTGTGCCCTTCTAGATCTCCTAAAAATTCACCTTTACCCCAATTTCTCTTTAAATAGAGAATAACGTGTAATGTAGGGTATTTTAGTTACAATTGGGATTGACAGATTTAATTTCTTTCTTAGACTTACAAAAACAAAAGGTTGGGTTGCATAAGGACATCCTCGAAGAGACCTTCCAACACTCAAATTAGTATACCCCTGAAAAGACCTTCCAACACTCAAATTGATATAAGTGAGGGTTTAAAAGGAAAATTGCTGTTAATGAGAAAATATAAGTTGTAAATGTGGAAGGAAAATAAAACAAGGGGAAGGCAGAAAGGGAAAAATAGACTAAAGGACTCTTGAGAGAGTAAACCTTGGGTCTTATATATGCTTGACCTATTGGAGTTTTTAACTTGGCCTTTCTCCTAATAAATCAAGTCTTATCTTTAAGTTGAGCCCTCTTCCAAGAAACCTAACATGGGTAAGATCTAAACTCCTTATTGAGCCTGTCTTTGGTCACAACTCTTCGACTAGTAAATACAATTGCATCAATCCATTTTTCTTTACTAATCAAATGCCCACACACTCGAATTCTCAATAAAATAACTCACCAAAACGATATTCCCAATAAAATATCTTCGTATGCACGGGCTGTCAAAAGCCTCTCTCATTCAATAGGCCTAGACATTCTCGAAGCCCATTCAACGGATAACATAAGTTTCAACTCTCCTTATAACACCATCTCCAACGCGAGCAGAAATTGCTCGCCAAGCCAAAATATGGACAGCCAATTGTTGGAAACCCACTCCAACAGTTCTCCTATACGTCTTGTCCCTCGCTAAATATTTGTTGAGTTTCAAATTGCTCACTATAGTTGTTAAGCTTCAAATTGCTCCTTATACGTCTTGTCCTAAAGACAATAAATGCAGATTCGGAATTAGGTGAAAATGACTAACGATGAGTAGTGGTGACGGCGATGGAGACTGAGAAGAACAAGCATTATAGGCACATGAATGACTTGCAGACACCAGATCCGGCGGTAGCGGCAGCGACAAACACCTACAGCAATGATGACGGCGACATCTTCTTTATGCGCAAAATCAATTTGGTTTGTGATTCAATATATATTTTGTATTTATTTTTGTATTGAGTGATTGATATTTTATGTATTTGATTATTAATTTTGTATATGCTTGTATTTAATTATTTTGTGTATTTGATTATTAATTTTGTATATGCTTGTATTTAATTATTTTGTGTATTTGATTATTAATTTTGTATATGCTTGTATTTAATTATTTTGTGTATTTAATTATTCATTTTGTGTATATGTGTATTTGATTAGTTTGTGTATCAAGTGTTCAAAGATAATCTCATGTTTAGATTAAATGAATTCGTAGTAAAAAATGTGACCAGTTATCTAAATAATTATTATTTTTTAAATATTAATAAACTTATTTACAAATATATTAAATGTTATAAAAAAATTAGATCATCATTTTTATTATTAAATTATCAAATAAATAATAAATTTTTATATTAGTGAAAATTATAAGTAAGATAAAATAAATAGAATTGAAGTTTATTAATAAATAAATCAAATATGGAGTAAAATAGATAAAAGAATATGGAGTGTGGTTAGAGCATGTATAATTTTTTAGATAAAATTAAAATATAGAATAAATTATTTATAATATAATATTGAGTGTCATAGGTAGTTGGGTTGAAGATGACTTAGAGGGTATTTGGCTTACTAGTTTGACCACTTATAAGCTGTGGATATAACTTATAAGCTATTTGAGAAAAAAATGGTAGGGGGAGTTTTTGCAAAATGCTACTTATATATAAGTTGTGTTAACCGACAAAATTACCATTTTACTCTTGTCATTTTTACTAATTTTTAGTCATACCCTTCTTCTTCAACCTCTGCTTCTCGCTGCTTTGCTTCCCCAGCTCTTTCTGTTGTCACTGTTGGCCATCGCCATTGCCCCCACCAACCGTTTCCCGTCGGCCATCACTCCTACTGGCCACTACCTCATCTCCATGGCCCCATCGGCAACTGCTCGCTGTCGTCCCCACCCTCATCACCGATCGTTTATGTCCCAATCGCCCCCATCTACTATGTGTATGTATATATATATATATATATAAAACAAAGTAACAATATATTATATATATATATATTATAATACATAATAATATTATTATATTAATATATTTTTAATAATTATATATAATTTATCAATATTTAATGATAAAATTTTACATTATTCAATATTATGTCTATTTTAATTTTTTTATTAAATTTTGATAACTTATCAACTCTTTCAATTATTCAAATATATTATCAAATTAAACACTATCTAATTTTTAATTTAAAAGTTAAAAACTTAAAAACTATGAAAAAAAAGATAAGCCAAACAGCCTCTAAGTAGCCCCTTAAACCCTGTTCCGTTAAAAACAATTTCTAGGGTTTTAGAGGAAAGAGAAAGAGAAGCCAAGCTCAAAGCCATACTCAACCACGCCGAAGAAGGTAATCGTTCCCAGAAACGATTTGCCTAATGTAAAAGTATATTTATTTCTCCTTATATGCACATGTGGATTTGCGTATTCTAATTTGCTCGTTGATTCAATGGGCCATTTATGCTGTATTTTCATTTATCCGCTGTTGGGTTTTGGCTATAAACTGGGGGGTTTGTTTCCTACGCCTGTGTTTATCGATTTGGGTTTATTGTTGTATCTCAGCAACAACAAGTGGATTGCTGATTTGTCGCTGAGAGTTTGAGAACCAACAAACATGCATACATATTCGTCTGTCCTATGTATATAACTAAACCAGGGCAGCAGTTGCTGAAGAAGTAAATCTATAGGGACTTGAAAGCTTGTCGACCCGAGAAGACGACGATGGGTGGAACTTTTGTGGGCAGCTGGGTGTGTATGGACTCTATAAAGCATGGTTTTGTGTGGCTTCTTGAAATATATCTAATGTGTGAGTGTATCCATATATATATATAAGCTAGGTTATCAGAATATATAACCTAAACCAAGCAGAGTTATGCTAAGGGCATGCCAAGGTAGCTAAAGGTAAAGGCATGCCAAGATTGGCCAAGGGCTTTATTATCCATGTATATATGCATATTCATATATGAAAATGTTCTAGTGGGTGGTTGGGCGTGTGTGGGTGGACTTTTTATAAGGGTTTGTGTGGCTTCTTCATCTTGAAATATATGCATAGATGTTGATGTCTCAATGCAAAAATTAGAGAAAACAAGCTTTGGAAAATGTTACTGGTAGTTGATCCTTTTACCCAAAATTAGATGCTTAGGTTCCATGTGCTTTTTAAAAATGTTTGAAGCAGCAGCTATGTAACTGTGTTGGATGATAAATGAATTTTCTAGCCTTGCAAGTTCATACAGCTTCAGTACATCTTAAATGATAATATCAGTTCAGTATATTAGATATGTGTGCATATATATAAATGTTTAGAACGTGCTGTCCTGTCCTCATATGCAACTACTAATATAGGGGTAAGGCTTTAGGGTGTCTGATTCCTATAAAAATGCACACAGTAGCTGATGTAGCATAGTGTAATAGTTCAATAAAAGTTAAAAGAAAGGCTGTTGAGAATAAATTCTTGTGTATCAAAAGCAGTGTAAACACACCCATCCAGATTCTTTTAAGGCCAGTTCTTGTGCTCTGCTATCCTATCTCCCCATTTTTGTATAAATAGCTTTAATTTTCTCTACCTTCTTGTGTTAAGCCATGTAGGTTTTTCCTCTTGGTCTCTCAACATTCAAGCCTGGACATCAACTTTGAGTGACCAACACAAAAGATCATGCAAATATTCTTTAACTGCCAAATGATTGTTTTAGTCCTAATTCATGGAGAGCCAGTCTGTCATTTTCTGTGGATCTTGAATGTGCAATGATCCCCCTTTTGAAAATTTTATCTGCTAATGAGTAATCAACTAACTGATATTGTGTTGTTTTTCTGTAGGGTGAGGTTTTTATCTTTTATTATTATTATTTTGTTTGGTACAGATAACTTTCATCCTTGGAAAGCTAAAGTTGAGAGTTTAAGATTTTGTGTATGTGGTTTTCGATTGCAGCAATGTCTTTCTTGAGTAAAACTGGGAGTATGCTCAGGCAGACTGTGAACAAGCATATCAAGTCTGAAATTTATGGGTCCAACCCTTTTGTCTTCCAAATGATAAGATGCATGTCATCTTCAAAACTCTTTATTGGAGGTGGAATTGCTTTTTCTGTCAAAGGGTTGTTATAATCCCATTATTGCTAGTAATTTGCTTATGTTCCTTTTTCTTTTCTTATTTTTTTGACTGTCAGGACTTTCATATGGCACAGATGAGACAAGTCTTAGAGAAGCTTTCAATAAGTATGGAGATGTTGTGGAAGGTATATGTTAGTTAACTCACGACTTTGTAAGTAAGCCCAAAAGGTGATTCATGCTGATATTATTTGTTTTCTTGTGTTTTTTTTGCTGGATTAATTGGGTTTCTGCTTTATAACATTGTTGGAATGAGGGTTCAACTCCAAATAAGATTGTGGGGCTTCACATGCATTTTTTTGTTGAATGGGATCAAGCCTGACTTGTTTGACCACATATTTGTGTGTGTGTGGTATTCATAGTCTAGGCTAACTTTTTTGTAAGCTTCTTATTTTGATATGTGTATTTGTGTATCACCTCAATGCTTTCGCATGGTATCTATAAGTCTTTCCTGCAGATCTCTCTATGTAGCTGTGGATTTGTACATGTGGATGCATGTTTCCCTGCATTTTGGCTGCAGTAGTAATTAGACGTTTGTATGCTTAACTAATGTTCCTTACTATTCTATCATTATTCCTGCTAGCTTTAAGAATTGATAACATTCTTGATGTTCATGCTTCAAATGCCTATGATCCAGTATGGAAACAAATTCTTTTTTTATTGGATATCTTCTGAATTTTATGGGGAGTGAAATGTTCTTGTGTTTAGACCAAGTTTTATGTTTTGATCTGTTGAACGACTTTTTATGACCTGCTTAACATTCATGGCAGCGAAAGTAATTATAGATCGTGATTCTGGAAGATCCAGAGGATTTGGGTTTGTTACTTATACTAATGGTGAGGAGGCTTCTGCTGCTATCCAGGCATTGGATGGACAGGTACTGATTATTTTGATTTCTTCCCTGTCTTGTTAACAACCTTGGAATTGTTTTGAAAATATCTAGTAGTTTCAGGGATTATAGCTTTCATAGTTTTCTTCCATAATTTGTAAATAATGATTTCTTGGCTGAGATTTTGTGGACACTGACAGAACTGTTATAATTATAATACAACACTGGCCATGGCCCATGAAAAAAAAATTCAAGTATCTTTGCAAGCAAGAAGAAAATTATAATCTACCTAATGCTAGTTTTGATTAAGTGCATGCTTCCTCTTGTATGGAACTCCTTGTAAGTCCAGGTCATTAAAGAGTATACAAATAGATTCTCCCTTTTATCATATTTCAGCTGGATATTTTTCTGCCCCCATTCTTTGAGAGTAGCTTTTATTGATATTATTTTTTCCATATGATGGAAATCATTGGTTAAGTGGGGATTGTTTCAAATGTTGACATTGAGTACGTTTTATGACTTCACATTATGTTAGGAAACATATTTAGATGTTTAGGTTGCCCTACAGTTTGGAAAATGAAAAATGACTGTACATTTTAATTTCATGGCTTTAGCTGTTGTGAAGCTGACCCCACCAAATGAGATTAAGGCTGTATAGGTTGTGTTTTGTTAACTCCTGAGACGGTATATTTGTTTAAGCCTATTTTGGCAGTAATTTATAACGGACCTTTCCTGACATTGATCTTGTCCGTGCCAGGACCTGCATGGCCGTAGGGTAAGGGTGAATTATGCAAATGATAGACCACAAACTGGTGGCTTTGGTGGCGGTTATGGTGCAGGCAGCTATGGAAGTGGTGGTTATGGTGGCGTTGGAAGCTATGGAGGGGCCAATTCTGGTAGCTATGGCAGTGGAGAAGGATACGGTGGTAGCAGCTATGGTGGAGGGGGCTATGGAAGTGGAGGCAGTGGGGACGGTTATGGAGGGGACTATGGCCAGGGTGGCAGTTACCCGAACAGTGGGCACAGCAGAAATTTTGACCATGTTGGGCAGAGTTTTGGTGTTGCTGGTGGTGGTGGTGGAAGTGATATATATGGTGGTGGCAGGGATGGTGGAGTGCAGAACAGCAGCTTCACGAGCAGTGGATATGGTGTTAGTAGTACAGGAGGAGGATTAGGAGGATATAGTCATGAGAGCAGCAGCAGCCAAATGGTGGATGGTTCGGATCCAGTAGAGGGTGATTACAATGCTGATGATGATGATGATGATGATGGTGATGACTATGCCAGCAGAAGAGCGTGATTCCTGAAACTGAAAGAGGTAGTCAATTGTTGTGGTGGTACTAAGAAATACCAAGCGATTGAATGTGTCTTTATCTTCCTTCCGTTCAATTCACCACTGTCATTAGAAGATCACCCTTGCCCTTTGTTTTTTGTTCCCTTGTTCCCCTTCCGCCCGTCTCTCCATTATGTGTGCCGTCTTCTTTCGCTCTGTGAAGTACATTTTATGTTGGGTGCAATGTTTAGCTTTTGATAAAAAGTGCTAGTTTTTAGACCAGTTCCAAGTTCCCGGGCATTTTATCCAGTCGCCTCACGTTCCTTCTTGATATTTACTTTTACGTTTAGCTTGCTGGTGGTTGTGCTCATATTATTCAAAGAGAGGTAACCAGGAAGAAAAACAAAAAAGAAAAAAAGATATGTAGTTTTATTTATGAAATGCATTATTAGTGTGTGGACTTTTGAAGAAGAATGGCAGTGCTTGTGCGGTGTAGTGTTGAAGCAGGGGGTCAAGGCCAAAGAGACCTCCAGGGGATCTCTCCATGGCTTAGGCTTGCCACACCTTCAATGCTGAACACATAATTTTATATTTCATCAAAATAATCTCTTAAACTTTCTTGAAATAGTTACTACACTATTTTTTTTTTTTACCAAGGGCATTAAGTAAATTGATTACCTTCTAAAACTTTGTACTTTTAGGTGAAACACCTATTGAACTTTAGATTTTATCAATTCAATTTTGAAAATTTTTCAATATGGTCTTTGCAAGAAACAACGTTAATTAAATTAGATTAAACATTAGTTTAATTAATGTTGTTTCCTGCACTGCAGGTCCTGATTATTTTGAAAAAGTCTAAAAATTGATTTGGTGAAAAATAAAGTTTAGTGGGCGTCCAAGTTAAAAGGTCTACTGTTTAGGAAGTGTAAGTTAACTTATATAATGTATTTAATAACAAAGAGAGTGTTGTGGCTAAGTTGAAATAGTTTAGAAACTTATTTAATGAAATATAAAATTCATGAAATTTTAAAGTCAAAAGTTGAATATTTTGAGTGTACACGGAAAGAGGAACAAAGAAATGGAAAATGTACAATGATAACCAAATCCATATCCTAATAATGACTAAAAAAAGAAGAAAGAAATGGAAAAGGTTCCATATACACAACGTATGCGTACACACAAATGAATAGTCTTCCGAGGCCTAGACCAAGGACCCAGAGTGCAGAGAAACCTGAGGTCAAGGTTTGCTCGAAAATCACTTTGAGAGCCCAACCAAAGTTGACATGCTCTTTTCTTCGAACTCAATTAGCTTAGTCTTCAAAGCACAAATCTTACTTAAGGACCACCTGGTCGAAAAAGGAAATCACTCTTCGTCATCTCTTTGTACGAAAAAATACATTTCCTTCTATCTCTTAATTGGAAGGATTATCAACAATGAACTTCTTTCGAGGAGCATCCATAATGTAAACTTTATTAGCTTAAGAGGGGTGAATTAAGTTTTCACCCTAAAAAAAATTTGAGAAATTTAAAGTTGAAACTAAAAACAAATTGAAAGATAACAGCACACCAGGATATATAGTGGTTCACTTACGCATACTCCACTATTTTGGCTTTTCACCAAAGATTTAGTCAAACTAACTTACTTTGATAATTTTTAAAATAGGCTTAGCTATAAATCTTTACAACTAATGGCTTTGGCTTACCCTTTTTTTTTATAGGTTACAAGCCTTTATGCTTATAAGTTGTGTAAAACATAAATGCTAAGTAATATTTAAGTTGATAACGTGTTTGAATAAATGTGGTTTTACTTATTGTTAAGATTAGAAGCGGTTTAGACAACTCAATCAATACTTATAAATGCCAATCTCTCACACTCCTCATCTAAAATCAACCCAATCAACAGAAATAAGAAACTAAAATTGAAAGAATAAAATTAAAGGAATTAAAAACAAAGAAATAAACAACCAAACCAATTACGAAAACAAGAGATATATCCTAGTTCAAGCTACATAAATGACCCTATATCCAGCCACCAAAACTAGAGCAATTCCACTAGAAACCAATTTCGAACAGTACAAGATATCCCTATCTTCTTTCCTCTCTTTCACATGAATTCACTACTCACAGAGATTACAAATGAGTTTCTCTCTCACTGGTCTTTTCTTTCTTCTTACAGCAATATCATTCGTATACAAAAAGGATAGAATGATCAATTGTGTCCAATTGCCTCCCCCTGAGCCTTCTATTTATAGAGGGTTGGAGGCGATAATTACAAGGCTTTATATTTTGCTTACACAAAGACTAAAATACCCCTTATAATAAAACGCCAAGGCTAGCATCTTATTAACTTAGAATATTCAGCCACTTCCATTCATTCAAGGGATCTCATATTCTTTTAAACCTTCTAGATAGATTTCTCAATGAAAAACTCAATAATTGTCATTTATATAGTTATGTGTTTGTTTTGAAATAACTAATAAGTTATCAGAACGTAACAAAAAGACGAAATTGATATGTTGCTAAATAATACAAATAAAATTTATAAAAATACTAATTTTTAATTAAAAAATTATAAATTGATGTCCAACTGATAAAATTTTTACCATTAGATGTTGATAAATTATATATAATTCTTAAAAAATATATTAATACAACGTTTTATGTTTAAATTTAGGCTTAATTTATAAAAATGTTAAATATACTAATATAATATATATTAAAATATATATATATACATATACGTTAAATATATATATGTTATAATATATATATATAGTGAATGGAGAAGGGTGTGGTGGCAATGGCGATGGACTGGGGTGACAATGATGGAGGTAGATGGAGGACAACACTGGACACAGAAGAGGTAGATGACGATGAAGAACATGGAGGAGATGGTGATGAAGGCTGGAGGTTGCGGCGACAGAAAGGCAAAGGGATGAAAAGAAGGGTATAGGTTGGAAATATCTGTTTTATTTAGGGGCAAATTTGGCATTTACTTGGTCAACAAAATATACTACCAAGAGCTTATTTGGAAAAGTTGGGGGAGCAACTTATCGAATAACCTGCTAAAATAGCTTATAAGCTTGGTAGCCTTGAAGCTCTTAAATTTTAACAAATGCGTAATGAAATAAGCTATGTAACTTATAAGCTAAAAGAGTAGCTTATAAGTGGCCAAACCTGTAAGCCAAACACCCTCTTAATGTTATGCAAAAGTAGAGATTGGTTGCATTTAATGCGCTATAACGGCTATAAAATTCAAAATTTGTAAAACATTACTCAAGTACAAAGTGTTATTTAATCGACTAAGTTGTATCCTTACACAAGTATATAAATTTTGTAATCAACTATTTTTCTAACTTACTCAATTAAAGATTTGTTTTTACTCGATTAAATTTTTTAGATAGAAAATTGTAAAGCTTACTCGATTGAAAAACTTTATTTACTCATGTAAAAGATTTGTAGTTGAGCCTATTGTAAAAGCTATCCAAGTACGTTTGGTTGACTAAATCCTTGGTGAGGAGTCAAGGTAGTGGAGTAGGTAGAGAGTCGAACCACTCTAAAATCCTGGTGTTCTGCATTATTTCAATCTCTCTTTATCTTTTACTTCAGTTTATTTGAAATTTTTTTAAGGGTAAAAGCTGAATTCACCTCTCTATTCTTAAGCTAAGTTTGCTTTACATGCCCATATCAAGTATAATAGGTGCCGACGTTTAGAATTGGTCGACAATGATTCATTGGCCCGCACTGATGTAATGAATCCGAAAGGGAGAATGGTGTGTGGTATGATTTGGTGTGTTGATTCGTCGGCCGGCTGACCCCCTGCAAAAAATACTCTAACGCTCAAGTAAGTAAGCGAAAAAGAAGCAAAGTATCAGGGAGTTTTCCGAGAGAGCATACCCTGGCTCTGAAAATAGCTGACTGATATATAGGAGGAGGAGATGTCCTTCTGTATGCATTGTACGTCTGCAGGTGATGGGACCAAAAATCCGGCGCCAACGGAGGTGCCCAGACGTCGGCATGGTGCCGACGAGACCCTCGTTAATGTGGATGGGATCTCCCATTAGTAAGGATAGGATCTGAGGCGGGCGCGCAAAAACCCATAAGTGGCTATAATGATGTTGTTGTAAGCGGGTATAGGGCCAAGATAGGACCGGCATGAGCCAAGAGAATGGGCTGAGAAAGTGGGCCAGATTGGGCCTGGGCAACCCGATTAGAATAACCCCTAGCCCACAACTATTCTCTAGTTTGTGGTCTTCTTATTATGCGAGCTGATCAATTAGGCTAGCGAACTAGAAGAGTCACTGGGAGCTCGCTTGGTCTTGCGACCTGAGCTCGGGGTCTTAGTGATGTATAAGCCTGCTCCGACGAGCTCAGCCTAGAGCCTATTGGGCTTTAGGCGATTGGGCTGGCTTGCTGGGTTGAGCCCAGCCCATAAGGAGTAATTCAAAAAATACTTGTAACACAAGCCCCCTAGCTCGCGGTGCGATCTTCGAACTAGGAACTGATGTTTTCCTAGCTACTCCAACTGTTAATCTGCCTCCCTGACTTCTGCCCAATCATTTCAAATCTCGTCATTTCATGTCACACGTCTTGTTTGAGGTGCATTTAATGTTCCCTTATTACTACGCGTGATCATAACTGTGGGACCTAGAAACCATCGTGCATCAAGTAGATGCGGAGCATACCATAAGCCGTTTTGATCTGACAGCTGAGATCGACTATGCTGGAGGTATAAATAGCAGGGAAATTTTTTGATTTTCCCTCTTCACGCCACTTTGAGAAAATTTTTACCCTTGTTTTCTTTGTCTACAAAGCATTCTTCTAGCCACAGTCATTCGAGCATCCGTTACTGTCCGAAGCTTGTTTCAAGTTCTTGCATCACCCGGGGATTCAGTGATAGGTAACTTTCTTGCGTCCTTTGCTTCTTATCTTCATCAGATCATCCATCGCTGGCATAGCCGCCGTCGGCTTTCCTACCGTTCCAATTATGTCAATGTCGCCTCTGTTTTCTGGGGGACCAATTGGGATCGGTTTGCTAGGCTCATTGAGCCTTCAGACTTGATCACCTTAGGATTAGTCTTCCATGGAACATCGGACTTGTAGTTATAGCCTCTTCGCCTTAGGCAACACCCCTTTGCAAAGCGCATGACCTTCTAAATAGGGAGCACCCTTAGGGTTTCTTTTTTCAATTCTTTGAGGTTTGGTCCGCAACCTGCGACCTGACTATTCTTTCTTTTCTTGTAGATGTCCAATACTATTTAGGAGAACTTGGGTCAAAAGCGCTACAACCATATCGTAGGAGAGGACGATACTTCGAATTCTGAAGATTGTCTCGTAATGGAGATACAAAACATTGAGGGAGCGAGCTCACGAGCTATGGAGGCCGCTGAAGGAAGCCAGGGATGAGAGGTTTTTAAGAGATTCCCTTCCAAAGTCAAGTTCCATGAGGTGGGGGCTTGTACTCAGGAGTATCGCCTTCCGCGGATTTGCCAAGTTCACATCCCTTCTGAGAATTGCCATGCGGCCTACCCCTTTACTAGCTTCGTAGCTATTAGCCCCCAACATCTTGAGTCTAGGTTTAGGTTCCCCGTGGCACCATATATTCTTAGTCTTTTGAACGAGCTCAAGCTCGCACATTTTCAGCTGACCCCAAACTCTTACACTCGACTCACATCTTTAGCCCTTTTGTTCATTAGGAATAAACTTTCTCCTCATTCTCCAAAACTCGTTAATTTTTTTTTTCTTTCAAGAGTGCCAAGGATGGGTTGTATTACCTGGCAGCTCGTCCTTGTCAAAAGAAGGCCATTCTTCCTCAGGGTAGAGCGAAGGGGAAGTCCAACGTGGGCGACTATAAGTCCAATTAGTTCTTCGTTTCTTGTCCTTCGCTTTTGTCACTTAGAAGTCTCAGCTTCGCATTAACCCCAGGTAAAGGCATATCAGCTCGCATGGGGCTCATTTTACTTTTCACATACATGCCTTAACAACCTCATTTATGATGTAGATTTTGGGAATGGGAGGCCAACTTTGTTAGCTGACAAGATTGACATCCTTAACAAGCTTGTTGTTGCGGGGTCAGGTTCAGAATACCTCGAGTTACTAAGAGAAAACAAGCTCGCGCCCCCTGTTGACGCCGAGTTTATAGAAGGAAAGCACATCAGGGTTTTAGGTGCGAAGCTCGTTCCGTCTGCTTTCCAAGTCCCTGAGACAATCAACAGTGCGGAAGAAGGTCAAGCAGACATGGTGAACCTCAATATCATCATGCCGAAGAAATTCAGGGCCAGGTCAGGTGTTGCTTCATCCGCAGCCCCCAGCCCAAGCTCACATAACGGGAGGTTGGAGCAGCCACAACTGCGATCATAACCTCAGCAAACCCAACAACAACAGTAACAGGAACAACCTCACAGCACCAACAACAGTAGCAACAACGACCTCAACAAGAGCAGCGAGCTGTTGTTCTTGACGACTGCGGGTCCGATAGGGCTCGCGGTAAGGAGGTCGCAAGGAAGGCCCAGAACGTTCTTGCAGCTAGATAAAAAAGAGAACCGAACCAGCAGCGGGAGAGTGATAGAAATAAAAGGGCCAGAGTCCCCAAGGAAGAGTTAGCCCAAGAGTCCTTCTAAGAGCCGATGGCTGAAATGGTTTACTTTCATGCCCTTATGGATGAGACGCCCGAACTCATGGGCACATCTGCCAGGACCCTAGATCGGGACGAGGTGAAAGGGTCAGTTCTTTACAATTATATAGCTCGCCACAACTTCCTGGTAAGTTAATCCTTCAAGGGCGAGGTAGAGCTCAAGCTCGCTAACTGCCCTCTCACTCTGCAATTAAAACAAAATAAAAATTTTATATTTTTTTTCTTTATTTAGGTGAAAGGTTTATACTCGTTAGTGTACGAGTGTAGTTGTACTCCAAATTTAAATTTGTATTTTCTAGATAAGTTCAGGTCGTCCACTGAGAGATTTATTTATGGCAAAAGAAAAAGAATGTCACACACACACACACATACATTTGGATGAATTGACAACATGATTTTTTTTATAGCTTTTCAAATAACAAATGCTAGGAAATAAAGCAAGACAGAAGTTAAAATAAACACTGAATGAAAGAATATAGAATTGGATAACACTTGAGTTAAGACAATTTCAGTACCAACCCGTCGATCCCCAATTTTTAGTAGAAAAGATTAGCAACATTAATTTAATTTCAGATATGAGGGTCTGTTATTAAATGCAATTAGAGATGATGATAGTTCTAATTTAAGCAATCTTCATACATGATATGTGAGATTCTAGTTTAAACAACTATCATAAATCCAATTGTAATTAATACACAAAACAACTAAATTAATCATCCGGGTTTAGGTATGATAGCGTTTCCAGTTCTAGTAACTCTCATACATGGCATGAAAACTCTAAGTTAGACTTACGCTCCAATCCAAATCTAGTGATTTCTCAATTAAAAATACACACTCATATTGAAATTTAAATTAATATCACTCATTTAAAGCGCAACTTTCTTTGGGAATCATTGGCATTGGACACTGTCCTTGTCTTAACCCAAGATTGGATTTAGTTTCTCATCTTCATTTGATAGTTAATTGACAAAAATTTAAATGGCGTAATTTAAATGACATGAATTAAAATAGCAAAAATTAACCAGCCATTTAGGCAGTGGATAATAAAAAGACGTGAATTAAAATTGCAGAAATTTAAGGACAGATATTAACCGGCGATTTAGGCGGTAAATAATAAAGTAAAAATAAATGATATGAGAATTCAAGAGAAGAAATAAAAGAAGTATGATTATAAGAAAAAATAAGAGAGAATAAGAACAATTCTCAAAGAGAAACTCTAAGAAAATAACTAAACTTTGATTCAAGAAAAAATATAGCCATTTACAATTCCAACCAAGTGAGCTATTTATAGCTCACAAGATGCAATACAAACCACACAATTTCAATTATACAACTAAACATAATTATATCTAATGGGCACTCACACACCTAAAGTTAAATGAATTTTAGTTAAAAGAGACACTTAAAGTTAAATAAATTTTAGCAAAAATGCACACTTAAAGTTAAATGGATTTTAGCTAAAATACACACTTAAAGTAGCACTCATAAAATAAATATTTAAAAATAAAAATAAAAATAGATTTTTACAATTGGGTTTTTTGGTCTTCATTAGAATTAAAAATGCTTGGGCCTTCATTAGGATTAAAAATGCTTGGGTCTTCTCCAAATGATATCTTCCATGGGCTGCTCAAGTTGGGCCTTAAACATGTGTTGGGTCTTGGACCTTCAATTTAATGGGCATGCACTAGGCCATTTCTTCATTCCAACTTGCAATTAAATGTGGGCCTTCCTTGAACTTTAATGATTTGAAGCTCCAATTTAATGGTTCACGCATGCTTGTAATTCAAATGTTATTATATATTATATATATATGTTATATATTACATATATATGCTTCATGCATGGTATTCAATTTATATATTATATATTATATATTATAGATATATATTATATATATTTATATATATTGTAAATAACTATTCGATTAAACCAATTTAAAATCAAAACAAGGGTTATAATTATAACAAAATTTTACAAAATTAACCACTAATCACTCGCACATTTTTTTTTCAGCCTTATTTTGTTTTGCCTTTGTGAGCTAATCCTTTGTGTTTTGCAAACATCTCTCACTACTATGAAGGCTAAGAAGCTGGAGCAAGATTTCGAGGGGTGGCTCCAGGCACCAACCGTCTCCTTCAAGGGTAAGGTGGACAAGCTTCAGAACGAGACGAATTATCCTGCCACTGAACTCTTAAAGGTCCGGCAGACAATTGATGGTCTTGATATGCAGCTGCAAGAAGCGCGACAAAGGAATAAAGACCTCGATGAGGAGCTCCGTCGGGAGAAAAATATGTGGGAGTCTGCCACCTCCAAGCTCATCGGCAAGCTAAATAAGGCCATCGGAGAGCTGCAAAAGGCCCAAAACAAACTTAGGCTGGCCGAGGCAGAGTATAGAAGGCTAAGGATGGGCAGAGGCTAGTCGATGACCAAGCTGAAAATTGCAAGTAGATGACGAACGCAACCATCGATGATATTGGACGCTCGCATGGCTCAAGCATGCGCAAAGGCCGTGTCCGACACCTGCTTGGGGTTTCTCTATACCTTGTGGTTGAACCACCCAAAGATGGATTTTTCCTTCTTTAGTGGAGAGGTAGTCGAGGAGGTGAAGTGATATGCGGTCGAAGCTACTGAAAATGCCGAGGCGTCCACCCCGTTGGATTTAATTGAGGTCGTTCCACCAGCTGCCAATGCCAAGGTTCAATCTGCTGAAGCTATTGAGGTCCAGCTTGTTGAAGATGCCACTAAGGTTGAAGCTTCTGAAGTCCAGCCTGCTGAAACTACTGCTGAGGTTGAAGCTTCCGAAGTCCAGCCTACTGAAGCTACTGTTCCCCTTAGCTAGGCCTTTTTTGCTTTGCTTTGTAATCACAAATGTTCATTCAATGGAATATTTTTCTGAACCCATGTCTTTTTCTTTAAATTTGTTCACGAACTCAATCCAATCAAGCTTGCATTTCATCAAAGACTTGACAAGATAATGAACCAATCTTCACGATATAATTTGAAACGAGCTTTAGGAAGTTTTTGTGTATCTGGATAATCTCAAAGGTATAACTTAGAAGAAGTCTACAAGAATACGACTTGAGAGTGATAAGTCCAGATAGATCCAGAGAATTCCCAATTCCCAGATTAACAAGTTTAAAATAGGTCATTGCCAATAGATGTAATAACCATAAATTTGTATCCAGTAAGGTGTGATCTTCCATACCTTAGGCGAATTAAGACAACCTTTAGGTAACACATCTTTACTAGGAACAATATTGAAAACCTTGTCAAGTAAATCATCTTGCAACCTCAGCTAACATGCCACAGCTGATTAGCTTGTGATCGATGAACATAATAATTGAGAACCAAGGCTTCGCCAAGGTATACGTCTAGGTAGATCATCTTGCGATCTTAACTAACGTACCATGGCTTTTACAAGTTTTAAATGAACCAAGAGGGAACACCCATGTGGGTCGCAGACCATGACTTAAGTCAAGATGAAGGGACCCCAACTAATGAACCCTGACTCATAGTAATTTTATAGAAATGGTTACTCAGTAGGTTCCAAACCATGACATTAAATCAAGATGAATGGTTCTCAGCTCACAAACTATAGTCTAGGGCGAGGATTAAAGTGAATGCTCAGATAAAACTCAATCCATGGTGTGTAAACCAGTTTGAATGGGCCCTAGCTCACAAACCATAGCCCTTGTACCCCAGATTTATTTCCTGCCTCTTATTTTTAACAAACAAAATGTGGATGTAATAAGATTTCGACAGTAAACAAGACATTAATATCATGCAGATCGTATACTAAATTCATTAATGAAGTAATGTAAGCGGAAAAAAGACATCAATCAATAGTTAATATCACATGAAAGAGCGATGTTTACTTATCGGAAATACAATTTGAGGTGTTTCGCGTTCCAAGCTCATGGGAGAATGGCTCCATCCATGCCGTCCAAGTGGTATGCTCTGTTGCTGAGGTTATCCTTGATAACATAGGGGCCTTCCCAGTTTGGGCCTAATGTCTCGTCGTTGGCCTTGTGAGCTCTAAGAAGAACAAGGCGCAACACAAGGTCACCAACATTGTAGCACCGAACTCAAACCCTCCTATTGTAATATCTTGCTACCTGTTGTTGATAGGTTGCCACTCTTATGCGAGTTAGTTCTGTTGTCTCCTTAAGCAAATCGAGGTTTGTGGCCAGCAGCTAGTCGTTGTCCTCTAGATTGAAGATGGCTCTACACTGACTAATCACTTCATTATCCGCCGGGATCATTGCCTCAAACCCATAAAACATACAGAAAGGAGTTTCTCCTATAGTGGTACGAGTTGTGGTTCGATAGGCCCAAAGCATTGTTTGCAGCTTGTCCACCCAGGTGCATTTTCTGGCCTCCAACTTCATCTTCAATATCTGCTTGATTATTTTGTTGATAGCCTCGACTTGTCTGTTGGCTTGGGGGTGGTCCACGACTGTGAAGCTCTTCCAGATCCCCAGCGATTCACAGAAATCGACGAACTGTTCGCTGGTGAATTGGGTACCATTGTCCGTGATTATCTGTTAGGGGACTCTGAATCTACAAATAATATTGCTCCACATAGACTTTTCTACCTTTGTCGTGGATATCTGCGCGATCTCCTTTACTTCCACCCATTTGGTGAAGTAATTAACAATTACTATAGCATTCTTGCATCCGCCACGAGCTGTAGGAAGTGGTCCGATCAGGTCGATACCCTACATAGCGAAGGGTCATGGGCTGCTCATCTGCTGTAGATAGGTGGGTGAAGCTCACGGTATCTTTGCAAATCTTTGGCATGTGTCGTACCTCTTTATCAAATTTATAGCGTCTTGTTTCATGGTGGGCCACTAAAATCCCTAGCGAAGTGCCTTTTGAGCCAAGGATACCCCCTCAGCATGATTGCCACAATGACTTGCATGGATTTCTATGAGAACTGCCTGGCAATCAGGCTCATTAATGCATCTCAACAATGGGACTGAGACCCCCCTTTTGTAAAGCATGTCATTGTGAATGCAGTATCTGGCTACCCAAGCTCTTGTACGTTGTGCTTCTAACTTGTCACCTAGCAATTTTTCTTCTTACAGATAGTCAACGATGGGCCTCATCCATGAATTCGGTCTCAGCTCGATTGTTAACGTCTCACATTGTCCTTCCGTGCTCAAAGCTGCTAGGAACTCCACGGGAATGGCCCCCAAGGAGTCTGCATCTCCCACTGATGCCAAGCGAGTGAGGGTATCGACGTGAGAGTTCTAGCTCCTTGGCACTTGATTCAATTCGCATCCCTCGAAGAGGCGAATTAGGTCTTAGACTTTCTGGAGGTAGGCTATCATTTTCGGGCCCTTCGCCTGATAACCCCCTCGTATTTGACATGCGACGAGTTGAGAGTCACTAAAAATTGCTAGTCGTTCTACCTTTACTTCTCTTGCCAAGCGTAGACCTACCAATAGTGCCTCGTACTCAGCCTCATTGTTGGTTGTGTTGAACCCAAATCTTAACGCATAAGGGATCTTGTGTCCCTCCGGGCTTATCAGGAGTACACCAGCTCCAAATCCATGCTCTATGGAAGACCCATCTATAAATAATTCCCAGATTGGAATTAGTGAAGAGTCGGGCTCCTCCTCCACCGGGCCTGTCAATTCCACGATTAAATTTTCCAGCACTTGCCCTTTGATGGCCAACCTTGGTTTGTACTCTATGTCAAACTGAGCGAG
The DNA here is from genome assembly GCA_036245055.1 of Diospyros kaki. Lineage (NCBI taxonomy): Eukaryota > Viridiplantae > Streptophyta > Magnoliopsida > Ericales > Ebenaceae > Diospyros > Diospyros kaki. The sequence goes on along the minus strand of BSEG01000006.1, from coordinate 24,155,037 downwards.
CTCAATGGCCCACTTGAGTAAACGACCGGATGAGTCAGGCTTCTACAAGATCTGCTTCAGTGGGTACTTAGTCAATACGCCAATCTGATGGGCTTGGAAATAGGGGCGTAGCTTCCTCGAAGCAACTACTAAGCTGTAGGCGAGCTTATCCATGAGGGTGTACCTTATTTTAGCATCTAGTAGTCTGTGGCTCACATAATACACCAAGTATTGCACCTAGTCTTTGTCTTGCACCAGCGCCACACTAATAGCATATTGAGATACCCCCCAAGTAGACAATCAGCTCTTCTCCCTTCTTTGGCTTTGACATGAAGGGAGCCCATCCCTTATATTCCTTCAGTTGCTGGAAGGCGATTTCACATTCCTCCGTCCATCAAAAATTTTTTGCCTGCTTCAGGATATTAAAGAATGGAATGGATTTATCAGAGGCTTTTGAGACAAACTTGCTGAGGGCAACAATCTGACCGTTAAGGCTTTACACTTCCTTTTTCTTGGTAGGTGATCGCATGTCAAGAAAAGCTCGGATCTTCTCAGGGTTAGCCTCAATCCCCTTTTCATTCACCATGAAACCCAAGAATTTTCCAAAAGATACACCAAATGAGCACTTGAGCAGATTCAGTTTCATCTGATATTTCCTCAGCACCTAGAATGCCTCCTCTAGGTTACGGACATGGTCGACGACCTGCTTAGACTTTACCAGCATATCATCCATGTATACCTCCATGGTTTTTTCGATCAGGTCCCCGAACATCATATTAACCAATCAATGGTAGGTTGCTCCTGGATTCTTTAGTCCAAAGGGCATTACCTTGTAATAGTATAGCCCCTGATCTATGACAAATGATGTATGTTCCTCCTCTTCGGGGTTCATAGAAATTTGGTTATACCCCGAGTAAGCATCCATGAAGTTGAGAAGCTGGTGACCAGTCGTTGCATCCACAAGTTGGTCAATTCTGGAGAGAGGAAAACTGTCTTTTGGGCAGGCCTTATTCAAGTCTGCGAAGTCAACGCAGATCCTTCACTTTTCGTTTTTCTTCTTCACCAAGACTAGGTTTGTCACCCAAACGGGATAACAAGCCTCCCTAATAAACTTGTTGGCCAAGAGTTTGCCTACCTCTTCTTTTAAGGTCGTGTAATGCTGAGCCGTCATGGGTCTCCTCTTCTAGCGAAATGGCTTACAGTTGGGGTCGATATTGAGTCGATTTAGTATTACGTTTGGGTTTATTCCCACCATATCTTCATGGTTGCAGGCGAATACAACTAAATTTACCTTAAGAAAATCACTCAATTGGGATTTTACCTCAAAATAGAGGCCCTTACCCAGCTTGAGACATCTTTCAGCATCGATGTCACTGACCACAATGTCTTCCAGCTCATCTGCCAGGCTGGTAGCTCGATCACAGTCCATCTCACATGGATCCAGGTCGTGATTAACCCCCTTGTCACTGATGACTCACACTTCCCCTTTAGAGACCATATTGATCTTCTTTCCTTTGAGCCTTATTTTCAATGCCTCCTCATAGTAGCGTCTTGTAGAATACTACTCACCCCTTACACATCCAGTCCCATTTGGAGTTGAGAACTTGATTGCCAGGGCTCTGGTTGAGACAACCAGATTCAAGTCATTCATGGCAGGCCTCCCCAGGACGACGTTGTACATAGAGGGGCTATTAATGACAAGGAAGTTTGTCATTGTTGTGGCCTAAAGATCCAAATCCCCAACCGTGTGTGGGAGTTTTATACATCCTGTTCGAATTACTATGTCGCCAGTGAAACCATAGAGCGGCTCTAGGGATGTTATCAGCTGATCTGACCCTAGTCCCATCTGGTCAAAACATCCCCTATATATAATGTTCACTAAGCTGCCCGTATCTACCATAATCTTTCGTACCTCCATGTTGCTAATTCAAGCTTAGACTACAAGGGCATCATTATGTGGCCAGTGCACGTCTATAGAATCTTCCTTGGTGAAAGCAATATCATCACGTCACTCTTTTCTGCCGTATCTAGTGAGCAAAAGGTGACCGGCCTCCCGAACATAAAGTTCGTGGGACCTGTTAGAAATCCCTGCAATATGAGGCCCTCCATGAATGGTGAAAATAGTTCTTACTACAGGCGTTTGGTCTGGCTCGGGAGCTTGACGAGGATTTGGTTGGGCTGGCTGCTAGGGCTGCTGATCTTTTGGTCGCACCACATAGTCACGCAGGCGACCCCTCCTGATTAGTTCTTCAATCGCGTCTTTTAGTGGCCAACACTCGGAGGTGATGTGCCCCGCCTCATTGTGGTAAGCACTGAACTTATCTTTTTTCTGAACTTGTTGGGAGTTCTTATGGGGTTAGATCTCCCAAAGTCCTCCTTATTCCTTTCAGTGGCGAAAATTCTATCCTAAGAGTCAGATAGGACATTATAATTCTCATATCGACCTTGGCATGAAGATTGCTCCCCTCATCGCTCATTCCTGGCCTTTTTGGAGACCCGATCATTGGTATTCCGCCCTTGGTCTTCTTTATGATTTTTGCCATTACTTATTTTCTTGTTCTGGCTGGTGCCTTCTCCTCATTTTTTTTTTTTGGTCACTAGGTTTTTTTGAAGCCAAAAGCTTCCTCCCATCTAACCTCCTTCACAGCTCGCTCGTAGAATTTACCCAGGTCCCCTACGAGGGACTTATAGATGCTCTCATAGAACTTCCCATCCTTCCGAAGCCCAGCAGAGATTGCGGTTAAGATATTCTCGTCTGAGGGGTTTTCCACATTATTGGCCTTGCGTCTGAACCTTTCTATGTAATCCTTCAAGGATTCGCCAGATCGCTGGAACATTGTAGCGAGGTGACATGTTAGGGCGAGCTACCTCCAGAGCGATATGTACTGGTTGATAAATTTCCTCTAACACTCCTCCCAACTACAAATACGGCGAGGATGGAGCCTCTTTAACCATGCCCAAGGCATGTCTCCCAAGGTTACGGGGAAGGCTTAGCATTTCGCCAATGAACTAAAGGTCCGCAGGTCCATATGGACATTGAAAGTATCCAAGTGGTCATATGGGTCGCTATCCCTATTGTACTGAGGGATGCTGGGGACCTTAAATTTGCGGGGGAGAGGCTCCAGCTCGATTTTCCTGGAGAATGGGGTCCTTTCTTTGCGGCCTTCTCTTCGATCATGTGCCCCGTGTCTTGCCTCTAGCTATTGGATTCTCAGTAGTAATTCCTCCATTGAGGGGTCTTGATTCATAGATTACCCCATGAGAGATTGTCTCTCCCATCTGGTGCCTTGCTCTGGCGAATATCGATCTCGCGGAAGAGGTCAACTCCTAATTTCACGATCTGGTGAGTTACGGTGGGCGACGCAACTTGGGCTGACTCTAACTGAGCTATTAGCTTGACGTGGATCCCCGCATCGTCGACTTCCTTCATACACCTCTTCATGGTGATCTCTGCAAGGACTTATGTCTGTCCTTCGTTCAGTGGGTTGTATCTCCAATTCATCATCATAGCGCCGCCGTTCTTTCGATCTTCGAGGCTGCAAGTTTGAGGAATGGTTCGATTCAGCTCGTCTTAGGTCTCTTCTAGCCTCTCTTATGTCTGGAGAAAGCCTTCCACCAGGGGGATGAGGGGCTCCTATGGGTGGCATGACCTCCACTTGCATCTGGGTTGTTTGAATTTGCGCTTGGGTCAGTGCCTTAATCGTATCAGCGAGCTGCATGACGGTATTCTCCAATGTTTCTTGATGTCGCTGTTAGGCCTGCATCGCCTCTAACCCGGAGGTAGGGGCCACAGATTAGCAAGGAACGCATGCGGGAACACCAGGGACGGATCCAGCTGGCGGGGGTATAAAAGCGGATGCAACTATGCCCCCAATTGGCGAAATTTCTGGCAGTTGGCTAGCATGGTTCGTAGGTTGATTGGTCATTACTTCGAAACCTTTTGAGTTTCTCATTCTAGGCATTGCTATTGATCAGAGTGAGCCCTTCCTCTAGCGCCAAAATGTTGACGTTTCAAAATTAGTCGACCGTGATTCGTAGGCCCGCACTGATGTAATGAATCCTAAAAGGAGAATGGTGTGTGGTCTGATTTGGTCTGTTGATCTGTCGGTCGGCTAGCCCCTTGTAAAAAATACTTCGACCTCAAGTAAGTAAATGAAAAAGAAGCAGAGTATCAGAGAGTTAGCTGAGAGAGCATACCCTGGCTCTAAAAAGAGCTGGTTGATATATAGGAGAATGAGATGTCCTTCTGCATGCATCGTACGTCTACAGGTGATGGGACCAAAAATTCGGCACCGACGAAGGCGCCCAGACGTTGGCATGGTGCCGACGGGACCCTCATTAATGTGGATGGGATCGCTCATTAATGAGGATGGGATCTGAAGTGGGTCCGCAGAAACCCATAAGTGGCTGCAATGATATTGTTGTAAGCGGGTACAAGGCTAGGATGAGACTGGCACGGGCTAAGAGAATGGGCCGAGAAAGTGGGCCAGATTAGGCCTGGGCAGCCCGATCAAAATAACCCCTAGCCCACAACTATTCTCTAGTTTGTGGTCTTCTTATTACGCGGGCTGTTCAATTAGGCTAGCGAACTAGAAGAGTCGCTAGGAGTTCGTTGGGAGCTCGCTTAGTCTTGCAACTTGAGCTCGGGGTCTCAGTGATGTGTAAGCTTGCTCCGACAAGCTCAGCCTGGAGCCTATTGGGCCTTAGGCAATTGGGCCGGCTTGCTGGGTTGAGCCCAGCCCATAAGGAGTAATTTGGAAAATACATGTAACAATAGGGATCTTTTACACGACACTTTGGTCCATTTGGCTAGAGCATAATAGGGTGGTTTTAATAATAACGAGCTAAGAGATCTTAGAAGTGCAATCACTAGAGCAGCTATATGGACAAAAGTGTTGTATTCGTCCTACCCTAATGCAATTTCTCAAGTTTTGTTCTCTCCAAAGCTACTAAAGTGTTGGAAGTTTTTTAGGCTTGTCTTCGGGAGATTATTGATGGACTAGATTAGATGATCGATTATGGCTTTAGCTAGGGGTGAGCATTCGATTATAATTGAATCGAACCGAATCAACTTGATACACTAACTAAAATAATTGAAACCGAACTAACCAATTTGGACTTTAAACTAACCGAACCAAAAACACAGCCCAAAAACTGAACTGAATCGGATCAAATATAAACAAAAAAATAGATTTAACTTACACACATCTTCCCAACCAATTTAACCAAATTGCATCATGAGATTTCTGGGTGGAAAAAGATATTCACTATCACTAGATTCACTACTCCATCGAAAACTAATATTAAACTAAAAAAATCAACTAACATAAAACATTCATTATATTCAGTACAATACTGGAATTTCAACGCCCATTCAGACCATCAACAAGTATAATTTTAATTTTAACCAATCTTCAACAGAAACCTAGGGCACATCTTCCAAGTATCAAAGATGGAGAAAACTAAAAAATTTTATAACTAATAAAAAAAAATTCAGATCCCATGTACAATTCATGCTTCCATTTATTATAAAAATGATAGAAATGCCTTCAATCTAGGAGTACACAGAACATCCATTAAACAATAAGTTAATAACAACACAATTCATACTTTCATTTTGTTCTCATTTTACCACAAGTGAAGTAAACTAGGTTTCCAGAAAATCCAACCCAACAAAAGACCAAAATTATAGTTGCAAAAACCCAAAAAAGACCAAAATTATGCAATCCTTACAATCATAAGCCTTAAGATCACCAAAAAAGCTACCATTAGGCATTCACTCATAGTCAAACTTAAAGAAAATAAGCAATAAAAACATAAAAGAGCTATTCATGTTTAAATCAAGAATCCACACCAGTAATTCAGATCACAATTCCAAGATATAGTGCTGGAACTGGCAACCCATCGCAATTGCCTCTCTTGTTGAAGGACGTGAACAAACTTTAGATATTTTGATCAAATCAAACAAGTGATTGGAGATGTGGGTTTGAGATAAAAACGCAAAAGAACATAAATAGTAGTTGAAAACATAAACAACTAGATAGTTGAAACATATATACTTACAAATGCACAAGATCTTCAAAAATCTAAATTTCCATATTGGATGTCATGCTACTGATGTCTATGGTAACCTTTGTCAATTCTAAAATCAATACGCAAAATGAATTAGTTAATTTCAAAGTATTGAACTAAAATTTAAGTAAATTTTTAAAAAAAGTAAAACTAAGATGACATTTTTCAAGTTGTTCAACGTGCTCTAAATCTTCTTGAACATTCATTGGGGTGGTAGATGACCGAAACCAATCTTGCGTACAAATCAAAGTTTCAATCACTTTAGGAGATAGAGAACTGCTAAATGGATCAAGTATTCGACCCCCAGTGCTGAATACAGACTTAGACTCAATTGTAAAAATTAGAATTGCTAAGACATCCCAACCCATAGAAGATAGAATAGGAAACCGACGAAAATTTTCTTTCCACTGTTTCAAAATGTTAAAGTCTTTACTTGGAGGTTCACACACTTCACTGAAATACTTATCCAATTCTGAAGACACATTTATTCCACTACCATTGATACACTTGTGCTTTTTGATGCTAGAAAAAAATGGGTTTTCGGATTCGTCCTTGTCATTCGCCACAACAATTGGAGTAGACACTTCTATTGACTCTCCAACATCACCTCGAGGTCCCAATTTTTCTTATATTTCTTATACAAAGCATGTAGGGCATTTTTTAACAACAAAACTACACGAGCTCCTTTCTTACCTGGATACATTTCTTTCAGTACATATTTCATATACTCTAACTTGTACCTAGGATCAAACACCACACCAATGTAAATTAAGTGATTTGTTTTGTGCGGATCCCCCCCAATATTTATCAAACTTTTCTTTCAATTTTACTGTCATTTCCACCATTTCAAAATCGTTATTCTCCAACCACCCCTGTAAGAAACAATACATTTTACTAAGCTCATGGAAAAATGCGTTGGAGGTAACATATGATGAACCCGATACCCGCAACGTTAGCTCATAAAAATGTTTCAACACTTTGACAAAAATTTTGACCTTTCTCTGATCCTCTGGCTTGGGTCTCTCATCTATAGTAATAACTTGGTGTAAATCATGATTTCAATTACTTGTACTAAGATCAAGCTGAAAACAAGGATCTTCCTCATTAAATCTCTCAAAAGCCCTCTAAAACTTTTGAGCGGTCTCTAACATCAAGTAGGTGGAGTTCCATCTAGTTGTAACGTGCAACGACAACAAATCCTTACATTCAATTTTTTCCAATTAAACACATTGTTTGAATTTTCTCAGTCTTACTAGGGATTGTCTCACATATCTCACTGCATCCCTAACTTTTGACATCGATTCATTTAGATCTTTCAACCTATCCTGTACAACTAGATTTATTATGTGAGCCATACACCTCATATGCAAATATTGCCAATTCATAATGCTAGCATCCCATTTTGCCATTATTTTTTTCTTAAAGTTACCCACAAAAACGTCATTTGAACTAGCATTATCCATTGCCAAAGTAAAAACTCTATCGAGTTTCCATCCCATAAGACATCTCTCAATTGCCATAGCAATGACATCACCCTTATGACTACATATTAGACAAAAGTTTAAGATGTTTTTCTTCAACATCGAAGTATTGTCAATATAGTGCGCTGTCAAGCACACATAATTCATCATTTGAATGGAGGTCTAAGTGTCAATGGTTAAGAAAACTCATTGACAAGAATTTTTTAACTTATTCATCATGTTCAACCTCTCTTCATTGAATAACTCAAAACAATCACAAGCCATAGTCTAACATGAAGGAAATCAGAATTTTGGACAAATAACATTCACGAAGTGTCTAAACCCCTCATACTCAACAAACTTGAAAGGCAGTTAATCTACCATCATCATACGATTTAAACCCTTTCTTGCAAGCACTTGATCAAATTTTCAATTCACCACTGCACCAATACTGTCACCACCCTCTCTCTCTCACCCCCATTGCAGTTGATTGCAAATGTAAATCTGTTTGACGAGATTCTATAGCATGAGGGTGTTTCTTACAAGTTCCCATATGATTCCTTAAAGTTGTTGTCAAATTTTTTTTGGATCACAGTTGAACTCCCTGGAATAATAGTTGCATTTCTCTTTAATCTGACCCTCATCTTTTACAAATTTGGTAAAATAATCCCATACATTTAACCTAGATCTTATTGCTTTTCTCTTAGACTTTCCTAGTGATGTTGCACCTTTATTATCTTAAGGTTGACTTGATGATACTATTGGTGTAGGCCTTGAACTATATGATATTTTACTCTTGAGTATTAAAAGAGTTTTGATAATGACACAAAGTTCTTCAATATATGAAAATCAATCTTGAAATCTAAAAAAATAAAATTAAGTGTTTAAATTCAAAATCAATATCATTTTGATAATCTCAACTTGCTTTCAAAATAAATAAAGTTAAGAGAGTTCAATGTTAAAGAATTTTATGTTTGGAATCCCAGTTATATCAATCAAGTATTCTTTTTCATGTTATCATCTAAGTGTTATATTTTTCTAAGAGAATAGTCAACTAAATGCATTTGAACTATCGACTAAGTGCTTCATCTGTCTTCTATATGCTTTGCATCTATCGACTATTCTCTTGGTTCTATCAACAAAATAATTTCATCTGTCGACTATCACTGTGTATTTTAAAAGAAGTTTTTTTCATTTTTTTTATCTGTCGACTATGTAAGAATGGTTGTCGACTATCAATGAAATTACTTGATTTTTTGTCGACTATGCTTCTGGTTCTTTTGACTATGTCTTAATTTTATTCATTTAATTAGTCGACTAACCTCTTGAGTCTATCGATAGTTTGTTTCATAGAAAATTATAACGACTAGTTTTTGGCACATTTAATGCTCGCCCAACCACTCAAACGGTTTGATTTTTGGAAGTATCCACAAACAACTATATATATGTTATTGAAGAGCATTGAAGGTGGTTCTTTAGATCATTGATTGCTCAACGACCGAGCATTAAATCCTTCAATCGCGCTTTAATTTTATGTTCTCTCATTTACTATTGTATTGAGGCTTTATACTTAATTGATTTCATTCATTTTAAGTCTCAAGATTATTTGTAGAGAGAACTTGTAACTAAGAGTATTCATTCTTAGATTCTCTTATTCATTTCCTTGTATTTACCTAGCGTAAGCTAGAGAGCCCATTTGAGTGGGAGGCTTGTAATCTTCCTACTCGTGGACTAGAGGACCTACTTGGCTCAAGTATGGAGGTTTTAGTGGATTTATTTCAAAATCCTTGGTGGAAGACTAAGGTAGTGGATTAGGCTTGGAAAGCCGAACCACTATAAATCAATGTCTCTTGTGGTTGTTTTTTATTTTCGTATTTTCCTTAAACATTGCTCCTTGATTATTATTTTAAATTCATCAAGCATCATTATCGATCAAGATTTCATTCAGTAAAATTAATTTTTTAATTTACCCAATTCACCCCCTTCTTGGGTTTTGGTGCCATTGTTATACGTTTATATCACTATCATCATCATCCATATGGATGTTTGTGGTGGGACCGATGTCTTCTTCTCTAGCCCTCTAAAATTAATACAATTGTAAGTAATTAATTTGTATTTAAAGAATAAGGACATAGTTGAAAAAGGCATCTAAGTCGTTCTTAAACCTAGCAAATTCGTCTTAAATCCAAAACACATATAAACCTAATTCCAAATCTAATTTAAACAAAACCAAACAATAAACGCAATTATAAATGAAACATATATGATAATCTAAGTAAGATCTTAACATTCTCTTTCAGCCTTTAATTTCATTTTTAAAAAGTACTTGAGTTTGTCAATAAAACTTGTAGAAAATCAAATCACATATGATTCCTATATGATTTGATTTACTTACATTGCAAGATTAGGACATTGACGCCATTTTGAATGAAGTAACAGTGTCCTGTTACATTACAATCAATAATATTAGAAAAACGAAACGATTTTAAATCCATCTAGAATTTTATTAGATTATGTAACTTGAAATCCATCTAGAATTTTAAATGATTTTCCAAGGAAAACAAGGTACCTACTACCCATCAGGAGAGGTAGTTGAATCCAACAAAACCTCTCATGAATCATGATATCATTTGAAGCCTGTCAAACTATACCATTATATTTCAACTATTTAAAAAGATAAGAGAATAGGTAGATACATGAAATGATTAAGCCTCTATGATACTATGAGCCAAAACACAAAACAAAATCAATGAATTCGCAGAGCCAAGTCAAAGCATCAAAAGATTAAACAAACAGTAAGGTAAACCAACTAGATCGGACATGACAAAACCACACGACAATTAAGTTGCCAAAAGGCCCAAAAGCCAAAAATCGTATTACCTTCTCAAATCGTTGATGGTTAAACCAACCAAATCGCTGACCACGAGGTGAGGGTGAAATAGGTTAGGGTTTTTTGTCGCCTTCGATGGGTGGGGGGTAACTCTCAGCTCAGGTTATGGGGTGCAGGGGGGCTGGGTGTTGGGTGGGGGAGAAGCAGACGACGAAGGCGTTCAGCTCCGATGGCGAGGGCGAGGTGAGGGTTAGTCAATGACGGGTGACCTAGGGCTCCATGCTTCGATTCGATGGGTAGGGGGTGACTATTGGGCTATCAGGTGTAGGGGGTTGGGTGTTGGGTAGGGGAAAAGCTGATGGCGAAAGTGTTCGGCTTCGACGACGATGACAAGGTGAAGGTTGACTAATGACCTAGGACTAGGGTTCGATGCTTTGACGACGGGTGGGGCGATGAGGTGGTCTCGACTCGGGTTATCAGGTGTGTTGCACAAGAAGAAGAAAGCAATGAATGGACAGTGGACTTGGACTTGGGTTTGGGTAGCGCAGGTCGGTTGATTCAATTTTGTAGTTATTTTTTCCCAAATACACGAACTGAACCGACTACCTAAAATATTTGCAAAATGCTAATCGAACCCAAACCACCCACAATAGATAACCAAATCAATTCGATTAAGTTAAATCGATTAAAGAGATTTTAGGCACACCCCTAGCTTTAGCGTTCAATAATGTTGAAAGACTTTGGCTTTCGCCAAAGACAATCGATACTGCTTGAGAACTTGAGATGAGATGTGCCATGTTTTGTTCCTTCTGATCTGATATGTGCTTGCGCCTATGCCTTAAGTGGATTATATGTGGATGTGAACCGTTATTCAGGGGCTAACACTGTAATAACCTTTTGACTTAACAAAATTAATCTTCACTTTTCAAAAGGAAAAAAAAAAAAACCATATCGCAAGTGCAACTTATTTCATTCTTATGCCTAACAAAAAGAGCACATGCCAACATTTTTGAAAATTCAAGAGGAAACATTTTATTTTATTTTATGTCATGACAATATTAACTAGAATTTGACAAGATTTTTTTTTATCTTTAATTATACATATTCAATCATCAAACAAAAATGAATAACCATTAGCAATTAATTATCCAACACTCAACTAGTTATGTGCCGTTACCAAGGCTAGTTGTGACCACAACCACTCATTGTCTTTCAACTTGTATCATTTTGTTATCTTCAAGTTTGTGGAGTGACCTGCAAGACTCATCTAGCTCTTTAAACATTGACATTGTTCCAATCATGTGGCTCGAACAATCACTATCAAAGAACCAAACGTCTCTTCGAACATCATGTATGTAAGGCATGAACAAGTTATTTTGTTTTTTCTTTTTCATTTGTAATTATGTGCCCTAACTTCTTGCAATTGTAACATTGGATTTTACCTTTTTGCCTTGACTCATTTTGTTCATTCGAACATCTTCGTTCTTCCTCAAGTTCCACCACGCCCTCCACTTCTGTATCCACCTCTGCCTTAACCTCTGCTACCAAAATTTTTTTATTTCTATGGCTATCTCCCCTTTTGCTTGGAAGACTCTTTCTTCATTTTTCATGAGCTTCTAAAGATTCCATTAGTTTATCAAAGGTAAAAGTTGATAAATCGTTTGATTCCTCAACTAGATGAGAAATTTGCACGAAGCCAACATGAAAAATAGTGCATAAAACTTATTTTTTATTTTTTTTATATAAAATTGAATATGTTGAATTAAATTGGTGTTTCTTAAAAAGCAAATTATACAATTGATATCAAAATTAATAATAATTAGAAAAGAACAAAGAAACAAAAATCCATGTTGCAATGATTTTTATTTATTTAAATACATGTAATTTTGAATATTCAAAAAAAGAGAAAAACGAAAGCTGGCTGGCACCAGCCCAGCCCATGAGTACGCTGGCTGAATGACCAAGACCGGATTGTAAGTTGGGCGGGCTTTGCTCGCTCCAACTATGGGCCCGATATTGTTCCATGGGCGTTGCTATAAAAGGGCCTCACCGAGGCAATTAAGGTTTCGAAAACCCTTGAGTGCGGTTCAGTCTCCTTTTCCCCTATTGTCTTCTCCGACGGCGGTGGCGTTTGCTACCGGCTACCAACTCCTTCTGACCAGCGCGACGTTGGAAGGCCACTCCGATATAGCCATTATCGCCCGCAACCGAGTGCTGTATCACCGCCACCATCCGGCCACCCTTGCGACCGCCTCACTGCCACTCCCATCGACCTACTTTAGGTAACATATTCGTTTATAAACCCCTTCTCCGGCTTCATTATATATAATAGATAATAGATAGATAGATATTATTAGGATGGAGAATGAATACATATACTTGTGTTATCAGGAGACATGTCCTTTGGTCTTAAAGAGATGTACTCTTAAATTTAAAGAGACATGTACTTTAGCTTTAAAGGTTATGTTGTTTCTGAAAGGTTATAACCGTTTTTTAAGACACATCTATCTTAAGAGACATGATCTTTTTAATGGGTGTGTCTTTTTCATTATAGATAATAATAGATGAAATTGTATGATGAAAGTATTATAGATGAAACTGTGGTTACAAAAGTATTTAGGAGTTTGACACCAAAATTTGATCATGTAGTGTTATGGCTCGAAAATTAGGTCGATGACCAAGGTTGATCCCAAGGCCAACAAGCCACTTGTACAAAGCTATCATTGACTTATCAAATACAATAGCATTCTAAGAAACATTAACAAATAACATTAAAGGAGTCGCTTGTGCAAAATTATCTGTAACTGTTGTTGGCTACCTATATATAAAGCTAACCGACTTGCATTGAGAATGAACAAGAATTCAATGCAATTTCTCAAATTGTCTCTCGCTTCTCTTTTCTCTTTGTTTCTTTCTTGCATTCTTCTTTCTCGTTTCTACATTGGATACCCTAGGTTCAAGACTTTGGTCTTGACACAATACTATTGTAATCTGTCATGATCCTCGGGTTTATCTAGGGTTTGGAATGGAATTTGGAGGAAATCGAGGGAGAATTAGACTGAAAGAGAGGGAAATTCGGCAAGAATAGAGGGATAAATTGTAGTCAGAACAGAGAAAGAGGGAGAATCAGAGCGATCGGGAGAGAGATCAGAACAATTGAGAGGGAAAATCAGAATTCAATTCATTCAACAATGCCCTATTCTCTACTACTACAGCCTATTTATACGCTATTACATCCTTTCAGTTAGTAACAAACTGAAGGTACAATATTACAGCAGCCTAAGGTACAATCCAAGGAAAATACATGTATGCAACAATTACTTCTATTGCCCTAGGGTTGTGACATAATCGAAGCAAATAACAGTGTATCCTCCAACAACCTAACGTCATGAACATTAAGGGTTACTCGTACAATCAAATTGGTAATAGTCTGGTCGGGTTGAGTAAATGCCCAATAGCATTCTATGAAATACTATGGTTTCATTTTAAATTCATAGACTTACCCACTTAACTTAGGCTTGTAACTCCTAGATTAAGATTACCATTTAAAATATATCTATTATATACTTTTAGAATCTTACATTTGAATTGATTTACCAACAGGATAGATCTAAATATTAATATTTTGGTCAAAATACTGTTTTTGGAAAGCATTGTCAGCCACCGTCCACAGCAAGTTCCAACCATCGAACTACCTTTCTGCCAGTGACCAACATATCCAAAAATCAAAAAGATTTAACAGTTCAATCTAAGTAGGTCTAGGTTTTATTTTTCGAAAAACCCCACATCAAATGTGTGTATATATTTCTATATACATGTGTATATCAAAAAACTGGTTGCTAGAAGCCTTATCAAGGGGACCGAAGCCTAGATGGCGTCAATCATTGGAGATATCAGAGGTGGCTGAGGCGGTTGTCGTGTGTGATGGTGGAGCTTGGTGGCGATGGTGGCTTTGCGGCAGTTGTTCGTGGCGTTGGACAGCGTTGCTTTGCCACAGTTTGTAGAGAGGGGCGGTGGCCCTTGTGTTTGACAGAGGGAATATTTACCGGAGAAGGAGAAGTCTTGCATGACTTGCTGGTTTTGTTTCTCTCTGTTCTTGGTGTACTAATTTGAACTGAATAACTAACAGAATAATTTCATTTTATTGAGTTGTTTTTGGTTTAAACTTTAGAGTTCAGTTGCACATCTCAATCACTTGTGTGTGTTTGATCTCCTTTTCTATGATTCAAATTGTAAATTTTGTTTTCCTTGTCTTCAAGAAAGCTCAACTCATGTTAGTTCTTGTTACTAGTTTATGCTATTCCAGAATGGTGTGGTGTAGTAGCTGTCGTGCCAAAAATTGTGAGAGGCCCACAATCTGGGAATGTTTCTTGTGAGTCCCTTAACAAGCTAGTTATTTTATTTTTCAATTCTTCCTTCTTCTTGGTTAATGCACTTTTAGAGAACTTTTTATCTCCTCTAGTTTTATATCACTTGGGTGTGGCAGACAACCGTGTGAACTACATTGAAGCTGATTACCGTTACTTATTCCTTCTTCTCCTCAGATGTTGTCCTCAATGTGGAAGAGTTATTGATCAGGACAGTTTTTCAAATGAACCAACATTTGTTAAAAATGCCTCTGGACAGGTGGGCACTCTTTGTTTTTAATTCTTACATTGTACATCTTTTGATTAACATAGATAGAATGTCAAAATATCTCCTGTAAGAGTTACTGAAAACATTCATGTGATGCTGTTCTGCATTTGGTTGTCATATGTGCTTAAAGTATTCGGTCATCGTGAATAGGTTTGTTAGACAGAATTTTCAAACCACCACAAAGTGTGAATGGTATAGAATATTGCTTCAATGTTACATACTTAGAGTGTGTTTGATTGTACACATTTACCATAGAAAATTGTAATCATTACACATTTTCTATGAAAAATAATCAAACACTCTTAGGGTGTGTTTGATTACATTACCTAGAATTTAATTTTAGGTAATATTGCCTAGAAAATAAAAATCACCCCACCCCCTTAGAAAATGAATTCCATGGAAATAAGTTTTAAATGCTTGTACCATACATATTTTTCCATAAAAAAGTTAAAAGTGTTTGATTGCTTTCCATAGAAAATGTGTAATAATTACACATTTTCTATGAAAAATATGTGCAATCAAACACACTCTTAATTTTTCTATAGAAAAATATGTATGGTACAAACATTTAAAGTTTCTTTCCATGGAATACATTTTCCAAGGGGGTGGGATGGTTTTTATTTTCTAGACAATATTACCTGGAATTAAATTCTAGGTAATACAATTAAACACACTCTGACTGAAGTTGGAAGAAATAAATGTATTATTTGCTTGAATTGGGTTTAATTGTATGCATATTTTTATCTTATCTTGTGTTATTTTTCTTACATAAAATATGTGTTTATATGAATTTTTTATTATTTTAATCTTTTTTGTAGGAATCGAGCAAAGTAAATGAATTCGAAGATTTGGGCATAAAAAAAGGGAAAGAAAAAGATATTATAAAGTTATTTTCAAAGTTAATGTTATAAATTAATATTATAATATAAAAAAATTAAAAAAATATTTTAAATAAGTAATATTATATTATTAATTATTTAATAAAAGGAGCCGAACAGAACGAGGATTGAGGAAGGCAGCGGCATTGGATTCTGGAAGAAAAGGAGCCGCACCGTAGGCAAGTAGCAAGCCTCGTCAACTTAGCAGCTGCACAGCAAATCTGTTTCGGATCTGTTCAGATCCGTTGTGAGTCAGATCCATTTTAGATCTGGGCAAGGAGCTTCCTTTATTCTTCTGTTGAGCTTTTGTTTTTTTGTTTTTCTTTAATTGTTTAGAATTTCAATTATGCAGTAATTCTTGGCTGATTTTGAGATTGTTTTATTTATTATGAGTGACTAAAGAATTGTCTAGGGTTTTAAAGGATCTTATGCATTGAAACTTTATTTATTATTAAACTTTATTGATTACTAAATTAATTACATGATTTGAGATTTTTTATAATGTTAGATATGGATAAATAAGTAATAGACTTTGGACATAATAACACGTCTTAATTGAGAAAGATATTCACTTGATTAAATGTGTAATTTTTTATTATAATTGCAATAAATATTTAAATATAATGAGTATCGATGCTTAATAAATTAGGTTAGTTGAATAAATTTGTTAGATCTAGACATAAGCTAACGAATAAATTAGAATACTTCATTGACATAGTTTGTAATCTAATTAATAAAAAAATTGAGGTAATTTGATAACATTGATTTGTTAGGTGAATTTAAAAAAATTTAAGTCTTAATCAATTAATTTTTAATTCTTAAGTAACTGTTAGTTATTTAATTTAATTCTTTCTAATGCAAAATTAGGGTTTAATTTTCTTAAATACTTAATTGTCTGAATATAGTTAATTGTGAATAATTTTAATAATTAAAAGGTTAGTAATCAATTTTCATGAGAACGATATTTTGTTTATCACTTTATTTGTCTTAATCGTGTATACTTGCATGTTATCTATGGGTTATATAAAATCATGAACAATATTGTTTCTTTCACTTTATATGGATGTCCTAACTTCCAATTATTTCCAGAGCCAAGTGGCAGGAAATTTTGTAAAGGCTGTCCAAAGTGACTATTCAGCTTCGTGGGAAAGGATATTGAGGACTTGTATGTTGTTTTACATGGCATGTAAATTGCTAAACATGCAATTGTGCAACTGTCTAATTGAGCCAATAATATGTGTTAATTGGGGAAAGACATTCACTTGTTTCATTAGGCTTAAAAGCTGGTCAACACCAATTTTAAATCTATGAACATATTTTTTTTTAAAAATGTTATCCTATTTGTCTAGGCTTAAATAGTCAAAATGCTAGCTACCTTAAAAGTCTTTACACCAAGGTTATTGGGGGCAACTTTTATTTTTGAAGCTTAAAATTTATGCATAAAAAGTTAATGTTCACCAAGGAAAAAGCAAATATACCCTCAAATAAATCTGAAAATTTCAACTAATGTCTCTCTGTTTTTCTCACCATTGTCGTCGTTCCTTATTCGCCAGTTGTAAGTCACTTGGTGCCATTTGTTGGAATTGCCATCTCCTTTCTCACATCGTCATCTCCTTGCTGTTCTTTCTCTTTTTGGGTTCTAGATTTACAACCAATTGATGTTGTTCCATTGATGATTAGATGGATCCAATTGTCGACGGTAGGTTTTGTTTCTTTTTTATATTTTTTAATTTTTTTATTTATAATTATATTTATATTTATATAAATATATAGTTTATACAAATATATTGTTGGATATATAAAAATCTATTAATTAGAGATAAATTTATAAATTAAGCATAGATTTAAATAATGATATATGTTACATTTTCTATTACAAAATATAATTATGAAATATAATTGATTATGTTTTTTCCTTATAATTGTTTTTGATGAATTTGTTTGCACAAATAGTGATATGTGCTTATTTTATAACTTTTCACAACTTATAAACTTTTCTTTTACCAAACACATGACTTTATAACTAATACCAAACACATTTTATCCAAACACTTCATTAGCATAAAACACTATATAACTTAAAGCTTTGAAGGGCTTTTAAGTTAAGGATAACTTAAAACTCACTTTAAAAATAGCCTAACCAAATGACAAGAAAGTGAGGAAGAAGATGTTAAGTTTGTATAACAGTGGCACTAATACCCAAGAAGGGGTGAATCGAGTTATTTAAAAATTTGATTGAAGTTTGAATTTTTTTTTTAGTGAAAAATGAGATTTTAATACTGGTAAGAGAATTACTTGGAGTTATAAGTAAAACAAGAACAAAAATAAGAATGACACAAACAATATATAATGGTTTGGCTTAAACCAAACATAATCCACTACTTTAACCTATCATTAAGGATTTTTCAATCAATCCACTATAATCTTCTTATCTTTCCGGATAGACCCTTTAGTAACAAATTAAAAATTTATAGCCTCTTACTTAGACAAGTAAGTCTTTTAGCAATAAACTGGGAAACACGACCTCTTATAATTAATATAGACCTTCTAGCAACAAGCTAAGAAATACAATTTCCTACAATCAATGTAGGTCATCTAGCAATATTGCTAGAAAAACCAAGAATGATACAAAAGAGAGGATCTAAGAGTAGACACTCTTAATTACAAGATTTCTCAAAATAAACACAAGATTTGAACAAAATAATACAAATGATAATCAAAGCCTTTAGAGACAAAAATGAAAAACAAATGAAACAATTAAGCTCATGATAGAATAAACATTTGAAAGCTTGAAATCAATCCTCTTGGTTGTGTTGAAGCATCCATTTGACTTCTATTTATAGAGTTTGGTGACCCATTTCAAGAATCTTGTCGTTGGTAGTAGAAGGAGCAACTTAGAATAGTGGAGAAACTAGCTATTGGAAGATTCTAGAACAAAAATAATCGACAATTTCAAAGAAACGGTCGACATATTAGCTTAAAAATTCAAACAACGATCGACATGTTAGACAAAACGGTCCATAGTTTTGAAGAACGGTGGACAGTTTTGATGTAAGGGCTATCAACATTAAACAACCGAGAGCAAGTTTTGGAACGATCGACAGTTTATAAGAACCGATCAACATTTTGGAAAAAAATGATCAACATTCTTATACAAACAATCGATATTTTAAGAGAAACGGTTAACAGATTATAAGAAACGGTCGACAATTTGCAAAGACAAAAAATCACTATAGCAAAATTATTATTGCAATTGAAAATTACTGTAACAACAATCAAAAAATTAATTTGACACTTTTTCTCCTCTTCAAAATTATTTTCAAAAGTATTTTTGATACAACATTTTTAATCAAATAAAAAGATAATATACCCAATGTCATCAAGAAATTTTATTACAAGATTTTTGACATTGGATAGTATGATGAAATTAATTTTTATTTTGATGCTTAATAGATCATATAAAAGTAATTTAGAATACCTAGTTAATAACCATTAACAAAATAATTTCATTATCAAAATACAATTGATTTTCATCATCAAAACCATATTAAAGAAAAAATATCAATTTATCAAGAACATGCATTCTGTTGGTTGATAGCCTTAAGGCTAACGGTCGATAGCCAGATTCACGAAATCTACAACAATCGACAAGTTAGAAGCACCAGTCGACAAATGGTTGTTTGCCTTAAAAAAATTTCTTTCAATTTGACTATCTGTTTAAAATTAATTTTTGAAAATCATTTAGGGAATTCATTATAATATTTGTTGTGCACATCTCCATATATATATATAAGAATATAATTCCTTTGGTTTTCATTTTAACAAACTATTTGAAATTGATTTTTGTTGAAAATTATAAATTTGACTTATGACTTATAAATTAATTTATTTTTCTTCATCAAAATTAAATATAAGAGTAAAATATCATAAGAGATATCTGGTTTCAGTAAATATAGATTTATGTAAGGTTCCCAACCCAAAGATTTAAGTTTGGGAAACTGTCGGTGCTACAAGATGATGATGAAGAAACTTGAGAGGAGAGTGTTCAATACTGGAAAGAAAGGCATCACTCATTTTTACTGCATTAAATTAAGGGGAAATAAAGAACTGAATATTGAGAAGAAATAGGCATCGAGAAAGGAAAAAAATGGGGTTGTGGCCTGACCTTTTGGAGAATGCATTGCTTTGTTAATAGGCATGACCCAAAACACACAAAAACAGTGACAAAATAACATCTTAAATAGGCATGTTCATTTTTTTTTTCCCAAAAATTTCCAAAATTTTGATTTCATGGAAATCTGAACAGGCAGTCAAATGTTATTTCTGTTCTTGTCTTCAAAATTTTGAAAGCCAAAACTAAAAATTAAATGGTTATCAATGACACCTAAGAAATGATATTTTACATTCTACATATAAGAAATAAGTATGGTAACAAATTTTTAATATCCATGAATAACTAATGATAAAGATTGAAAGTTTTGGACTTAAAAGAGAAATAAAAAGTTAGAGATGGAAGAACTACCTATATTCATACTGTTTCTTATATAGTAATTAGATGTTTCACTTATTGTTTTAAACTTGTGGAGTGTGTGATATTTGTTTAATTGATGGAGACACAACTAGAATTGTCATATGAGTTTGTAAAATATCTGAGAGATTCCCAACTCTAGAAAATTTATAAAATAAAGAGTTACTTGGGTTATTGTTTGACTTGTATTGATGAATTGTTTGCCTAGCTTTGATATTCAGGATGATTTTGTGACTAATAGAGTTATCCATGCATCTTTCGAATTCTTCCTAATAATTTATCTCCTTGTCCACCCATGCTCCCATGGAAATATCTCCCTCTTTTTATAAGTACATTTAAATTATTGACCACCAAATCATTTAAAAGGTTGAGAGTGAAAGAGAGAGTATGGAGAGGAGCAACTTTATCTTTTATATTATCATTTTTAGTCTAAAAAATATATCTAAATATATATGGATAATCCTAATCAGAAATCTGAATGGTCTTGTAGCTGAAGATTGAACTGCCTTTTTTCAATGGCTATCATCTTTAATGGATGTCGTTTGCTCCAAAAGCTTCTCCAAAGTCTTTATGGCATGCCTGTGGATGTGTTATTCTGAGAATGAAGTTATCATTAAACTGTCATTTTGGCATGGTTTTGGTCATAATTATTTTCACAATTAGAATTCTTTGGATCATGTGTATAGTTTTCCTGCTCTGGATTCTAATTCACTGATTCTGTGTTCTCAGCAGAGACTCAGTTCAAAAATCAACCATGACGTACTGGAGAAACTTTTCGATGATTCTGTATGTTTATCATCATTCTTGGTTTGCTTCTATATTTAATATGAATTGCTCTGTTTTTTTTCTTTCTTTGTGTTTGTTTTCTTTATTTTATGTGAAAATATTATATTGCTTGTATTCTTCTTGATGATATATAGCTATTGTAGGAGTTTCTGTTTATGCTTGAGTTTTTAATACGTCGGTGCTGGAAAATAGCCATAACTATAATGATGTAACTATACATGTTTAATGTTCATTAGTGGGATAATTTTTACATTTTGAAAACTAAATTGTTCTTTTACGTGTTTCTTAAAGTTGTGATGAGGTAAGAAATTAATATAAGAAATTAAGGGCAGACCAAAAAGATTGTCTGTTGTGTTAATGTTAATTAATTGTCATTGACTTGTCTTCTTCTTTGCATTTGCTGGATGTACTTCTTCATTTAATTTCTATTGGTTATAGATTTGGAAGTTTCTGACAAAATTCCTCCCGCCTCAACTGCTTTTATATGATAACTGCTTCTGAAATAAGATCTTGTCTACTTATCAGTGTAATAATTGCATGATTTCTTGCATTACAAATTTCATATGAATTCTCAACTTCACAACACTTAACACAGTATATCATATATGGACTGTTATTCTAGGCTGAACTAGATGTGAATATAAGACAGGTTTGCATATCCTCTGATTGAATTGATTCCTTATTGGAAGTTGAAAAAATGGCTGCTACCATGTGAAAATTCTTAAGAGTACGAGGGCTCATTTTCTGTAGGGCCTTCCATGGATAGTTTTTGGTTTATTCCATGGGGTGGTAGATTTGGGATCTTCGCAATCTAGCTTTGTTCATGTTCATATAGAAAGAGGACAAGAGAGCATGCAAGGGGGCAAGGACTGGCATTACCAGAATTGAGACTTACTCTGTTTTCAACTAGTCGACTAGCTGGCTTCTACCATGCGCTGTTGTTAAATAAAATTAAGAATAGGAGGCAGAAGAATATGAAGGAGAAGAATGGAATGATGGTTCCTGAATTCTTTTTGATTTTCTGTGTATTATTATAATACACAGTGCTTGCAATATTGTCATTTCACTGTGCCACGTCAGTTAATAGGAATAAAACGAGGTACGAACAACAGGAGAGTGTTTTGAACAAGTGATCTCAACAGGGGGCATCTCTTGGATGCAGTCTGGAATGTGCTTCCTAAGCCCATATCATATCACGTCGTGATTTTCCTAGATGGCATCAGTTATAGAAGGAAAATATATCCTTCTATATTTGAGAATATGTGCCTGCAGGTTGATGGCTTCATAGATTTTGTGGGGTGCTAGGCAGATGGAATGGAATATTATGTCAGTGGCTATGTGTCAGATTTTGGAGAAAAAGCTCAAAACGCTCAAGTAAAATTTCAGATGAGGAATAACAGTGTTAAGAAAGTTGCCTATACCAAAAGCTCTGGTTATGGAGGACATTCAGGTTTTAGATACCTAGTAGCGAGGAGCAAAGACCGTCAAGGATATAAAGAGGGGGAGCCATTTGGGAGGGCCACAAGAATAGGGATCTGTTAGAGACAAGTATAGTCAGGTTTGGCTTTAGGGTTACGAGAATATCCCTCTTTTCATGCATGGTCAATAACACAAGTGAAAATGGAAGTTCATAGGAGTTTGAAGTTTCATTTTGTATCCTCGGGTCCTTTGAAGATGAAACCTAGGTGAGACACTTGGGACTCCTACCCGCCGCACCTGACATTTGTATTTGAGTCCTTTTAAGATAGCTCCGCAAGCTTCAGTGACCAAATCAGAAAAATGGATTTGGAAATTTACTTTTGATGCTGAACACTTGAAAATTTTAAACGTTTTAAGTCTCTGAAGAGCAGATTGCCCTAGAAAAAATAAACAACCAATTGAACGCTAGACATACAGGTCAAAGAGATAAAAAAAATAAATAAATAAAAATAATGGAAGAGCAAATGACAGAACCAAGGTGTGTTCCTCGTACAATTCAAAATTTGTCCTCTTTTTAAATTCTTAGTATGCTCTTGCCTTTAACATTTAAATTCATAGAAATGTGTAATGCTAATAATGCATTGAATTGATCATATCCTGGACATGTAGTGAGGAGTTTAAATGCACTTCTTAGCAGAAGGTTCCACTGAAAGCCAAGAAAAAGTAGAACTGAATCATCACATTCTGATGATGATGATGAGCTGCCACACATTAGCAAAAAGGGTACTGAGTCAAAGCGTGATAGAAGAGATAGTGAATGGGGGGCACCCCAAGATGAATACGAGGATGAAGGGGGACATTGAGCAAGCACACGACGACAATTCGTGCTATGAGAATTTAGGAGGATATGACTATGATGACGACTTTGGTTGTTATGATGGGTTCTGAATGTGATAACAAAGAAAGAAATAGAGACGCTCCTCACTTTTTGGTGTACCTAGTGACAAGGACAGGAAGAAGAGAGAGAAGTCCATTGACGAAAGGCCCGATAAACAAGAGATGAAGGCCCAGAAGATCCATAATTTCGTCAAGACGAAGTTTCAGAAGTTCACCTCTTTCAGACTCTCCTATTACTATTTTTTGTATTACTATTTTTTCTATTGTGGGGTACACGGGATTTATTAATTTCCCTCTTCCTTCCAATAAAGCGTTGGGCGAGAACTTAGATGCCTAGTATAAATTTCACTAGTGTCTAGGTCACTCAACAAAACATTGCCATGACCTTCGAAATCAAATTGAACAACTTATTCTAGAAGGCAAATTGGATAGGTTTATTCTTGATGGTCAAGATGTAATACTCCAAGAGTTCAGAGAAAGATAGTATATAATGAGGATAAATAAAAAAGCAAATAATATCATTTAGATATCTTTTAAACTGAATGTAGGCAAGAAACTCCCGTGTTCAGCATGCTTGAATTGGGGAAGTTCAAGGATTGGTGACTCCTGGGAAGTTTGCATAGATCCATCAGAGTAAGTTGTTCCGGTACTTCTTATCGCTCAATGTGAGATGTTACAGGTGGTATCAGAGCCGATCCTTGGTGAAGGCAGTCTGATGAGAGAGGGGAGTGTCGCCAGGCTCGAAGGCTTGTACAAGGAGCGGTTTCTGACAAACTTCTAGGATGACAGCCCCCAAAGGAGAAAAGATCTGGGACTAGTTGTAAGGTCGCATGACGAGAACGCCATATGCTCAAGAGAGGAGAATGTAATACTCCAAGAGCTAAAAGAAGGGTAATATATATCGAGCATAAGGAATGAAACAACATTATCTGGATACCTTTTGGGGTGAATGTAGGCAAAGAACTCCCGAATTAAGCATCCTTGACCTGGGAAAGCTTAAGGATGGTGACCCCTGAAAAGTTCGCGTAGGCCCATTAGGGTAACTTGTTCTGATCCTTCCTATCACTCGATGTAGGATGTTACATATGGTATCAAAGTTGACCCTTGGTGAAGGCGGTCCGATGAGGGCGGGGAGTGGCGCTGGGGCTCAAGGACTTGTACAAGTATCAACTTTTGGCAAGTTTCTAGGATGATAACCCCCAAAGAGAAGAGTTGGGACCAGTTATAAGGTCGCATGACAAGGACAACATGTCCTTAAGGGGGGATAATATAATACTCCAACAGCTCAGATAAAGGTAGTATATATTGAAGATAAGTAAGGAAGGAAACAATACTAGTTGGATACCTTTTGAGCTGAATGTAGATAAGGAACTCTCGGGTTAAGTATGCTTAATTTGGGGAAGCTCAAGGATGGGTGACACCTAAAAAGTTTGTATAGACCCATCAGGGTAAATTGTTTTGATTTTTCTTATCGCTCGATGCGGGATGTTACAAGTGGTATTAGAGCTGATTCTTAGTAAAGGCAATCTGAAGAGGGCATAAACCCATCAAAATAAATTATTCTGATCATTTCTAATTCTCGACATAGAATGTTACACAAGGTGACCCAAGAGCAAAGAAAGGGTCCAAGACAAGGCAACCAAGAACGGAGAACTTCAAGACTGAGGTGCGAAAACCAATGGAGAAACAATAATGGCAATCACCAACAACAACAAATGGGGGAAACCTCGAGGGCCCTAATTGATAATGAATCCACATAGAAGCACATTCACGTTATCTCTTGACAGTGAAATATTGGTTGGCAACTCATCATCAGCCAGGAAGGCATGTGTTCACCTAGCCTTTGATGTGGATTTTGTGGCTCATGTGGAACCTAATAAAAAGTCCATTACCTACGCTCATGTGGGTCAAGGGAATGTCCTAATGCCATACGATGACTTCCTGGTCATCTCGACAGTGATTGCCAAACATCCTATTGATAAGATTCTTGTGAACAATAGCAGTTTCATCAATATCATCTACTGAAACTGTTTCGGACAAATGCATATTACTCATGATCGATTAAAATTCATCTCTTTTTCTTCGTACAGTTTCATAGGCGAAACAATACATGTTGCGTAAATAATATTTATCTTAATATTCTAATATTTAGTAAAATTAAAATTTTTATAGATAATATCTATTTTTTTTACAAGACTCTTATAGAAATTCTTGAATATTAGAGTTATCGAGTTTGTAGTTTGTTCAAAACTCTCCTCCCCCAATTAAGAAAAAATTTACATGATAACTTACAGTCTTCTACTAGAGATTGTTACCGTCTCCAAGAGTGTGAAAGTCTCCAAAAATAACCTCATGGATGGTCTTCGGGGCAATTTCTGGGACTCTAGAGACCGCGTCTCCTAGAGAAGTGAATTTTCGTTAATTGCTGTATATAAAGATCTTTGCCTTTGCCTTGTAATTGACAGTTCAATCGTGATTTTAATATAAATTCACTTGAATCACATCAATTCATCGGGGTGGGCATGTGTGTGCATCTGGTAGGCTCATAGTCTCTTTAATTAAATAATTAAAAATTAATACCTTCCATCTTTCCGACTTTCTGAGCCGAAGTGGGATCTGTAGGGGGTGCGACAGACCTGGCACACGCCTGCTGGGGCCACTAGTTTTCCATGACTGCCGCACGCTTTAGCCAAGCCACTGCCGCCTGCCTCCTGCTGCTTCGAGCAAGGGTTCTGCACGCCTGCCGCTTCAGCCTTGCGCCTGCCTCACTACCGCCTGCTTACTTCACTTGGCCTTGATGCTGCGGCTTCCGTCTTCTTTTTAATCATGGTATGCAAGTCTCTGAGAGACCTTAAAGGTCCCCCAGTTCACGACGGTCTTCTGTTCTTCGGGCCAACCCTTCAAAAGTTTAATTATTTTATAATTTTGGATTTTTTTTAAATTTTTTAATAGCTCATGACAATAGATGCATTCATTTGAACTATAAGAAACAAAGACCAAGGCAGCAAGAGTGCCGGGCATTAGTTTATATAGTGATGAAGCAACAACTAGATAACTAGTGGCCCCAGGTGAGGGCGAATTAATCACCGCTTGCGGCCATTATTGTGCAGCAGCGATCCTGCTGCCGATGGTCCTTTGAAGAGATCCAAGATGTAATTCTCCAGATCATCTGCTGTGTACTTGCTGTACTTTTCACCGGCTGAGTTCTTGCCGGCGAAGCTCCGGTATGCCTGGATTACTTTCTGCGATATCGAAATTCGCAAGTCCTTCCGCAGCTCGCCGTCGGGGATCGACCAAGCCGTCTGGATCTTGTACACCTCCTCGAAGGCACTGTTGAAGCCTCTGTACCGCTCCTTCAGCAACGTCTTCCCCAAATTGCCATCGTCTCGCAGCAGAGACAGCAGCGGGACCCATGTCCCTCGCTCATAGCTTCTCGCGTGCTGCTGGAATTTGACGGTGTAGTCTCGGATCCATCCATCTCCGAGCAATTCCGCCAGATCTGAGCCTTTAACCTTTTGGACCATGTAATAGATGTTGTTCATCATGAAAATATGAATCAAGGAGCCGTCCTTGTAGAGTCTGGACTTGCTGTCGAGGTTGAATTCCAGATCGAACGTCAGCGATTCCAGATGCTGGGGCAATGACGCGTCCTTCTCGAGAAGCGAATTTAGGGTTTCGGCGTAGCCCGTCAGTGTGCTGATGTAGTTCATGACGTACTTCGTGAGATGATGAACGCCGCCTCCGGGGAATGCGGTCGTCGATTTGTCTGAAGCAACTGCGTTCCCGAATCCCATGAATGTTGCCCTAGTGGTGTCGCCGAGTCGATTCACAAGCTCGTGGAACTCCTCCCTAACACAAGATCCGGCTTCTTCCGAGAACAGAGAGTCTATGTCTCCGACAAGATCGGCCAGGACCTGGTACATGTCGAGCAAGAAAAACAGTTTCTCCGGCCGGCGAGTTCCGATTGCCATGGCTTCGCCAAAGTTCAAGAGGCAGAGCATTGAAGCCTTGGAAGCCTCCACAAAGCAATCTGAACAAACGGATCCAAATTGTCCCAAGACAAGGTAAAACAGCCGTTTCTCGCTGGCCAGATAAACTCGAACTACGAACTTCAACGCCCGGATCCACTTCTTGACCTTGCAGTTCAAGCGTATCCACTCCATTTTCAGCAAATCCTCGATGCCGAATTTGTCGATGCCTAGAATGACGATATATTCGTCCAACACGTCCCTCCAGAAGTCCACAAAAGCACGGCAAAATTCCTGATCGTAATGGGAAGCAAACATCGTGTTTGCAATGGATTTGATATCTAAAACTGCATCCGGATGGACCAAATCAAGAGTGCAATATTCCTGGTCAGGTTCGGTGCCGGTGCTATCTCTCCTCGATGCATCCTCGACTGAATCGTTGTCTGTAGAAACGAATGATTCGTCGTACACAACGCCGTCCTCCGACAACCGGAAAGATATGAAGAAAGCGGGCTCCGGAGACTGCTTCTTCCACTCAAGAAGTATGTGAAGAAGCTCTTCCTCAAGCCTTTCCATTGCCATGTGAAGAAGGGTATGGGCCTGGCCAAGCAATTCCTTGTCTCTGCCACTCAAACTCTCTGTGATCCGCTGAATTTCATAAACTGCTTGCAGGTAATCTGAAGCTGTCTCGCGGCGGCCTGAAGCCCATATCATGGACGGGTTCGATGCCCAGGCCACGATCTTCTGCTTGGCAAATTTTAGCTGTTGTTCAAACTCTCTGATCTCCTCTTCCCTGCTCTCGCTGATCCTGGCCATGGTGGACAAATGCGAGTCTAGCTCCATCAAAAGTCTTCTGGTGTCGTCGCTCAGGTTCTTACTTGCCCCCAAAGCCTTTACCATATGACGAGCAGCAGCAAGTAGATGCTCCTGACCGTCATCGGTAGGGTTAGTAGAAGCTAAATCCCCCATGACATAGAACGTTAAATGAAGCAGGAGCCAGTATCAAGGACTGTATCTTGGAGTCTTGAATGAATGAAGAAGATTCAGACATATAGAAGAAAACATGAAAGCAGAGGCTTCCGCCAATTCAGGAAGCTTCTTTACTTCAAACCTCTCATATACTACTGAATCAGTCCGTTCTAACAATTTAAGAAGTGAAAACTACAAATCGAACAACTGAACCACTTGATCTCATCACAACCCAAGAACACAAATACACAATTAGCAAACGGCAAACAGAGAATTCTACTTGATTTTCTTGTTATATATTGAAGGCATACTACAAGTAGCTGATCCCAAATAAAGAGATTTAACAACAGAAAGAAATGGAGAGACAAAAGAGGGGAACCTAAAACATTGAATCCGGCTTGATTTCTTTTGATTTTGATGAACAAAGAGCCGTCAAGTGCGATAAGTATGGAAGTGAGAGGAGTGTTGGATGGCTGGGTCAACAAGGAAAACTATAACTTGGGAGAGTTTACGCGTGCTTCTTGGGTTGCCAATTGTCAAGACAATATCTGTGCGAATCCAAACCAAGAGAGAATGTGGAAAAATAAATCCAATGATTTTAAAAAATACGGAGAGAAATTGAATCCAAATTTCGCGCGTTTTGACTTTTCTTTTTCTTCGTTTAAAGATGTGACTTTTGACTTTGATCTTGACGTTTTCGGCAAGCAAACAACGGGCGGACTGACCATTGACCAATGGGTTGTGCCAGCCTTGGTTCCCTTCTTTTTAAAAAAATATATGTTTTTTAAAAAAATAATTTACAAGTATTTTAAAATAAAAATAAAAATATTTCAAACATATTTTTATTTATTTACAAAAATTTGAATAAACTCCCGACCATTTTAATTCATATTTTTCAGTTTTGAAATTTATATTGTAATCTCAAAATTATGTTTGTTTATTTTATTTATAATAATTTCAACATCTCTTATACTAAACGTGTCTACAAAAAAACTGTTTTAAGGCCATTGAGTTAATAAATCACATAAAGAAAACCAAACCAATTCCTGAATGGTGCCCAATCTCCTTTTATGCTATAAATATCTACAAAAAAATTACTTGATTACTTTTTTAAGCCTCACAAAGTTTCATTATTTGTTTGATTACTAAGTTTACTCTGCTACCTTTAATCCTTACTTGAGTACAAGAAAATGCTACTCAATTAAATTTAAGTTTAGAGACTTAGCTAATTTTCAACTCATCCTTACTCGATTATCTAAGATATCCACTCAAGTATAAATTAACATTACTCAATCAATAAAAGAACTTCTCTTGAGTAAAACACTGCCCATATTTTTAACCTAAGTTACTTGATTACTTAAATAGATGCACTTGAGTATTAGACATGATTACTTGAGTACTGAATTACTTTACTTGATTAATTTTGAAGATGACTGAAAGTTGTATAACATCCTCAAATATATGAAATTAGATAGTCAACTATTTTTAACACTTAGTTGATTATACTTATAACTGTAATCAATTATTTTGAAAATGAACTGAATATTATTCGATTACTCTCAAAGTTTATTCGATTAATTTTCATGACAAAAGGTTTTCACATGCCTACTTGATTTTTACAAAAAGCTTACTCAATTAACTCTCACATACTTGATAAAATGCTTGATTATTTTCAACAAATACTCGATTATTTTAAACATTATACTTGATTAAAAAATTATCATACTTAAGAATATCTTAAAAGGTTTTGGCCATCATCAATGAACCAAATTTATTAAAAAATATTTGTTTATTCAAATTTACTAAAAATATTTTTTCATTAAATTAAAATACAAATTTCTCAACAAGCACAATTTCTTCTAACACATAAAAGAAGATATCATTGAGAGAATAAAATTAATCTTTCTCCTTCTAGTCCTAATCAAGGCTTAGCGTATTTAAAAACTCAATTAAGTATGTGCTTTGAAGAGTCTTCAATTAGAAAATTCAGTAAGACATGTATACTCAAAGGTATTACTGAGTATATGTATGTATGATATTGAGCTAAGAAATGTTCTATCAAGTGATCTTAATGTTAATTAACTAATTGAGAATTTAGCCGAGTAACTATATTCAGTAATCGAGCAAGAACTAAGGGTGAAAATGATAAGTTTATGTATTTGTAATATTAATTGACTAAATAAGAATAGTATTTGAATATACAATCATTTCAGTCGAGTAATGAGTTACCTTGAGTATTAAATTGACTACAAAGTGTCAAGTCTCGATACTTTGACAGTAGTCAATTAAGAAGTTAGATTTAATCAGATATTATTTTACTTAATCAAGTACATATATATCCTAGTCAAATAAATTTGATTAGATAGAGATTGAGTCTATGTATTTAAAATGATAATCGAGTATGTAAATATTGTAATTGAGTATACCAATCAATAACAAAAACAAAAATAAAAAAAAAGGAAAATTTTAGATTATTTTAATAAAACTTAATTAATGGTAAAACTGAAATGAATAATTATCAGATTTTTAGTAGCTTGCAATATCAATTTATCAATTTATTTAGCCGTTTAAAGTTTTCTAAAGAAATTTTTAATAGATAAAATTTCAAACTCCTTTAAATATGTCTAATCCCTACAAATTTATTTCAATAACTAAAATTCAAAAATGAAAGAACACTTACTTAAAATATTTCAATGTAATCCATAGATGAGATTTAAACTTAATGTAAGACAACATGCTCTACGTTAGATTTGTATATAGGTAGATTGATATAGATTTTCATTGAATTTTCAAAGTGTATAATAATTTTGTAATTAGAAAAACTATTTTTAGAATTAGATTTTCTAAGAATATTTCTGTTAAAGTAAATATAAATAGATATACATATATCTATAGAGAGAGAGAGAGAGAGAGTTTAGGTTGGGGAGAGTGAAGGCGAAAGAAAATGTGTGCTTATTTTCAAGGGCCGGGAGGTAGTTACCTACATCCTGAAGGGCGGTGGTGGGTTTAGTTTAGTGTAATTAAGAACGCGTACAATCCCACATCGCTCAGAGATTCGACTTATTTTCAATATATATATTTTGGGGTGCCTACAGCAGCACGAATCTGAGTGGCGCAGCGGAAGCGTGGTGGGCCCATAACCCACAGGTCCCAGGATCGAAACCTGGCTCTGATAGGATGCTTTTGTTCGTGCATTTTCTGCAACGTAATCGATTGGTTGGTTCTCTATGATTTGATCAAACCAATTTCGGTTCATTTGCTTTGGGTTTCTCTGTTTTCCCCAACCTAATCGATTGATGGTGGTTTACTTCCGTTTGTTCAAATTGACGATCTGATCCCATTCCAGTGATTATTAATAGTTGGATATTTTTTGAAGTGATGGGAGTAGTTTCCTTTCTTTATCTTCTTTCCCTTTTAGGTAACTCTCCTCTCTTTCTATCTTGTGTTTTCTATTTACATTATCAATCATCATTATTTTCTTTTTCTTTCTTTTAGTTTTATTGTCATGGTGATAATAAAACTAAAAGAAATATTATATATATATGTTCTCTTTGGATGATCAATTATTAGTATTGTTGTTAAGATATAATAATAAATTTATATATACGTTAAATTATTTATTTTTATCTTTGTCTTTGAAAACCCTGTAAAATAGAAGACAATCTGAGAGACAAGATGTCTCTGCATGAGCCCTCCAATTCTTAAGTTTGTTCAACTAGAAGAATGTGCAGTAATAATAAAAATGTAGTCTTAATAGAGTACTAGTTGTACCTTGATCGAAGGAATCATTTCTTATTTAAAGAGGTTGAATCTGACAAGTGGAGAACATCCACATCTTTTCGAATCGTCTATTCTGGATTTTCAAATAAAAATAATGAAAGTGAGTTGACACGTTTTCGTTGGGTCATAACTTAGAAAGTCCCTCAGACACCATGTCTTTATGACTCGAAAAAGGCTCCTAGAAGGGTTTTCTAGGGGTACAATGGAGAGGCTTTTGAGAAAAGTCTCCCTGGGGCTAAGATCGTCTCCCACAAAGGTCTCACAAAGATACCCAAGTGAGGCTCACCAGAGAGTCTCACAAGGACTACTTGTAGGACCCCAACCCAGGTTCCCCAAACCAGCCATAGAACCCGAGCAGGTGTCCCAAATAAAGAATACAAAACCTGTCATGCATGCACCTCACATTCAAATATACCTGATCATGAATCTGAAAATATGAAACAAAATCCAAAACACCGCATGCATAACAAAACACCACAAGCCCAACAAGGCTACATTTACAATCCCTGGCCAAAGACAAATCCAAACCACAAAACAAACCACAACCCGCCACAGAAAACATCATAATCCCCAAAGTCTTAAAGTACAAAAGCCATAAGATAAAGCTAACTCGACCTGCCCTGTACACCATCTATGGAGAAGTTAGACTTTACTGGGACTGTCCCCAATCTTGCCCTTGCCCTTACCTGGAATGAAGAAAAGCAAAGGGGTGAGTCACAAGACTCAGCAAGCTCATACAAAAGAACCGGACGACAAGAGTAAGCACTACAGAGTACCCTGCACCTAACATGCAGCATCCATGCAAAGCATGTCCATGTCAACAAACAAATGCCAGGTATCTCGTGCATAAAAGAAATGCGCACATACAGGGTTTTGGGGCCCACAAAAGAAAACAATGGCGCCCAAACCCATGATATATACCTGAGTGAGCCAGTGCAGACTGAACCTGCAACCTGTAAAGAAAACCTCAAGTGGGAGTGACCTCACCGAGTCACAACACGCTAACCCAAAAGAACTCGCGTGTGTGGAAATATAACCAGCGCGGTGTACCCGACACTGTCACAGCTGTGGTCTCAATCTCAATCAAAAGCCGGCACCAAACAACCAGTAAATGCACACATATAAAATGCAGTGGCACATGGGCATAAACCTGATACAAGGCCCCCATAAAACCAAGCATCAAGTCACGCCCGCCCACATAAGCAAATACACTCAATGCAGTGCTCATGACTAGTTAATTATTGGATAAAATAAACAACAATGTATGCACGTGGCCAAACATTCAGTCACATGAGTCCCCCAATGGATGCAGCCCAAATCCCGGCACACAATACCCTGATATGCAAGATGTAAAAATGTCGGTGACTGACAGTATTAGCTGTCTTGACTCGTCTGTGGCCAGTCATGGTAGTAGATAGTTGGGCCCATATCACCAACCATCCTCTACCAGGACACAGCGATTGACAACCAGTAGCTTAACACTCGTCACCAAAATAGACCGTCTTCTTGGAGGGAGAACATGACCATACCTAGAGACTTGGCTAACCCTGAAACCAAACTCGGCCCTAGGTTGGATACTATCCCGAGGACAACCTAGCTTCATTCCGCTTAAGAAGTAGAGAGTGAACAAACTCTCTAGAGGTACAATTAAGTCCGTTAAGTAATTTCTCATTATGTCTAATTTAACGTTAATGTTAATACAAGAGAAATATAATAATAATAATAATAATATACTTATTTATTCCCTTACACATGGCCAAAGCCATTTTCTTTAATATTTTATACTCACACACTCACAGCTCACACACACACATAATAATAATAATAATAATAATAATAATATATTTATTAATTTATTCCCTTACACATGGCCAAAGCCATTTCCTTTAATATTTAATACTCACACACTCACGGCTCACACACACACAGTGATAATAATAATAATAATAATAATAATAATAATAATAATAATAATTTATTCCCTCTCAAGCACAACCGAAGGCCATTTCTAATTTCACTAACTAGAGTTCACACTCACACAGTGAGATAGACACACAGTGGACACACACACTATGATTATCACACGCACACCCTACCTGTAAAGCACACCAGCACTCGGCAATATATGTATGCTTACATTCAGTAAGCTCTTGGCCAAGGGCCTTCTCCCATGGTGTCAAACCCAGAGCACACACCCAGAACACTCAGCTCACAGTCTCGCCCCCTGCTCACTGCACACACCTGCACTTGCATGTGTATCAATATATATTTATATATCGGCATCCTCGGTCACATATAATCCCCCACAACGAGCTCCCCTGCCATGGCGGCCATTCTCGCGATAACAAAGCCAACAACCAGCTAGCAAACTCTCATGCATCGCTTGTTTTACAACCCAATATCAGTCTACAAGAGCCAACAGAAACTATATATGTATATCTATATAATCAGCCAGGACCACTGCTACTTACATCGTTATATATATATATAAATATTTAACACTACTGTACAGAATGTAAAACAGCGAGAGAGAGGCGACAGGCTGCGAAGAGGAATCAAGAAGCTTGGAAATGAAAGGAATTAGAAGGAGGAGAGCTTGCCTGACAATTACTTCTTCTTTTTCACTGTTCTTCTTCCTCTTCGCCCATCGGCCAAACACACTGCTCTCTCTCTCTCTCTATCTCTTTTCCCTCGATCTCTCTCTCTCTCTCTCTCCATATAGACGAAGCCACCAGCCTCTTGGCCGACAAACCCTCTCTCGACATTCCCTGCCCAATGTCTTCAAGTGGAAAACAAATTCCAACAAATTCCAAATGCTTCTGAATTGTCTCCCATGCCTGCTGCGCACGAACATATAATACATATATATATAATATACATTTTATACATTTAATCCCCACTTCTCATTAATTACACTTGAGGATTCTATTAATAGCACTTAGGGAATTCTTAAATTGCATATACACCCTCTAATGGCCAATTAATTTGCATTACGATACTTTAAAACCAAAATTAATAACTTTGGGTTTA
The DNA here is from genome assembly GCA_036245055.1 of Diospyros kaki. Lineage (NCBI taxonomy): Eukaryota > Viridiplantae > Streptophyta > Magnoliopsida > Ericales > Ebenaceae > Diospyros > Diospyros kaki. The sequence goes on along the minus strand of BSEG01000006.1, from coordinate 24,119,806 downwards.
CTCAATAAAATTGATTTCACCATTGGGTTCTCACTGGGTCCTTAATTCATCCTGAAACTACTGAAGGGTTGATCGTTATGAAAAAACGAAGCCCCCCTCAGCTTTCTGTTAACTTCCCGGAAGTCCCCTATAACAATTCGGTATTTCAGCCTCAAATTACAGCTGTATTTTAGCTGTACCGAAAATCGTCTCGATTTTGATTTATTTTAATTTCATAAATCCTTTCTCGAAACGCTCATCGAGACCATATTATTTTCTGCAGACATTCCCTCTCCGGAGCACTCCCGGCAGTCGATTCGGCGATTTATTTTGTTATCGAGCCATTTTTTGATATTTTAAACTCACTTAAAATACGTGGCAACCTTACCAAAAACACAGGGCGTCACACTACTCGTTACAAAAGGTTTAGTAGGGTTCCTTATTTAGGCTTTTGCCTTTTGGGCTTGGGATCATTTTCTTGGGCGCATAAATTGCTCCTTATTCTTTCTTTCGAGTCTCTCGGAGAAAAGACTATTTCATCCACTTTACATTTTATGAGAGACTACTCTTTTCTAGGCCTTTGATTCAATTGTTTACCATGTGGTGATTTCACTCGATGGACCTCTTCCCATTACATATATAGTTATCCCTTAGTCGCTTCATTACCCAAATTGTATGGTCCAAATCTTATTGTATTTCGACTCTTCGTCTCCTGTAATCTCCCCTATAAAAGGGTCCCTTAGTTAATTTATTCTTACTTCTCTACCATTTTAGTTTTCATTGATAGCTTTCAAAAAATGTGTTTTCAACTCTCCTAAAGACCATCCAACACACTCACCCATAACTTTAATAGTCTTCCAGAGACCTCATTTTGCATTTCTATTATTTACATCACTCTCCTAAAGACCTTCTATGCCTTTTTTTGGAGACCTTCTATGACACTCACTAGATGCCTTTTGTGACCATCTTCTAAAGACTTTATCTATTGGTATGTTCTTTTTTCCTCATGACTAGGACTAAACAGGTTGAAAGGACTCTTCCTCCCTAGGAGCTAGGCTTCTTTTAGGAAAAAACACTAGGTTAGATGATAAAGAACACATTCCCTTTTCTTTTTGACTTTAGACTGAGATTGCCTAGTCAAGGGGACACTTGTGTTTCTTGTGTTGCCAAGAATTACATTAGAGTCCATAAGGCATCTATTATCTAGGGTCGTTGCTTTCGTTTCCCCGAGTTTGGCCTGAGCTTTTTGGGGGCAAACCATATTGTACCCACTCAACTCCACCCTAATGGATGGGCACAGTTGGTGGGTTTCTCCATTTTATGTCGTTGTTCAGCTACTTTAAAAGAAAAAAACACTCAAGGATAAATTATATAGTTTTCGATTTGAGTATCGAGTGTCACAAGCTCTAGTTGAAATTGGTTAAAATTCCAAACTAAATTAACATGTAAATAAATCTTTTTAAATTCTTAAATGTCAATTGAAACAAGTAACATATATAATTACATAAAACTAAAGGCATAAATATCAAAAACATACTTGTATCAGAACTAAATGATAAAATTTACCAGAAAGAGAAGGAAATGATGGGGGAGAATAAGGAGAAATAAAAAATTTGTGACAGAAGAAAACTAACTCTAAAAACAAATAAAACCTTGCAAAGTAAAAGAGCGTTTAAAGCATGAACATGATGTGGGCTAACATCAATATCATAATAATTTAGATCTACCATAACAAATTCAATGCTAAGAAGAAATTAATACCCAATTTGAATTTGACCAACATAAAAAGCATGAAATATACTCCTGTGTTTCAACACAACAATAGTGGGATTAATTCAAACCCTGGCCACTTATTCAAAGATTCAAAACTAAACACTTGAAACCACCCCACCAAACCCACCACATCTACCTTGCATGTAATGCATGCATTAATATGCATATAATACTGATTATATTATTAATTTATAAACATTACAAATTTTCTTTTTTTTTATTCCCACTCATCCCCCAACTCGACCTGTGGTGGGTCTGCCCCTGGTGTTGGAGGGATTTCTCATTTGAATGAGACTCACAATCATGAGTTTGCAAGACACGAAGAAAGGGCTCATTTGAGCTCAGGAAGAAAAATGACAACTGCAGAAAAAGAGATGACATCTCCTTAATGGTCAAAGCAGGTACAAAACCTATTAAGCCTTAGAATTTTTTAGTCAAATACTGTGGTAGTCCACTTGATTACATTAATTATACTAAGAGAGATGGTCACTATTCTACCAAAGCAAAAGAAAAGAGTTGATTGGAGTAGGAGATGAACAAAGTATTTTGAGTCATTTAATTAGAAAGAAAAAAAAAAAAAAACTGAGGATCCAATGCAGGGGCAGACCTAGAATTTTTTACATAGGGGAGCTTCAAATTTTTTTTCCAACCATGAGCTTTATCAATAAGAGAAAAATAAAAAAGTAAAAATGAGAGTGTAAGAGTTTTACATGCATATTTAACATAATTTATTTATTTAAATTTAAAAAGAAAAAGTAAAAAATTAAAAAGAACACAAAAAATTTGCAATGCAAATACCTTATAAAACTATTTAAAGCCCCAACCTACTTATGTATTATCCTTAAAATGACCCCTCAATGAAGACATATAAGAAGATACATCAATAAAGCATATAGTTAAAATCATTTTAACACATATGATAATATTAATAAATAAGACATACTAAAAGATAATCATACCAACGTTCCTTGACTAAAACAACCTCCATATATCTTATCAATAATGTCCCCCCACAAGCATGATGTAGCAGTAAAGTATAAGGATGATAACAGGAGCATCAGAGATTTGAATTCTTGTGGCATCTTGGAAGGTAGAATTATTGTTAGAAAAGAGTATTAGCTGAAAAGTAGTAGTAAGGCTGAAAGACAAGTCGCATACGTGGAGGTAGGGTCATGATGCGCTTTGTTGTCCTTTCGGGGGTTCCATCCGCACAACATAAATGTGGGGTCTATGGGAGGATAATTGTTTCTCGAAAGTTCACTCTAAGTGTGTATAGATTGTGACCATATTTGAATTTATCCGGAGAGCGAACCAAGGAGGAAGACAATTGTCCATAGGATTATTCGGGTGAAACTCGGACACCTGAGTCATAAAAAAAAAAAGACAGACTTAACATATCTTTAATTGATATTCTAAATAAGAATACAAAACATATTAATAAGTTTAAGAAAATATAATATAAGAGAACATTAAAATTTTGATATAAATAAAGTCATCATTAAAACATCCATAACATAAAACTCAACAAAATTCTTGCAACTTGCTTGCAAAAATACATTTGATTACAGACAATTTTTCACATCTCACAATCGAAAAACACAAACCTCCTTGAAGAAATATAGCCAAACACTCATTAACTTCAAGGAAGACATCATTTTTCTTTTGCTTTCATCAATATAGCACAAATGACCATTTAACAAGTTTAGCCTTCTCTGTAGAAGTACAAATTTCCTTACTTTACAAGTTCAATATGCTAACATAAGCTCAATAATAGTTTTAAAAATATTATTTTAACATGAGCATAATATCACACAACATATTTGAATACAAGATAATGAATAATCATAGTATATATGCATGCTTAAAGATGAACGAAAGTCATTTCACCCCTAGACTTTTAAGCCAATGAGGAGGGCTTGGCTCCCTTTGGGGTTGGGCTTGGGTTCCTTGGAGGGCTTGGAAAAGTAATTATTATTTTGTAAAGCCACAAAATCTATTTTTTTAAAAAAAAAAAAAATTGGGTGGGTCTGCCCCTGATCCAATGTTCTTTTACTCAATTGGACTAGATCCGGATCTAGAAAATTGCATGGCTAACTTGTTTTTTTGGGAGAAAAGCACAGGTCAAAACTGGATTATGGTAGCTTTGGGAATGTTACTATCTTGAATACCATGTACCAATAAACTAATAATTATATATTTGATTTGTGATTCTTTAATGGTACATAATCATCACCGGAAAAAAAAAGTGTTATTTAATTGTGCATTTTTTTAGTAGATGAAACCATAAAAATATATACTTAATTAGTTGTTTCTGGAAGCTATATATGAGAGAGAAATTGACAAGAGGAGACATTTTTTAATATATATAATTCATAATGCAAGACAACATGTAGCTGCAATTTATTCTCATATCGGAGTCCAAGGGTGTAATTCTTTATTAGTATTCAAGGGTGGTGCCAAAGTGAGACCACGCATGGTAGTTGAAATGGTTATAAAATATATACATATGGATCACAACATCTAGTATTGGACATCGAAGTACAAAAACAAAGTCTACTTAAAGAAGTACAAATAGTGTTTTTCAGTGTCTCTTTTCAAGTTATCCCGTACCATGAAAAAAAAATTAAAAAAAAAACAAAAAAACTTGCAAAAAGAGTCGACATTGATCATGGGGTCTTTTTAGAACATATATTGTAATGACCCAATTATGCATAAATTAATAAATATTTGAAAGTGAAATGTTGTTGGATGATTTGGTTGAAAATAATTAATTAATTAATTAAAATTTATTAAGTTGATTAACTTATTAGTTTTGGGTAAAAGTGTTATAAGCGATATTATTGGGGTATGGCATAGGTGTTAATAATCGGAATTATGGGGTCAAGGTGGAATTGCTGGAAGTGGATGAGGAAATTCCTTAAAAGGAATTAAGTGGGTAATATGAATGAGGCAGCTGGCGAGGGTGGCGCGCTCTTGTTTTGGGGGAGAAGGGGCAAGTTTTTGCCTAAAACGGCATCGTGTTAGACAAGATGGTGCCATTGTTTGGCAGTCAAGTAGCCAGCCTTCCACCACTCATTTTAAAGGCCCAAATCGAGCAAGAACTGCACAAGAGAGGAATTAAGGGAGAAGAAGTGGCTCAAGCAGAAGCTGGGAAAGTGAGGGAAAATTGAGAGAAAAATCAAGAAAAGTAAGGGTAAATCCGCGTAATGGAGGTTTAAAGCAGCTAGGTACTTGGGAAAATATCTATTAAGAATTTTTTATAGATTGAAATTAATTTTTAAGCCACGATTTAATTATTTGTGGCAAACATAATATATATATTTATCTAGCAATTAGAAAATCAACCACCAGTAATTAGAAAGTAAGTTACCCGCATATATATTATGCCCCCAATAAGTTGTATCATTCTGATCATACTATCTTTGATATAGGTTCACCAAGAAAGAAGACAACTCAATCATTAGGGAAAAGTTATTGGAGGTGGTAAGTAAAACTTATTGAAAATGAGCTAGAAGGATTGCATTATCTCAAGATTTAAATCCACGTTCTTTGCAAGGAAAAGCTATTGGAGACAACCGGGCACGGATTTAAGAGCCAGGCATTGACTACAACATAGCCCGTGCCAATCTTAGCCTTCTTTTAGATCTACCCTTACATCTGTCATGTGAATATAACCGATTTGAGAGAGAAGAAGGGGGAGGAGGGGCTGACACAACTTGCGAATATTCGCAAGGGTCAACCCTTCTCCAGATCAATTTATTACGTGCATGCTCTACCATCAACATTTTTGTCAAGTCAAAGTGTATTAATTACGTGTATGCTCTACCATCAACATTTTTGTCAAGTCAAAGTGTATTTCGCTCTCAATCAATTTATTCCATTATTGAGCTATATATAATAAATATATATGAATTTCTACTGATGAAGTTAAGTTGTAATTAAGTAACCATATATTTAATATATATATATATATATGATCACTTTTAGTCCTTAAATAACTTATGCTTCATTATACAAAACACTACAGTTACGTTCTCTTTGTTATTTTCAAGTCATTTTTAGTTTTTAATTTTCTAAAATAAAGAAAACGCATTCTCTTTACTATTTTTAAAAATGTATTTTTAAAAAGAAAAAAAATTATAAAGAAACTCAAAACAACAAAAAGTTGTTTTGAGTATTTTTATTCAAAACAAACTCTAAATTCAAAACACATTTATTTATGTATTTATTCATATGTTACTATTGTAATGAGAAAAAATATTATAAAATTCATTAACTTTAAAATGTATATATTTTTTTAATAATATATTAACATTAAATATTTATAATTTACTGAATAATTAAATTTTTTTGTATAAAATATTATTAAAAAATTATTTTCAAAATTTTAAAGAGTACGTGTTTTCTAATTTTCTGTTTTGAGAAATAGTTTTTCAAAATGATAAAAAGAACGTGTTTTCAATTTTCTAAAAACAGACTACTAAAATAGAAAACTGAAAATAAATTTAAAACTCAAAACTAAAAATTGAAAAGTAAAGAGAACGCAGCGTACATATTTGGACCAACACCATGTTGACTCTAAGATTTAATTGTTCAAATGAATGTGATTACAAGAGTAGACTCAAAAGACTTTTTGATAGCTCGTGTGTTGATGGAATTTAGATAATAATATCTTTGAAGAGTATTGGAAGGTCTCACATTAGAATGAGACAATTATTTGATTGTATATTCTTTTCTTTTCTCTTTTTTGTTAAAAGAATTGGTCTTACTCTAGAATGAGACTATTATTAATTTGGTTGTATATTAGGTTATATGGAAACAAAAATAAAAAATGAATATGATATGAAATGAAAGTCGAGAAGTGACATTTTTTAAAAGATTAGGAAACGAAAACAAAGGGAAATGCATAAATAAAGAAATATAAGAATTTTTTTTAAAAAATTATAAAAAATAATTATTTAATTAAATATAAATATAAATTATATCGTCTATTCAAGAAAGCATAAAGACAAGTTACTTTTGTCTCTAATATGGTTACGAAACAAAAATTTTTTTCTAATATTTTTTTTAATATTACAAAATGGCCTAAAAAATTTTCTAAAATTATAGAAATGACCCCAAGATATTTTTTTAAATATTTTTTGACATTTCAGGATAGGAAACTTTTTAGAAATATCGAAACAATAACATTCTGGTGTTTCCATGCATTAGAGATTGTATATTCCCTTTTTTGTCTTTGTTAAATTGATGTATATCTCCTTTGAAATTAGATTTATTTTAGATAAAGAAAAGAAAAATTAAGTTTGCATTCTCTTTGTTGTTTTTAGGTCATTTTTAATTTTTAGTTTTCTAAAACAATGAAAATGCGTTTATTTTGTTATTTTTAAAAACGCATTTTCAAAAATAACAAAAATTATAAAAAAACCCAAAACAATAAAATATTATTTTGGTTATTTTCAACCAAAACAATCTTTAAGTTGAAAATATGGAAAACACAATCCATTTTACATATTTTGGCTCTAAAAAAGAAAAAAGGAAAAAAAGAAAAAAATTATTCTAAAATTTTAAAAACAAAATTATATATTTATTTAAAATTTAAAAAAATATAGTATATCTATATTGTAATTAAAAATATAGGATAACATATAGTATATGTTCCTTTCTGACCAAAAGAGACGATCGGAGGCGGGGCGTGAGCTTCGACAACAGGTTTGTTCGAGGGATAGCTGGCACCTGCAAGCCCTCCGATGATCGAGTGAGGAAGGGAGCAAAGAGAAACAGTGTATCAGTAGGTCAGAGATTATAGTATACCTTGACTCTGAAGAGAGCTGGTTGATATAGAAGGAGGAGATGTCCTCTTGCATGCATGAGTCATGCATTTGCAGGTAATGGGATTGGCTGTCCAGCGCCGATGAAGGTTCCCAACCGATAGCATGGTGGCAATAGGACCCTTATTAATGTGGATGAGATCCGACATTAATGAGGGCAAGATCTGGGACTACTGCGCGGATATTCGTTGGGATTGTAATGATGTTGTGGCAGGTTGGCGCTGGGCCAAGGTTGGGTCTAGAAGGAAGACCAAGATTGGGCCTAAGAAGAGGGCCCAGATTGGGCCCAAACAGTCCACAGCCCCCCAGGTCAAAGGCTCGAGTAACTAGCGTTTGAGCTAGAAAAGGGAAGTCAAAGCGATTTTTGTTGTGTGTGGTAGCTTTGCAGGTTGGATTAAGTGGGACCGAGGTAGTCAGTCAGGCCGACTTTGTCTTTGTTGGGGTGGTGATTCTAGAATCGTCTCGAGGTCAACCTGAGATAAGTAAGTGGGGCAATATTCTTTTACATGTTGGCCCACGCCACGCGTGGTTTCGAGATCCGCGGGTGCTCGTCCAGGAAAAAGGCATTAGTTGGGTGTCGTCCATGCACAAAGGGCGGCTATCCACGTAAACATGCGTCGGCGGGGTCTCATTTTGCCGGGACACATTCGGAGTACGACTGATATAATTCCTGGGAAATTATTAAGAGTATAAATGATATTTAATGAAGGGTATAACTGGAATTATCGTAAGAATAAGGCTATATGACACACTAACGCAATTTTTAGACGATCGAATCAGTCGGAGGGAGTAACCCGGACCTTAGATAGCCAAAGAAAATGGTGTAGAATCGACAAGTGACACGAATTATGATTTTTAGTGATAAAAGAAATTGGATCAGGAACAGTTTTTGGTATAGCTATCGACCAGGCTGAGAAAATCGAATCAATGTAGGAGGCATCCAGAAGGTCAACGGAATAGGCTAAGGACTAACATTTTAAGTGTAGAACAACCCTTAAGTGAATTCGGGTTAAAACGAAGAGATTTAAGGTCAAATTAATCAATCGGGCCTAAGTGTAATTTTCTAAATTTGCCCGAGAGAGGTCAAAACGGTAATTTTTTAGAAATTTCAAGGATGAAATGAATAATGCAAAGTTTGAGGGCCTTCGTGGTATAGTTGAATTCATCAGGGGTATCATGGAAAGGGAGGAAATGTCATTAGAAGGAAGCAGGGAAGCTAAAGTGCAATTTAGCAAAATTGCATAGTGTGAACGCGCAAGGCAAAGTCAGCCGCCGCTTTCTGCCGCACGTGGAGGTTGTTTCAGGTGATGGGACGGCCGAGGGTGGTTCGGGGGAGGTAGTATCCGGCGTGAGGTTGCCTGTAGGCCAAGTTGTGGCCGGTGATTGGCCGGATTTTGAGTATAAAAGGAGGCCGAGGGTTTTGGTTTTTGGCATCAAGATCGACAGTGTTTTTGAATGATTTTGGGAGAGTGAATAAGGGGGTTTTCATCCCTGTGTCAAGGAGAAGAAAATGGGATCGTTTGGGAGAATTTTGGGTAAGTTTTATGGCCGATTCAAACTCGGCCGAGAGAGGGTGGTAGACCGCCACTGGCCGCCTGCAACTGCCCGTTAAAGGCCTTTTTCGGCGTCCTTTCGGCCAGAAAATGGCACCTTTTGGATTGACTTGGAGAGGGCTTTCAAGGGGTACCCTTGGATCTGGAGTCGGAGTCGTCTACGGTGGCCAAAAATTTGAGGAAGAAGGTGGCGCGTGCAGCCACGTGCCACACATCACCCACACCCACGCGCTAGGCGCATGAGGGCGCGTGAATGGGGCTATTTTGGTAATTATTTTTTCAGTATTTTCCTTTAATTATTTTAGGAATTATCATGTGGAAAAATTGAGAAAAATGTTTGAGGAAATAATTATTTTAGAATTATCAAGGTGAAAAATGGGAGAAAATAGGGAAAATTATGGAAAATTTGAGGAAAATGGATTTTAATACTTCCTAAATTAAATATGGTGTTTTAGGAGTATCGTGGCTCGAGGTTAAATATAAGTTCAAGTATTTCAGATTTGACACGCAAATCGAGGTAGTGCACAAAGATCGAGGCGATCTAAATACGTACAAGGTGAGCGGTCTGATCCTATCTTTACCTTATCTTGAAAATATGTTGGAAGGTGTGTAGTGAGTTCAGGTGGGCGGTGTTACCCTCTCAAACTTAGGTTACACGCAATTGGGACCAGTTCTAATGAGCGGTTTTTACCCTCCAGAACTTAGGTTGTTCTGTAAAAGCGTTTTACTCATGTATTTGTGGCATCATCTGCATATTGAACATGTGGTATATTGCATCAACTGTTTTTATTTATGAAAGAGTCGGTGCATGGCGCGTGATTTTCATTTCATCGGGGTATTGATGTTCGTGTCGGTATTGTGTTCGTGTGGGACGGGTTGGGGTCTACTTGAGAATGGGACAATGTTAATCCAGGTGAACGGGTGTCACACTGGGGCACTCGAGGGAATAATGTTAAACTAGGTGAACGGGTGTCACACTGGGGTACTCGAGGGAATAATGTTAAACTAAGTGAATGGGTGTCACGACGGTGCACTCGAGGGATTAACATTAAACCAGGTGAACGGGTGTCACAGTGGGGCATTCGAGGGATTAAGTATGTCCGGGAAATTTCTCAAGTTAGACGTGTCTTGCATGTTGTCGCTTGTCTGAGTATGCCATGTTCGTGTGTCTCTCATGCATTGTATAAACTGTTTCATGCCTTCACTTAGATGTTTTATCATCTAATCTGTGCTATGCCCCAAGAACATTTAATGTTCCAGCCAGGGACTACTGCGAGGGCAAGGACGTGGCCGGTTGAGGGCCAATGGTGCTTAGTTTGATAGTCGTTGTAACGTTTGGAGGCTTTAGTATGTATTTCAGGTTGTAAATGAACAATTATATAGTAGCAATTTTGTCATCTGATCTGTATTACATATTTTGTTAAGGAAATAACATGTAAGAATTATGGTATGTGATGTTAATATATCCGCTGCGTTGTATTATGTCTCGTTTAGTTTAAGATTTTTTATCTTGATAGTTAAACGGGCAAGGCTGGGGTTCTCGGGGTTTGTATCTGCATGTGAAGATTGTTCTTGATACACCGCGTGTGTTGACCTTGAAGGAAAAAAAAAAGAAATCTCGGGAATACCCTTATAGTGACACGTCTGGCCAAACGGGGTGTTACAACTGAGCTTCTACTTTGTGCATGCTGTCTGAGTTTGTGAAGGAGAGGTCACGTTTTTCCCAGCGAAGCTTTAGGTATGCTTCTGGGGTTGTAACTATGGCTGTACTCCGACTCTTGCAATGTAGGGGCTGACATTGGCGACAGGATGCTCCTTTGAGGTGTACATTGCTTGGGATTTTGGGATATGGAACGTCATACCGAAAAGATGTGTTGTCGCAGGTGTGCATGATGGATTCCGATTCTCTTGGGAAACTTGAATGCGTGATAGGTGGCATGCCTCTAACACTCTTCTAAACGTCTTATGGTGTTCTGTTTTCTTTCACACGCGACGCGTGGAACAACTTAAAAGGTACGCCCCTTTGCTTATGTGTTTTTCATTGCTTCTTTCTCAAAGGCGCGTTGTTCTCCCAATCTCTCTCACAGATAAAAGCAGTTCCTTGCTTTAACAAAAGGATGTCAAGGTTTACCCTATTGGTCATCAAGGGGACGTTGGTAGCCACGCCGACAAAGGCACTACTCTCCCAACCATTGGTCTGATACCCTCTGTTGTCGGGCCCTCTCTTCCAACTATTCATGATGAAGGGCGAACACCGACTGGGAAGGATCAGTGGGGCACCAAAAGGGCTGAGTCATTTGCTGGGGTGCCTTTTACGGGTACGCCTGATCCCTCCGCCTCGGGGAACCGTTAGGCAGCGTACTGCCGAATGGAGGATCGGGTTCTAGGGATCTAAGCGGAGTACCGGGCGATAGAGTTCGGATTCCACTTGGAGGCCGTTGCCCTCAAGCAGTCCCATCGAGAAAAGGTGGAGCATATCTAAGAGGCGGTGGGGAGCAAAGCGAGGGAGAGAGTGGCCAAGGAGACAATTGACCTGTGCTGGTGGCTAAAGGAATCGGAGGCGTCGTGGACTCACTGCCATGAGGTTATAAGCTGTCTTGTTCGCCAGCACGAGGATGTCAGGGCTAAGCTTTGTGATTCAAGGGCGGAGGTTGCTCGTCTGTGAGCAGCGCTTGGGGCTACTCAATCGATGGCGGAGGCTGGCAGGACTCTGGTGTTGGAGGCCGTGGACGAGTATCTGAAGGGCTACGAGGAAGCTCTTCTACACGTACGGACTTTGTTCCCCAACCTAGGCCTACAGCCCTGCAAGCCATTCATGAGGCTCGAGGGCAGTCGTCTCGTAAACCCGACAGAAGGGGCGCGGGCCGAGACTTCGAGGGAGACTCCCGAGGTTGGCCAAACTGGAGAAGGTGTTGCCAATGATCTGAACCCCTAGTCGAGCTAGACTGATTTACTGTTTTCTTTTATTGTAGCAATGTAAGGTTTTGCAATGATTTTGTCTGGTCTTATGGTATTATGACTTTTGCCACTCATGCTGAAATTCCTATTGTTTGCTTCCGTAAAGTGCCTTCCTTGTTTATTTTCGATTTTTTTTTTTTTTTTAGTGGGGATGTTTAATTGCGAACGTGGTGGCTCTTGACTTGGACGGTATGGTTGGTGCCCCTTCCTAAAACTCGGGGTGCCAACTTTTTGGGTCTGGCAGAGGTGTGGGAGCGAACTATGTGCGTAACATAGGCTTCGAGGTTATAGATAAGGCGAATTTTTGGCACCGAATGTATTATTTTGACAAAACGCTTTGTCTTTTGGGCATTTTTGTTAATATGTTGGGGGGAAGGCGTTGATTGGTCAAGGTAGGATTGGCTTTTTGCTTTCTAAGGTAGGATTATGACTGCATTGATGGCGCAATTTTTCGGAGCCTGACCATATTTAATGTTTAAGAGACGGTGAGGGGCTTCCGACTGTCGAGCGATTGCGCTTATAAAAAGAGAGAGGAAAGCTCTGGGTTTCTTTCCATGCTAGCCTTGCTGGTGTGTATCTTGGTTATGGAGGGATGTAGGGAAATGTGGTTAATGTTGGACGGTAGGAATTTTGCACCCAAGTAGGATGTTTTTATTGATGACCTTGCGAGTGGCAATCTCTGGAATGGTACAATAAGGGCCAAGAGGTTTGTGGTTGAGCGTGTTAAGACGAGAGCAGTACTAGGATGGGTGATACATGTCATGTCTAGAATGGGTGATGTGGCTTTCTCGGAACTCACCTCTGGTGGAACTATCGTGTTCTACCGTCCGAGGGCTTGGGCCATTAATGTCGATATTATTTGGCTGGGGTTGGGGATTGTCTACCCGCTCCAAGGTTGAAAGTTGGAAATGTCGGGGTCACCTAGGTGGTTGGTCACCTCGGATTTTCATCAAGAGCAGCAATCGCTCTAGCAGAATCCGACCCCTTTGAAGGCAAGATGTCAGGAAGTACAATAGGGGTCCAGCCATTCTTAGGCAGTTTTACGGGTAAAGTGATTGTTGACGATCTAGAGGAGTGCAACCGCTGGTTGACCTTACTTTACTAGTTTGCTTGTCTTTTGTTAGATCTCTAAGCACTTGTATCGTGCGACGGATGTAGTGTGGTAGGCAAGTGTAATGTAAAACTACTATAGATGTGAGGCTTGCAATCAGATGTAAATTGTTTATAATGAAATGTAAATGTTTTTTGGGTACCTTATTTTTTGTTGTGTCCTGATGTAAAACATTATGGGATCGAACCGAGGCAAACTCAAGATCCAACGTTGTTTTTACAAGGTACGACTCTGAAACTATACCTCGGGAAGGTTCGTCGTGCCTGTTTTTTACAAGGCACGACTTTGAGGTCGGTCCGACATGCCTGTTTGTCACAAGGCACGACTTTGAGGTCGGACCGAGGGAAGCTCGAGGTGCGATAATGATCGAGTCTAGCTTGAGGTCCTGTACGTCTGTCTGATACAAAGAGTGGCTCGAGGCCGGCTGAGGCAGGCTCGAGGCGCCTAGAGCAATGCTGGGGCTATGCTTGAGGTCCGCGTGGGGCGGACTGACTATGTCGGTCTGGTTCCCGAGCACGGTTTAAAGGAGGACCGGGTCTAGCTCGAGGTCCTATGCGCATGTTTGATACAAAGCGTGGCTCGATAAGGCCGAGACAGGCTCGAGGCGCTTAGAGCAATGATGGGGTTGTGCTTGAGGTCTACGCGGGGCAAACTGACCATGTCAGTCGGGTTCCCGAGTACGGTTTAAAGGAGGACCGAGTTTGGCTCGAGGTCCTGTGCGCCTATCTGATACAAGGCATGGCTCGATAGGGCCGAGGCGGGCTCGAGAAGCCTAGAACAATGATGGGACTGTGTATGAGGTCTGCGCGGAGTGGACTGACCATGTCGGTCTTGTTCCCAAGTACGATCTAAAGGATGATCAAGTCTGGCTCGAGGTCCTATGTGCCTGTCTGATACAAGGCGTGGCTCGATAGGGCCGAGGCGGGCTTGAGGCGCCTAGAGCAATGACAGGGCTATGCCCAAGGTCCGTGCGGGACAGACTGACCATATTATTAAATATATTACACATATTATGTATAATAATATTTAATATAAATTATCACTCAAATGTCAGTAATTTATTAATTAAATTTATTATTTTATTTTAACAGTAAAATAAAATAATAAATTCTAAATTGAACGGGTTTTCTAATTTTCTGCTTTAAGAAATAGTTTTTTAAAGTGACAAAAAGAATACATTTTTAGTTTTTCGAAGACAAATTATCAAAATAAAAAATTGAAAATGATTTTAAAACTCAAAATTAAAAATTAAAAACTAAAAACGAAAAGAGAAAGTAGCCTAAAGTTTTGCATGCAACTCTTCATTTTAAATGTTATTCCTTCTCATGATTTTGGGTTCACTCATGTTTTTTGACTGAGGTGATATTTTGTTTGTTCTCTCTATTTTTCAATATTATGGTATTATGTATTTTTTAAATATTTTTTCATATTCATTTAACACTGATTTCTTGCATTAACAGTAATAATTTTTAAAATTTTAATTATGATTGAACTTGCCATAAATTCCAAATATACGAAGCTATGGAACCATCTATGGTTAGGGTGAAAATGTTGAAGCAGGAGAAAAATTATTGTTGTGCTTGGCAACTTCCAACCCTATTACAGAAGAAAATATATAATGAATAGATAAAATTAAAAGTTTAAAATAGGAAAAATAGCAAAAGAAAATTCACATATTTTAGTATTTTTGTAAATTTATCCAAACTATTCAATTTTGTCAATTTTATTTCATTTGGTTCAATTGAATGCAATTTTATCCAACACCTAAAATTAATTTGGGAGGCACGTGTCATTACTGACATCGCACGCCACTTGTCATAAAAAAATATGAGTAGGACTCACATATGTACATATGAAAAAAATAAAAAATTAAATGGCTAATTGGGTTAAATGGGTGGGGTTTAACTTTAGGGGTTAGGTAAGGAAACCCTAATTGAACCAGAGGAACATGCGAGTAACGAATCGGAGGACAAAGACGAAGAGGAAGGAATCGACGGACGAAGATGAAAAAGTAGGGGAAGAAATCAAAGGAATGAGGTTAGGGTTTTGAGGTCGTGATTTGCAATCTAACGAGGGAGACATTCTTGACTTGGGAGACGAAGATGAATTGGAGGAGGAATGAGTCGAAGCATTAGACTGGTCCAAGACAACCCAATCATGGTCCACATAGGTGCGGCACATCAATTGCATAGTAATATTTTTCAATTCCTTAGAATGGATTCATCAAAATCCTTGTTATTAATATTTGTTTGCTCTTGATGTCTTTGATTAGTTTGATGTCTGCTAGTATGAACTAATGAAATACCTATAAATTGAGACATGATAAACTGTCCAACCCATTTTCTATAGATGGACGAGGGAGTTCGATAAGTAATACCTCCATTTTCATCAATTCCATAAGATTTAAATTCTTGTGAGGGATTTGGGGTGATGGCATCGAATGAGCAATCTGTCACATCTTTTGTGACTTCTAGTAGCGACGGGGTTTTATGCACCGTGCACCACTTAATATGTTGTTGTCAAATTTCATGTACCCGAAATAACCTAGAAATAAGGTTTTTCTATTGTCCTCTGTCTAAGGTAACGTGTTTAAGTTTCAAAATAATAATTTGTTTAATGTGCTTGTGGCATTTAGTGAAATATTTAATATCGAAAGATAAAAATTATGGGTTATTCCTATGGTGTGATAAGGAGCTACTGCTAGGTTCTAGATGTTGTTATGTTTAAAAGTAGTTTTGATGATGAAATTTAGAATTTGAAAATTGAAGAGATGTATACACTTACAAATTCCAAATTAAAAATATTCATGGCTTAGAGACTCGGTTTTTATTCTAAGATTTTAATAAGCCATACAAGATTCTCATTGAGAAATATTCTTGAAAAATATCTCTTTGTGTCTTGAAAAATTTTGTCAAAGTGTGTTGAAGTTTTGTTAAAGTCTAGAAATCACACATTTTTTTTTTTAATAAGATAGTCAAAACTGTTGACTTTCTTCATATTTTAGTCGACTTCTTTTGTAAATAAGTCGACAATTCTTGAAATCCATCGACAAGGAAAATTCATGCTATTGGTCACAGTGTTTTTAGTGCAAAATCAATCGACAGTTCTTGAAATCCATCTACAAGGAAAATTCATACTATCGGTCCAAGTGTTTTAGTGCAAAATCAGTCGATAGTGATTGTATCATGTCGACTTTCTTCTAAGATAATTGACCTTTTAATAAAAATAGTTGACAGTTTGCTATGACAAGTCAACTTCTTTTTTTTTTTTTTTATCAAGAGTCGAATGTTTTGTAAAACATGCTTTGAGATTCAAATGTTTTGAAAGAAACAGTCGATCGATTCTTTGAATTTGTCTATAGTTTTAGTTTTGATAGCATTAAAATAGTTAGTTTTTCAGGCATTTAATGTGGAGCAATAGTCATATGATCATTAAATTTAATTTACATGCTTACCTGACTAGAAAGCTATAAATAGAGCATGAATGAGCTTATGGGAGAGAAAATGAAGAAGTGTAAGTGCTAAAACTAATCATTCATCAAACAATCTCTCTAAGGTTTCAAATTGTTCGTTCAAAGGCAAAGTGTATTTCTTGAAATTTGTGTTAGCATTTGATTTAATATCTGTGCTTAATTGTAACTAAGAGAGTTATCTCTTAGATCACTATTGATTGTAAAATCTACTATTGTTTTACTTACCTTGTGAGCTAGAGGGCCTATCGTATATTGGTAGGAGTATTTATCTCTATCTGGCTTGAGTTCAAGTAGGAGGTGTTAATGGATTTGAAAATCCTTAGTGAAGAGTTAAGATAGTGGACTAGGCCAGTTAAGCCAAACTTGTAATACCCAAAATCTTTCATATTCAAGGAAATAGAATCATAGGGAGTCAGAGGAAAAATCGTAATTTTGAAATACAAATAGAAGTGAAATTTTTTAAAAAGGAACCCGAGAACAAGTGTAATTTACTAAAAGACCTGGGAATTGGTGAGATTCAAGGATAGCTCGGGGACCTAAATGAAATGGATTTCAAAAACTATTTAAATGTGACTTTGGATTCCAAATCCTATTTAAATCCAACTTTGGGACAGGTGGAAAGAATCCATTGGCCGTTTGGGGATAAGGATGAGAGCCTCATAATGACAGGACAAGTGGCGAGACGCGATTGGCCCGAGATTTCTATAAATAGGCCATGGAACTCAACCTAAGCCATTCCAAAAGAATTTTGGATCAGTTTGAGTTCCATTTTGGGGGATTGAGAGGGAGGGGTGTGTTCTTGAGAAAGAGAGCAAAAATCTGCAAAAAGAATGAGAGAAATAGGAGAAAAAATGAGGGGGAATGGGCTTTGTCGGAAAAATCAAACCTTCACCAGAGTTTAGCCAAACTAGTCAAAAAATAGCTAGGTAAGTTCTTTTTTTTGTTATATTCCTATAGAGGGGGAAGAGAGGGGCCCATAGGTTCAAACGAGAATGGAATTAGAGCTAAAATAGAGATAAACCAAAAAATCAAAGGGGTTGTGCGCTGTCGTCGGAGAAGACATTGGCCCTGCAGTACATGCACTGTTGCTGGCTGCGCATGGGGGCAAGAGAGCCCTCTTTCCGAGGCGTGTGAGGGAGCATTCCACCTTTTTTTCCCTTGAAATTTCACACACAAACAAGTTATATCATTTAGAACAATCCTATGTAAAAATATTTGATGTTTGGTTTACAGGAACTAGTGTTTTGTGCAGAAAAACCATTGAATCCGCTATTAAACAGGCAAGCTTCTACTCCTTTATTTCCTTTATGCAAGCTCCTAACACTCTTTTCATGTTTGTTGATCCTTACACAAGCTCTTAACCCTGTCCTAAGTTATTCTCACTTTTGATTACATGTAAGTTCCCATTTGGGAGTCTTCTTCGTATTATTCTTTTCGGTGTGAATAGTTTAGTCCGATTTATTTGTGCAAAGCTGCTGATTGTTGATCACTAAGTCATGACAATTTATAGTTAGATGTATGGGCGCCAACTATCGACCGTTGTGACAAGCCATAGACGAGCCAAGAAAGCTGGTATTGCCAGTCACCCACCTTTGTTATTGTGCTTATCATGATATTGTGTGATACATGGGGATTGGGTTGACTTCATTGGGGGAAATATGATTTGTGTGTGTGGGGATGCGTACGCATTGGCATGACCTAGTCGGTCTAAGAGCCAACTTGGGTACCTTAGGTAAGCATATGCATTTAGAACTTTTAGCATGTGTGCGTTCTTATGTGGGTGTAGCACGGACTGATGCTTGGTTTATGAGGGGCGTTAACATCACGTTTATGTTGCAGATGCCATTGCATTTCTTATGTATTGCATTGCATGGTGAGAAAGAGTGGTTATGAGAGGTGGGTGAGGCCCACGGCGAAAGATCATGGAACGGATCCATGACAACAACATGTTATGATGATATGTTATGTATGGCAAGAAAAACATGTTATGAATGTCAGGAAAAGCCAACCAAGGTCAGGAAAAGGCAGGTCAAGAATGATGATATGATAGCCTATATTGGGCTACTAGCAAGTTTGTATGTGGAACTTGGGCACTAGTATGTGTATCTTATGTGGGCCCCAAGGATCCTCTGTGTGCAGTTTACTTTGTGTTTATGCATTTAAGGTTAATGCACATATTGAACATGTCATGATGTGTTACTGCTTTGACATGGAATGCATATGGTATGGGGAGAGTTCTATTATTAACCCGTTGCCTTCATACTATTATGCTTGCGAGCCTTGCGGCTCACGTTTGCTTACATCATTCCAGGTAAGAGCGGGGTACCGAACGAGGATGAGGTAGGTAGTGCTCGAGGCGAGGGTTAGACGTGTACAAAACAGTCCCAACCATAAGGTCCTGGAGATGTCTTCTTATTGCAGATATTTTAATAAGTTAACATGTTAGCTTCGGTACTGTATAGTGTAATCAACACTAATGTTTGGCTAACGATGTAAAAGATGATGTATGTGGTGGTAATATAGCTCAGTTATCATATATGTTTGTGATGACTTTCGTATTTTCATTAAGACCCTAGTAGGTGCCAACTATTCTAAGCTTCCCCTTGAATTCCTCGGTCAGGGTTTCCAAGTAAGAAGTCGCCATTAGTTTTTGGTAGCCGTGCTGGCATCTTGTCCCTAGGGAAAATATATAAATGATAGCTATAAAAATGGAGACCTTACAAAACCACTATAAATCTCTTGTGTTATTTGTTTCTTTCTTACTTCATTTCTTCACTTTGCAAACTCCTCTATGCATTTACTGTTTCACAACATTTCTTCCCCCTTTCAAGCAAAGATTTTCATATTTAAAGTAAATTTTTATAACACCCAATTAACCCCCCTTTAGGTGTGTGGTGACATATTTGTGTAAACCTAACACTAGAGAGAGAGAGAGGTTTTTAATGTTATATATGAAAGAGATGGAAAGGATGGAAGCCATTACTACAATGAAATGAAGAGTTGAGGTTGCATTTGAAACAAATATGAGGGATGCTACAGCAAAGATAAAGGATGCTTAGGCAAAGCTTATGAAGAAAAAGTGAAAAATGAAGCAACTAAAGGAAGAGCTAGGTTGCTGGCCAAAATTGAGAAAATGCAAGCTGAGAAGGCTATTAGAGATTCATTTGATAGAAAAATTAGGATTTTATCAATTTTATTAATATTGTGCTTGTTGTGGTTGTATTTGCCGTAGTAGATGCAATCTACATGACATACTCACATCAAGACATGATAACATGATAAAATCATTTACATAAAATCAGATTTTTAGTAGAATCACTTACAGATCAAGCATTTTCATAAAACTAAATCCAATTGGGAAGTACCACTTATCTTGCAAAAAGATAATTTTGCCCCTAGCGTAATTTTGCCTCAAAATTCACGTCAGACTTCCAATCATACTCAATTATAAACCTTGACGTACCCTGGGCATTATAATTACTTAAGAAAATTAGATTTCTAATTTTCCTAATTTCTCCCATTTCCTCCAGATTATGAAATAAATACTTATTCATAAAATTTTCTCAATTTCTTTTCACAATAATTCCTAAAACAATATTCCTAAGTCCCATAAATTTCTTCATAATTTTCAGAATCCATGTTCTATTTATTTCTCATTTTCTCTTTGATTTTCAAGCATTTATTGCCGTAAAAATCCATAATAAATACCAATCATGCATTTCCCTTTCAATTTCATCATCAAAAATTTTTCTAAAATATCATTCTCATATTTCTAAAATTTTTGAAGAAATTTTCGAAGATAATTCACCTTCCCACGAAGTGATTCGGTATTCTTCTATACTGCGACGAAGCCTCAATTTGCGTATCCAACAATGGCGGCTAATTTAGCGGCGGTTAAAAACCGCCGCTAAATGCAAAAAAAACATCCGCTAAATGCCAGTTTTTTTGTAGTGAACCTTTCAAGTTTTCTCTATTTATAGAAAGTTGAATTAATCTTAGCATAATTGTAGTGATCCACTATGTTTAATTATTTTATCATCTTTCTTAATTATTTTTCACTAAATCTCACCCATAATTTTTAATTATTTATCCATACTCTACTTTGTCTCCCATATTTTCTTAATTATTTCACCCATTATCTTTGATTATTTGTGCACACCCTACTTTGTCTCTCACACCCATTATCTTTAATTATTTTGTCACATTTCTTAATTATTTTCCACTAAATCTGACCCATAATTTTTAATTATTTGTCCACACCCTACTTTGTCTCTCACATTTCTCAATTATTTCACCCACTATCTTTAATTATTTTGTCACCTTAATTATTTTCCACTAAATCTTCTTTTGAATAGATTATTCTTTCATTTAATTCATTAATTTTAAGCCAACTTTCTTAGCCTACTAACTCTAAGCCCATTTATTTAGCCTTTCATTTTTTCACCTCTGCCCACTAATTCTAAGCCCATTTATTTAGCCTTTCATTTTTCAACTTAGCCCACTAACTCTTAGCCCATTAGTTTTCTCAATTATAATCTCTAATGGATGTTAAAAATATTTTAAATACAAAAAAATAAATTATTATTATTCTCAAAATATTAGGATATTACAAGTTGGGTAGCGTTGAGGAATGTTGTTAGTGAATATGTGTTAATTGTAACTTTGAGTATGGTTCATGATTTTAAGGAATATAATTGAGGATTAAAAGAAAGGCATGGCAAGATTGTTTTAGATCCTACTATGAATTATTGTGTCTGGTGATGATGTTTGAGTTAACCAATCCTTTATGAATTTAACGAATAAGGGGTTCGAACCATAAAGTTGTGGTTGTATTTGTGGACTTATATCTAACTCATTCTTCTAGAAAGATTCCAGGATGAGGAAGTAACAGTATTAGGGGTATGATTGTTATACAGTATGTTTTTTGGGCTTGGGAATTCAGGGGTTTGGAAAGGGGTGATGGGAATTGGGATTGCATACGTGAGTTAGGGTAGGTTGTAACTGTGAGTGGAAATGTTTTCTTGGATATAGGCATATGGTGTGTTGTGAGCTTGTTTAGAAAATGTGTTTTCCCGTAATAGCAAGCAATGGGATTGTAGTTCCCATACTTGACCTTTGGGAAAGGAAAATTTTACTCTAGTTACCAACCTGACCTTCTGTAACGCCCCACTTTTTCGAGAGTTAAATAACTTAGGAATTTCGGGAATATTTTTTTTTTCAATATAAACCATTTTCAGACAATCTCGTTTTACTCTCCTAGCATACTAAGTAAGAATCAATAAGGTAAGACAGATAATCATCATAAATGAAGAAGTTTAAAATCGAAACCTGATATGGTATATAATCAATTCACTTTATAACAATATAAGAATTCATACCATTACATCATATTTTCAAAAGCCTTAATACATAAATTCATGGAGACTCGATTCTCGAGACAACATTTAAACACCCTAGGTGCAATCAAATGATACCTCAAATACATAGTCATTTCCCAACTCATCTAAAACATATCCAGATAGACAAATTACCGGAACTGCCTACTGAATCATCGGACATGTCACACGTGCCGTCATATCTCAACCTATTCCTCGCCTAAACTACAAGTCTCAACTAGAACGTTGAATGTTCCAGGGGCATAACCCATTAGAAGATGAAACTTCTAGTGATGGTCCAAACATATATATATATATATATGAATGCATGATGTAATAACATGAACAATTATTTGCCCATTTGTCCTAGTGTAACTTCCCTAGCCCATAAGCCTAGCACGAAATCCTAGGTAGAATCTTGGCACCTTCGACAAGATAATCCTAACATTATTCCATCAATTGCCCTTAGGGAATTATGGCTACACTATCGAGACGACATCCCATTCCCATACACAAATATCAATATGACAATAATATTGTGCCATGCAACATCATGACTTTCCATGTAATATGACAAAATAATCATAGCATTCATAAATATCATTCATATATAAGCAATCATATCATAAATATCATTCATATATAAGCAATCATATCATAAGTATAAGTTATTAGAATAAAGCCACTCACCTTTGCTAAAATTTAGGATATCTCGAAAAACGCGCACCGTCTCGATTTGCGTGCTCAATCTTGATTTTCATGTCAAACTCAAAATTTGCACGAATCACATCACTTTAATCCTCAAGGAACCCTAATCAACATATAATCATTAAAATCTGATTTTTCCTTAATTTTCTCACATTTCTCCATTTTTCTCCCATTTTCCTCTCCAAAATTTCAAATAAATACCTACTTAACTTATTTTTCAAAACTTTCTTCACAACAATTTATAATATACTAAGAAATTCAAGAGAAAATTACTAGACTTACTGATAAGGGTCAATATTTCCTAAATCTTAACGAATTATATCCCCATTTTGGTTTTATATTTATGCTTAAAATAAATAATTATTCGTATTACATATTATTTTAGGATGAAGCAAGAAAGTTGACTTCTACAATTAATTAGGAGCATAATCGAAGACATTGGATTACCCGTTATTATTGCTCAAAATTCAAAGGCCAATTATGGAGTCTAGAGGATGTTTCAAGTGCACTTGGCCCAACTATCAAATGGAATCCAACCAAAGGCCCAACAAAACCCCAACTTATAGAAGACTTTTCTTTGTTTTATATTTTATGAGTGATTTACCACCTAAAGTCTTTTGTATTCTTATGAGTATTCCACCACATAAAGTCTTTTGTACTTTTTGTCTTTTAGCTAATTTTCTTCCACTAGTTAGGTAAATATTTTGTGAGTGTCAATTAGATATAATTATGTCTAGTTGAATAATTGTGTGGTTTGTATTGCATCTTGTGGGCTGTAAATAACTCACTTGGGTGCACTTGTAAGGAGGTTGTATTACTTGAATCAAAGTTTAGTTTTGTTCTTAGAGAATTGCTCTTATTCTCTCTCTTGTTTTCTCTTATAATCTTACTTCATTTCTTTCTTCTTTTAAATTCTTATGTTATTTATTGTTACT
This sequence comes from Diospyros kaki, assembly GCA_036245055.1. Classification (NCBI taxonomy): domain Eukaryota; kingdom Viridiplantae; phylum Streptophyta; class Magnoliopsida; order Ericales; family Ebenaceae; genus Diospyros; species Diospyros kaki. Next base: position 24,096,114 of record BSEG01000006.1, on the reverse strand, counting down.
TTATAATCCACCGCCTAAATGGCCGGTTAATTTCTGCCTTTAAATTTCTGTAATTTTAATTCTTGTTTTTTAATTATCTGCCGCCTAAATGGCCGGTTAGTTTCTACTATTTTAATTCTGTTATTTAAATTATGCCATTTAAATTCTTGTCAATTAACTTTTAAAAGGAAATGAGTAGTTAAATCTAACTTGGGTTAAGGCAAGGACAGTGTCCAACACCAATGATTCCAAAAGAAAGCTGTGCTTTAAATGAGTAACATTAATTTAAACTTTAGTATGAATGTGTTTTAATTATTGAAAAATCATTAGGTTTGGATTGGAGCGTAAGCCTAACTTAGAGCTTTCATGTCACACATGAGAGTTACTAGAACTGAAAACGCTATCATACCCAAACCTGGATGATTAATTTAGTTGTTTTGTATATTAATTGTAATGAGATTTATGGTAGTTGCTTAAATTAGAATCCCGCATATCATGTATGGGGATTGCTTAAACTAGAACTATCATCATCTCTAATTGCATTTAGTAAACAAACCCTCATATCTGAAATTAAATTAATGTTACTAACCTTGTCTACTAAAATTTGGGAATCAACGGGTTGGTGCTGAAATTGTCTTAACTCAAGTGTTATCCAATTTTACATCCTCGCCTTAAGCATTTATTTCAACTTCTGCCTTACTTTATTTTCTAGTATCTGTTATCTAAAAAATTATAAAAAAATCTTGTTAACAATCCATCTAAATACGTGTGCGTGTGTGTGACATTCTTTTTCTTTTGCCATAAATAAATCTCTTAGTGGATGACCTGGATTCATCTAGAAAGTATAAATTTAAATTTAGACTACAATTGCACTCGTACACTGACGAGTATAAACCTCTCACCTAAATAAAGAAAAAAATATAAAATTTTTATTGTGTTTTGTTTTGTGTTTTAATTGCACTCGACCGGCAAGATGTTGGTCGATTTCCCATTGCAAGCTTTTTCCCCATTTTTTTTGTATTTTGGCCCCCTCAACTTTTGGTTTTTACCTTTTTGACCCTTATCACATAACCCCTTAACTTTTCATAATTGCATTAAAGACTCTCAAGTCCTAAAACATCCATTTGACCCCTGAAGATTCTGAAAAAATATCGTTTTGACCTCCCTCTGGCAATTTTGGAAAACTGCACTTAGACCCAAATTTTTGTTTTGGCCCTAAACCCTTTCGTTTCTTATTGAAACCACTGAACGATTATTACTTATGAAAAAATGAAGCCCCCTCAAGCTTCCATTGACTTTCCAAAATTCACCTATAACAATTCGATTTTGCAGCCTAAATGGCAGTTGCATTTTAGCTGTACCGAAAATCATTCCAAATTTCATTTCTTTCGATGTCATAAATCATGCCTCAAAATACTCATCATGGCCATATCATTTTCATTTGACATCTAAGCTCTAGGGCACTCCCTGCAGTCGATTCGGTTATTCATACGGTAATAAATTACCCTTACACCCTCAATTTATCTGAAAATTTTCTTTTTGCCCCAAGATAAATTACTCTTGAGTCCTTTAGAATTTCTTGGGTATTACACATTCAGTTTAGTATGCAGACTACATCCGAATAGTTATGGGTGGTTGGCTCTAGTTTCATTGTCTTGAATCTTGTCCTGTTAGTATATCAGATGATGCAGTAGTAGGTACACTCTGGTACACTTTGGAGGATGGGTTTTAGTAGAAGGGAAATTGTGAGTAATACTATATCACTCATGATTTGGAGATTTGGGCTTGTATTGAGAGAAGTATCAGAAGTAACAAGAGTCGAGTCAGTTACAACTCTCAGAGACGGGACAAGAGGCTCTAGTTTAACAATAGCATGATGGGTGTGTAGCTTGTAACAGCGAATCTGAGCCTAAGGACCAAGGCAGAGGACTAGTGATGGGCTTGTGACTAATTACTAGAGCAGCTTGTAGACTGGCTCATGGTAAGGGTGTGGACCCATGAGTCAGAGAAACTTAGTGGACTGCGGAGATGGTCAGATAACAAAGTTTAGGCAGCACCGTGGCTGTTATGTCTGGACTAGAATCCAAGTCTTAAAGAACCAAAGCACTGTAATAGGATCCCTAACTATCTATAGATGGTTGAAAGCTTTTTAGATTGATAATCTATTCGGAAAGGGATTCACCAGAATAGTAGTATCCATGATAAGACTCGTGAAGGGAGTCAATTGGGAATGGGTTAAAAACCCTGATATCGATTTTCGAACAAAACACTTTGATTTCTAAGTCGAATTCAAGAGCCTAAGGCCTGAAATTGGTGCAACCATGCTGGATAAGACACACAAAATTGGGTACATTATCCATCATGATGTAAGTCTTGAGGAGTAAGATGATATCTCTTGAGGAAGGTGTTTTAGGGACACCATAATCTTAAGGAATGAGGTGGAATTTCGAGGACGAAATTTATTTTTAAGAAGGGGAGGATGTAACATGCCAGATTTTCAACTCAAATATGATGTAATACTTAGGATTGTTATGTTATAATACTTGGGGAAATAAAGCATTTCCTTTGAAATCGAAAGATTTAGTAGGCACATGTGTGATTCTTGGGTGAACTTTCGAGGAGTAAATGAAGGATTTTCGAAGGATTGTGGAGGCTAAAGCAATATATCATCATCTTAATAGATTTTGGAAGGGTTTAAGCAATTATGGGGCTCAAGTGACATAAGGGTAAAGAACTTTTGGGTTAAGGATTTATTTGTGAGAAACTTAAAATATCTTCTAACTAAACACTTAAGGTAACCAAATGAGCTAACTAGTTGTTGGAAATGTAATCATGAGCAATGATGGGAAATGTAGAAATTCAATTAACCATGTGGGATAAAATAATGGGAATATTAGAAAATCTAATTAAACATGTGGAGGTTCAAAATATCAGGGACACGTGGCATACTTTGATTGGATGCACATGGGTAGTATGATGACACGACACGTGACTTGATTTGGTTCACCGAAATTTCCTACAAATAAGGGCTTTGGGATTATTCATTTTTGGCACCAAAAAAGAAAGAAAAGGAAGGGAGTTTCATAGGGGAAACACTGTCAAAAGAAGGCAAAAAATATGCCAAAGAACGAGGGGGAAAAAGGCCTTATCAGGAAAGTCCAGGTCACCATCATAAAATCTGCCAAACAATGTCGAAACTACAAGGTAAGTTTCGATTTCTTTTCATAATCTAGTAAAGGGTTGAATAAGGGTGTCGTAGGTTCAAACGAGGGTTGAATCGGAGCTAAAATGAGAAAGTTATGGCCGAAATACCGAGAAGAGGCGGAGCTATGCGTTTTTTAAGGGAGTCGCGTGCAGCTCACACGCTGGCAAGGGTTTTTGCGTGTGGGTGCATCAGCCACCTTTCAGTAGTGTGTGAGACCTTCTCTTGGACTAAAATTTTACATCTTTGACCCTCTTTTAATTATCTACAACCCTATGTAAAGATATTTTGAGTTTAGTTTACGAAAACTTGTGATATTTGCATAAAACCATTCCTGATCCCTATAAACAGTACTCCAGCAAGCCCAAACTAGCAAGGTGAGTAGTTCTTGCATGCTTCTCACTTATTCTTGAGCATTTTTTGTTTCACTTGTACTCTTGAGCATTTGTTGCTTCACTTTTACCTTGGGCATCTGTTGTTTCATTTGTGCATGGTTGTTAACTTTTGTATCATGCTTTTGTGGCTTACATGTCATATTTCCCTTGGTTTATGCATATTCCTTTTACTTTGTCATACGTCATGTTCGTTGTGGTGACTGTGGCTAGTTGTTGGGACATCATGGGTGATCTCGTGCTCTTACGGTGAGCCAATAAGTGACTATGATGACCGCGGGGGTGGTAGCAACACCTTGGCATTGTTATCACAGGGGTGGATTTCATAACCACATTATTGCATTTGCACGCATGTTCTTTCCTTTTCTGAGTCACTCACTTAGATGTCATTATCTAACTCGGTTGTTTCATACCCCTGAAACATTCGACGTTCCAAGTATATCAGAAGTGTTAGGTGTTTCAGGTTCCAGTTCAAGCGAGGGCAAGGAGGTGATGCTTGGCTAGCTTTGGGCTTTTGGTTTCATTATGCACCCATGTAACTGGAATGATGTATTGTAAATAGCAGCTAGAATACTCAAGAAGTATGTGTGTGGGTGTCCTACAATTGTACCTACAGTGATGTGTTGAGTCTTTTTGGAGTATTGGAAGTTGTGAGCATTTCTTGTTTATGTAAAGGAAATATAGTGAAAACCCCCTTTATTAACTTAGATTAAGCTTTCAGGTTCAATCCGACATTTCTATTGGCAAGGGTTTCCATAACGCCCTAGGTGATGTCTACTTATATTTCACGTTGTTCTGTATTTGGAAAAGTGGGGCGTTACAAGAAGTCTCGTAATGACTCCAAAGTAACCCCTTTGAATGCCTTAAGCTTGTCAATCCCGAAGACTTTTTTGGGCCATCCTTTTATCTCGAAGACTCTTCAAGTCTTCAGGGTCTTCATGAGAGTCTCATCCAAAGAATACTCTTTAGGGCATCTTATCCCTTAAGGTACCTTCAAGTCCTCCGGCCTCATTCGTAGCCTTTTCGCCTGAAAAGTCAGGCCACCTCAGTTTGCCACATATCCAACCATCAAAGCCTATAAATACCCCCAGGGTTTGCACCATTCAAATCCTGATCTAACACCTAAAGACCCAAACCTAACATTTCAAATCTAAACCCATCCGAAGACACCCATTCGGAGACACTCACCCGAAGTCTCACACAGCATATACCCATACTCTATTCTGTATCATGGCATCATCTTACTTTGGCATAAAGGGCTCGTGCAGGAGAGCTCCTTACATGACTTCTGATTGTGTCTATGTCACAGACTCATCCAAAGTCCTCAAAGCGTAGCACTTCCCAGAGACTCTCCCAACTCTCCCAAAGCCTAGTCATTCGAAGACTAGCTTGCCAAAGATAGAAGCCTTCGGGAAAGAAGTTTCCTAAAGACCTTTTTACCTAACAGCCATCCGAAGACTTGAGGCATCCTTTTGCTCTCCTAGAGAATGGATTAAGCCTATCCCTAAGACTTTTGCTCTCTCGAACAACGAATTGAACCATCCTCTAGCCAGGTGCCTACCAACGCCCCTTGCCAACATAGACCTTATCCCCCGTTTGCTCTTTGGGCCCTACCGAGCTATTTCTTAAGACATAAATTTAATTATTATATTCTAGCAACAACAATAATGATTATACAAGAAAATGAAAAAGTCATTACCTTTACACTTGCAGATTAAGGAGATGCCATAATGCACATGATAATCTCATGGTCATCTCAGCGGTGATTGCCAAACACCCCATTGGAAGAAAACTGGTAGATAGCGGTCGTAGTAAATTTAATACACTGGAATTGCTTTGAGTATATGAATATTTCTCTAGATAGTCTAAAACCTATCCACTCATCTTTGTTTAGTTTCACATGAGAATCAATTCCTATAGCTGGAGTTATAAAATAGGCAATTACATTAGGGATAGAATCTGAAAGTACTACCAGGCAGGCTAATTTTATGATAGTTAGAACACCCTCAGTAGCATACGATGTTATATTGGGACGTCTACTCTTGAATAACATAAGAGTTGTAATATCTTTAGGATATCTTTTAATGAAACTTCCAACATCTAATGGAGTGGGACAAGTCCAAGGAGATTAGAGAAAAGTAAGAAATCATTACATCTCCTCTACAAAGAAGAAGGATAAAGAGAAAACCCTCACCATTGCAGAACAGCCTATGAATAAACCTCAACTTATGGAGAAGCTAGAAGCAATACAAGAAAAGTGATACAAAAAAACTAGCATATGGGGGGAGTTAATTACAAGATATTAAAAAAGAAATCGTGAAATGTCTACAGGAAAATGTTGATGTATTAGCTTGGACACTAGTAGATATGCCTGGAATAAGCCCAAAGCTAATCGCTCATCATTTAAATGTAAATACCAACATCAAACCAATCAAACAAAAGAAAAGAAATATCATCCCAAAGAGACAAGAAGTTCTTAACAAAGAGATTAATAAATTACCTTATGCGAGATTTATCTGAGAAGTCTATTATCTTAATTGGTTGGCTAACGTAGTTATAGTAAATAAAGCAAATGGAAAATAACAAATTTGTGTTCATTTCATAGATCTTAATAAAGTATGCCCAAAAGATTCATATCCACTTCTTATGATTGACAAGGTGATTGATGAAACTTTTGGATATGAGCTATTAAGCTTTCTGGATGTTTTTTCAAGATATCATTAAATCATGACGCATTCATCAAATGTAGAAAAAACTACCTTCATCACATAAAGAGAAACATACTGCTACAAAGGTATGCATTTTGTATTAAAAAATGTAGGAGCTACATATCAAAAAATGGTTAACATGACCTTTTGAGGTACTTAAAAAATATAACATGCGACTCAACTCGAATAAGTGTTCATTGAGAGTATAATCTGGAAAATTTCTAGAATACATGATAATACAACGAGGCATTGAAGTCTGTAATGATCCGCTCCCACATGCGGGTGCTACTCGTGAATAATCGCCCAGATTACTCACACACAACAACCAAACTAATGAAGAGATGGACTATATTTCATTAAGAAACGCTCTAGGTGGGAACTAGTCTCCGTTCTTCCTTTCGCTTCACTTGAGGAATCGGTTCCAACACAAAAGAAATACAGCGGAACAGGACTCGAAACTTGAGTGAGCTTCACTTTTCTTCAACTCGCCTCACAACAAGTCAAAGGTGAGCTAGGCACAAAATAATAATACATTACACATTTGCTGAGTACTGAGGATTTATGGGAATTACATTTTTCAATCCTTACCTGATCCGAAACTCAGCTCCACCAACTAACGGCATATCCATCAAGCAATCTCACAATCATCTATCACATTATGATGATTACAACAACTAGATACATCAATAATTCTTACATTCAATCACATGAATACATATATGAAAATACAGGAGAATACAAAACAACACATCTCGGAAAACCCTATTAGTTGCCACTTTATCCTCCTTACGCCATCCCTGCTTGTATCTAGACTTGCAATATCTACAACATGAGGTAAAACCTCATGAGTCACGAAGAAAGCACGTGGGGTTAGAGAGAGAGTCTCGCTGGGAGGGGGGCGATTTTCTTGGGATTTTCGGTTTCCTTCTCGCGGTTGCCTCATTGTGTGATTGTTCTGCTCGTGTATTCATGAATTGTTCGATGATTCTCATTCCAGAGTCTCAGTTGTTCATTGTTTGACTTCTGTGTTGGATGCAGATTGGCCGTGTTTAAATTTTATCAAGGTCAACGTCGGCTTCCTCGAAGCAAGTTTAAAATATTTCATATTTTTGAAGTTCTTGCCTGTCTTTTTTTGAATTTTCAGCGTCATCTAGGCTACAGAACCCGTGTAGCAGATTGCAATTCTCCTCAGTGGTGGTCCCTGGCCTCCATTCTTGGTGCTTCTTTGTTCTTTCTATGATTTCGGTGCTGGGGGCCCCAAGCCATGTCAGACCAGTGGGGATCTGAGGTCGTCTAGGTGGCCGGCATTTATTTCGGTCATCCTCTATGGCCAGTAAAGATATTCCACCCACGAGTTTGACAGACCCAGCTGTCGGAGCTGGAGTAAATAGAGAGACTTTGTCATCAAGTATTTCAACGAAGCCAGATGGTGATGGACTGGAATCATCCTCCAAGTCATGCACCCTGGGTGATGAAGACACTGTTTCGATCAACCATGTGGAAGGGGCCAGTGAGTCTATTCCGTCTTACCCCAAAGCTTCAACCCCATGGGTGGGTCTATTTAAGAATTCCAAAAAGCAACAAGTTTATGGTTTTGCTCTGCCAAAGTTTGAAAACACTGGCGGGATGCTTGTAATAGATCCGCTAGTGTTGGAAAATGTTGAGAGGGCCCTGGGCCATTGTTTAGTGGGTTATTTCACTGGAAAATTCCCAAGGAAACAAGCTATATTCAAGCTCTGCAACTCATGGGAGATCCCATATCAATATTTCCCTCATTCAAGCAGATTGCTTATTTTCAAATTTGGGGACGCTGAGTCAAGAGACCAGGTGCTTAGGGGAGGGCCATACTTTGCGTATGGGCGACCTTTGTTTCTAAAGGTTATGCCCACATGCTTTGAATTTGATGAGACGCTGGATCTTCATTTCCCGCTATGGGTCAGATTTCCAAGCCTGCCTATTGATTTCTAGAACCCAACTTTGCTGGGTAGGATTGCATCCAGATTGGGTGTGCCTATTGCGAGCGACATGAACACTGCAACCAAAGAGAGGCTCTTTTTTGCTAGAGCTCTAGTGGAGGTTGACATCTCTAAAGACCTGGTCCGTGAGGTCACTTTCATGATGCCATGCAGTAAGCTTCGCCACCAGCATATAGTCTACGAGTATGAGTCGCAGTTCTGTAAGCTTTGTATGGCTTTTGGCCATTCCCGTCAAGGTTGCAAGGCCAATAAACAAAAATCAATCCCGACTGAGGGGCCTGTTCCGTTCCCTAAGGAGGTTCCTGTGGTGGGGAATGAGATCCCAGATCCTGTTTGTCCGCAGTAAGTGAATCCTCCATTAAAGGAGCGGGAACAAGCTTCTGTTGAAGTCAGTGTTGAAGCCGTAGAGCTTTCTCCGAATAAGGGACAACCTAATGCTAAGAAGAAGAAGAAATCTGCCAAATCTAAGGCCTCCAAGTAGGATAAATCTGATCCTTCCCAAAGTCGGTCCGGATACAAGGCATCGATTGAGGTTGCCGTGGTTCCCTCAAAGTTGAGTCTCCAGGCTCCTAGCACAAGTCAAGATAATTCTCATAAGGATGGGTCCCATCAGGAGGAGATTATTCCTCAAGCTCCCTCTTCTACTGTTGTTCCTCAATCAGCCCCTCGGGTGGAGCAGGCCACTGTGGATCCGGACCAAAGTGACCCTGGGGGCCCTTTCACAATGGTGACCCACAAGAAGAGAGGTAGCAAGAAAATGCTGTTGCAAAAGCTATTGCAAGAGGATCATCCCATTGTGTCAAATATGCCAGAAGAACAGAGTTCCTTTCCCACAGATGGAAAAATGCCAGTGGGTTCTTTTGCAAAGATTAAGGCTGCTAGCCTAAAGAAAATTACTAAGAAGGGTCCAGCCCTTCGTAAGGCCTCATGATCTGTGCCAGTTGGAACATTAGAGGCTTCAATATGCCTCTAAAGCATAAAGGGGTTAAGGACCTCATGATTCGTAATAACATCGCTGCTATGGGCATCTTAGAGTGTAAATTGAACGCTGGGAAGCTTCAAAGATCATGGACACCAAGTTTCAAGGGCTGTGTGAGTTGAATAATTTCCACACCCATCAAGCTGGTCGTATTCTGATTCTATGGGACACCTCGAAAGTGGCTCTTGAGCCTATTGAGATTTCTCCTCAAGTAATCCACTGCAAAGCTATTTGTAAGGTATCCTTAATTTCCTTCTTTGTTAGCTTTATGTATGCTCTGCATTCTATCGTGGGCAGATGGCCTTTGTGGGCCAATCTTATTGATTTTGGGGCTCGCTGTTCCTCCTCTTGGATGGTCTTAGGCGATTTTAATAATGCCTTAAGAATCGGTGATAGGCGCAATGGCTCCGAGATTTCCCCTTATGAAACTAGGGATTTTGAAGACTGTTGTTTTTCCTCCAGGATTTCGGACTTGCAGTCAACAGGGTGTTACTACACTTAAACCAATAATTCTGTGTGGACCAAGCTTGACAGAGCCATGATTAATAATCACTGGTCACTGGCGGGTCTTTTTGGCTGTGCAAATTTTTTGCCTTCTGGTTTCTTATCTGATCATTCCCCGTGCTTAGTCTCCATTTTCCAGCCGCCTAGGCCTCCCAACAGGCCTTTCCGCTTCTTTAATATGTGGTCGAACCACTCTGATTTCCAGGCTTTAGTCATCCATACATGGTCGTATCAGATCTTTGGATCCAAGCAGTATGCTCTTTGTATGAAGCTTTGCAGTCTTAAAGCTCCTTTAAAACAACTCAATTCCTCTCATTTTAGCCACATTTCTGCTCGAGATGATAAGGCGTCCAGTGACCTTAAAGCTGCCTAGCTGGATTTGCATGATGATCCTTCCAATCTTGAGCTTCAATGTAAAGTTGTTGATTTGAGGAAATCTGCCAATTAGCTTAAAGAGGCCGAGAGACAGTTCCTTGGGCAGCTTGCTAAATCCAATTTTATCAAGAGCAGCGACAGATGTTTCAAATTTTTTCATGCCCTCATCAAGAGAAATGCCAACCAAAATTTCATTGCTTCTATTACCAGGGAGGATGGTTCTATCACCTTTTCCCAGCAGCAAGTGGCTGATGAGTTTCTGATTTTCTACAAAAATCTTCTTGGTGTTTCTATCATTTTCCAACCTTTAGATTGCAGCGTCATTGATTCTAGGCCGAGAGTTTCCTCTGATCAGGCAGCTGCCCTTTCTAGACCCATTTCTAATGAGCAAATTAAGGCTGCTCTTTTTGGCATTGGAGATGATAAATCTCCTGTTCTTAATGGGTTTACTTCTAATTTTTTCAAGAAAACGTGGCCTACTGTTGGTGATCTTTTCTCTGAGGCTGTCTTGGAATTTTTCAATTCCAGCTCCCTCCTCAAGCAAATCAATCACACGGCCATTATCCTCATTCCTAAGTCCTCTCATTCTCCTTCAGTAGGAGACTTTAGGCCCATAGCTTGTTGTAACGTCACTTACAAGGTCATTTCCAAGATTCTGGCAGCGAGATTGGCCCTCATTATGGACTCCGTCATTGATCGTGCTCAAGCTGCTTTTATTGAAGGTAGAAGCTTGGTTGAGAACATCCATCTTGCCTAAGAAATTCTCAGAAAGTATAATAGAAAGTGGACTTCCCCCTGTTGCATGATCAAAGTCGACCTTCGTAAGGCTTTTGATTCTATCAACTGGGGCTTTCTCGAGGCTTTTCTAACTGGCTTGGGGTTCCCCCAGTAGTTTGTTTCGTGGGTCATGCAATGCGTTACAACTCCTTCTTACTCTCTTATTATAAATGGAAGCTTGCAGGGGTTTTTCAAAGGCAAGAAGGGGCTCCGTCAAGGTGACCCTTTGTCCCATCTCTTATTTGTGATATGTCTTAATTATCTTTCCAGGGCTATCAATGTTGCAACCAACAATTCTGATTTTAATTTCCACCCAAAATGCGGAGGTCAAAGGATCACTCATCTAGCTTTTGCAGACGACCTGCTGCTCATGGCGAGAGGGGACCCAATCTCTATTAAAATTCTCATGGACTGCCTTAATGGCTTTGGAGCTGTTTCTGGCCTCTCAGCCAATACTCTTAAATCTTGCCTTTACACTGTCGGCACTATGGGTCTGGATTTAGAGGATATTCAAAGCCTTACAGGTTTTCCCAGTGGGTCCATGCCTTTTAGATATCTCAGAATTCCTCTTGCTGCTGAAAAGCTGAAAGTCTCCCATTACGCTTCTTTTGTGGATAAAGTAGCTGCCTATATTAAGGCGTGGTCCCCTATCACCCTGTCTTACACTGGCAGGGTTGAATTAATTTGTGCGGTGCTTCAGGGAGTTGAATGTTTTTGGCTCTCCATCCTTCCCATTCCATCTGCTGTTATAGACCGCATTGTCCGCTTATGCCGATTGTTCCTTTGGAACTCCAAGCATCCTCTTGTTTCATGGAAGGAAGTCTACTTGCCTAAGGCAGAAGGGGGCCTCGGTTTCAAGGACATCAAGGTCTGGAACCTTGCCTTTCTTGCCAAAACTCTTTGGGATATCCATCAGAAAAAGGATTCCCTGTGGGTCCAATGGGTCTCCCACGAATACCTTAAGGGGCAATCGGTTTGGGCCTAGGCTGGCAGAAGGGATGACTCCTCTCTCCTCAAGAAGCTTCATTGGATCAGGGATAATATTTTATTGGAGGCTGGGTCAATTAATTCTGCCATTTCTCGGATTTGTTTGTGGGCCAGCAGTGGGCGATTTTCTATCTCAGCAGCCTATAACCATTTTCGGGATAAGGGTTCTTAGAGGGTTTGGGCATCTAATGTGTGGCACCTGAGTGTTGTTCCTAAGCATGCTTTCCCCCTTTGGCTTGTTGCCAAATCAAGGCTGCTTACGAGGGACAGGTTACTCTATCTTGATATTGACAGAAGCTGCATTCTTTGTGGGGCTGCTGTGGAGACCAACAACCATCTTTTCTTCCAATGCCCTTTCAACTCATCTGTTTGGGGCATTATCCGTGAATGGCTAGGCATACCGAGGCTCATGAGCACTATTCTCAATGCTTTAAAATGGTTGAAGAAGAAAGCTCGAGGATCGTCATGGCAAGCCAAAGTCAAGAGGATTGCTCTTGCATGCACCGTTTACTATCTTTGGAACACCAGGAACAAGAAGATTTTTGAAAACCATAGGCCTTGTATTGACACTGTCATTCGTAGGATCAAAACACAAGTATACAGAGTTACTTTTTCTTTGTATCCTCATGTTTTGATTCATTTTGAAGCCCTCTCTTTGGGTCAATGATTGTATTCCTGGGTATGCCAAGTGTACTTGTACAGTTCTTTTGATCTATATACATTTACCTTTTGATAAAAAAAAAAAAAAAAAAACCTCATGAGTCATAAAGACTCAGTAAAGGTGCAATGCATAAGTAAATGAAACATGAGAGAAAGCATGTAATGCAAAAATGCAATGTAAAATGAGTAGTCTTCCATGGCCTTATAACCTCCATAGGTTAAAGCATCAACCAACGCTTCCCACAACATTAATCCTCTATATGGCCATAGGTACACTAGAACTCATATCATGCAAGTGTTACCACTACAAGCAACTCATAAAGAAAACATTTACAAATGCATGCAAGACCACTACTATTGGGGTCATCCCTTATCTGGCGCGAAGCTTCATCTCTGCCACGGGCGAGAACACCTAACTGAACTCCGAACTCTTCTACAATCACTGCCTCCCCGATCGAACCTAGATGCAACCACACAACCAATCACATCAGACATTCATCCAGGGCTTATATTTTTGCCACACCACAAAAAAATCACCCTTGGACAACCCAACCAAGGGTTCAATCCAACCAACCATTTTACACATTACACTATTCCATAACATCTCACATAATGCAATAACTCGAAAAGAAATTATAAATTTACCTCAATCATTCTGGAAGAGAAATTCGACCAACCACCTATATTGGCGTTGCCTTCTCGACTGCCATCTCGCACCCAAATTCTCATTTTCGAGCCTCCAGCACGCTTCTCGAGTCTCGAAATAATTTCTAGACTCTTTCCCAAATTTTCTAAAATTTTTCGGGATTTTCCTTTACTTTTTTCTCTTTTTTCCCTTTTTTTTTTCCATTTCTTTTTATTTCCTTTGTTTTCTTTATTTTTTTCTTTAATTCTGCATATCTTTTTCCTCCTCCTTCCCGCACACGATCTGCTGCTTCTTCTTCCTCAGCGCCGACCACCCCTGGCCTCCGTCAACCGCGGTCACGACCGGCCCCGCTGCCATTCAGCCCTGCACCACCGCGTGCAGAGCTACCGGCCATCGACGCCTCTGGCGCGAGCCACCGCGACCTCCCCTGCACGCGTCGTTGCCGCTTCATTGCAGCTGGATCCTATGCCCGCCATGGCCAGCCATCGGAGCTACTGGCCGCCTTGTTACTGCCACCTTCCACCGACATCGGCAGATCGCTGGACCGAGGCTGCTGCTGCTTCCATCCTCTTCATTGTCGTGGTCGTCTGCAGCTTCAGCCACTATTGCTTGTCGTGCTGGTGATCGACAGCCACCAGCCATCCCACAATCGGCCAGCCTCCGGCCTCATCTCCCTTTTTCGATCTCCCTTCTCTCTCACGCGATGCCTCGGCCACGCCCTGCCTCTCTCATTTCAGATTTCGAAAACGAGCCCCCTCGAAAGCTTACTGCCAAGCTCACGCTGATATATATATATGTACACACACACACATAATTACATTTTTAATCCCACCATTTTCTATTATTTCACTTGAGGAATTTTAATTACACTTGAGAATTTTTGATAATTACTCTTGGACCCTCCAAAGCTTAATTTAATTTTTGTTAAACCACTTAAATTCTTGATTTCTCCAAAAATTAATAATTGACTTTACTCAACAAAGCCGATTTTGTCCCTACTACTGCACGAGATCTTTATTCTACTTGAAAATACCTCAGGATTGCGTCACTCGCAAAACCAAACCACTCTTCGAGTCCCATCAACTTTCCGAAGGTCCCCTACGACCATTCAATACTAACACCCATTCAGACTTACACAAAATTTATTTCAAAAATTATTCTCGGTCAGAGTGCTTCCAACGTTATTAACCTCATCTCGAAACGCTCACCAATCTCATGCCCTCTTCCTTAGGCATCCAAGTCCCGGGACATTTCCTGTTGTCGATTTGGTAATTTTTATTAATTAATTTCTCGAAATTGACTTTCAGATTTCCCGAACCATCCAAACTCCTTTTAAAATCACTGAAAATTATTTATTTTTCAATATCATATAATACGAGGTATTACATTCCAACCCCCTTAAAAAAATTTTATCCTTGAAATTCACTTTACCTTACTTTCCTGCCTAAGACAACCGCATTCTCGAGTTATTCATCGAACTCTAGTACTCGAGAATCTCAAACCTTAGCCATTGTTACCTTTCCTCGAGCTATCCCCACCTCAAGGTTCTGCCTTGGCTTTTAGTCATCTGATTCTCAAGAACATTCATCAACCGATGCCACTTTGGCCTACCGCTAAATCGCACTACTGGTCGTTTGTCACACCTACTGCAACGATGTCCATCTTTTGATGGATTTCTACTACCTCAAAGCATTACTTTGCAGTCAACTTCCCATTTTCCACATCAACTGAAACCAACACACGCTAACATTGCATCACTGATTAGTCAACAACGATTTTACGCCAATCACACATGGCAATGTTTCCCTTACCAATCACAGATGGTCACGATTTTACGCTGATCAAACACAACAACTTCTTAGCCCTGATCAATCACAGTAATGTTACTTCTAATGCCCATCAGGCACGCTGACACCCATTCTACCATGGCATTTCGTAGTCAACCACATACATCCATAGCTTGAGTCGATCCTCATGGTAAGCTTTCATTATCAATCAACTATAACCATACTAGCACTAAATGGGAAGCAACTATCTGGCTCCTTTAGCCGCACTCGACCATTCCTCATATGGTTTATTACCTTGACTAGTCGACCTCCACTTATCGTCATGACTTAAGCATAACCCACATACCTATACATCATAGTGGGTACTTCATGATTTAGCTAATAACGTGCACTACCCGAGTCCACACTTCGAGCTTAACAAAACACGCGTCATACCACTTTCCTAACTAGGCATTATTTCCATGCTCAACAAAGATATTGGGGCTTTTCTTATTGGTCGATACCACTCGCCAACTAGGGTTATTTACCCACATCTGGGACTCTGGCCGGCAACCCCTCTTAAATGTTCTGCACCCATACCTTAATTTTTCTCCATCAAGACCCATACTAGGCCTTACTTCGGCTGTCAAAGCTTATAACGAGTAAGTGATCCTACCATTTTGCTTTAAGGTTGTGGAACTTTTAACCACAGCCCTTGCCACCCCTACTATGCATGCTACAGATCTTCGGCCTCTACCCACCCGCATATCACTGTGTTGCCCTGTGCATTAGGCGAGCCAACACCTAATCCTCACGACCGTGTTGCTCCCATACAGGCATATCGAGGCCCAGCACTAGTCTCCAACAGCATGGCCCAAGCCCGTCACTGATTGTACTGCACCCGTAGTATGACTTTGAGCTTTTGGGTCCTACCTCCACTACCTAAAGCCATCATGGTTACACCACCACCTATGTAACAGTTTACTAGCCTATTTTCTATTTCATTAGAACATTTCTATATTCCACAATTCCTCGACACGGCCTCACCCTTACCTTGGATCTTTTTCTCAAATCGATCGACCTGGCCACCACACGAACGCCGGCCATCGACCACCTCCGTCGAGGATGGCTTCATTGCGCGCTGCAACACCATCACGACCGCCCGCCATTGTTGCTCCAACTTCGCCCAGCCATCACCGTCAGCCAAACGGTCTGCTGCCTACTGGTCGGGACCTCGCTAGCCGCCTATGTGTGCCACCGCTATTACCGCTCTACTTTCCTTGCGTCAACCATGGCCGTCTTCGCAGCAGGCATCTTCTTCCATCCATCGGCCTGCTCTTCTTCTCTCGATCTTTCTCATTCTCCCGAACTCTCTCGGCCATGCTCCCCCTATCTGCTCTCATTCTCTCAATCTGCTCTCAAAATATCAGAGAATAAGCTAGGAAGCTTCCTTCCCAATTTCACATGTACATACATACATATATATATATATACACATGTGCATATTACACATTAACCCCCACTTAATTCTCACACTTCCACTTGAGGAGATTATTAATTTCACTTTAACCCCTCCAAGAATTTAAATTAAACCATCAAGCCTAACAAATCCTTGATTTTTTTGAAAATTATTAATTAGCATTTACTTGATAAGGCCGATTTCGTTTCTGCGTTTGCATGGGACCTTCATTCCACCCAAAAACTCCTCAGGGTTGCCTCACTCGCAAAATCGGACCACCCCCTAGGATCTGATATTTTACTCTTGTGTTTAGTTTTGATGATGAAAACTTTCGAATGGTTTTTATTTTCTCTCAATCAAAGCATATGGTTTGGAAACAAAAATCAATTTCAAAGTGCTTTATTAAAATGATTTATGATCTTTTATATTAGTTGGAGATTAGCATAATCAAGTTTTAAGATCTAAAAAAAGAATCTCCTTGAAATCGTTGGTCAAAATAATTCTAAGGCAAAAGACCAACTAGAACATGTTTTTGAAAGTATGTTCATTTTAGAAAACTATCTCTTGGTATTTTGATATCTAATATCTCTTGGTAATGAAATGGTTTTGATAAATGTCTATATGAATGGTTTTTGATAAATGACTATTTGAAAATCAATTTCTACTATGTGGATTATATGAATGAGAAAATGAATTTTTAGTATATAAGTTTTGAAACAAGATATGAAATCTTATAGAAGAAATATTGAGTATGGTTGAGAGTGATTTGAAAAACTTGCTTGTTGAGAGTGATTTGTTTCAAATTATACTTTTGAAAATCTCAACTTGCTTGTTAAGAATGATTTGTTTCAAATTATACTTTTGATAATCTCAACTTGCTTTAAAGATAATCAAAATGAGTTTTTAAAAGAATCGAATAAGGATGTATTGAAAATTCAAGATTTTCAAAAGAATAGTCGACTATCAGGATCATTCTGTTGACTATGCTTCAAAATAGTCGACTATTTTAGCAACTGTCGACTATCGAGTGAAAATAGTCGACTATGCCTTCTGATCTGTCGACTATTTTTGTTCATGAAATTCAAAAATTTCTTCATATCTCAGCATCTGTCGACTATTGGAATGTGTCTGTCGACTATTGAAATTTTGTGTTATAAAATAGTCGACTATTCGTTTTGTCTGTCAACTATTTCTTGCTTTAGTTATAAAATAGTCGACTATTCGTTTTATCTGTCAACTATTTCTTGCTTTAGCATGTAAAAATAGTCAACTAATCTTTTTCTCTGTCGACTATTGTGCTTCACAGATTTTATAACGGCTAGTTTTTCAACTCCAACGGTCACAAAAACGACTAGTTTCTTCTTCAATCTTTATGGATGCTTATATATACAACTCATGGATGATCAAGGAGCGGCTAATGGACAGAAACGAGATGATCTAAATATTACAAAACATTTTACTCGTGCTTACAGTGTTCACTGTGCTTTCATTGTTATATTTTTCTATGCAAGGCTTTGTTCTATCATTGTAAATCTATTCTTAAGCCTAGTTTTCATTGTGAGAGAACTTGTAACTAAGAGTGTTAACTCTTAGCTTCTCTCTTTCATTTGTATCGTTGTTATTTTCCTAGCTTGTGTAGCTAGAGGGCCTATTTGAGTGGGAGGTTGTAATTCCTAGTCTCAGACTAGAGGACCTACTTGGTTTAAGTAGAGGGTTTTAGTGGATGGTTTGAAAAATCCTTAGTGAGGAGCTAAGGTAGTGGATTAGGCTTGGGATAAGCCGAACCACTATAAATCTTTGTATTTTCTTGTGCTTGTGTTCTTTGATATATTCATCTTTCCAAGCATTTTATTATTCCTCACTCGGTTCACATATTTATTTGTGTAAACTTACATCTTTCATTTTGTATATTAAATGTTTTAATTCACTAAAACCTCAATTGGTTCAAAAAGGATTTTAAGTTTCTATCAAGTTTTTAAAATAGCCAATTCACCCCCCTCTTGGTGTGTGCCATAGCACCTCCCGTTCTAATAGGATCCCCTTAGCTCTCCGGAGGTCCCCTACGACAATTCAATACTGACACCCATTTGGGCTTATATAGAATTTATTCCAAAAATTATTCCCTGTTGGACTGCTTCCAGCATCATTATCCTCACCTCAAGACACTCACTAATCTCGTGCCTTCTCTCCTAGACATCTATGTCCCGGGCACTCTCTGTCATCGATTCGACAATTTTTATTAATTAATTTCTTGAAATCGACTTTCGACTTCCAAGACCACCCGAGGTTAGGGTTGGCAATAGTTTGGTTTGGTTTCGATTTTTGCCAAAACCATAACCAAACCAAACCAAACTTAAATTATTAAAACCAAAACCAAACCATTACCTATTTGGTTTTAAAAATTTAAAACCATAACCAAATCATTCAGTTTCGGTTCGATTTCAGTTTAACCATGATTTTTTTAGTTTAATCCATACCAACAAACAAAGTCAAATAGCATTCATAACATTTTTTGATAATTTCACAACAAACAAAAATAAATTCTAATAAAGTTACCTTATTCTTGCATAAAGTTACAAAACTTCTTGGATATAAAATCACATCTCCAAACCTACAATTGTTAAGATCAATAAATTTATATTTGCATAATTAAATTGTAATTTAAGCTAAAAAAAAATTAGTTATGAAAGTTAATACCTTCATCAACAACATTAATATCTTCTTCGTAAATTGATGCATACCCATCTTTAATGAATGAGCCAACTCTATCTAACAAAATTATAAATATAAAAAATAAATTAATATGAAAATGTAGTCTTAACAATAAAAATAACTAGTAAATGAAATAAATTCACTTTTTTCCACTTCATTTGATAACCAACTTTGGGCACGCATTATTGCTTCTATTGTCTTTGGATGAAGTCGATTACAATGAAGACTCACCAGTCTCCCACTAGAACTAAATGTCAACTTTGAAGCAACAGTAGAGACATGAATGGCTAATATATCTCTTACAATAGTTTGCAAGGTAGGATACTTCACCCCATTCACTTTCCACCAAAGTAAAATATCAAACCGACCATTATCAACTATAACATCTTCATCCAAGTAAAGGTCCAATTCAATTCTGAAACTAGTAATTTTAGTAATTTTCCTATTTTTAAGAAAAGATTGATATTCATCATCAAAAGAAATGAAATTCTCTCTTGGAGTGACGCTCTCATCCAATGTACATTCTTAGTTATTCGCATCATTCACTTCGTTCTTTTTAATGTGATATTCCTCCATCAAATCATAACAAAGGTACTTGATGCTGCTAATTTGTTCATCATAGTCATAAGGATAGACCTTAGGAGAGTAAAAGTCAAGAAAAGTTATCTTATACCTAGGATCTAACATTGCAGCAACACCCATTAAGTAATATGAGAAAGTATGGGCAAAGGGCAATTGGCAATTTAATGAATCGTCCCAGATTCCTAGCATAATCTCATACAAAGCTCTACTATAGTAAATAATTTAGGTCTCATTACCAGAAGAGTATGGGTATTCCCTGTAAATTTAGGGATTGTTCAATTTGGGGATTGAACTCAAAGTTTGTCATTTGGAAGGAAAAGAGTTGCATAATAACGAAATGACATTCTATGATTATGATTCTCCTAGTAGTTTTTTAGCTGTCAATCGAGAGAATCAAAGAACTAAAAAAGATAAACCATACCAAGCAAGGGCGAGCGAGGTCGATTGGCCGAGCAAGATAGATGAGGTAGAGAGCGAGAGACAGCGAGGGTAAGAGAGATCGAGGACGACCGAGAGCAAGATGGGCCGAGCCTTAGCGAGAGCAAGAGAGATGCAGAAAGCAAGGGCGACTAGCGAGCACGCGCAGATAAGCAAGAAAAATGAGGCAGCAAGGGTGAGAGAGATCGAGGGCCAGTGAGAGCAAGAGGGGCGAGCCCTAGCGAGAGCAAGAGAGATCCAGCGAGGGCGAGTGAGAGTAAGAGAGATGTAGAGAGTGAGGGCGAGGGCGAGGGTACGCGGACGAGTGAGAGACAGAGACCGAGAGATAGCGAGGGTGAGAGAGAGTGAGAGCGAGGTTGAGAGAGAAAAGAGAAGAGAAGGGGAGAAAGATTTGTAACCAAGGCAACTGGGCTGGGATGGGCTAAGCTGGGCTGGGATGGGTTGGGTTGAGTTGTATATAATATATATATATATATATTATATATATTCGGTTTGGTTTGGTTCGGTTCGGTTACCCACCATTCGGTTAGGTTTCTGTTCGGGTTTTGATTTGATTTTAGTGAAAACCATAATCAAACTATACCTATTGAAACAGTGTTTGGTTTTTTTCTAAATGAAACCATTACCCAGTCAAACAGTTTTTAACCATGTTGACCGGTTCGATTCCCCATAGTTTCAGTTGCAATTGCCATTCCTACCCGAGATCCTTTCAAAATCATTGAAAATTATTTATTTTCCAATACCATGTAATACGAGGTATTACAAGTCAATCTACAGAAAATACAAGCAATACTAGATATGAAACATCCAACCTTTATCAAAGAAGTTTAAAGGCTAGCAAGGAGAGTAGCTACTCTAAATAGAAAAAAAAAAACCTTTAATGAGTTGAAAACATGACTAGGGTGGTTAAGGCACCTTTGGTTGGGTACATGGGATAATAAAAATGGTTACTTAAATTAATTGAAAAACATCTAATTTTTGATAATTAATAGTTGTCTTTAAGAGCAATGCGTAACACCTGTGTCCGAACCCAACCTTTTTTTCATCTCTATCTCCATCTTTATTCTTGCATTTCATTTTTTTAATCATTGTCTTTGTCGAATAGTGTATTTAATTCTTTAAATACATCTTGTTTGTGTTTACTAATAATTAAATTAGATCTATATTATTTTTTTCTTATAATAGTTGTCGAGATACAATAAAGTATTCATCTTGAACTTTTGATTTTCGAGAGACTTGTAAAAGATAAAATAGATAGGGACGCAAAGTGTTTTTCACGTGAGCCCTCTGATATTTAAATTAATCTCTGTAGAATAGTATATAAGAGTAAGAGAAGTATAATTTGAATAGAGTTCTGATCATACCTCAATCAAAGAAATCACTTCTTTATTTATAGAGGTTAAAGTTGATAGATGAAAAAGTATTCATATCTTTCGAGATCATTTATTTTGAATTTTTAAGTAGAAATATCAACTATGAATTGACATATTCTTAGACCCACGAGAAGCTCCTAAGGTACTTGAGGGAGGCCATCGGAAAAGTTTGAGTCTCCCGAGAACTATTTTGTAGATCCCTAGACTTCCCTTCCTGGACTTTTTCCTCTTAGATCTATTTTGGGCATGGATCTATTTTCTTAGACACAACACTAACTATAAAGTCTCTAACAGAATATGGGGTGCTACCTTTTAATCTTTTATTTAAAAATAAGTATTTGACTGTAAATTTTTATTAAATAATTTTATTTAACTTTATTCATTAACTCAAACTAGGCTGGGTATTCCTTTTATTTTATTTTCATCCCTATTTTTGCATTTTAATTTCATCTTTGTCTATATGGAACAATGTATTTAGTGTTTTGGCTTGTTTTCTTTACGTTTCAATTTTTAGTTTTAAGTTTAAAATTTATTTTCAGTTTTCTATTTTGATAGTCTATTTTCAAAAAACTGAAAACGAGTTCTGTTTTTTATTCTAAAAAATTCTTTTTTAAAATAGAAAACTAAAAAATGCGTTCTATTTAAATTTTGAGAATAATTTTTTAATGACATTTTATTATATGAATTTGATTATTATGTAAATTAGAACTATTTAATGTTAAAATATTATTAAGAAATATATACATTTTAAAGTTGGTAAATCTTGCAATATTTTTTCCAATTATAAGAATAAAATACGAATAAATAA
This sequence comes from Diospyros kaki, assembly GCA_036245055.1. Lineage (NCBI taxonomy): Eukaryota > Viridiplantae > Streptophyta > Magnoliopsida > Ericales > Ebenaceae > Diospyros > Diospyros kaki. The sequence goes on along the minus strand of BSEG01000006.1, from coordinate 24,073,791 downwards.
ATAAATTGACTTGACAAAAAAAATAGCCAAACATTGAAACTCAATTTGTAAACGAGCCGAGCTTGAGCTCAGTAAAACTTGACTCGTTAGCTCGTGAATTTGTTTGATTAGAGACTCGTGAGCAAACCTGATAATAAGTTCGCGATTAGATATAATAATAAATGTATGTATAATATATTAGATATATATTTTATAAATATATTATTTAACATACATACATATTAATACCTATTATTATTATATAATTTATTAAATTATATATTATACATAATATTATTAATTTTTCCCCCACTTTTCTCTCATTCTCTTATCCTCTCTTTGCCCAAGAAACCCATTTCTTCCCCTCAAGAAACCCACCCACTTGTTATCTTCCTATCTCTCATTTCTTTTTCTCTTCCTTGGTCATCTGTTGCTCTCTTTTTTCAATCATCTTCCCTTCGTTGCCTTTCTCTAGTCGTAGCCACCGCTTCACCTCTCGCTGCTACCTCTTCTTCTCTAGTCCTCTTCCATTAGCCGTTGTCGCTGCCTCGCCTCTCATTACTGTCTTTTCTTCTCTAGCCATTTTCCTTTAGCCGCATTCCTCTTACCGTTGCCGCTACCTCGCCTCTCGGCGCCGCCTTTTCTTCTCCAACCCTTTTCCCTTCGTCATCTTCCTCTCGTTGGTCACCTTTGCCTCGCCTCTCGTCGCTGCTTTTTCTTTTCTGGCCCTCTTCCCTTTGTTGTCTTCCTCTCTCTGTCGTCGTTGACACTGCATCGCCTCCCGCTGTTGTTTTTCTTTTCTAGCCCTTTTCCATTTGTCGTCTTCCTCTTGTTGTCACCGTTGCCTCACCTCTCGTTACCGCCTCTTCTTCTCAATCCTTCTTCCTTTCATTGCCTTTCTCTCATAGTCGACGTTGCCTCACCTTTCGCCGCCACCGCCTTTTCTTCTCCAGCCCTATTCCTTTCATCGGTTTCCCCTCATCGTCATCGCTACCTCTCCTCTCACTACTACCTTACTTCTTGTCGCTTCTCCTCTTGCTGTCGCCTCACCTTTTGTTATCGATTGTTGTAAAAAGTGATATGGTAATCGATGATAGCTCATGGCGGTGATGGCGGTGGCTGGCGTGGTCGACGACTAAGTCTTGAAAAGAAGAGAATGAAAAGTTGAACCTGGATGTGAGGATGGAAAGTGTTTTCCGCGTTTTGGACTTGAAAAGCTTGTTTTTGCTAAAAATAGCCAAAATGACATTTCAACGTTTTAAGTTTTGTATACAAAAGTTTTGTGTGTTTTGAAAAATGTATTTTTAAAAATGAGTAAGTAAACGTGTTTTGAATGTTTTAAAAAATTAAAAATTGAAAATAAGCCTGAAAACAACAAATAAAATAGAAATTGTTAACAAAATATGTAAATAGATAAATTAGTGACATATTATCATATCTAAAAGTAAAATTAAAATTTTCAAAATACGAACAAGATTTATAAAACATCTCAGGCTTAAATTTAACAATGAAAATGAGCAAATTTAAGGATTACAAAGTTTTATTTTTCTAGACAGAAAAATCAAATATCTAATAAGAATTAAGAATAAAAATATATAAAGCTAAAGGATGAGTTCTTATAAAGAATTTTTTTGGTTGAAGCGCTAAATTAGTCATTGTATTTCAGCTCCAAGGTAAAACTGTGCACCAATCTTTAAAAGGATAAATAAATTAATGTATTTAAAAGTTATAGTCAAATTAATTACTATACTTTAAAAAAATAAAAATTGTAATTGTGTGGAGTTTTTCCAATTTGAATTTGTAATTGTAGGTATTTTAATTGGGGATAAAGTTAATAAATTAATAAAATAAAAAATATTTATCATAATAGTTAATGTGTGCTGATATTTAAAAGTATAATATCAATAATTAAATTTGCCTCAAATCTAAAAATAAAATAATTTATTTGGTTATTTTTAAAATACAATAACTCATACAACACTTATAATGCATGAAAATTTCTTGAGAGCGTCATTTCAACGTTTCCATTTTCTAAATGTCAAGAAACATTTTTGAGCCACTTTTTATAATTTCAAAATATTTTTTGTGACCGTTTCGTAATATTAAGAAAATATCAATCTAAGAATAGAGATGAAATTTTTTCTAACATAAAATTTTTAATTTTTTCTACAATTTGTTTGAGTACATTATGGAATTTATATTTATTTTTAAATTGAATAACAATTTTGTATATTTTTTATATTAAAAATTATATTTATAAAAAAAAATTCTATATTTTTTTATTTACATGTTTTCCCACGTTTCTGCTTCTTACAAAAAAAAGTCCCTATAATCTATAAAATTCCTGATAACACAATGGGGGATTAAAGTCAATCTACAGAAAATACAAGAAATACTATGAAACATCCAACCTTTATCGAAGAAGTTCAAGGGTTAGCTAGGAGAGTGGCTGCTCTAAATAGGAAAAAAAAAAAACCTTTGATTTGAAAACTTGATTAGGTGGGTGGGCACATGGGACATTAAAAATGGTTACTTAAATTAATTGAAAAAAAATCTAATTTTTGATTATTAATAACTACCTTGAAGAGCAAGGCGTAACACCAGACCCCATTTCCGTATCCATCTTCATCTTTATTCTTGCATTTCTTTCTTTTAATCATTGTCTTTGTCGAATAATGTATTTAATTCCTTAAATACATTTTCTTAGACGCGATGCTAATTATAAAGTCTACAACAAAATATGGGGTACTAAATTTTGATCTTTTATTAGAAATAAGTATTTGATTGCAAATTTTTATTAAATAATTTTATTTAACTTTGTTCATTAACTCAAATTAGGCTCAGCATTCTTTTTTATTTTATTTTCATCTTTATTTATTCATTTTAATTTCATCTTTGTTTCTATAGAAGAATGTATTTAGTTTCTTAATATTCAATATATAAAGTTGAAGGATGAGTTCTTATGAAATTTTTGTTTGGTTGAAGCGGTAAATAAGTTTTTCTATTTTTTTTTCTTATGCACCCATCTTTAAAAAGATAAATAAATCAACGTATTTAAGAGTTGCAGTCAAATTAATTACTATACTTTAAAAAAATAAAAATTATAATTGTGTAGAGTTTTTTTAATTTGAATTTGAATTTGTGGGTTATTTTAATTGGGGATAAAGTTAACACTATTAATAAAATAAAAAATATTTATCGTAATAGTTAATGTGGGCTGATATTTGAAAGTACAATATCAATAATTAAATTTATCTCGAATTTAAAAATATAATAACTTATTTAATTATTTTTAAAATACAATGACTTACATTACACTTTACCGTTTTTTATTTGTTAAAACGTCAAAGGCTGTTTGTGCGTAAAAATAAAATGCAAGGAGCGATTTATGCAATTTACCCATCGGAGGAAGAAAAGAACCAAGGGCAAATTGGGTAATTAACTAAAACTGGCGGCAATAAAAAACGCGCCGATTGTTTTCGTTAGAAAACAAAAAAGCCCGCCAAACGCGCCTGCATTTTGCCATTACTATTGCGGGAAAAAAATATGGATTTTGCCAATGCAAGGTACAGTCATTTCAGAAGCTAAAGAGCAGCACAATTGTCTGTGACAAAAGCAAGATCTTGGCTGGCAATAGAAATCACCCGCCGGGGGGGAGATGAAAATTGAAAAGCGCTTTGGCGCCAAAAAAGCCACCTTCCAGAAAAGAAATGAACCTCCCGCTCGGCTCGCTGTTTTATCACACTTCTTCATCTCTCTCTACAAGCCATTCCATCCCCCACCCAGAGAGAAGAGATTGAGAGAGTGAGTGAGTTGAGAATGGAGAAATCCGTGAGCCCAGATGCGATCTCGATATTGCTTGCCAACCCATCTCCGGATTCGTCGTCCGAAGTCTCGGAGATCATCGTCCAAGTTCTCGATCTCAAGCCTGCGGGAACCAAATACATGTTTGTTTCTCCCTTCCTCTCTCTTCACTGTTTCTCACGGGTTTGTTTGTTCCTTATTTTTTTTTTTTTCCTGGCGAGGATCTCATGGATTTGTTTTAGTTGTTTGGCATATTTCAGATTTGTTTTGGCGTGTTTAATCGGACGGAAAACTAAATGAAAAGTGAGATTTCTCGTTTTTTTTTAATCTGTTTTGATGATTTGGATTACTTGCGAGTTCGATCCCTCTTTTCTCACCCAGATTTGTTGAAGCCGTGTGTTCGATTTGTCCGATGAGAGAGGGGTTTTAGTTTTTTTGTAGTTTCTTTGGATTTTTGTTTGTAGTCCGTCAAAAATGTAGAGAAGATACTATTTTGGGATCGAATTTAAAGGGTTCAAGTCTCAGAAACAGGCTTGCAGTTGATGCAAAACAGTACAATTGAAAGTTCTCGTCAGAACAATTTCTTAGTAAGTTCCCCTATGTGGAACAGTACAATTGTTGTTTTGGGCTTTCTGAAAAATTGTCTATTGAGTGCCCGATCTGGGTTAAGTTGGGCCATTTCACAGATTTTCCTTGCATTTTCTCAGCGACCAAATGCCATACTGAGAAATTTGAATGTGCATTATGTTACACTGCCCCGTGTGTTAATTACTTCTAATTTCTCAAATGACTGGGGATCATATTTTATTTGCTCAATTTGAATATGAAATGAGTGTTATATTTGCTGAACAAATAGGCTCCTTGCAGGTTCACAGCTAGTGACGGAAAGATGAAGCTGAAAGCACTTCTACAATCTAGCTTGTCATCTGAAGTCATGTCGGGGAACATTCAGAACTTGGGCCTCATCCGCATTCTTGATTATGCAGTCAATGACATTCCAACAAAGAACGAGAAGTGAGAATCAATCTCCACTGACTTCTATATGTTTAGAAACCCTTTTAAACTTTCCAATTTGTGGGCTTTGAAGTAAATAATGTACTTTCAACTGGTTGTAGGTTTTTGATTGTAATCAAATGTGAAGTGGTATCCCCTGCTCTTCAAGCAGAGATCAAGACTGAGGTGATAAGTGAAGATTGTGGCATTGTGCTGAAACCGAAACAAGAAATGGATGTCAAAAGAGAGGTGAAAATTGAAGAAACTGGCGTCCTTTTCAAGCCAAAGCAGGAATTGGTTGCCAAATCAGTGGCTCAGATAGTACGCGAACAGAACGGGAAGTATGTAATCTCTCTTTAGCACGTATGCTTGAAATGCTTACCTTTCTCGAGCAAATATACTTGAATTGCTACTTCTTTGATAAAACTATCTGATACAGCTGCCACCTGTAGTTTTTTATTTGATTGTAAATTGAGTAATTGGCATTCTGTTTCATGTAATTTAACTTGCACCAAAGCACCTTTTTTTGTTATGTTGATTTTTTGATATGGGGATTATAGATGTTAGGCTTGACACTGAACTGTTGTATCTTCCTGGATTTCAGTGCGGCACCAGCTGCAAGAATGGCAATGACAAGAAGAGTCCATCCACTTGTGTCTCTGAATCCTTACCAAGGTAACTGGACCATAAAGGTACGGGTTACAAACAAAGGAAATATGCGGACATATAAGAATGCTAGAGGAGAAGGCTGTGTTTTCAATGTAGAGTTGACAGATGAAGATGTAAGTATACATTTTGTTTTATTAAACAGATGCTCAATACATGCAGTAAATTCATTTGTATCATGGTGCTAGCGAACCATCCTGTGTGGGAAATAGAAGGTTGAGGAATGAAATTGGCTCCTTTTGTGCAGGGAACACAAATTCAGGCAACAATGTTCAATGACGCTGCAAAAAAGTTCTATGAGAGGTTCCAATTGGGGAAAGTTTACTACATATCTAAGGGAACTCTGAAAGTTGCTAATAAGCAGTTCAAGACAGTTCAGAATGACTATGAGATGACATTAAATGAAAATTCTGACGTGGAAGAAGCCAGTAATGAAGAAACTTTTATTCCTGAAACAAAATTTAATTTTGTTCCAATTGATCAATTGGGTCCATATGTCAATTCCAAGGAGCTTGTAGGTAGGATTTGTTCCTTCAACTCTTTGGCTTATTGTCTTGAGTTTTCTTTCTGTAATTAATACTGAATTGGTATCATTTGCAGATGTTATTGGTGTGGTACAAAATGTATCTCCTACACTGAGCATTAGAAGGAAAAGTAACAACGAGACTATTCCAAAACGTGACATAACCATTGCAGATGAGACGTAAGCTTAGGTGGAAATTATGAATTTTCCTTTCTGCTTTCATGGACGTGGAATTAAAAAGAAAAATTGGAACTGACATTGTAGGAAGAAGACTGTTGTGGTGTCTCTGTGGAATGATCTTGCAACAAATGTAGGACAAGAACTACTGGATATGTATGATAGATCTCCTGTAGTTGCAATTAAGTCCCTAAAAGTCGGAGACTTCCAAGGTACTTCAAAATGTCTCTGCCCTCTAGCCTCTAGGATTATCTCAGACAACATTTGTTTTGATAATTATTAGGTCAATAATATTTCATCTTTTCTCTTGGTTCAGGTGTATCTTTGTCAGCATTGAGCAAGAGCCTTGTAGCAATAAATCCAGACACACCTGAAGCCAGAAAGTTGAGATCCTGGTGAGTAATTGCCCCCTACTTAATAAGTTTGGTCCTCTTATTTAGGGAAATCATGTTGTCATGTTGTCATACTGTATGCAGGTATGATTCTGAAGGTAAAGAGACTTCAATGGCTTCTGTTGGCTCTGGGCTTAGCCCCACAACCAACAGCGGAATGAGATCCATGCACTCAGACCGTGTCGCCCTTTCTCATATAACCAGTAACCCATCCTTGGGTGCGGAGAAGGTACTATTTAATTATAGCATCAAATCTCCAGCTATTCTTTCATTTTTGAGTGATAGTTAATGGATGCATGCAAGAAATATTGAAAAATCTGCAGAGATTAAAGTTAAATGAAAAAGATGTCGACTTGTGTCGACACAAGTTCTTACTACATTATGACCGACTTAGCCCAAAAACAATCAAAAGCTAAGAGTAAATTAATTAGGAACTGGACACTAACTCCCATGTCTCTTTAGAGTCTCATTTGACGTAACCACAAAGACTAGTATGCTTTTTGTTACTACTACTATTACAACCCGAAACTGAATTCTTTATTGACACTGAGCTTGTGCTATGTGTTTGTTGGACAGCCTGTATTTTACAGCATAAAAGCCTACATTAGCTTCATCAAGCCCGATCAAACCATGTGGTATCGAGCTTGTAAGGCATGTAACAAGAAAGTGACCGACGCTATTGGATCTGGGTACTGGTGTGAAGGTTGCCAGAAGAATGATGATGAGTGTAGTTTAAGGTTTGTGTCTTCAAAAACAAGAGACTATATATATAGTTTAGTTGCGGTACTAAGTGTTTTCATAGATGGCTTAGACCCTCCATTGATATTTGTCAAAATTTCAGATACATAATGGTAGTAAAAGTCTCAGATGCAAGCGGTGAAGCTTGGCTCTCAGTTTTCAATGACCAAGCAGAGAAAATCATAGGGTGCAGTGCTGACGAGCTTGACAAACTGAAATCACAGGTATACACCGTCCATCACTTGGGACTTAAATTCGAGATCTCGGGCTCACATGTTGAATATTGAAGGGATGGTGGGTTTGGCATTGTTTGTTGGTTGCAGGGGGGAGAAGGGAATCCTTTCCAAGAGAAGCTGAAAGAAGCAACATGGGTACCTCATCTATTCAGAGTGAGTGTGACACCGCACGAGTACATGAACGAGAAAAGGCAGAGGGTAACAGCAAGAGCAGTCGCCCCGCTTGATTTTGCAGCTGAATCCAGGTTCTTGTTAGAGGAGATCTCAAAGGCGAAGGACAAGAACAAACTCTCTCTCGCTCAATAGCTTCTTCTGTTGCTTTGCCTGCCTTTTTATTTGGTTGCTTGCTTTGTTGAACCATGGAATGAAGAATTCTATCTTTTATTAGAATACTTGGTTTTGTTAGGAAGTGGCATTTTGGTTCTTCAGGGTAGGTTCCTCACATCAGTGATTGTAATTATAGACAGACTAGGCAATCATCAGTACAGGTGGGTGGTATTTTGCTTCCAGATCAAAATTAGTCCTCATTTAGTCTAAATATTTCTTAATTTCTTTTTGTCATCCAAGGTCGTAGCAAACACTTGCTTCTATAAAGTATAAACACGGACTTATTATGTTAATGGGTGGATTCTTCTTAGGCTGTTCAACCGTGGGAAAATATTCAATGCAATAGGAGATATGTATTATTTAAGCTTTAAGCACATAATAAATTATTTTTAGATCATGATATAATATTAATATGATGACGTGGTATCAATGTTGACGAACTTGAGAAGTGTTGCACTCTTAGAGAAGATTTGATTCTGAAACAAGACAAGACAGACAATCGGGCTATTTGATTCTGAACTGGGAATTGAATGCTTTGATCACTAACATCTCATTTCAGATTTCTTTGCATCTGATGGAATTAAAAGAACTTACGTGTTTTGTGTCGAACTGAGAAATATAAGCTTTCATCCATCCAAATCAAATTAAAGTTCTGGATTTTAATTTCAAAAGAACCAAACACAACATTTAATTATAAGACTAATCAAAGTTGCATTATCTGCTGCTGTAAGATTGAATACCAACGACAGCAGTGCTGGCTGGCGCGGAGTCTTTACCGATACGAGTAATTGCAATTTACAATTAAGACAAATTTCAAGAATGAATATTGCAACGTACTCAACTAGAAAATATAACACTCTGTGAACATAGACGGCTGTAACTGTCAACAAAAGCCATTGATATTTGAAATGGACATGTGAGATATCTGTAATGAAATGTTACTCATCAAGAGTAGAAGTGCATTAATACTCATCTCTGTTGAAGTTACGTTGGAAAACTAAGAATTCCTAGAGAGAGAGAGAGAGAGAGAGAGAGAGAGAACAGGCATCTTAAATATGTTTTTATTTCTTTCTATTATACTTGGCAAGCATTGCTGCAATCTTATGCAATATTGAATCTGCATCAGCATTATCATCATCATCATCACCTTGGTGGCTTGGGTGGGTCCATTCTAGAAACTTATTGAGGCTGCCTGTGAAGTCTGTAAAGAGTCCATCCACTTGTATCTGGTTTATCCAGTAATCAAATTCCATGTAAGGGTCTTGATTGAAGTTCAAGTGTAAGAATTTGTCCTCATTCCGATAGGTATATGGGTGCACCTGTATCAATTGAAACTCACAAAGAACCAAGTCATGACTTCTGCATTTGTATTTCCTAAGTCAAATAAGGATCACCGTTACCTACCTAGAGAAACAAATACCCACAAGGACAAGAAAAAGAAAATATAAATGGAAATTAGCATCCAAAAAAGGGCATTCCCAGTGTCAGCAGGGAAAGGTTGCTTTCGTCATTACACAACTCGACATGGGACCTTCTGGTCACAAAGAAACAACCTTCCCATTGCTACCATAACATGCACTTCAAACAAAATTATCAGCTGTACTAGCCGAAATACAATCCAAGCAATCAATCATGCAACTTCAATATTTTCTTATAAAATTGTGCCAATCTGAAACTTATCCAAACACTTAAAAAGTCATTTTGACACACTCCTTGATCCTGTGAATCGAATGGCTCCATCCATTACAAACTTGGCTCAAGAACTTACGTTTCAGACTAAAAAATATAGTAATAATCACAATAGCAATTACAAGCCAATTTTCCAGCAAGGCGGGTACAAACTTTACAAGGAGTTTTTCTACCAGAATGGTCAAAGCAAATTAAGAATTTGATCAAGTGTCACATGTTCAGAGAAAATCAACCATATCACTGTTTGCGTTTGATATATTCCATGTCTTTGTTAAAAGACTAATAACTAGGATGCTGAAGTGGCTTTAAATAGGAAAGTTATGCGGTGATGTTCACTGCATAAAACCTTAAGCACTTCAAAAACTCAATTCCCAGGCTTCTGAGATTCACAGGTTGCATTTCAATTATTTTGAAGACTTCTCTTGAGCAGAATTATCCAGTGTATCACTAATATGGAGTTCAAGCATGTGATGGCAAAGACAGTGCATGTATCACGGAGAAAAAATATGAAGATAGCTATGATAATATAATGTGAGAATTGCAATTAAGATAGTTTGGACATATGCGAAGCAGTCTAATAAATGCACCTATATAAGGTGAGTAGACAGTGCCTGTAGCAAAAGAGGGAGAAGAAGACAAAAGAAAATCTGGTGGGAAACTCTTAACAAGGCATAGGATATAATGACCTTAAAGAGAATATGGTCACGAATGGAGATGGTTAGACCTTAGAATTCATATAGTCGACCAAACCTAGTAGGATTAAGGGTTATAATTGTTATTGTTGTATTAGTGTTTCTATTATTCACTCAACTAACCCTTTGGCTAACTGTATCAGGTCAGCAACTGGATCCCATCTCGTCACCCCACTATATGCCTAAAAATTTGAGTCAAACTACATGCTTCCAAGTAAGCCTTTGGCTAACTGTATCAGGTCAACAACATGAATCCCATCTCATCACCCCGTTAAATGCCTAATAATTCCAGTCAAACAACATGCTTCCAGGTTCTCTCTCTCTCTCTCTCTCTCTCTCTCTCTCTCTCTCTCTATCTATCTATCTATCTATCTATCTAAGTGTGTGTTTTCCAATATTTAAAAGGTTGACATGAGCAATGCATTTTCCATCAAAGACTAGGTCAGTAGACCTTCAAGCATATCAGCAAAGTCCAAATGTGACTTCTTGCATGAAACACACAAATGGCAATTAGTGAAGGAGCTCCTGCCAGGTTGGGAGAAGGTCCTGGATGCAATGAGTTTGTTTTCATGGTTTGAAACATTGACCCTCTAGTGGTGACGGAACCTTTACCACTTCAAGGCTGAATACACTAACCATACATGGCAACAAACAATGAATCAAAAGACACAGCCGCACAAGATAATCTACATCATAATCTTGATTTATCTTCCACAGATGAACTTCAGAGTTCGAAAGAAAGCATATGCACCTGTAAGTTATGGGCATGTGCTCTGGCGACAAGATCCGTAGGGGTTTGCAAATAATTATTCAGTACAGGAACCACTGTATCCTTCCAAGGTCCAATCCCCACTACGTAATCCTTGATGAAGTCAAGGTATGGATCTGAAGTGATTTCCCAATATGACTGCATATACAAATAATAATATTACTTCTATTGTTCTACTGAATTGGTTATCATAAGAAATAAATGATTCATTAACCAGACAAGACACAAAAAGTTCCAGAACTTGGGGTATTTATTGCTACTGTTCAAGATGACCAGCCAGGTGATTCAATTGTAAAAGTTTGGAAAACTTGTATCATCTTTACCTTTAAGTTCAGCAAAGGAAACTTTTTACTTAATCAACATTTTATGAAAAGTTAAAAATAACTACAAGATAATACAGAGTTCAGAGATCCTCTATTTCTGATCGAAACAATTCTTGTGAGTGAAAGAGAAGAAAAGGCAAGTTGAAAACACAAATTCCAGTAAAATCATCAACAGGATGTAACTTTTATATGGAACAAACTTTACTACTATATTATTTTCCAAACTTACATTCCATAGCTATTATAGCAGTTACAAGGAAGAAAACTGAACAAAAAGAAACCTGATTTGTGTCCTGGGTTGGCATTGTCACATCATCAATCAAGAAGATTTTGGGCAGATCAGTTAGGTTTGAGACATAAATAAGCGATGTTGGAGCAAATGACTGTATAAATGCAGGTTGTCTCAACCAATCTTTTGACATATATGAACCCTTGTATCCATACTTCTTAAGTGTTTCCACAAATATGTCCTCAAATTTCTTACCGCCTGGCCATTTCACCTGTTGCAGAGCAGCGATTTTAAGATAGGAAATGTAAACACTATGAAATTATTTAATGCCGTGAACTTTCACACTAAACCAGCCTCAAATTTCCAAAGAATTATATTTGAAGCATGATATCAGACAAAGGTTTACTCACCTGTTGGTTGATAAATACTGGATTTTTAATCTCTGGATAAATGCCGACAACTCTTGATGCATCCAAAGCGATTGCAATGTACTCCTCAAATGTAATGATCTGGTATTTTCCTGCGTGGTACATTAAAGAGACATCATAGAAACTTTGCCTCACTTCAATGAACTGGCTCCTTTTAAAATCACTTGAATAGAAACTGTATCTGATACTGCAAAATATTATTTATTTTGACTATTTATGGCAGGTTTACACAAATTTAGTTGTATAATCATCAAGATCACATATTTGACTGTTTATTTTTTTTCTCTACCTAAAACAAAAGATCAATTTTTTTTCTTACTCAAGGGTGTGGCTTTTGTTTGATTTAGGGATGGATAAAGGGGAGTTCTGTTACCAAAATGCAGTTGGTATTGAAACCTTTCAAACAGCATGAAACATAATCCAGCAATAACTTTTGTGCTAGCATGTGTTAAGTCTTGATTCATTCTTCCGTTAGGTACTGGGTGTAAACCACAAGTTCAGTCTGATGTGCTAAATACACTTGCAGCCATGAACATTGACAATAATTAGAGGTTCAAAACCATGTTGGGATATAAAAGAAGTAGATGAGATGAGATGATAAAAGACAATGGACCAATTGCGTGATGGACCGATCGATTAGGTCATGTGTTAGGGAGTTCATCATTTGCACATTAATATTACAATTTAATCATCCCACTTTCCATGTTTACAAAATTTTTGGTGACTTAAGATTGAACCGTAGCCTTTTAACCTCTAAAATCACAGGATTCTTCCATCCAACAAAATTGCTTCTGTGAGCTGCTCTTCACAAAAACTATTCAATTCACAAGGCCTTAAAGCTCACCTTGTACACTTCTTGTATCCTATCTTAATTACAACTAAGGTCTTGTTAAAGATTTTTCACTAAATCCTCCATCCCTCAAGCTCCTCACACACACTAGTGAACTAAAGTAGTTGATAGCTTAGCACTTCAGGCACCAGCAGCCCATTTCAGAAGAAAAGACTTCACAATGATTTCACTTAAGAGTTTGCTTACCATATGACTAGTAACTCTAGTAATCACTCTTCTCCATTTTTGTCAAGTTCCAGCTCCTCTCTACCATAATTCAGCTAATTGCGGTATACAAATTTAAAAATTTCTACTTTTGATCACCTTATTCACTCCAAATTTTCATTCCAAACTAATGGTAAGTCACATTCACAGATTATACAATCATAAAAGCCAGACTTTTGTCTACTCTGTACAATTGTAAAGAGGAGTTTTATTTCATCTGTAACCAGAGAATTGTTCAAGAAAAACAAGATCAAAAAATAGAGGAGAAAGAATATTTTCCTTCATTTGACTAACACACTTCCACAACAATTGCTGATAATACATTCTAAGAAACAGTCTCCAACCAGAACTCTATATCTCTTCCTCTATGATCAGCATAAGACTTTTCTCTACTCTGTATATCATTCAACTTTTCTTCAGTTACCTTTATCTTGTAGGTAGTTTGCTGCATCATTTTTGGCCAGGCCTCCCCTTCCCTTGCTTCTGTCTAACAAATGGACGAATGACACTCCTCCCATACAGAGCTTCAAAAGAAACCATTCAAATGTTTGTTTGGTAGTTGTTATACACAAACCCTATTAGCAAGTGATTATCCCAATTGCCCTCAAACTCCCTAACACATGAGCACAACAAATTCTGTAGGTCTAAATGGTTCTTTCTCATACCCATCACTCAATGGATGGTAGGTGGTACTAAAACTTAACCTCATACCTAAGGCATTTTTCATGATATCCTAGGACAAGATCTGAATTTGGGGTCTCAGTCAAAGACCATGCTAATGGGCACCCTATGTTGTTGAACCACTTCCTTGACACAAAATCTAACTAGTCTTCCTAAGATGAAGGTGGTATTGATAGGTAAAAAATGGGCATATTTGGTTAATTGGTCCAGCATGACCCATATAGCGTTATGACCTACTAGGGTTCTGGGAAGTCTCAATACAAAATCCAAAGAGATTTGCTCTTGACTTCCATTTGATAAAGTTTGAGCAATCTCGCTGGTCTCCGATTGAGTTGTTCGAATATCAAACACCTCAAGGCATGTGCTACAATATTTCTCTTCATGTCGGGCCACCAATACATATCTTTCATATTGGTGTTACCTTGACAAATGGTGTAATGAGACTTGTGAGTCTTGTCCACATTCTCTCTTGATTTCCTTCAAGTTAGGTATGCACCATTTTCCATCGTTGGAAAAGGCACTCTTGAGGCACACCTCAAGACTTAGTTGAGGGCACCTCGCTCTACGAGGCATGCACCTCTAGAGGTGCAAGGTGCATGTCTCCTAGAGGTGCAAGGTGCACGTCTTTTGCTCCTATGTAATTCTTTAAAGTTTTTAGATGGACTTTGAAAATTTGAACAGAAATAACTAGAAAAATTAAAAGACATTTGGGAAAACAACGAACCACCTTGTTATTTAGTTAAATACTACTCGTCATTTGCTATTTATGATTTTATAAGTTTATATTTACCTCTTTATAGGCATATATTGAAAATAATGGTGCATATGCATTTTTATACAGATTTTTTAAATATGCACCTTGCATCCAAAAGGCTTGTGCCTACACCTTGTGCCTCATGCCTAGGCTCCAAGCATTCTTGCACCTCATTGTGCCATGAGCATTTGACAACTATGCCATCTTCCCATAAATTTGAGTGCATCCTATATGACCTTAAAATCTGTGTTCAACCCCTATCTATCTCTTATGTTGTATACATACAGACTTGTATCTTAACTCTCTTTTACTTCGTCAACTAGATTTAGTTGTACCTTCATGTGAGCTAAAATAGGGTTCCATGGGCATTGAAATCTTAACTTAAGGAATGATTGTTAAAATACTCCAAAAGTAAACTCACTAGTAATTAGATGCATCATTGTTGCCATTGATTTCCTGCTACGTGCATCAACAACTATGTTAACCTTTTTTGGATGGTAAAATAATAGGGTTGTTCAATGAAACTGAGAAACCCAAAAACCTGAACTGGACAGGGGTGTTTGGTTCAGTTTAGTCTGGTTTTTGACAAGGACTAATTGGGCTTCTGTTCATTGTTTGACAAAAACTGAGACTTCCAGTTCTGACTCAGTTTAGGGTGCCAAAAAACAAACCAAAGAGTCCAAACCAAACCCAAAGAGTATACATACCCCTTTACAAAATTAGTAATGGTATTCTGTCCATCCCACAATTGTATGATTAATCATATATTATGCAATACAATCATAATGCATCACCCCTTGAGCCTTGACTGAAAAATGGAAACCCTTACCTCATTCTCACAATTCGGCAGCCACCATCTCTCTCACCTGAATCTGATCTCACTCTCACTCCATCAGGAGCTGGCATCCCACCTCCAATCGTCCCACTCTTAATCTGATAAATGGCCATTGGTCATTGCTCCATCAAAAGCAGAAAGGTGAAGGCCCACAGGTCAAAGGACCTAAGTGGTCACTACTTGTCTACTCCATTGCAGGAGCTTAATGTCTGTCACTTGTCCATGGACCTGACTGCTTCAATGGGACCTCACTGATTCATCATTGCTGTCTCTCACTCCCTCTGATCTCCCTGTACAGTCACTAGCCTCAGACTCTCTCACTCATCATTCTCACTCTCTTTGTCCAAATTTTGATTAAAAAGAGGAAAAAATTATCGGTTCTTCATCAACCCAAGCTGGAAAAACCAAATCAAGCAGTTCAGTTTGATTTTGGTTTTTCCCTCCCCTCAGTTTGCCCATTTTGAAAAATTGAACAGCTTGGTTTGGTTTTTTTCTAAAAGTGAACCATGAATATCAAATCGCTCACCATAAAGGTGACACCTCTATATGTTTAGAGCAAATACTATGGTCACTACCTCTAAATCATGTGTGGGGTAGTTCTACTTATGCTTCTTTAAATGCCTAGACCCAAAAGCAGCCACATCACCATGCTGCATCAAAACACACCCCAACTCAAAACCATATGTGCCACTATATAAGGTGCACCCAGTATTGCTGCTTGATATTGTCAATATCGATGCAATAGCCAGCTACCTTCTCAACTCTTATTTGAAGAGGAGACTGGTATATTTCAATATAAGGTGTACCCTTTGGTCCAGCTCGATATACCAGATGCATTACTACATAAGGTGACTTTTAGATGGCTCTTCATGTGACAGGATATTTCCAGTCGGTTATAGGATGTCCAAGCGTGTGAACCATGCAATGGCTTGTATCACATTAAATCACATTAAAATTGTGTTTTAGCCTCTACTATTTTGAGTGTGACAGCTATTATAGAAAAACACTTCTCTGATTTAAAAGCCCACTACAATGATGTCATGTAACTTAGAAAGTATAAAATATATATATCTTTTGTCAAGTAAAACATATCTTTCAATAGGATTACAAATTTAACAACTTCAATAGACCAATATTTGAAAGAATTTGCATTCATGTTAAGTTCAGAAGGAAACTAACCATTATACTGTTGATCCCGGAAGGGGTACCTCTGCTTCACCCGCAATGACTTTAGTTCTTTTAGTGTGAAATCAACTGAACAAGATTATTAAAATATTTATTACAACACTCATCCACAAGGAACTTAGTTCTCATTGTGTGAAATCAACTTTTTGCAATGTATTACAATAAGATCAGGTAATTACCAGTGAAATAACCAGTTGTGTTGAAACCTTGGACATCATAGGTCCTCTTATGATTTGCGAACTCCTTGTGGGCTGCTATATCAGTTGTATCATCAAGGGTTACATCATGGAAACATATAAGCACGCCATCTTTTGAGGCTAGGATATCTGTTTCTATAAAGTCTGTAGCCTCTTCAATGGCTCTCTGCAAGAAAGTCATTCGTCCAGGATCCATTAACAATTGCAGGAATAGACTATCAAGTAAAACATGCAAACAAGAAATTGAATGCCTCTAGTTATCAGTCAATTGTCACAAGAAAATTTGGAGACATGCTTATATTCTGCCGCCATTTCTAATAAGATCAGTAGGTGAGACTGGGGTTATTGATATTCATTTATACATTCAAGCATACAAGAATACTTCATCCTACTGGGGGTGCCAACCAGTTGAATTGACATTTTCACTCTTGCTTTTAACTATCACATTTGCAGTACTCTACTCCTGATATGCAGCTAGGTTAGCACTGTGTTTCAATCCTGAGAAGCTCAGAATCTTATTACCAGACAAAGGGCTGTCTATATATGTTACAACTGGTGCAGTAGTACAAATACACTGATACATGGAGTCAGGCTAGTTGCATTTAAGGAGAGTAATTTTTACCGCCCTCCATCATGAAGGGGAGAAACAAGTTTCCAAATTGAACAAAACTATCAGAACAGGTAAATAATTTTTAGATGACAAGACGTTGAACCAACAGTTTACCATGTATGCAGCAGCAGTTTCTTCAGGAAGCTCACCATTTGAGCCTCGATGTGCAATGTTGTATGGGCGGAAGGTCTGCAGAGGCTGTTTGTTTGTATTGCTAATTTTACTGGGGAGTGGATAAAGAGGCCTTGCAGAACATTCAAGAAGGAGAAACACAAAAATAAAAGGGACAACACCTGGAATAAATTACCAGAAGAATGTATCAGTTGACAGTGTAAAATATAGACAACACTGATATGCACTAAGATATCAAAAGAATATGGAAGGTTAACAAGAATGAGTTTTGCTATCTCATTCTCTAATTGAAGTTTTACATTAGTACTTCTCCATTAAACCGAAGTACCACTAAAATACTACAAGCGAGGGAGAGAGAGAGAGAGAGAGAGAGAGAGAGAGAGAGACATTACTAGTACTCTTAGAGATCAAATTTCATAAATTTAAAATTAATATTAAATTTCTAAAATCTATCCAATAATTCACCATCACATATTTGCAGGCCTACAATTCTGAAAATTCAATAATTACCTATCTCCCAAGTAAAACTATAAAATTGTGGGCGTTCTGTCTTCATAAAACATTTTAGAAGTTCAAAAAGATGACTGCAACCGGAAATCTGGAATTGCAATCAACATGCACCAAACTAAAAATGCCCGCGCCCAAGTACTTGGATTGGAGCCACGTTGACTCAGTATAAGGTGATGATCCATTTAAATTGTCAGTTTAAATTCCAGGCAGCATCACCTATCTACGTACCAACAAACACGCCAATATATAGAAATTCTGATTCTGACATATAGTGCCTTTTTTTTTTTTCCAAAGAAAACCTTTCCCTCATCCAACTAATATTTTCCCCCATAAGACATGCACAATAAAGTTACCAAAAAAGAACTGAAATGAACCAAATCCAGCAATCTCTTTGTATTCAAGAGCTACAAATTAATACTCGTCCGCTGCAACATGCCACAGCACCACCATATTACATAATTAAATTTAAAACTACCTCGGCCAGCGAATGCAAGTAACAGAGTTAATTTGGTTAAATGAACCCAAATACAGCAAAAACAACTTAAAATAAACAGGAACATCAGCTGTCAAGATCAAAACAAACCAAATACAGGAGAAACGAATTCAAAATGCAAAACCCAGAAACCAAACAGCAAAAACAAAGCAAAAAGATTGTTCCACACACCAACACCCATAAATTGCATATGTACCAATATATATATAATGTGCGATCGAAGGGTTTAGCGATCGCCTACCTAGTGAAACCATGGTGGTGAATCCCCTCCTCTCTCTCTCTCTTTCTTGGCTGCTTTCCTGGGTTGCGGGTTGTGTGTACGTCAATGTTTATTATTCTTATAATGTGTGTATATATACTGGATACTCGTAGTAGGAGTGCGGCCGTCGTGGCAAGATCCGTCGCCGCGGATTTTGCTCGGGGATTCCGAGAATATTCGTTCGACGGTGGATGATAAACTTGGAGGGATGTGCAAAGGGATAACGTGGGTGGTTTTGATTGGGTTTGACCAGTGGTTAGTTTTGGGCTCCACTCGGATCTTCATCTCCTCAGCCGCTGGATGCCAGAGAATTTGACTCAGAAGTCTTCGCATCGCATGGGAACTGGATCCAATTAAATCATTTTCTAAGGCGCCTTTGTTTATTTATCTCGAGTCTAGAGAAGTGGACCCCACCCCACCCGGGTTTGATTTCACTCCCGAAGATAAGACTTTTTTTATTTTATTTCTGGGATAATTATATGGATCCATTTTTAAATTTAGAGAAATTTTTAATTCAAAATACTCACCTTTGAAATTATTTTATTTGAAATTTTAACATCTAAAATGAATTGAATTGTTAGAATAAATGAATTTGAAGTTTTGAGATAAACGAATTTGAAGTTTTGAGATGACATGATTTGAAACTATATCTTATTTAAGTAATTAATATTTATTTTTATTTAATTATTTTAAATAATATTTGTTGATTAAAATATATGATAAAAAAAAGTAAGATATGAAAATCATTTCAAACAAAAGTACTTTCTATTGTATTTATTAAATTTATCTGATAATCCTTAAAACAGAATTCACGTGACTTTTTAAATAAATTTATCTTGAATCTTGTATATAAGAGAAAATAACCTATATACCCTTAATGCATTCCAAAAAATTTAACAAACAGCTTAATAAGAATTTTGCAATATTTTTCATTCTTATGTTGACCATTTCATATTTTGATCCAAAAAGTATTTTAATATTATTTTGATATAATTTTATCTTACTTATTTTAACAAACGCTATCTTAATAAAAA
This sequence comes from Diospyros kaki, assembly GCA_036245055.1. Taxonomy (NCBI): domain Eukaryota; kingdom Viridiplantae; phylum Streptophyta; class Magnoliopsida; order Ericales; family Ebenaceae; genus Diospyros; species Diospyros kaki. The sequence continues at coordinate 24,054,082 of BSEG01000006.1, read as the reverse complement.
TATATTTATCTCTTAATACAATTATAAATATGTATACCCTTATGTTTATTTGTTGCATCTCAATACTTTTAAACATGTATGGATAATTTTTTTTCCATAAACTATCTATAATTAAATTTCCTAGCCCATTTAGAGACAATCTTTTCTTAAGTATTGCATTAAAATTTTCTTTAGCAGACCCCACCTTAATTTAAATTTTACTTTTTATTAAATTATCTCTTTTGTTCTAGGTTTCTCGACTAGTCCTCTAAAGCTAAACTTTACTCAAAAAAAGACGATTGGAATTTCAAAAAATAGACTCACTTAGTACTTTCAAGGTTTGAATCTTATTTAATTCAAGGTTCTTTTTGCTCCAACACTACTTAAGCTACCCCTTAGGGTTGAATTTTCTTATTTCCCAAAACCAAACAACATATATCGAAACCCTTTGCTCCATAATGCAATCTGTATCGTTCAATTTAATTTTCCAACTACCAACACATTAAATTTCGAAACCTCCATTCTTAATTTGTTTTAGAACTTATTTCAATTTACCTTTGTTTGAAAATCTAAACCATAGTTTCAAAATTCTATATCCATATTTCAAAACAAGTTGTTTGCTGACCATAAATTGTTTCTTTCTTATATTTTAAAACTCTTTGGTCGTGTTGAAAACTCTAATTCGAACCTCTAAAATCTAGTAGTTCACTAGAATTTCTTGTTTTGAAATACCAACCCTATGTTTCAAAACTTTAAGTTTAAAACTTAGTTAATTTGCTCACTAGAAACACCATGTTTTGAAATTTAAGGCACCATATGTCACGTCCCAATTTCAGAGGTTGTGACTAACACTATTCCCTAAGAAGCTGTAGACTTCGATAGGGAATAGTAAACCTTACAATTTACTGTTTATCATTTATTATTTTTGACATTCCAAGTTAATTACAAAAGTTACCATAATCTTTATTTTGAAAATTAAATGCCCACTAGCCCGAAGTTAGCCTCTGGTTGCATTGTTCAAAATTAATTAAAATACAAAAGAAAGAAACATTTAGGCTGCGTTCTCTTTATTTTTCAATTTTCAGTTTTGATTTTGAAATTCATTTTCAGTTTTCTGTTCTGGTAGTCTGTTCTTAGAAAATTGAAAACGCGTTCTCTTTGTCATTTTGAAAAACTATTTCTCAAAATAGAAAATTAGAAAATGTGTTCTCTTTGAAATTTTAAAAATAATTTTTTAATGATATTTTATTCAATAAATTTGATTATTTAGTAAATTATAAATATTTAATTTTAATATATTATTAAAAAAATATATACATTTTAAAGTTAATGAATTTTATAATATTTTTTCCCATTACAATAATAAAATATGAATAAATAAATAAATAAATGTGTTTTGAATTTAGAGTTTGTTTTGAAGGAAAACACTCAAAACAACTTTTTGTTGTTTTGAGTTTTCTTTACAATTTTTTTTTTGTTTTCAAAAATACATTTTTAAAAACAACAAAGAGAACGCATTTTCATTATTTTAGAAAATTAAAAATTAAAAATGACTTGAAAACAGTAAAGAAAACGTAGTAACCTTATTTCTCCAAACACAAGTCCAGTGAAGTATGGTGAATGTGCTATATCTCGAAGCATGTTTAGGGTATATGCAGTAGAATCATCTATCACGATTCTTATCCTCAAGTTGATGTCAACCTACAAATCTAAAAATATTAAAGGGTAAGTCTACCACTAACTTAGTGAGAAGTAAAAAGTATTATAATAGGTGAAATATAGAATTAAAGCATCAGAGATAAATCATCATGCCATATAGTAATTATTAAGACAATGTAGGAGATAATGAATAAACATGACATTTAAGAGCAAACAAGTTAGAACTAGAATTCATATATTCCATTAACTTAGGGGTGGAACGACTATTACCCCAATATTCACTTCGCCAGAACTACTCTCGCTTGATTTAAACATGATTGCGGAACCACTCTTGCCAAATAAGGGCAGATTAACTCTCACCATAATGTGTAACGACCCGTTATAGGGTCTAAAAATATTTTGTCATTAATTTATATATAAAAAAAAATGTGCTACTATTTGAGAAAGGTGATGGTAGTATATATATTTTATGTGAAAAAAAAAATAATATAAAAAAAAGGAGAAATCAAAATTAAAAGTGAGATGATGTGTATATATATATAATAATTGGTGTAAGTGGATTAAATTGAAAAAAGGAAAAGAAAAATAAAAAAAGTAAAATGACATAAAAGGGCATGAAAATATGTGTGTGTGCAAGTGGGAGGGGCAGAGTTGAGAAAGCATAAATGGGAGGTGGAGTGGTAGACATTCCCCCATTTTCCTCTTTATTTTCCTCCTCCTTTCTCTTTTCTCTCTCTTCTGTTAGTATTTTCTTTTTCTTTTTCTTCTCCTCCTCCAACTTCCTATCTTTTTCTCTCTTTTTTTTTTTTTTTGTTGCTGATTTGGAGCTTCAAGGGGTGTGACTTTGCAGAATTTAACAGGCTTTTTGTGGAACCCCCCACCCAAATCCTCCAGCCAAGCCGAAGAACCCTAGCGGGTGGCCCCAAGGGGAAAAAGAAGAAACTAAAAGGGAGGCAGACTTGCCATGCATGCACACCTAGATTCTCATATACCTGAAAATAACTCTGGCAACGGAAGCAAAAACCACAACCTCGGCATGCATTTTAAAACAAAACTGGCCCACAAGGCTACGGGGTTTACATATATACAAGCTAACTCACACAACTCAAAAGACACAACAACCTTGTCATACAACACTGCCATATGGTAAGGTCAACATGGACTGCCCTATACACCATCTACTCAGATAGGTCTGACACCGCTAGACTCACCCTCAACTTTGGCCTTGCCCTTACTTGGAATGAAGAGAAACAAGAGTGAGTCACAAGACTCAGCAAGCATATAAGAAGGAAAGGTTGGCAGGAATAAGGAGCTAAAGAATACTTGCACTCAAGTGCTAAAATCTCACGCAAAGCATGTCAACCAATCATATAAGAAATAACAGGTACCAACTGCATAACAAAGATAAGCATGTACCGGATCTTGGGGCTCAAGTAAAAATGAACTAGCACCCAAGTCCATATCACAAACTTATTGCTGCCTTGAAGACAAGTTGTACCTATAATTAGAGCCGAAGCTTACTCGGGTTGTAGCGAATCGTAAATCGTAATTTAATTTAATTATTAGTTTATTATGTTAATTTAATTTAAAGTGATCATTTATATATATGTTTGGTTGATATTAACAATAATAATATTAAGTATAGGAATCATAATAATAATAAGTATAAGAATAATATCATTATCAAATATTATAATAATAAATTATTACATGAGTAAGAAATTGGAAGATGAAAGTGGCGTGAAGTTACATCATAATAATAAATTATTTTATGAGTAAGGAATTGGAGGATGGAGGTGACGTGAAGTCCTGGAGCTCTTCAATTCCATTGAGGCCTTGATAAAATTAATGTGCTATGCATGTTTAATTGGAGGAGAAGCTGGCTGAGATGACTTGCAATTGTTTTGCTATTTAATTCTCAGCAATTGAAGGTGCAAACGGCACCGTATGGAAGAAATTGGGCAACAACGTGGCTGCCTCTCCTCTAAGTTTAATCCCTTTTAAATTAAAGCCAAATCCAGCCAAAATCCAGCCTATTATGCACTCGACAACCTCACTTTAAGCTCAATTAAAAGCCATTTGAAGCCAAAAACAGAGAGGAAATGTCCAGCAACAGTATACGCGAGCAAGCTGTGGAAATCAGAAAAATTGTGATTTTTTTTTTAGAAAATCTCATTTTTAATCGCAGTCCTAGGATACTAGGTAATTTAGGGAGGTGAGTTCTACATTTTGTACGGTCAAAATTTCGTTTAGAGTCCAATTTTGTTAATTTTGGCAAATTATTGGGGTGTTGCAGTTTGTAAAATTTTTACCACGTTGGGTCAAAACAAGCTTAAGGATATCTTCGTAAAGATAAGTTCTTTATACCCTCTAAAACGTTCCTTTCGTCGTCAATTTATTTAACCTCCCTTTGTTTGTTTCGACCGTTTATTAATTATGGAATTTTGAATGGTTTGCTTTAAATTTAATTTATTAAACTAGCTTCGTGGATTTTATTTGTTGATTGCCTACGGGGGTTTGTGCCACCCCTATGCCTATGGGAATGATGCCGTACTCACCCAGGAATAGGTTCTTAGTTATTCGGGTATTATTATGGATTTTTGGTTGTTCATAGGTTAGAGTGGTTGGGCAGTGGGGGCAAGGGTCGGCTGTTCGGTGACGTTGAAGTGACTATTGTACGGTCTTTCTTAGGTCGTTGGCTAGACACTCCTAGTCACTGACCATTGACCGGTGCCAGGCACTACTGATCAGCTCTACCGTTACGTGGTTATAGCATGACTGGTTACATTTTATTTTTGTTGCATGGTTTGGTGTACACATGGGTACGGGCTGCATGTTAGGGTTTTCATGATCTAGTTATGCTTGGCCACGGGCATCCTAGTGTTGTTAGTTGCATCTGGCACGGGCATATGCATCGCGTGTGATTTACTATGTGAGCGAAGCATCTGTCTGATGCCCAGATGTATGGGCGCCAGTGTATCTAGTTGATGCTTACTACGCCTTGCATTTTATATGCGCATTGCATGGTTACTATGGATATAGTGGTCTCGGATGGGAGTATCATTCCGAGGGAGCTTAGGGCTCGGTTATTTAGTGGCTCGAGCGTCAGGAGTACTGACTCAAGGAGTGCGCATAGGTTTGTTGAAGACATTTGTTGCCTTTCAGTGCAGCGACATGTTGGTATGGGATTTGGGTGCCAGGTGTCTTGTGTGGGCCCCAAGGATCGGTGTGTGCTTTTATTATGCTGTACTGTTGTATTGTAGCATCTCATGGCTTGTGTGTACGTGCAGGACTGTGTTTGGGGTGATCTCATCTTCTATTTATAGCCTTTCTTTTCTTATAAACTTGCTGAGTCTTGTGACTCATCTTGCTTTCCATCATTCTAGGTAAGGGTAAATCGAAGGTCGAGGGCGAAGATCGCACTGCCTAACAGCCGGTCGCATTGGTATGGTGTATAGATAGTTGCCCCCATTGTCTCTGATATTTTGTTAGTATTTTTGTCTCTTATTTTTGACTATGCCGGGTTATTTCTTGTATCTTCTATTGTTGGCATAGGCATTTGTATATATTATTATACTTCATGACCGTTGTTCCAGCGGGGCACTTATGTGCGTGCATATTTGTAGTTTGCTTCTGCTGTTGTTTTTCTTATGCATGCATGCTAGGGTAGCTTCTTGTTTTGTGTTTTATCCTCTTTTCCCTTCCGTAAGCACTTCCGTTTGGGTAGACTAGGTGGTTGGGATATCTGGGAGGGGGTGCTTACACGGGTGGGAGAGACCAACACCCGTTGGGGCACGCATAAACATCCATAATATAAACTAAGGCACGCCAAAGCGTCCCTAATATATAAACTCGATTCGAGAAACCTGCTGACACCGTATAGCTGTATCTCAAAACTGCCGCCAAAACTATGCAATGCAACATATAAAGGGTGGCGTAGTAGACCGGATGAGATATGAAGCCCCCATAAGCCAAGTATCCTGTCAAGCCTCACCCATATAGGAAGTTACATATTGAATGTAAAGCTCGTGTCTAACAACAAAAATATTTAAATCACTGTCATACTCGTGACCAAGTACACACTCATGTGTAAACCCCCATATGAATAATCCCAAGTCCTTGTATGTATTTAAAATGACATAATAATGAAAAATAAAATAAAATAAAATGGATGTAAAGACTCTTGGCCACAAATCAACCCCCCGACTCTAACTTATGAGATCCTGTCTTCATTCCTCAATAAATTGGAGAGGGAAAGAACTTTTCATAGCCATATAAACAAGACCCAATAGATCGGGTATTGAGATTACCATCCTTCTTTAGATGTACAAAATAGTAGGAATTGCTCACTAAACATAACCAAGTCATGCCTATGCCTTCCCTTATAACATCCAACTAAAATAATCCCCTCAAGAACCCATTAACGCCTTAGCCAACTCCTTACTAGCCATGGAGACTCGGCCATACGTCTCCACCCTATTTACAAAATTTTTTTCACCCCTCACCATAATAATTAAGTCTCGACTATATATATATATATGACCCACCCCCTTTTCCACTTAACTCATAATATATATGTAATGATTCGAATCCAATTATTTAATGTTGGATCATGCCTTGAGGTTGTGTGGGATAGTCGTGAAGTGTAATATGTTGTTTTTGGCGATTATTAATTAAGTGTTGTGTATATGTTTGGATTATCCAAATGAATTTAATTTATATTCGAATAGGAGCTTGGGATATCCGGATGTGGTGGTGAGGCATTTGGATATAAGCAAGAGCCATCCAGATGGTTTGAGGCGTGTTTGAATGTCTCTTTAAATTTTTGTGAAAAACATTCGGATGTGGGGTGAGACATCTGAATGCAAGAAGTCAAAATTGAAATTGAGCCTAGAGTATATGAGTGATATTCAGATTCTACAGTAGCTCATCCGGATGGCTTCTTTGAATTTTTGTGAGTGATATCCAGATGGATGGAGGCATATCTGGATGTTTCTTTGAGTTTTTATAAGTAATATCCGGATATAGGATTGTAGCATCCGGATATGATTTGGTAATATTCGGATATAAGCTTTTGCATTCGGATACCCCATGTTTCAGAATTTTGGTTTTCTCTTGCATCTAGATTTTGACCTAGATTAAGCCCTAATCTCTTAAAACTCAAAACATAAAAATTGTAGATATTTATCTTGTCTTTCCATAGAATCTTGAATCACCTCAATCGGAGCTCAGACGAGAGAGTTATGTCTAGAATACATGGGTGTGTCGAATCTGCCAGAATTTTCGTTTTTCATCTAATACCTCTCATATCTAGATATCCCTTGCCATATCCAGATACCCTCCACTTTTAGCGAGTTCCTAGGCCATATTTCTCGATTCAAAACCCACTTTTTAGGAGACATGTTGTAGGAATTTTTCCTCCTAGCTTGCCATGTATATTCTCCTACTTCCAAATGTCTTTTATATGTATATATACATATTGAGTATTAAGAGAAGAGAGAATTATTTTTACTTATGAAGAGATGCTCAGGCGTGAACAGTGAAGAGGTGGAGAGAAGAAGAAGAAGAAGAAGAAGAAGGAAGTAGAGACAAACTCTCATTCTACCTTCTTTTTCCCTTCAAATTCCTTTTGGTGGTTAGCTAGTCAGTGCATGTCCTTGGATCTTAGCTTGCGCGAATGAGTGGGTTAGTCTTTGCTATGCATGTGTATATATATATGTATAAATATGGCCGAGAAGCATGTATATGTTGTGAGTTAAGTGGCAAAAGGGGTGGGTTATATATATATATATATAGCCGAGACTTAATTATTATGGTGAGGGATGCAAAAAAATTTGTAGATAGGGTTGAAACCCTATGTATGGTCGAGTCTCCATGGCTTTTAATTCATTGTGTATATATATATATATAGGTACATGCATGGCTAGTAAGGAGTTGGCTAAGGCATTAATGGGCTCTTGACGAGATTATTTTGGGTGGATGTTATAAACGAAGGCATAGGCTTGACTTGAGCAATTCCTACTATTTTGTACATCTAAAGAAGGATGGTAATTTCACCCAGTACCTGATCAATTAGGTATTGTTTATGTCTATAGAGAGTTCTTCCCCTCTCTAATTTATTGAGGAATGAAGACAAGATCTCATAAGTTAGAGCCGGGGGATTGATTTGTGGCCAAGAGTCTTTGCATGTATTTTATTTTATTTTATTTTCCATTATTATGTCATTTTAAACGCATGCAGGGACTTGGAATTATTCATATGGGGGTTTACATATGAGTGTGTGCTTGGTCACAAGCTTGACAATGATTTAAATATTTTTGTTGTTAGACACGAGCATTACATTCAACATGTAACTTCCTATATGGGCGAGGCTTGACAGGATACTTGGCTTACGGGGGCTTTGTATCCCATCTGGTCTACTACACCACCCTTTATATGTTGCATTGCATAGTCTTAGTACCGATTTTGAGATATAACTGTATGATGTTAGGTTTCCCGAACCGAGTTTATGTATTAGGGACGCTTTGGCATACCCCAGTTTATATTATGGACGTTTATGCGTGCCCCAATTGGTGTTGGTCGCTCCTACTCGAGTGAGCTTCGTCTTTAATTATAGGTACAACTTGCCTCAGGGCAACAACAAGTTTATAATATGGACTTGGGTGCTAGTGCATTTTTATTTAGGCCCCAAGATCTGGTACGTGCATATCTTTGTTATGCAATTGGTACTTGTTATTTCTTATATGATTGGTTGACATGGTTTGCAAGAGTTTTTGGCACTTGGGTGCAGGTATTCTTTAACTCCCTATTCCTGCCAATCTTTCCTTCTTATATGCTTGTTGAGTTTTGTGACTCACTCTTGCTTCTCTTCATTCCAGGTAAGGGCAAGGCCAAAGTTGAGGGTGAGTCTAGTGCTCCCAGACCTACCTAAGTAGATGGTGTACAGGGCAGTCCATGTTGACCTTACCATGTGGCAGTGTTGTATGACAGGGTCGTTGTGTCTTTTGAGTTGTGTGTGAGTTAGCTTGTATATATGTAAACCCTGTAGCCCTGTGGGCCAGTTTTGTTTTGAAATGCATGCCGAGGTTATGGTTTTTGCTTCTGTTGCCAGAGTTATTATCAGGTATATGAGAATCCAGGTGTGCATGCATGGTAAGTCTGCCTTCTTTTTGGTTTCTTCTTTTTCCCCTCGGGGCCACCCGCTAGGGTTCTTCTATTTGGATGGAGGATTCAGGTGGGGGGTTCCACATTGCTTGGTATTAGGTCAAGTTGGGTTATTTAGGTTAAGTTGTCCCTATACACCTAGGTTGTCGGATAGAGTTAGGTTGTTTTAGCGTTGAGTTAATCTTTGAAGTATTGCTTTTTATGTAGGAGGCATGAATACTCATAGATGACAAGGACGGCTACGCCGTGTGAACTGTGGGCAGGATACTCCCCCCCACCTGAGGTGCCTGGAGATGCTAGTAGGATGCTATCGTAGGGTACTCCGGAGATGTAGGATACCTTGGTAGGCATTTTGCGTGCAGTGGACGTATTAGCTGCAACGCAGTTGAGGAATGTGCAACATGATTAGGAGCACCATAATCTAGGTCGAGCATCTCGCTTAGAGACATCTAGTGTCAAGGGTAGCTTTGGGGCCACACTTCTCAAGAACTTTATGGCTCTACATCCACCCAAGTTCAGGGGAGCTGTAGATGCAGTAGAAGCAGAGAATTGACTATTGAAAATGGAGAAGCAAATGTGACCTATAGACTGTTCAGAGGGTCAGAAGGTGCCGTTGGGAACCTTCCTTCTGAAGGGTGATGCTGGACGCTGGTGGGGGACGACCAGGAAGCAGTTTGCAGACCGAGTGCCATCATGAGCTAAGTTTAAGACATTATTCTGAAAGGCCTACATTCCTGAGTGGGTTCGTGAGAAGAGGGTCTATGAGTTCATTGAACTACAACAGGGAAGTATGACAATACGAGACAGTGTTTGTGGCCCTGGCCTGATATGCTCTAGAGTTGGTCACACCAAAGTCCCGTAAGGTTAGCAAATTCGAGCGAGGTCTATGCCTAGAGATACGTCATGCCATGGCTGGATTCTGAGCTGAAGATTTCCATATAGTTATGCGACGTGCCTATGCCATGGAGAAGATTATTCAAGAGGCCAATAAAGAGTAGGTTGCTACGATAGGGAATCCATCCAAGAGTGGTTGCAAGAAGAAGAGCCGAGATTCAAATTCTAGCAAGGGATCAGGGGGTGCTCCAGTGTGTAAGACTTGTAGCTGGAGGCATCGGGGCTAGTGCAAGGAAGCTTAGGGGAATGTATGTTATCATTGTAGGCAGCCAGTTCATGTGTTAAAAGACTATCAATGTAGATTTACAGCTGCATCAAGCCAGGGGATTGTTTGCTATCGTTGTGGCCAACTAGGTTATACGACTAATGTATGCACCCAACTAGCATCAGTTGATGGATTGAGGACTAGAGGATCAGGTCAAAGGTCAGCCTAGAGATGAACCACTACTAAGGGCTAGGGAGCAACTCAGTGACCTGTCACTATTATCATTGCTGACAAACCTCAAGTAGCGAGCAAGGTGTTTGCTTTGACAGCGGCGGAAGCTGAGGGAGGTAACGAGATAGTGCAAGGTATACTTTCCTTATATGGTTCAAATGTATGTGTTTTGTTTAACACAGGCTCTACGCACTCCTTCATCGCATTGCATGTTTTGCATTTAGTCTCTATTATTAGTTGCTCTCTACCATATGTTTTGTCTGTCATGACACCAGACGGTAGTATGTTGATAGGGGATGCAGTGGTAAGAGACTGTGAGATTATGGTGCATGATTAGGTGTTTCTAGGGGATCTTGTGGTGCTAACTGTACAAGATTTTGATCTTTTGTTGGGCATAGAGTGACTATCTCACCATTATGCTAAGGTTGATTGTCAACGTAAGGTGATCACCTTTGAGCCTCCTACTCAATTAAAGATTGTATACCAGGGAGATAAGCTGGTTGTGGCAACACCTATGATCTTAGTGATGCGAGTAGAGAAGCTGATTCGTCAGGGGTGTGAGACATACTTAGCTTTCATGACAGTTACTCCTGGGAAGAGGAAGGAGTTAACCGATCTTCCTATTGTTCGAGATTTTTCAGATGTGTTTCAGGATGAATTACTGGGTTTTCCATCTCTTAGGGAGATTTATTTTACTATTGAGCTGTTGCTAGGTACTCAACCCATCTCTAAGACTTCCTACCACATGGCAGCTAATGAGTTAAAAGAGTTGAAGGTACAGGTAAAAGATCTTCTTGGTAAGGGATTTATTCGACCTAGTATTTCACCATGGGGAGAGCTTATGCTATTCGTGCTCAAGAAGGATGGCTTCATACGATTATGTATTGATTATAGGCAGCTTAATCAAGTAACAGTGAAGAACAAGTATCCTTTGCCCCTTGTAGATGATTTACTTCACCAGTTGCGGGGAGCTTCAGTGTTCTCCAAGATTGATCAGCGTTCAGACTACCATTAGATAAGAGTGAGGGATGGGGATATCTCAAAGACCGTTTTTCACACGAGATACGACCATTATGAGTTCGTAGTAATGCAATTTGGGTTGACTAATGCTCCAGCAGTATTCATGGATTTGATGAATCGGGTATTCAGGGATTATTTGGACAATTTTGTAATTGTTTTCATAGATGACATCCTGATCTACTCTCCTAGCCCGTCTGACCATGAAATTCATCTAAGGATGGTTTTGCAAAGACTTAGAGAGGAGCGATTATAAGCTAAATTTTTTAAATGTGAGTTTTGGCAGAGTCAGATAGTGTTTTTGGGGCATGTGGTCTCGGGTAAATGGGTATCAGTGGATCTGGAGAAAGTCAGAGTTATGCTAGATTAGCCGAGACCTACTATTGTGACAGATGTACAAAGTTTTCTAGGTTATGCAGGGTACTATCCACGTTTCGTTGAGGGTTTTGCCTATTTGGCTTCTCCTATGACCAAATTCACATGCAAGGGAGTTAGCTTTATTTGGGATGACGCCTGTGAGTGATGTTTCCAAGAGTTGAAGAGACGGTTAACTTCAACACCTATGTTAGCTATTCCTAGGAGTGATGAGATGTTTACAATCTATGGTGATGCCTCGTATATAGGTTTGGGTTGTGTTCTGATGTAAGGTGGGTGAGTTAATGCTTATGCATTCAGACAATTGAAGAACCATGAGGCGAATTATCCTACACATGACTTAGAGCTGGCTGCAGTGGTGTTCGCTTTGAAGATTTGGCGTCATTATTTATATGGAGAGAAGGTACAAATTTTCACTGATCATAAGAGTTTGAAGTATCTATTCTCATAGAAAGAATTGAATATGAGGCAACGACGTTGGTTAGAGCTAATGAAAGATTATGATTGTGAGATTTTGTACCATTCGGGTAAGGCAAATGTAGTAGTTGATGCCTTGAGTCATCAAGAAGCAGCTTCGGCAGTGATGCTAGTTCAGGAGTTGTCTTTACTGTAACAGATGAGCGAGCTCACCATCTCAGTATCAAGAAGTATCCCCGGGATCTATTGTGCTTATATGAGTATTCATTCCAACTTGGTGGACCGAATACAGGACCGACAGTGACATGATGAGAGATTGGCTTAGATTATGGCTGATATGGATAGATGTGGACCTATAGGTTACAGTTTGAGAGATGATGGTTTGCTATTATTTGACAGTAGGATTTGTGTGCCTGGTGATGAAGAGATTCGACAAGAGATATTGTCAGAGGCTCATCGATCCTATTACACTATTCACCTGGAGACGACAAAGATGTACCAGGACTTGCATCGTTAGTTTTGGTGGGATGGTATGAAAAGGCATATTGTAGAGTATGTGGCACATTGTCTGGTGTGTCAGCAAGTAAAGGGAGAACACCAGAGACCAGTAAGGTTGCTTCCTCCCTTATCTATTCCCGAGTGGAAGTGGGATCGGATTGGCATGGACTTTGTCTCGAGCTTACCCTGCATTAACTGAGGACATGACCCCATATGGGGTGTGGTGGACAGGTTGAAAAGTCTGCTCACTTTCTTCCTGTCAGAAAGATGTAGCTGATGCATCGTTTGGCCCAATTGTATATTGATGAGGTTGTTAGGTTTCACGGGGTGCTAGCTAGTATTGTCTCAGACTGTGACCCTCGATTTACCTCTCATTTTTGGGAGGCGTTGCAGAGTGCCATGGGGACGAGGTTGACTTTTAACATAATGTTCCATCCCCAAACTGATGGGCAGACAGAGCGGAGGAAGATATGCTTAGGGCATGCGTACTAGATTTTCGTGAGAGCTGGGACGAGCATCTATTACTGGTAGAGTTTACTTATAATAATAGCTACCAGTTTAGCATCAAGATGGCACCATTCGAGGCACTATATGGACGACCTTGCAGATCTCCATTATGTTGGATTGAAGTAGGGGATAGGTCAGTATTGGGGCCAGACATTGTTGAGCAGACCATGAAGAAAGTTAAATTGATTAAAGCACAGATGAAGATGGCCCAGGACCACCAGAAGAGCTATGCGAATAGGAGGCGATGAGACTTGGAATTTGCAGTTGGAGATCGTGTATTCCTTAGAGTCATGTCTATGAAAGGTATATACTGAATTGGAGTTTCTGGCAAGCTTAGTCCACATTATGTGGGTCTATTTGAGATTCTGGAGCAGATTTGACCATTGGTGTATCGTTTAGCATTGCCTCCATAGCTTGCTCAAGTACATGACGTTTTCCATGTCTCTTATGCTCTGTAAGTACGTGGCGGATGAGACAAGTCATTGATTATTCTCCCCTTGAAGTGAAGAAAGATGCCTCATACATCGAATTGCCTGTCTGTATTGTGGATTAGAAGGAGAAAGTATTGCGGAATCGTTCTATTTCATATGTTAAAGTGCAATGGCAACAACATGGACTTGAAAAAGCTACATGGGAGTTAGAAGAAGAAATGCGTCGTGATCATCTGTAGCTTGAGTAATCAGGTACGAATTTGAGGGACCAAATTCTTTTAAAGAGGAGGATTTTTAATGACCCGAATCCAATTATTTAATGTTGTATCATGCCTTGAGGTTGTGTGGGTTAGTCGTGAGGTGTAATATGTTTTTTTTTTTTGGCAATTATTAATTAAGTGTTGTGTATATGTTTGAGGTATCCGGATGAATTTAATTTATATTCGAATAGGAGCTTAGGATATCTGGATGTGGTGGTGAGGCATCTGGATAAAGGCAGGAGGCATCCAGATGGTTTGAGGTGTGTTCGGATGTCTCTTTAAATTTTTGTGAATAACATCCGGATGTGGGGTGTGACACTCGGATGCAAGAAATCAAAATTGAAATTGAGCCTAGAGTATGTGAGTGATATTCAGATTCTACAGTAGCTTATCTGGATGGCTTCTTTGAATTTTTGTGAGTGATATCTGGATGGATGGAGGCATATCTAGATGTTTCTTTGATTGTTTGTGAGTAATATCCGAATATAGGACTGTAGCATCCAGATATGATTTTGTAATATTCTGATATAAGCTTTTGCATTCGGATACCCCATGTTTTAGTATTTCAGTTTCCCCTTGCATCTCAATTTTGACATTGATTTATCTTGAATATCTCAAAACTCAAAACATAAAAGTTGTAGATATTTCTCTTATCTTTCTATAGCATCTTGAATCACCTCAATCAGAGCTTGAACGAGAGAGTTATTCCTATAATACTTAGGTGTGTTGAATTTGCTAGAATTTCCATTTTTCATCTAATACCTCTCATATTCGGATATCCCTTGCCATATCCGGATACCCTCCAGTTTCAGCGAGTTCCTAGACCATTTTTCTCAATTCAAAACCCATTTTTTAGGAGACATGTTGGAGGAATTTTTCCTCCCAGCTTGCCACGTATATTCTCCCACTTCTAAATGTCTTACATACATACATACATACATACATACATACATACATACATACATACATACATACATACATATTGAGTATTAAGAGAAGAGAGAATTATTTTAACTTACAGAGAGATGCTCGAGCTTGAACAGTGAAGAAGTGGAGAGAAGAAGAAGAAGGAAGTACAGGCAAGCTCTCATTCTCTCTTCTTTTTCCCTTCAAATTCCTTTTGGTGGTTAGCTAGTTGGTGCGTGTCCTTGGATCTTAGCTTACGTGGATGAGTGGATTAGTCTCTGCTATGCATGTGTATATATATGTATGTGTATAAATATGGCCGATAAGCATATATATTGTAATACCCCAAGAGCCCAAATAATGGTAGTATATATCGAGGATAAGTAAGGAAGGAAACAACATCAACTGGATATCTTTTGGACTAAATGTAGGGAAATAACTCCTAGGTTAAGTGTGCTTGAGCTGGGGAAGCTTAAGGATGGGTGACCCCTGGGAAGTTCGAGTAGGCCCATAAGGGTAAGTTGTTCCGATCCTTCCTATCGCTCGATGACAGATGTTACAAGTGGCTATGTTGCACGAAAATGGAAACAGGAAACGTTTTTGATACGAAATGGAAACACTAAAACGAACATTCTTTTAAAAAAATAGGCATATATTGTTGGAAATGTATGCCCTAAAGACACGTTTTATTTAATTTATGGTAATGATGTTTCTTTTAGTCAGTTTATTGCACATATATTATTTGCATTTTATTGTTGGAAAAGTGTCCATGCTATTAAGTAAGTGATTCATGTGATGGGTCGTTCTTCACAGTTAGGCATGAATCATGGGTACTTAATAGGCAAGAAAAATATTACTTTTGATCTTTTGATAGAACTGGGCATTCTATCATGATAAGATCATTGTGCAATAGATCCTAATGGAGGATGGCTTGCCTTAGCCAGTAAACAGTCCGTTTACTCTAATTGTACAAGCGCATTTGGAATGCGTAGAGTGGACCTGTGATAGAAGCTAATGACAAAGTACTAATTATCATGGAGCTAGTCTATCACTGCTACTACGTGGACGAGTACTCTAATACTTGAGTATTAGTTGGTGGTCTAGTGAACCTAGAGCTATATTCTTAGATTCACTGTAGGTGAGGTCTATTAAAGATCAATAACCTTGTGAGTTGAGAGTATGGTTTCTAATTAGCTAAGACAGACTAATACAAGATAGTTTCTGTGATTCACCCCCTTGTGATTGTCCAAGAATAATCAAATAATCCAGGACCCTGGGAACGTGACTTAAGAGTGTGTGCTTCTGGGTAACTCCCAGTGATAAGCAAGTACATTCGAGTAGTCACGGATTATTGGACTAGTGATCTAAGGATGGTAGAAATCATTTAAAGAGGTGTTAGTACATTATTCCTTTCTAAATGATGGGTGTTACACAGAGGGGTATTTTCGTCATTACACTAGTAGGTCAAAGACATTGCACATGCAAAATTATTCGTGGGGTCAGTGTTACCATATGGTGATAGTTGGAACACTTAGAATGACAAAATATAGCTACTGGGTAGCAGGGATATTTTGGTCATTTTAGTAGCCATGAATAATTTGTCTTTTGGTCCCCGGGGTAGCTCGATATAACTCATGTATTATTTAATACATTTGGCTTGTTGGGTGAATTACATTGAGAGAATTATTTTATTCAGAATAGTCCATAATTAATTGGGCTAGAATAAAATAATAGTTCATTGTTTTAATTAATTAATTGGGCTAACCCAATTAGAAAATTAATTAATTGGACTTGGCCCACTAGGGTTTGGCCCACTAGGGTTTTAACCCTAGGGTTCTCCCTATATATATTCTCTCTTTGTTTTGTTTTTAACCCAAGACGTTTTTTCTCTTCGTCACCAAGAGAGGCCACGAGTTTTGAGTCATACCTTGGAAGATCAAGAGATTTGATGCGAAGGAGCCGAAGGATTGCAGGACAGTCGTCGTCTCCACCACGTGAAGAAGCTGCCGCCCCTCCTCCTCCTGCCACTCCATTCCGTCCGGTAATCCGAAGGAAAAGTAAGTTTCCTAGATTCTAATCAACACGAGAAAATTTTTTAATTTTCGCTTCCGTTGCATGCTATGTTTCCTCGTGGATGGTCCTTCATATATAAGATCCGAAACAGGAATGAGAAACATTTCGGAAATGTTTCAGAAACGGGAAACGACTCCTCCTAGAAGTTTCTGTGCAACATAGACAAGTGGTATCAGAGCTAACCCATGGTGAAGGCGCTCTGATGAGGGTGGAGAGTGGAGCCAGGGAGGCTTCTAGGATGACAGCCCCCTAAGGAGAGAAAGATCTGGGACCAGTTGTAAAGTCTCATGACGAGGATGTCATGTGCTTAAAGGGGAGAATATAATCCCCCAAGAGCCTAGAGAAGGGTAGTATATATCGAGGATATGTAAGGAAGGAAAGAACACCAGTTAGATACCTTTTGGACTGAATGTAGGCAAACAACTCCCGGCTTAAGCATGCTTGAGCTAGGGAAGCTTAAGGATGAGTGACCTCTGGGAAGTACACGTAGGCCTATCAGGGTAAGTTGTTCTAGTCCTTCCTATCGCTCGATGTGGGATGTTACACTTCTTCTTCTCTAAATTCGATTTCTCCATCCAAGGCAAGTTCCATTCCTTTTGTGCTCTTCGTTTTGAAATGATTAAATTTTTGGCCAACTTGCGCATGTTGTACTTTTCGGGCTATAACTTTCGGTATTTACATCCAAATTGAGATCTGTTTATTGAATTGTAAACTAGACTTCTTGAGCTTTATTTTCATATATTACTTGAATTTTTTGGCCAAGTATTGAGTCTGTAAGTCCCCTGTGAAATATCTACTCGAATTTAGAAATTCTATTTTGGTGTAATCTGTCATTGCTTCGATTTTTGACCTATAACTTTCTGTGTTTACATTCAAATCAAGATTTTTTTATTGTGATGTAAGTTAGACTTCTTGAGCTTCGTTTTGGTATATTACTTAGAATTTTTGGCCAAGTATTGAGCGCATATGTGCCCTGTGAAAAACCTACTCGAATATGGAATTTTTATTTTTGTGTAATATGTTATTCCGGTTTTTGGCCTATAACTTTTTATGTTCATATCCAAATTGAAATCCTCTTATTGCTCTGTAAACTAGACATCATAGGATTCGTTTTGGTATATTAATTGACTTATTTGGTTATGATTTGAACCTGTAACGACCTTGTCAAATTCTGTCTAAAAATCTAGAAATTTCCGATACCGCGTAATCTGCCTTGCTTCGGTTGTTGGGAAATAACTCATTTTGATTATTTTCAATTTCGAATCCATTTATTGTTTTAGAAACTAGAGGTCCATGGCTTTGATTTGGTTATATTATTTGTAATATTTGACTAATTTATGAGCCCAAAATATGTCTCTGAAGTTGTAGTTGAAATCTAAAATTTTTGAGAATTTGTTGTGTTAGTACACTTCCTATGTTAATATCATGGTTTTTGCTCATGAAAAAAAATCCCATTTTGCTAAATGGGTTGTATCTCCCTTGTTTTGCTAAGTTTTGAAATTTTCTTGTATTTTGTGGAGTCTTGTTGGAAGCCTCGATAGGGTTTTGTATCACCCTATATTTCTTAAGGAATAACACATTTATTGATTAGGGTCTAGAGTTATGTAAGATTTGGTGTTTGTTGTATGTATAAATTTTGGTTTCTTGTAATTGTTATTGGGGTAAAAATTTACCAGGTGATCATGAGATAATACACACTTTAATTTATGTAATTGTACATAATAAGCATGATGTAGGATTTTTCATAATCATTGAGGATTGACATGAAATTGGGATATGTATGTGTGATGCATGATTATTATCTTTGCGCACTTATTATTTTGCACAGCGGCTATGTCCGTGGGTGTGAAAAAGATATCCTATGAGCGTTGATCTGGGTGAGGTGGCCATCAACTCGATAAGTGAGGCTCAAATTGTTATTGCTTGTTGATGTATTTTCATGATGCATATATATTCATGTATGGATATATTGGTCGTGGGAGTCTTGGAAATTATGTAGAAAATTCCTTACTATTGGTGCATGTACATGAGCATGGAAATGACTACATGATATGTATAATAATCACAGCATGAGAAATTAACGTAAATGAAAAACTTATGAGTTGTGTTATACCGATATCTTCTCATAAAGTTGTTTACTTTACCTTGATTATCCATGCATTTAATTCTATATCTCCATACTTTATAAATATACTTCCTGAACCTTGTGACTCACCTTGTTTACTTTCATGTCATTCCAAGTAAAGGTAAAGTAGTGGTTGAGGGCGAGTCTAGTGGGATTAAAGCCCAGGGTTAGAGGTGTACAAAGACCTCCCAGATTAGATGGTCTATGTTAGTGTTTGTGAAGAGGGCATGTGTGAGGAAATTTTATGTTGTAAAATTTGTTAGTACCCTTATATTTCATTTTGTGTAGGCCATGGTGCCAAGATGTTGTAAACCTTTATGTTGACTTCCGCTGAATTTATCTAAGGATTGTAATGTGGTGTTGTACGTTATTGTTATCATCCTTGTGATGATCTCCTTTTGGATATTCTATGCTAGTGGGATTATTTAAGAGTGGGCCACTATATAATGTATACGTAATGCACCAATGGAAAACTTTTATTATAGTTAGCAATACAAGATTCTAACTAGTTACTCCCCTTAAGACATATTTTATGCTATCATTTAGTGTTAGAAGTGTCATGTGTAGTGTATCAAATATAAGTATCAACATGCATAGATCAAGACAACATGAATTATATTCTTCCCAAATGCAAATTAAAGGAAATAAAAAAATTTTAAGTGTCAATATGCGTACATCAAGCAACATGGATTACATTTTTCCAAATGCAATTTAAAGAAATGTCATTGTGATAGTATATAAAGAATACTAGGATGATTAGCAATATGAATGGAACAATTGCCACTATAATACAACTTACCCACTCATTGTGTTATATTAGATTTGGAATTTTCTCAGTTGCCTATTGGTTGGATCGCGTCAAAATTATTTAACAAAATATTTAAAGTAATAAGAGAATTAACTAAAAAAAACTTACAAGAATTAAATTATTTCTAACGATCTAAAACATCTATCTTGACTGACTAACAGACCACAAATGGAATGAGCGCGAACGGAAACGGGGCAAGGTGAATATAATTATAATGATAGGATTTTGAGAAACTGGTTGGCCTTTATTGAAACATGACGATTAAAGTTTATTAATTAAATTTGGATTTTTGAAAATAAACTTGGGCTTGATTTGAAATAAAATTGGACTTGGCCCAAATTGGGTTTGTTTTAGTTACTAAATTAAAATAGGAATTGGTTAACAATTGGATTTGGCTAACCAAGGCTAATATGCATTTATTTAGGAAGTAGATAAACCAGGAATATCATAAATTAAATCAAATATGTTAGAGATTAAACAAACAAAAATATCATAACCTTAATCCAAATAAATCAAGGTTAGACAAACAAGAATATCATAACTAATTCAAATAAGTTGGGAATTGGATAAATGGAAATATCATAAGCTAATCTCAATATTATGTTTTAAATCAGGAATTGGGTAACCATTGGATTTGCAGATGGTTAAATCAAGAATTGCATACAATGTTTAAATGGATTTGCAGACAACCAGTTCACTGGTAAAATGTCGCACTTTCTCGGCGACCTTGGGGGATATCCCCCGAGCTTGGTTTAGGAGCCTTCCACCTCAGAGCATTGGCAGTTTGAAGGAATGCTAACAGAGATTCCTCAATCAATATCGGGCGCTGAGAAGGCAGCTCACTCCACCATGCCACCTCGCCATAGTGTTCTAGAGAGCAAACGAGTCCTTGAAGGACTATATTGTCAGGTTCAGATGCGAGGTAAACAACGTCGAGGATCCCTCTGACGAAAGTGTCCTAACCGCGATCTCTGCGAGACTCTGCAAAGATGGGAAACTCTATGAGAGTATCTACAGGACCCCGGTTAAAGACTTGAGAGAATTCTACGAATGAGCTGCTAAGGAGGCCCGATGGGAAGAGGCCTTTGGTTCAAAAAAGACCATTAGACCAAAAGAAGAAGCTGGGGCTTCCAACCAGAATAAGAAAAGGAGTAATGGGGACACCGGAAGAGAACCCCGAGCTGATCGCTCAAACAATGAGGTCTCCAAGCGAGCCCATAAGGTAGAGAAAGAAGAGTGACCAGCGCAGCCACTGAGTTTCGACAGCTACTACGTCCTGTCTGATCCCCAAGAGAGGATCTTTGCCATGGAGAGAAATAGAGAGGAGTTCGGGAAGCCTAATTTACTAAGAACCACCAACAAATTCAGACACAAGGAAAAATTTTGTGCATACCATAACAAGACGAGCCACAACACCTCCGAATGCTGGGCCCTAAGGGATGCCATAGAGGACTTAAGTAGTAGAGGTCGGCTGAAGGATTACGTGGTACGTCCAGCCGATCAGCAGAACCAACAGTCGGCGCAAGCACCGCCATCGCCCTTCGACGATGAGCACTTGCCGGCAGTACGTATGATCTGCACGATTCATGGCGAACCTCACCTCGCTGGAACTTCCCACAAGTCTCACGATAAATAGGTGTGCGAGGCAAACCATGTCTTGTTGGCAAGATCGAATGAGAAGTTTGCCCCTGTGATACGAGCTAGGGGAAATGTGGTCGCAAAAAAGATCATTTTCTAAGAAGAAAAGGCCTGAAGTGTCCTTTGGAAACACAACGATGTGCTCATCATACGGGCCCAGATCCGCAATTCAGAAGTATGGAGGATAATGATG
Organism: Diospyros kaki; assembly: GCA_036245055.1. Lineage (NCBI taxonomy): Eukaryota > Viridiplantae > Streptophyta > Magnoliopsida > Ericales > Ebenaceae > Diospyros > Diospyros kaki. The sequence goes on along the minus strand of BSEG01000006.1, from coordinate 24,032,702 downwards.
GACACAAGAAGCTCAGTAAATGTGATGTACAGAGTATGTTTTTGATCAAATGGGATTGGAACCAGAACAGTTGAGTTCGTCCTTGGAACCACTCTATGGATTCACAGGCGATGTAGTGGTCCCTATCGGGAGGATTAGTCTTCCCTTCACTATCGGGGATGCAGATCACCATGCCACCACTTTGGTAGAATTCTTAATTGTAGACTGCTCTTCAGCGTACAACGTCGTGATTGGAAGGCCGGCCATGAACGATCTCGATTCGGTAACCTCCACCAAGTCGCTAACAATTAAGTTCCCAACCTGCAATGGGGTGGGGTGCGTGCGAGATGAGCAACACCTGGCAAGGCGTTGCTACGAAGATGCCCTGAAAATGGGGGCCAAATGAAAGAAAGTAAATGTCATCGAAAGAAATGACCCACGATCGACCAGCCAAAAGGGGGTTAACCACGATCTGGATCCCCGCGAGGTGGACTGTGACAGGTCCACCGATCTGGTAGAAGAGCTCAAAGATATCTCAGTCAGCAAGGTAGAGGAGGGAAGATGCCTCAAGCAAGGGAAAGAACTAGGCCCCGAGGTAAAATCCTAACTCATCGATTTCCTTAAAACTAACCTCGATGTATTCGCTTGGAACCATGAGGATATGGTAGGAATAGCCCCAGAGGTTATGTCGCACAGGCTTAACATGGATGCCAGCTACAAGCCAGTGCACCAGAAAAGGAGATAGATGACCACCGAGCGTTATGCCGCTCTTAGGAAGAAGTGGATAAACTCTTGGTAAATGAATTCATTAGAGAGGCCTACTACCTGGTCTGGGTAACTAACTCGGTCTTGGTGAAAAATAAAAATGGGAAATGGAGAACCTGTGTTGACTTCACCGACCTAAACAAGGCTTAGCCCAAAGACAGTTTTCCTTTCCCAAGGATTGACCAGCTCGTGGATGTAACGGCTGGACACCATCTTCTCAGTTTCATGGATCCCTATTCGGGCTACAATCAGATCCCCATGAACCCCTCCGATTAGGAGCACACCTCGTTCATTATCGACCGGGGGCTTTATTGTTATAAGGTCATGGCTTTTGGGTTGAAGAATGCTAGTGCGACCTACCAAAGGCTGGTCAATGCGATGTTTGAATAACTGATAGGCAGAACCATGGAAGTATATGTTGATGACATGTTGGTAAAGTCAGAATGAGTAGTGGACCATGTTTCCAATTTGACAGAATTGTTTGGAGTCTTCAGGAGCTACCAGATGAAGCTCAATCTGCTCAAGTGTGCCTTCGGGGTAGCCTCTAAAAAATTTCTCGAGTTCATGGTAAATAACAGAGGCATCGAAGCCAATCCGGATAAAATAAGGGCTCTGCTTGACATGAGGTCACCTGTAAGGAAAAAAGAGTTACAAAGCCTCAACGGACAGGTCGCAGCCTTAAGCCGTTTCATTTGTAAGGCGACTGATAAGTGTGCCCCGTTCTTCGAGCTCCTAAAAAAAACGCAAGACTTCAACTGGACGGAAGAATGTGAGTCTGCCTTCCAGCAGCTGAAGGAATATATGAGATGAGCCCCACTGCTCGCCAAACCCAAAGAGGGAGAAAAGTTGACCTTATATTTGGGAGTATCCTAACAGGCTCTCAGTGTGGCCCTCGTTCGGGGGGATGAAGGGGTGCAATAGCCCATATATTACATCTCCAAAAGCTTGATCGATGTAGAAACAAGGTACACACCAATTGAAAAACTAGCTTACTATTTGATAATGGCATCAAGAAAGCTACGACCTTATTTCCAAGCTCATGAGATCGAAGTCCTGACCAAGTACCCATTGAAGCAAATCTTACAAAAGTAGGACACTTGGGGTAACTTACTAAAATGGTCTATCGAGCTCGCTCAATTCGATATAAAATACAAACCAAGGACGACGATAAAAGGTCAAGCATTGGCGGATTTCATTGCTGAGTTCACGGGACTAATTGAAGAGGAAATGGAAAGCTTGGAAGGCTAGTCCTGGGAATTATACGTGGATGGATCATCAAGCGAGAAAGGAGCAGGTGCTGGGGTTATGTTGATAAGCCCCGAAGGTCACAAAATATGAAGTCGGGTACGAGGCCCTATTAGCAGGACTCTACCTAGAAAAAGATGTACGAGCTGAAGCTTTGGTAATCTTCAGTGACTCTTAGCTGGTTGTCAATCAGGTACATGGAGAATACCAGGCCAGAGACATGAAGATGGTAGCATACTTGCAAAAGGTACACAAACTCTTAGCCACTTTCGAAAGATATGAAATGCGCCAGATACCCCGCTCCCAAAACTGTCATGTTGATGCGTTAGCTTGCCTAGCAACTGCCCAGGACGCAGAGTTCTCGAGAGCCATATCGGTAGAGTTCTTGGTTACCCCAAGCACTGAACAACAAGCTGAAACACTGACGATCGTGGTGTCCCAGAACTTGTGGATGAACCCTATTCTGGATTATCTATGAGGCGAAAAACTACAAGAAGACAAATTGAAAGCACGTCGTCTGCGAGTTCAAGCAGCTTGATATTACATCTATGATGATAGACTGTATAGGAAAGGGTTCTCATCCCCACTTCTGAGGTGCGTTGATGGCACCGATTGTCAGACCGTGCTTGAGGAAATTCATGCAGGCCACTGTAGTAATCATGCTGGGGCACTTTCACTGGCCCCAAAAACGCTCTGACAAAAGTTCTATTAGCCTGCCATAAAGCAAGATGCTAGAGAAATAGTCAAGAAGTGTGACTGGTGCCAGAGATTTGCCAAAGTCCCATGAGCTCCACCAGCCTACCTGTAGTAGATAAGTAGCCCATGGCCTTTTGCCATTTGAGGCATGGATTAGATCGGACCGCTTTTGACAGCTCGCGGAGTGTGCAAGTATGCCATAGTGGCAGTTGACTACTTCACTAAATGAGCAGAAGCCAAGGAACTCGTGCAAATTGCCAGCTCAAAGGTAAAATGCATTTATATAGGATAACATCATTTGCAGGTTCAGAGTTTCATAATAGATAATAATGGACAATGGAACCCAATTCACCAGTGAGCAATTCATCCAATTTTGCGAATCGATGGGGATCCAGAAAATTTTCACCACCGTGGACCACCCCTAAGTTAATGGACAAGTCGAAGCTGTCAATAAAATAATCAAGCAAACCTTTAAAACAAAGCTTGAAGCTAGAAAGAGGGCTTGGGTAGATGAACTTCAAATGATACTCTGGGCTTATTGAACAACAACTAGGAGCAGCACTGGAGAAACCCCATTCTCGATGGCGTATGGATCAGAGGCTATGATCCCAACTGAGAACAAAGTAACCAGCCACCAGAGGGCCACCTTCAATTCGAACAGCAATGATGAGCTACAGGAGGCAAATCTGGACTTGCTTGAAGAAGCAAGGGATATAGCTTGTGTAAGGGTCGCCATCTATCAACAAAAGGTGGTGCAGTATTACAACAGAAAGGTTCGAATCCGACATTACAACGTCTGGGATCCAGTATTACGTCTGGTACTCCCAGGAGCTCGCACGACCAGCAATGGCACACTAGGCTCAAATTGGGAGGGTCCTTTTATCATCAAAGAGAATCTAGGTAACAGAGCATATCATCTAGTAAATATGGACGGGATTCTTCTCCCGCGAGCTTGGAATGCAAACATCTTTGTCTTTAATTTCAATAGATGTAACTGTTCTGACCTATGCTTCGAACTTTTTTTCATCGCAATTTACGTTCGTAATTCTAATTAGAGTTTATAAATCTTTATGAATTACGCTTTATTAAACGTGATGTCTCTAAAATGAGGGGTCGTGTAGCCATGGTTTGTGAGTTAGAACCCATTTAACTTAGTCGTTGTGCTATGGTTTGCGATTTGACTAAGCATCCATCTTGGTACCCCACTCGGGTTGTGGTTTGCGAGCTGAGAACCATTCCTCTTGACTTAAAGTCATGGTTTGGAACCTACTGAGCAACCACTTCCAATAAATAACCTCGAACCAAAGGTTCACTGGCTGAGGTCCTTTCATCTTGACTTAAGTCATGGTTTGTGACCTACCTAAGTGTTCCCTCTCGACTAAATTATTTTCATTGATATTCGATTGAATATCTTTAAAGTTGTGAGCTGAGGACCATTTCCTCTTAACTTAAAGTCATAGCTTGGTACCTATTGAGCAACTGCTTCCATTATTTAAGATGAGGGTTCATTAGCTGAGGTCCTTTCATCCTGACTCAAGTCATGGTCTGCGACCTTCCTGGGTGTTCCCTCCTACCTTCCTAAAAGCTTGTGATGAGCCATGATGTTGCAGTTAAGATCGCAAGACGATCTACCTGGACATATGTCCTAACAGGTTTTTAATTATGGCTTATATGACGATTCGTTGGAACGGGTCAGCCGACGTTTGCGTTAATCTGCCTAGAGGTATGAAAGATTACGCCTTACCGGACATCAAACAAGTCGTTGCCTATTTTAAGCATGTTAACATGGGAACTGGGAATTCATTGGATCTATCTGGACCTACCATTTTCAAGTAGCATTCCTAAATACTTTGAAGCCTATTCCGATATTCGAAAGTTCGCATTAAGGTGAACTGAGAAGACAGGTTCAAGAATCGTTCATTAAGACTTTGACAAAATTCAAGTTTAATTGGCTTGAGTTTGCGAAGAAATTTTTAAAGAAAAGGCACATGAACATAAAAACGCTGGATCTCATTAAATAGTTTCTTCCATTACAAAAAAGAAAAAGAAAAAAGTACTTGAGTTACAAAACAAAACAACGCAAAGCCTAGCTAAAAGGAGCGACATCATTGGCGGGCTGGACCTCAGCAAGTTGGGCCCTAGTAGCATCCGCAGGCTGAACTTTGGCAGCTTCGGATGGTTTGACCTCGCCATCAGCAACTAGGGGAACATCTGATGAATCAAGCAGAGTGGCAACCTCGGTATCCTCGGCAGCTTCAGCCGCATATTGTCTCACCTCCTCGATGGCCTGCACATCGAAAAAGGAGAAATCCATCTCTACATACTGAGTCTATCCAAGCTCCCACCTCCGCCTTGATGTCATCAATGGTTCTTTTTGCGATCTCCTCACACTGGACAGCTCGATCGTCAGCTTGCATTCGCTCCACCTCGGACATTCTCAACCTATCTTAGGCTCCCTGTAGATCCTCCTTAGCTTTATTGAGCTCGCCGGTGAGCCTTGAGTTGGCTGACTCCTACATATTCCTCAATCGATGAAGCTCCTCGTTGAGGTCTTGGTTCCTCCGGATCGCCTCTCTTAGATGCATCTCAGAACCCTCTACCTCTCTCCAGACAACGAGGAGCTCGGCCTCCAGATCCTTCTTCTGTCCCTCGAGCTTCCCTAGCTCGGCCTGGTAGGATGTGTTCACCGCATCCAGCTGCGCATCAAAATCTAGGTGCTTTTGTTTGAGCTTCATGGAAGCGAGGGACACCTATGAAAGAAGAAAAGTTAGTTTGAGAGAAAGCAAATGAAGGTACTAAGGTACGAAAGGGTATAACTTACAATCAGACTGTGGCGAGCGATGTAGTTGCAAAGAGCAACTCCTTTTAGCATCGCGTCATCTAGAGGCTTCGCGGCCACACCTAAAAGAGTTGGCATGGAGTCCAGGAGAGGACCGATGTAGGTTCCCCCCGGTAGGGCCTCCAAGGCTGGCTCTTGATCAAGGACCCTGGCCCGTTTGCCTCTAACATCCTCCTGTTGCTGGGATTGGTTGGGCTTTCTTTTCGAGCCCACGACAGGGGCATTGTCAGCCTCCGTCGCGAGTTTCGCTTGAATCGGGATCCTGCGAAGCGGAAGCTCATTGCCCTGATTGGTGATTGGGGCGCTGTTGTTGATGTGTCTATGGAAGATGGGGTCGCTGCCTTTGTTCTCGCTGCTGTTGGTTATGTTTTTGCTGATGATGTTGTTGTGGGCGTCGTTGTTGTTGAGATTGTGACTTTGATCGTGACTGCTCTGATCTCCTTCCCTGCCAGCTTGAGGTTGGGGTTGCGGATGAAGTAGCACCTGGTCTAACCCTAGATCTCTTCGATTGAACAAGATCAAGATCCGCCATAACTTTGGCTTGGCTGCTCAACGCAGATGCTTGGAAAGCGGACGGAAGGAGCTTTTTTTTCACCTAGGACCTCGATGTGGTTCCCTTTGATAACCTTGATATTAAGAGGGGGCGCGAGCTTGTGGGTTCTGAGTAGTTCGTCAGTGATCTAGAAATCTTCTGAGCTCGAACCCGCAGCGACGAGCTTGTCCAGAACCTCGGTCTCCTCGGCTGACAAGGTTGGTTTTTCGCCCGCAAGATCTGCTTGGCAAAGAAAAAGTGTTAAAAACGTATGGCGAAATGAAACAACCTAGGCCAATAAGTGTGCCTTTACCTGGAGCGAGCACGAAGCTAGTGTTTTTGAGTAACAAAAGCGAAGGGCAAGAGATGTAGAACAAACTGGACTTATAGTCGCCCACGTTGGATTTGCCCTTTGCCCTAACATGAGGAAGCGCGGCCTTGTATTGAGAAAGACAAGCTGCCAAGTAGTATAGCTCGTCGTTGGCATTCTTAAAGGAAAAAAGAAATCTGACTAAATTTGGTGATGGAGGGGAAAGGTTATTCCTAAGAAGTAAGACGGTTAATGAAGTGAGTTGGGTATATGAGTTGGGTGTCAATTGGAAAGGTGCAAGTTTCATGTCGTTCAAAAGATCAAGAAGGTATGGAGCTACAGGAAATCTAAAACTAGACTCGAGGTGCAAGGGGCTAATGGCTATATAGCTGGATGGTGGGTAGGCTGCTTGAGAGGTTGAGGCGGGGACGTACACTTGGCAGTTCGTTGGAAAGCGAAACTCCCGAATGCAGGTCCCCACCTCTGGAAACTTAGCCTTGGAGGGAAATCTTTTAAAAACTTCATGCCCCACTCTTCCCTTAGCACCCTGATTCTCGACCTCCAGATCGGCTTTTGAATAAGTTACGCTAACGACCTCCCTAGATCGCATGCTCGTTTCCTCAAAGTTTTGCATCTCCATCACAAGGTAATCTTCAGAATTCGAAGTATCATTTTCTTCTACGATATGGTTGCAGCTCTTTTGGCTTGAGTTCTCTCGAAAAGAATTGGACATCTATAAGGAGAAAGAAAAAATAGTCAAGTCGCAGGTCGTGAGCCAGACCTCAAAGAACTAGAGAAGCCCTAAAAATACCCCCTATTTTCATAGGCCATGCGCTCTACAACAGCGTGCAGCTCAAAAGCGGAGGGGCCGCAGCCACCAGCCCGGTATTCCACAGAAAACTAACCCTAAAGGTCATTGAGCCTGAAGGCTCGACATACACCTAACCAAACCTATTTCGAAACGATTTCCCAGAAAACGAAAATGACGATGGCAAATCAAAAGAACCAAAAGGACCACCGACGGCTAACCGGCGGTGGACGACCTTACATGAAAAAGAGAAGAATGTTATAGTAAACTTACCAATCACTGAGTTCCTTGCTGGTGCGAAGATTTAAAGTGAAGCCTTGTGTAGAAATAGTTGACACCCAAAAGATCACAAGATCTGACCTCCACAAATGTCTCGAGAGCAAAAAAGAAGCAAGGAAGACGAAGGCGAAGGTAAGAAGATTTCAAAATAAACGTAAAAGAGGGAAAATGGTAATGCCTTCTATTATTTATGCCTTCAGTTCATTCAATCCCAACTGTTGGATCAAAACGGCTTATGGAATGCTTCATATCCATTGGCCACGCGATAGCATATGGGTCCCACAAGCGTAATCATACGCAATGATGGGGGAACGTGTGCATTAAATGCGCCGTAGACAAGACGTGCTGTGTGAAATAAGGAGACTTGAAGCGATTGGGCAGAAGTTCGAAAGGCAGAATAATAGCTGGAAAGGCTAACACACGTCGACTCCCAATCCAAAGATCACACTGCGAGCTGGGGGGCTTGTGTTATAGGTGTTTTCCGCACCATTTCTTATGAGCTAGGTCCAGTTTAGCAAGACGGCCCAATCACTTAAGGCCCAGGAGGTTCTAATGGGCTCATCAAGACAGACCCATATATATTGTCCAAATCCGAGCTTAGGTCGCGGAAATGAACAAGCTTCCAACGAACTCCCAGCGATCAATTCAACAGGTTCTCAACAAAGCCCTCCAGTTCGTTGGCTCGACTATTCAGCTCGGTGGCTTAAAACTTCCCAGCTCGCGGAGACATCAAAGCTGCTGGGCAGTCAGAAGCAAGAGCCCACTTACTTTATCTGAGGTGAGCCATACTCCTCGTAATGAGGACTCCACTTCCGGTTTTATGCAGATGATAAGGACTGTTTGTCCTCCATTATATCATCTCGGTATTTTTATGTCTTGGGCAAATTGTAAAGGTCTCTCATTATAAATAGGGGTCAAGAATGTTATAAGGGGAGAGAAGGAATAATTAGAAATATTGCCTCTCTGGAAGAATATTGAGGGTGTGATTATGGAGTAGGCAACGTTCTGACCGAATCACGGAAAAATTATGAGTTTATGGAGTAGGCAACGTTCTGACCGAATCACGGAAAAATTATGAGTTGTTTTCTACCTATTTCTTTCTCTTGGCATTTCGGACACACTCATTGCGGCCCAAAAATGGATAACAATTGGCTAAAATTGTACGTAAAAAATTTTTAAGTTAAATTTATTTTTGACTGTATTTTTAATTTAATTTAACCACTTTACTTTAATGTGTAAAAAAAAAAACATAAATACAAGTACATAGATGTAATTAAAATAACGAAAATTTTGAGTTATTACAATTAAAAAATATATATTTAATTAAATTAAATCAAAAATATAAATTTAATTACTAAATTTTTTTCTTTATTTTTTTTTATTTTTAGCAACGAATTCCGTCACTAAATATAGTGCATGCCCCAAAATTGAACGTGCGCCTGCCCTCGCCCTCCCCTCATACGCACATTGAGTGGCAACATTGGGATATTAATCCTAGTAATAATTCCAAGTGTTGCACTTTGGAATCGAACCGCCAACCTCCAAGCACTAAGACTCTTTATACGAGCGTGTAAATCACCGATCTGAAAAACCTCTTTAGTTATTAAAGTACATAAATTATATTTATAACATTTTCTTCCAAACTTTCAAAAATTATATTTACACTTCAAAATTTTCAAAACTTATTTAATAAATATTAATGTTAGTCAAGGGAAATAAATATTAATTTTAATTTTAATATTAAAATTTTATTCATTTTATTTCACTACGAATTTAAATAAAAATTTATAAATTATTATATTTGCAGCGAAAAATTTTGTTCTTATTTTGAAATTAATTTTTAATGTCATATTTTAATAATTTTTGTGAATTAATGAATAATAATTTTAACTTTACATTAACTTTTTAATTTAATTTTTTCTCTTTAGCGACGGGCTTATCCCCTCGCTAAATTTAAATAATTTAATTTTTTGCTAAATTTGTAATTTTAAAAATAAAATTTTATTTATTTTTTAAAGAAAATTTCAAATTTCAAATTTTTTTTTTCTTCTGCGACGAATTCACGTGTCGCTGAATTTAAATTTAATTTCTTTTAGCGATGAGCGTTTCCCGTCGCTAAATTTTGTATTTTAATTTTTTTCCTTTTTTGCGACAGGCCCTCACATCGCTAAACTTATAATTTTAAGATTATTTTTTTCCCCTTTTTTAGCGACAGGAAACACCCGTCGCTAAATTTTTATTTTTTATATAATTTTTTACTCGTGTTTTAGCAACAGGAGAACCTCGTCGCTAGAATTTTTTAATTTTATATATTTTATTTCTTTTTTTAGTGACTTTTGTGTTATACGTTTATTTTTTTTGTTATTTTTTAGCGACGGATCTACTCATCGCTGAATTTATGTTTTAGTGACGGGTCTTTCCCGTCACTAAGTATTTTATTTTAATTTATTTTTTTCCCTTTTTTGCAACGGGTGTTTCCCGTCGTTAAAATTTTAATTTTAAAATTATTTGTTTCCCATTCCCATTGCTAATTTTTTTAATTTTATATATTTTATTTCTTTTTTTAGCGGCTTTTGTATCTTACATTTATTTTTTTTGTTATTTTTTAGCGACGGATCTGCCCATCGCTGAATTTATGTTTTAGAGATGGGATTTTACCATCACTAAATATTTTATTTAATTTATTTTTTTGCCCTTTTTTGAGACGAGTGTTTTCTGTTGCTAAAATTTTAATTTTAAAATTATTTGTTTCCCATTTTTTAGCAGCGGGAAACACCCATCGCTAAATTTTTATTTTTTATATTATTTTTTACTCATGTTTTAGTGACGGGAGAACCCCGTCGCTAAAATTTTTTAATTTTATAGAAAAAATTTATTTTTTTAGTAGCTTTTGTATTTTACTTTTATATTTTGTTATTTTTTAGAGACGGATCTACCCGTCGTTGAATTTTTGTTTTAGCGATGGGTCTTTCCAGTTGCTAAATATTTTATTTTAATTATTTTTTGTCCTTTTTTGTCATGGGTGTTTCCCGGCAATAAAATTTTAATTTTAAAATTATTTGTTTCCCATTTTTTAGCGATGGGAACACCCGTCGCTAAAGTTTTTTTAATTTTATATATTTTATTTATTTTTTTAGCAGCTTTTGTATTTTAAATTTATTGCTTTTACTTTTGCTAATTTTTTGTTTTTAAATTCATTTTTTTTAGCGACAGATTTTTCCATCGCTAAATTTTTAAATTTATAAAAAATAAAAAATAAAAATTTAGCGACGGGAGTAGCCGTCGCTAAATTTAGCAACGGTATCCCGTCACTAATTCCGTCACTAAATTATAAAAAATATTTTAAAATTTCAGCGACGGAAATCCGTCATTAATCCATCGCTAATTAGGGATGGATTTTTCTCCGTCGCTAAATACCGCCTTTCTTGTAGTGGCGGGACAACGAGCTTGAGTATGTTTTTTCCTCGTTGCCAGGCCATGAGCGGGGCATCGGGCTTGGATTTGTTTTTCTCCCTGTTGTCGGGCCATAAGCGGGATAATGGGATTGCGTTGGGTTTTTCCCTTGTTGCTGGGCCATAAGCGGCGCAATAGGCTTGCATTCGTTTTTCCCTCGTTGTTGGGTTGTAAGCAGGACAATGAGCTTGAGTTCGTTTTTCTCTCGTTGTCGGGCTGTAAGTGGGATAACGGGCTTGATTATGTTTTTCCCTCGTTGCCAGGCCGTGAGCGGGGCAACGGGCTTGCGTTCGTTTTTCCCTCGTTGTCGGGCTGTAAGTGGGACAACGAGCTTGAGTATGTTTTTCCCTCATTGCCTAATCGTGAGCGGGGCAATAGGTTTGAATTTGTTTTTCCCTCCATTGCCGAGCCATAAGCGGGACAGTGGGGTTGCGCTGGATTTTTCCCTCGTTGTCGGGCCGTGAGCAGGGCAACGGGTTTGAATTCATTTTTCCCTCATTGTCGGGCTGTAAGCTGGACAATAGGTTTGAGTTCATTTTTCCCTCGTTGTCAGGCTATAAGCGGGACAACGAGCTTGAGTATGTTTTTTCCTCATTGTCGGGCCCTAAGTGGGGCAACGAGCTTGAATCTATTTTTCCCTCATTGCTGGGTTGTAAGCGAGGCAACGGGCTTGAGTTTATTTTTTCCTTGTTGTTGGGTTATAAGCGAGGCAACGGGTTTGAATTTGTTTTTTCCTCGTTGCTGGGCCGTGAGCAAGGCAACAGGCTTGAATTTGTTTTCATTTGGTAGAAACGAAACATAGCCAACAAAATTTTCAAAAAGCAATGCGTAATGAAAACACTGACATTTTTTTTGAATTGCTTAGTAAATGAGTGAGTACATCCACTGTTTCATTTTGGGGTCTTATTGTTGTCTCTGATCATGAAATACACGTATCATGCACAATTTCAAACAATTTAGTTTCTCGATCTTTAACATAGTCTCTCTTGAATGTGTCTGAATTTTGCTCCCAGTTTTCTCTTTGAGGGCATTAATGGTAACTGATCGCCTTCTCCTAAGGGTATGTCATTTTGTGGCTTGTCTTGGCAACGGATAAAATATCTTTGCTCTTTTTCCCTTTTGTGGATGACATATAGCAATTGTGTACCTTCTTTTAATCCCCACGAACCTGCCTCACCCTTGAGAGTGTGGGGAACTTCATTAATAAGTAACAAGAGGACACTACAACCCTCATGTCATTGAGGAGTGGTTGGCCCAAAATCATGTTGTATGCTACTAAAAGGGCTTTGACCACCATAAAGTTTTCCTGTTGAGTCACACTTTAGGGGTCAACGCCCAATGTGATTGGTAACTGGATAGACCTGACCACTAGGACAACCTCTCCCATGAAGCTGTATAGGGGGGAGGACACTTTCCTTAATTGGTCATGAGATATATGCATTTGCTCAAAGCAGTTCTAGTAGATCAGATTAACAGAATTGCTGCTATCCACCAAGATTCTACTGATGGGGTGTTCGGCAACAACTGTAGAAATTACCATTGGATTATCATGTAGGAGTATTATATCACCTCTATCGGCAAGAGTGAATGTAATTGGCTTCTCGTTACCTCTAACCTCCATCACTGAATTAACTTGGTAGGCCTGATGGGCATATGCCTTTCGTGAGGCTGAAGTGTCTCCAGCCAGGGTTTCACCTCCTTAAATAACACAGATGGCTTGGTGGGTTGGTTCATTAACTAGAGGAGGGTCTTACCTATGATCCCTCCCCTTCTCTTGTTATCTTAGGTTTTGCCTTTCTTGCCCTTCGTGCCTGTCTTTTCTTCATCGGGGTTCCCTACCTTTTTGTTCTTCATCATTCCATACATATCTTTGCAGATGCCCTACTCGGATGAGTATTTCAATTTGATTTTTCAATTCTCGGCACTAGTCAGTGGAATGACCACGTGTCCTGTGATATCTACAATATTCTTCCCTATTTTTTTCGATGGTATGGTCAACCTTTTATGAGAGTCTAATGAGACCTGACCCTTTGATGGCTGCAAGTATGGTCGACTGATGGTGGAGTAGTTTGGTGTAATGGTGGAACTAAGGCCAAGATATATCTGATCCCCTAACTCGTTTGGAGGCCTCTTCAACATCACACTCATTCTTTTTTCGCTCTTTGTCCTCATTCCCACCTACAGCTCTCATAACTTCTATATGGAGCACATATGTAACACCCGGTGTAACCGGTGTTAAGAGAATAAGAATGGAAGTGTGAAATTTTCAAAAATGCCCTTGAGGAGGTGATGAATCCTTGAGATTGAGGGTGCCCTGTGAGAGGGGTATTTTGGTAATTTGGATAGTGAAATCCAATAAAAAGGGTATTTTGATAAATTGGAAATAATTCCTATGTGGAATTTGGTGTGTAAGTGAATAAAATCCCAATTTGGTGTATATGTGGAGATATATGGGATTAATAAATTCACAAAGGGCATTTGAGAATTTTGGAATTTAATTCTATAAAGGAATTTAATTATGGAAAATAGGGAAATTGGTGGATATTAAATTATTTGAAAATAAGTATGTTTTCCCTAAATTGGTGAATAAATGTGAGAATGCCACATGGGTGGATGAGATGAGATCTTGAGAGCCAAGTATGGGTTTAAAAGGTGACACTTGGCAAAGTCTTGTTCAAGTATAAATGGATGATTAAATTAAATGCAAAAGGAAATGATAATTAGTCTTTCAAGCATTTAATGAATCAAAAGAAAATGTGAAATTTGTTACCATTAATGCTTGAAATTATGGTGAATTAAATAAATCAAATGAAAAATGGGAAAATGGTCACCCATTAATGCTTGGAAAATGGTGGGATTTATTTAAATGGAAAATGAGGGATTTATGTCTTTCAAGTGGTCTCTCATGTGATGGTGGAAAATTGTCCCATTAAATTAAATGGGAAAGAAATTAATTTTGTCTCTCAGGTGTGATGGTTATGAAAATAGTCTCATTTAAGTAAATGAGAAATAAATGAAAAATGCAAGTGATCTAAGGGCTTAGATGCATTCTTGAGAAGTAGAATGAATCCAAAGGTGGGGATTCAAAGAGAAAAAATGGCATGGATTGCCAAATATTAAGAGATGAGTGGTTAAGATTAAATCTTTCAAAAGCACTTGGATTGTGCTTTTAATTGAAGGTTGAGATCTTCTCTTATAAAGTGAATAAAATCCAATGGATGAGAGTAATCAAGACCAAAGCACATGGATTGTGCTTTCTTGTGTGGTTGGGATTTTCTTTCAAAAAGCAAATGGAAATCAAGGGCAAAGATCAAGTCTTGAAATTGAGATTTCAAGACAAGAGTAGTATTTAAAGGGAAAGTAAGCCCTTGTCTCAGGTTTTGCCATTTCAAAGAGAGAAAAAAAAAATGAGAGGAAGGAAGAGTTGTCTTCCAAGAAGAAGAAAGAAATGAAGAAGGAAAGAAAGAAAGGGAGATAAGAAAGTCTCCCATGGAAGAAAAAGTGAAGAAGAAGAGAAGACATCAAGGCAAGTGTATTATTCTTTTCTTTAATTAGTGTTTTTAAATTCAAAGTGAGTGATTTCCTTGTTTGAATGCCATCTTAGATGGGAGGAAATGAAGATGAAAGCTCTCTTGAGATAAGGATTTAAAGCTTCAAAGAAAAGAATGAGGTAAGGGATGGCCCCATGGGAGGGTGGCCTTGCAATGTGTTGTAAATATGTTTCATAAATGTATATGTTGCATTTAGCATGTTCTTTTATGTTCATGAGACTTATGGCTATAGGTTAGTTTGGGAACATGGTTGAAATGGTGGGTTGATGCCTCAACCTTGGAGGGTTGTGAAGGCAAAGAAACCTAGCCACATTTGCATGCATTTGGCATCATATAATCTTGTTATGTTCATATTTATTTGGCATTGCACCCTTATTGAGCTTAATAGCTTATGAGGTTTTTATCCTCACATGTAGGTTGTGAAAGCATGGTAAAATAATGGCAATGGTGGAATGGCATGGGAAAGCATGGGAATGAAGACCCAAGATGCTTGTTATGGCTTATGGAAGCATTGTTGTTGTGTTGATTTATGTAATGTATTTGGTTGGTAATGGCTTTTCTTTCAAGCCTAAAGTTATGGGTGTATTCCATTTTTGTAGTGTTTGATTTAATTTGAAATGAGACATGGGCTTATGGTATATTGAAGCCTAGGTTGAGGGAAGGTCTCATTTTGGTGTGTGTTGTGAGAAACACCAAGAAGTTAAATCATAAGAGTTTGTTGGAAAATAGTGGGTGTTTGATGTATGATATGGAAGCATCAAGAGCATGATTTAAGCCTTAATTTTGGAGAAAAAGAGGCTAAATGGAAGGAAAATGAAGTTTATTTATTCATTATAATTTCTGGAAAATTGGGGCTTAATTGCCCAAGAAAAAAAAAGAAAAAAAAAATGTAGTAGCAGCAAGAGTGGTAGGGGGCTGCTGGCAGCAGCCCCAAGCGCGCCTAGGCGGGCATGCGCGCGCAGGCAGCCGAGCGCGCGTGCAGGGGCACGAGGACGGACGTGCCGCGAGAGGGCGCGCGGCATGCCCACGCGACCAGCGCCCAGCGGGCCCTGCCGGCCAATTTTTTTTTTAAAAAATGAAAAAATTGGGGAATTTTGGGGCATTTCTTAATTGAATTTGGGCCCCCGAGGAATTTTCAAAATAAAAGGATTTTTCGGGCATTTTTGGAGAAAATGCTGAAGTTTTGGAAATTTGGTAATCAATCAATGAATTGATTTTAAATGGTGATTTTATGGAGCCCGGTAAAAATTCTTGTCGGAGAAGAATTTAAAATAATTGAGAAAATGGTGTTGGGTGTCTGGATGAGATTTCCTTTTTAGCCAACGTGGTGTGGTTAAAGCTCATTTTCGCTAATGAATCCTGGGGATGAGGGAAGGGAAAGACGAGCCTAGTTCCCACCTAGGGCGTTTCATCTTGAAACATGGTCTACCCTTCACCTAAGGCCGGGCAGGTGGACAATTTGGGTAATTGTTCACGAGTAACACCCGTAAGTGGGAGCGGGGCGTTACAATATATTTATTTGCTCTAGCAAACAAATCTGCTAGGGATGTTGGTGGGTCCAAAAATAATGATTCTTGTAGGGGAGTTAGCCGTGTTCCGTGTAATATAACAGACACTGCGATTGCAATTGACAAATCATGAACTTCGAGGGTGGCATTTCGAAATCTATCCACATACTGACACAGAGTTTCTTTGTTCCCCTGTCGAATACTGAGTAAGTATGTGGCGTCTTTCTTCCTTCGACTATTAATCATAAATGCCTTAACAAATTCCGTTCTGAGTTGACCGAATGAAGAGATAATGTAACATTCCAAAATTTGAAAATAAATAATAATTATTCAAACTGATGTTTAAGGGTATTATTGAATATTTAGGAATTTAAGTGAAAGTATTTATTTATGTGGTTTGGAGAAAATAGGGAATTAAAGGTAATTAATTAAATTATTTGGGAATAGTTAATTATTATTAATTATCTTATCGGTGGTGATTATTGAATGTTTGTGGGTTAAAGGAAATATTAATTTATTTGGGTGTTTGGAGATTTAAAAAAATGTCTATTTATGTTTTTTTGAGAAAATAATTATTTATTGGGGGAGTATTTAGGAAAAGATTAATATAAAGTAATTTGGGAGAATTTCTGGAATGTTTGGGGTACAAGTGTAATAAGGGAAATGGGACTTTGGGGTATATGTGGAGGTTTTTGGAAGTTGTGGGTTTAAGTGTAAATTTTTGGAACTAACTGAGAGTCAATTTAAAATTAATTAAGTGTGTTTACATGCTGAAAGAAGTAGCCATCCCAGTGGTCGCGTGCGCATGGGTGCTGGCGTGAGGCGCGGGATCACAAGGGGCGCGCGCTTCTGGGGAGAAGAAGGAAATAATTTTGGGTAGCAAGGGGGGCCAAAAAGGCGTCGTTTTGGGGCGCCAGTGCCAACCCATTGCGCGGTCATGTGGCATGCGCGGGCGCGCCCATGCGGCTGCTCTCGCACGCCTCTATTTTGCACGAATTTTTAGGCCAATTTGGCCATGTATTTTGGCTGATTTTTCTTATGTATTTGGCCGTGTAATTGGTTTCTATTTATGCTTCAAATTGAAGCTAAATTGGAGGAAACAGAGCGCAAAACAAAGATCATTTGGGAGAGAAAACAGACGCGAGGCAGCATGAAGCAGGGAGGAAATGGAGAAAAAATTTAGGAAAATTGATTTTTCTCCGTGCAATTGAAGATTTGAAGGGCGAGATAGGTTAATCAGCTCGTATTAAACATTTCCTACGGATCAAATCTTATTTTTAGGCTGTATTTTGGTTTATTTTAGTATTATTATTATTATTTTACAGTGCGTGAGCATTTAGGGCCAAAAATCTGCAAAATAAGGCAAGCTCTCTTTACTTTCTAATTTTTAGTGGCCTCTTATACCGGTAATAACCTCGCTTTTATACTGATTTAGTTAGATTATTTGAGATACGCGTAGGAGTTTCATATTGAAACTTAGTTTAATTAGTAAAATTTATTAATTTGTGTAGCGCCTAAGCAAGGAGGTGGGAATCTGCTATTAAAAGGCAAGTTCCTAACCCTTTTCTCATGTTCTTTAATTCCTATGAGAGACTCCGAGGTTTCTTGTATTTTATCCCCTCCCTTACGTAGATTCGACGTCTAGGACTATTTATTGAATGATTATTCATTTGGTATAATTTAAATTAAATTTGAGACTTCTAAAACTTTATTTGCTTTGAGCCTACGGGGGTTTGTACCGCCCCCACTCTTTTTGGGAATGATGCTGAACCCAGTTTGCGGACTAGGTTCCTAGTTGTGCGAGTTTATTTATGGTTTTCTCGGGTTTATTTATAATTTGATTAGAGCTATCGAGCAGTGGGGTAGGGGTCGGCTATTTGGTGACGTGGAGTAGACTATTGTACGGCCTTGGAGTGGACCATTAGGCAGGCACTCCTAGTCACTGACCTTTAACCGGTGCCGGATACTGTTGATTAGCTCTGTCATTATGTGATTTATTGCATGATTCGATATGTTATATTATCGTTCATGATTTGATATGCACATGGGTACGAGATGCATGTTAGGGTATTCATTTATTGAGTATGCTAGGACACGAACATTCTAGTACGATTAGATTGCATCTGACATAGGCATATGCATCGCGTGTGGGTTACTATATGGGCAGAGCATGGCCTAATGCTTGGATGTATGGGCGCCAGTGTATCACGTTGATGCTCACTATGCCATTGCATTTTTATGTGCATTGCATGGTTACCGACAGTTCACAGGTCTCGGACGGGAGGACTGTTCCAAGGGAGCCTATGGCTCGGCTATTCTTTAGCTCGGGTGTCGGGAGGACTGACGCGAGCATTCAGGTGACGTGAGCACCAACCTGGGATGACGAGCATAGGTTTGGTGGAGGTATTTGTTGCCTTCTAAGGCAACGGTAGGTTGGTATGAGACTTGGGTGTCGTGTGTCTTCTGTGGGCCTCAAGGACCGGTATGTTCTTTTATTATGCTTTACTATTATGGTGTAGCGTCTTAATAAAGAGACCACATCCCTAAGTTGTGAAAATAAAGAGAGTGAAGTGAAGTGTCCCCAATAGTGAGTATGTAGCATGGTATGGATTTGTGTTGGGATACCCTAGTAAAGAGCCATATGTTTATTGGTCGGTTTTAGGTTGAGGGTCGAGGAATTTAGTACTTGGCTTGATACTTGATTTTGTGTGCAGATCACAGGGTCTCTTACTATTTGGTATGGATCCAAGAGGACCGAGTTCTAGGGTTCCAGACCCAGATCAGATGGCACTGGACTTAGTTTGGAATCATTAGGAGTGCGAACTATTCCCCACCCTAGGTGGTAAGCAGCGTGATGGGGAACATGTGTTGGCTTTCCTGTGGCGCATGGATCAAGTGTTGCTATTGACCACGCATGAGCACCTGTGGGGGTACTCCAAAAAGTAAGTGCTTTTCGTGAGAAAGTATATGAATGGGAGATGGAGGCAACTCACTCGGATTCTGATGGAAGATGTGACACGTGGGGTCCACTACGACCATTTTTCCCATGCTGTAGAGCGACAGACAGAGATTTGGGATGCGATTGATTCTGGAAGATAACAGGTATCATTTGCGACATGTCCAACGGAGGCTGTGGTGCACAGTCCGGCTCGCCTAAGAGGTGAATCTGTGGGACCCAGGTTGAGTGTTGGGAGTAATGGGGGATTGGTGAGTCTGACAGATGAGGCCACATCCCGAGCAGAAGGGGACGCGATGAGCACCACTTAGCAAGAGCATGCCTAGGTTAGCAAGAAGAGGAGATAAGAAGTTGACTGTAAAAAGGGATTGTGTATGTATTTTCTTTTGGTTGTTGGTGCGGATGTAATCGCTGTTATATAGGGTATGTGTAAATTAAAAAAGTGGGAATTTTGTGTAAACTCCCCTTGAGTATGTGTGGCTATCTTGGTATGTGTATGGGAATCGATGAGGTGTGAGCCCTAGATGTAATATTCGTGTTGCGCTAAAATCGTATCAAAAAGGATGGAAATGATCTATGCGTATGAGTTAGGTGAGTAAGAGTTTGTAATGGTGAAAAATATAGTTCTGAATGGATATGTGGCATGCGTTCACAAGGCGTGCCTAGAGTGAGCTAAGGCATGGGATACTTGCCTGAGGGAATTGTGTGTGTGGAGCTGTGGCTCATGGTGCTCATCCGGTGTGGTTCTGGCGTGTAATAGAACGTTGGTCCTTATGGTGGTGTGATGAAATTGCTAATATAAAAGGAATAATAAATGCGTGGTGGGTATTAATGCGCAAGATGATAGAAGTAAGACATGGGTGGAGATAAACATGTGATGAGGTGGTTAGGGTGTATAACCGCTTGCAAGTGAACGGGATGCATGATGTTATTAGGACTTGCCAAGTTACTCTTATTGGTAAGTGCGTATGTATGCCTATGGGTAACAGTGAAGAAGGTGGGTGAGGCAGAAACGAGGCACAATAGGCAGTCGATCGTGGGTAAGGGAGCTATTGGCCGATGGCCAATGGTCAACAGTTCTCTTCCTGTCTGTCGGTCTCTTTGCTGAGAGCTTGGTATCTGCTATGTGTTGCAATGGGAAGGAAATTACAAATTAGATATGCTCATTGCGTACTTGAGGACTTGGGTAAATAGGATAGTATGGAGTAGAGTGATTAAGGTTTATGAGTTGCCATGAGGTGGGAAGGAATTGACGATAGGAAAAGTCAATGAAATAAGGAATGGAACTCATTGGTACGTTTGCAGGCTGTATAAATATGTGGATATTGAAGTTTTGTTCTTGGGTATAACAAGCAAATAAATTGGAAGTCTCGTGCCTGGAAGGCCTAACTGTGATTTGACGATGATTGTTCTGTGACGCTTAGACATTTACTCGGATGTGGAACAAGCACTGTGTAGGCAATGGAATCGAATTGTGTTGGTGTTTTGCATTCATTAACGATTTAGAATTCTGGTGTAACTCTGAGTGGGGAGTTATCGTCTCGGTGACACGTGTGGTTGGGTTATGAGGAAATGAGTAACTAAGTGATAAGGACCTACTAGATGGGGTCTAGACGATTCACTCAAGACTGTTATTAATGGCTATGTTGATAATGGAATCTCAGAGGTGTTAGGCTCAGGCGAGTGTAGAGAGTATGTCGGGACATGAGGGTATACTCAAGTGCATTTTTGGGAAAGGTTACCCTTCAAGCTGGAGACTAAGATTAGCGATGGATTGTTATTTGGGTTCGTTAATGATGTAGCTTGACCAAGGGTGGTCCTTAGGGTGCATTTGTGTTTTGAGTGTGAGGGAAGAAAAATGGATTTGAGAGTGAGCAAGGATAGTCGTGCATCAAATGGGAAGGCCATCATTACCCTGTTACGCGGTTTGGGGTAAAATAGTCTATCTATTGATGTTTGAGGTGGCTAACATACTAGTGACACTTATGGACTGTATGGGTTGAGCATTCTGAGCATCTTTGGCTAGAATTTACCTTTAGTCTCGTTGGTGTTGTAAGAGTTTAGCTGTCGGCGGGGTTACAGGTGATCTCCTGAGGTGCAGACCGTGAAGGAAATGATCACTAAGTGTCGTCCCAGCCTCATCGATTTGACTGATATTTGTGTGGCCAGTTGGGCCAAATGTGATGGAATTGTCGGTAGACTTTGGGGGCGATTTTTAGTCCGATGATCGTTTTCTTTTAGTCTGACGAGAAAGGGGTCACAAAGCTAGTAAGTGTGAACAACCGCCATAGCTTGATGAAGAGAGGTTTGGAGGACAAGGCGGAGGGTTGGTAGTTACCAAATGAGTCAAAGTTGGAATCCACACTTGGGTATGTTAATTCCTTTAGGGGGGAGATCTAGTGATTAAATGATAATCTTGATTAAATGACTATCCATATTTATTGACAGAACCTCGAGTGTACGCAGCAAATTGTGGGAGAAAGTACTGCCGAGAAAATGTTGTACCTGGTTAAGAATCAGTTGAAAAAAGTCAAACTAAAGGATATTGTTGTTGAATTCTTGATTGAGTATGTCTTATTGTTTCCATGCTCCTATGCGTCGTAAGTATGTGGCAGGTTCTGGTCACGTTACCGAGTATTAGCCTCTCGTCATATCAGAGGATGGTTCCACTCCTGTCACTACTGGTTGCATTATGATATTATAATAAAGAAATCTCATTGATTTCTATAGTATGATTGATGATGTTCCTTAGGCTGGTTAAGGTATTAGTGGTCGTAGTGTGGTCCAAATGAGGTGATAGCTTGGGGAGATGGGCCAGGGTAGTAAGTCAGGTAGGATACGTAATAGACTCAGACTTGTGGTAATACTGGAAAATGATAATATGGAATGTCTCACAGGTGATGTTGAGTAATATCATAAGACTCGCGAGCATGTCTTGAGGAGATGGATTGAGCGCAAATTTTGAGGACGAAATTCTATTAAGGAGGGGAGAATTGTAACATCCTGAAATTTGAAAATAAATAATAATTATTCAAACCTATATTTGAGGGTATTATTGAATATTTAGGAATTTAAGTGAAAGTATTTATTTATGTGGTTTTTGAAAAATAGGGAATTAAAGGTAATTAATTAAATTACTTGGGAATAGTTAATCATTATTAATTATCTTATCGGTGGTGATTATTTAATGTTTGTGGGTTAAAAGGAAATATTAATTTATTTGGGTATTTGGAGATTTAAAAAAAAATGTTTATTTATGTTATTTTGAGCAAATAATTATTTATTGGGGGAGTATTTAGGAAAAGATTAAAATAAAGTAATTTGGGAGAATTTCTGGAATGTTTGGGGTACAAGTGTAATAAGGGAAATGGGAGTTTGGGGTGTATGTGGAGGTTTTTGAAAGTAATGGGTTTAAGTGTAAATTTTCGAAACTGGCTGAGAGTCACTTTAAAATTAATTAAGTGTGTTTACATGCTGAAGGAAGTGGCTAACCCAGTGGTCGCGTGCGTGCGGGTGCTAGCGTGAGGCACGGGATCGAGGGGTGCGCGCTTCTGGGGAGAAGAAGGAAATAATTTTGGGCAGCAAGGGGGGCCAAAATGATGCCGTTTTGGGGCGCTAGTGCCAGCCCATTGCGTGGCCATGTGGTGCACGCTGGCATGCCCATACAGCTGCTATCCCATGCCTCTATTTTGCACGAATTTTTAGGCCAATTTGGCCATGTATTTTGGCCGATTTTTCTTGTGTATTTGGCCATCTAATTGGCTGCTATTTATGCTTCAAATTGAAGCTAAATTGGAGGAAACAGAGAGCATGGACATTCTAGTATGATTAGATTGCATCTGGCATAGGCATATGCATCACGTGTGGGTTACTATGTGGGCGGAGCATGGCCTGATACCTAGATGTATGGGCGCCAGTGTATCACGTTGATGCTCACTACCTCATTGCATTTTTATGTACATTACATGGTTACCGACAGTTCATAGGTCTCAGACGAGAGGACCGTTCTGAGGGAGCCTATGGCTCGGCTATTCTTTAGGTCGGGTGTCGGGAGGACCGATGCGAGCATTCGGGTGACAGGAGCACTGACCCGGGACGACGCGCACAAGTTTGCTGGAGATATTCGTTGCCTTCTAGGGCAACAACAGGTTGGTATGGGATTTGGGTGCCGTGTGTCTTTTGTGGGCCCCAAGGACCGGTATGTGCTTTTATTATGCTTTACTATTATGGTGTAGCGTCTCATGGCTTGTGTGTACTTGGGGGTTAGAGTTATGAGGAGAGTTTGCTGGATGTGTTCAACCTACTGCCTTTCTTTTCTTATGCTTGTTGAGTCTCTCGACTCACTTTGCTTTCCATCATTCTAGGTAGTGTCAGCGTGGGTCAAGGGTAAATGAGTTAGCATCTAGTGGTAGAGTCAGTACGATGTACAGGTAGTTTCGTCAGTCCCTGTTATTCCCCCGTCAGCTCTAGTCAACTCTGATATTTGAGTAGGATTTACTTTATTAGTTTTGACTATGCCAAGTCATTCCTCGTGTCTCATGTACGTTGGCACAGGAGTCTGTATTTATTTATTTATCTTGTGACCACTGTGCTAGCGAAGTCCCCGTAGTGCAGGCAGGTGTTTAGCTTTGCTTTCGCCCCTCTTATTTTTGAGTATGCATGCCAAGGTAGTTTTTGTCTTGTGTATCATTCTTTCTCATTCCGTAGGCACTCCCGTTCAGGTAGTCCAGGTGGTTGGGATATCCGGGCGGGGGTGCTTACAGATAAAGGCCTCAGGTAAATTGTTGAACCGTGTTTGGGCTGCCCTGACAGAGTTAAGGAGAAGGCCCGACACATTATGTCATCATCCTATTCGTGTAATATCATCAACGACTCATAGTTTTGAACGTGATCATAGGGATCATCCTTGCCGGAATAGGGGGTGATTTGAGGCATCTTGAATTTTTTGGGTAGTGGCTTCTCCAATATATATAGTAAACGGACATTTTCTGCATTGTTGGTCCTCCGTGGTTGGGATCAATTTCTTTCGTTCAAGTACTTCTTCAACTACCCTTTTCATGTCATCTTGTATACTAGCTGTTGCTTGGTTATCCAGTCTTGTTGGAGTACTAGCCACAGTTTCATGGTACCTCCGTCTTTGCAGGCTGCTAGCCTTATTCTCCATTCTTGGGTTCTCATTTCTTTTGGGCACATCGTGAGGATTCCTTCTTGGTGGTGGTGATTTTAGCCTACCTTCTCGGCGAGGAGAGGACCAAGAATAAGAATCGAGAGTGGCTTCCTGATAGGAATTAGCTCCCGTATCAAGATGAGATTCAAGTGACGACATAGATTCTAGCATAAAATTTCTCCAAGTGTCGGGCAGTGTCCCTCTAGGCATCATGCCTTGGAGTATTCTAGCCCTGTCTCGGAGTGCCTGCATACCCTCGGCATGTTGCTGTCTTAATGCTTCATACTCATCCCACGAGACCATGCGCGGTGGCGGTCACGAAGTCCCATCTTGATCGATGGGGTATGCTCTTGAGCTGATGTTAAATAGAGGGCGGGCTGGTTGGTACCCCACTTGTAGATTCAAGGATGTAAAGCAGGCACCTCCCTGTGGCTAAGAGTTGGGAGAGGGTAGAGGTGCCCCCTGCAGGTGAGAGTCTGGGATAGAGGGAGGCACTCCTTAAGGGTGACAGTCCGGAGGAGGCGGGTATGCTCCCTGTTGTTGAGAGTTCCGTGGAGGTAAGCATGTTTCTACGCCTTGAGAGAGAGTTCGTCAGTGTCCATGAGTGTTTGCCATTCTTAAGTTGACTTCTTGTCCTTCTTCCCACAGATGGCACCAATTATTGCTGCCAAAATTCAACAATCTATTTTTTTTTTCATGGGAGAATACAGTTTGTGCATGGTTGATCGCGGTAGTCTTGCTCAGGCCTTGTGAGCATTTTGAGAGTTTCGTCACCAACACGCGTTGAGAGTCTCGTTACCATGTGTTGAATGCTTAATGAATGAGTGGGTTTGATGATCAGGTGGGTTTGGTGATCAGGTGCCCCAAGATGAATGAGTGCCCCTAGATGAACGAGTGCCCCAAGATGACTAAGTGCCCTAAGATGACTGAGTGGCTATGATGAATGAGTGGCCCTTAATGACCAAGTGGCCCTTTATGACAGAGTGACCCTTGATAACTGAGTGGCCTGCAAGACGAGAGCACCGTTTGGGAGCAAGTGGGGGTCCCCGTGCAAACTCTCTGATGTCTAAGTTAGTTCTCGAGAGCAAAAGTGCCAAATTGTGTTGAGGGGTCCAAGAGTGCGTACCTTGTGTCGGGGGCGTGGCCTCCTATTTATAGCAGAGGGATAGAGGGGACGCGTGGCAATCAGGGTAAGAGTTTCGCGGCCCATTCCAAAAATTTCGAGGCCCATCTGAAAATCTCGGAGCCCATTCGCCTGGGCGCACGCAGATTTTTCATGCTGATGAGGGGGCCCACTCGGTCATGACCAAGTGGGCCATGAAAAGGAGAGGCAACCCCTTCCCACTTGGCTATGACTGAATGGGCCTCTTCTTTGGCTTCGACGCTTTCTTTTGTGCTTTCGCTTGGTTTAGTCTTGAGTGGTTCCCATACCTCAAATTCAGGCCACATTTCCACCTTAATTCAGCCTTAATCTCTCAAAACTCAAAACATGATAGTTGTATATAATTCTCTTAGCCTTCCATAAGACTTTGAATCACCTCAATCAGAGCTCGGATGAGAGAGTTATGTCCAAAAAACCAAAGCAGTGTCACAACCACTCGTTCATAATCGAGTAGGCCCTCTCTACTTGTCTACTTGGTCCCGGCTAATTTCAGCCTTGAAACGTCCGTCTCAAAACTCAAAACACAAAAAATTGTAGATAATTCTCTTGGATTTCTATAGGATTTTGAATCACCTCAATCAGAACCCGAACGAGAGAGTTATTCCTAAAAAACCAAAGCAGTGTCACACCCACTCGGTCATGACCGAATGGGTCCTCCATACTTGGTCCAGGCTCGACCTCTTGCTCTTTTGACTTGTTTCCTTTATCTCCTACAACTTGTTGGCCCTCTAGGCTTCATATCTATGTCTCGTGACTCTTTTAGGTCCCGTGACTTTCCAAGTTTGTAGGGCTTATCAGAAGGCATGATCCAATAATAAAGAAATATCAACAACACATCACTAGCAACCCAATCATGAAAGAAGTATAAGCTAAGGAATCATGCCAATGCCATGCATACCAAACATCCCATGTGTAAGTGTATAACATAAGTGGTACCATGACCTCCCGTCCGACAACCACAACCGCCACTGACACTTGGGGATAGAAAGCTCACTCTTAGGGCTAGGCCTTCCCGCCACACAACCCTTGAGGACATTCAACTCCCACCCAAGGTCATAGCCACCACATGAACCACAAGGTCATTAGGGCCAGCTAACTCACTCCTAGGGTGATGCTTATGAGCACATACACTTTTAAGGACAATCCTCTCCCACCCAATGACTAAGTCCCCCAACACCACAAACACAAGACCATATATGTGTAAGTAAAACATGCTTACAAATGGGTTCAATGCCATGCCAATGAATGCATAACCACCCCTCAAAACAACTAGACCTATTTTGGGACCAAGAATAAAATACTCAAAACTTATCCAAATGACCTAAATTCTATTCCAAATCAAAGCTTATTGAGTCTAGTTTACAATGCAATAAATGGATCTCAAATCCGATTTTTCTACTAAAAGTTATGCTTAAAATAGTAGAGTATGCACAGGTTGCCACAGGGTAGAAACGATCAACTGTTTCCTAGAAAAGGTCGATCGGTTGGAACCAAGAACCCCTCCCCCCCCCCCAAAAAAAAAAAAAAGCTTCCTCAAAAATATGTAGGTTAAGCACACACACACACACACACACACACACTTTTATACCAACTACATCCTAGCAAGGAACACATCATTCCCAAAGGTTTATAGGGTGATACGAACCCTATTTCAAAACTCAAAGAAGACGAATAAGAAAAATCCAACAACAAAGGAGAATTACAAAGGTTTCTACATAACCTTCAACACAAGCTTTTTTAGGGAAAACATAGGAGTTCCATGCTTAAATTCCCAAGCACCATAGCTAGAAGCTTAAGAGAGAGATAAAAGAGAGTAGACTTGCCTTAAAGAGCCCTTCTTGAGCCAACAAACTTCCAAGATCCCTTTACTTCACCTTTCCAACAAGAAAACTAACAAGAAAGGAAAAATAAAAAGGAGAAGAAGATAAAGATACTTGAACTCCACAACCCTTTTGAATCAAAGAGAAGTAAGAAAGAGAGATAAGAAGAACTTACCTCTTACTTCTCTCTCCCGATGGTCTCTTCTCTCTTTAGCCTTCGACTTTCTTTTTCTTATGCAAGGCAAGCTAACATATATATATACACACACATGTTTTCCTATTTACTTAAATGCCCATGTCACTTGAATGAAATTCCCTCTATGTTCAAATAAATCCTTTACATTCACAAAATGGATTAGGCCTTAATTACACTCCACTAAATAATATTTTGGATCACATACCTTGGTTTATGTCGAGTCCCACTACCACTTAAGCCAAATCTTTGACTTTTTCCACTTCCATTGCACATCACCTAGAAATATCACACATAATTCACCAAATTATTATTCTAATACAGTAACTATCTCATTCCAATATATATATCCCCCAGACCCACCAACGATTCGTTACATTTGTGAGTCTTTGGAAATATTTGGATTAACACTGAAATTGTCTTGATCATAGATGTTTTGTTTTTAGTACCAGTTTAGTAATTTTCCAATATTAACTAATCTGACTTGATTCACACACACTCACGATTTCAATTTTCTGTACTTCATTTCTCGTCCATAAATAAACGAATTAGTCTGATAAATCATTTCGTATCACGACTTTTATTTTCGTTTTAATGAAGATCTCCCAATGAATCGACCTGAACTCCCATCCAATAAATAAATTTGTACTACAATGCACACTCATACACTAGCGAGTATAAACATCTTGTGCCTGCATGCTTGTTTTGTTCTTTGTTTGTTTGTATGTGTTTGTTGAACTAATTGCAGAAGGTTAAGCACAATCAAATTTTGGCATCGTTGTCGGGGAGATCAGTGATGAAATTATTGCTACGGGAAAAAATATTGCAGTTTAGTTTCTTTTGTTTTTGTTTTTGTTTTTGTTATTAGTAATACATGAGACATACGTTAGGTAAGATTCATGAACCATTAATTTATATCATTGATTGTTAGAATTCTTATCTACCTTTGAATTATCACGTTCATATTCAGTTATGTCTCAATATTTTGATTACATGTCTGTGTTCGGAAATGCTTTTGGTTATCATGATCCCAATGAGCAAAATAGTTCCAGACCCCTTAAGGATTACCTAAACCTTTCTAGGAAACTAACTCCATCCTACACCACACCTCCAGGTATTCACCATGATTTTAATTTCAACCCTTGTGCTAATCAGTCCTCACTTGTAGATTCTTTAAGAAATCATTACCATTCCCATCTGGATTTCAGTAAGGATGACAACCCTAGTGCTAGGTTGGATTATTTAACCCAGAAGGTGGAGTTGTTAGAAAAACAAAATTTTCAAATTTAAATGAGATAGAGGTTAGATGTTTGGTGTGTGAGTCATCAAGTCATAAAATAGATTTTTTTCCTAAAATATCTGATTTGAAGAAAATTGTGAATATGCAAAATTCTGATTTTCACCCACCCCACATCGAGGATAGGTTTCATTCTTCTCAGAATCCAAGGGACAATCTTCATTTGTCGGGTTATGACCTGAATTTTTATGACTACCCCAACTCACATGATCATCTGAATTTTTCTTGGAGTGATGATTCTACATTTCAATTTCATGAACCTTTCCTTCCACAACCTCACCAATCTCAATCTGATCAAGCGTTTATATCCAATGTTTATCAACCTCCGTATGAGAAATCTTTAGAGGATACCTTTCATGAGTTTATGGAAGGTCAAAAAGTTTTAAATGAGAAAGTGGCTGAATTTCAAGAACAAACCACTAGAGCCATAGATGGCATTTTAAAACAATTGACCGAGTTTACACCAACCTTGAGTGTGAGTGAGCCCAGCGAGTATCCAACCCAATCCAATAAAAATTCTATAGGTCAATGTATTGGGGAGGAACCTTCATCCAACGATACCACAAGTCATGACTCGGTCCAGCCTATACCCAACCCGTAGGAGTGATAAACCATTTGAGACACCTGAAGACCCTAGGACGGAACAAGCCATTATTGAAGAAAAATTGGACCAAGATGAAACAAGTTTAGAAGAGGAAGCTTGGGAGGAAGAAAATGATAGAAACTAGGAGGAAACATGTAAATATATCATAAATCTATCTAAATTTGAGCTTAAATTTATGTCCTTTAGGTTGGCCGATATCTTAGGGGATCAAATTAAATAAGACATGTGTCAGGTGTTTGTGTGAATTAATGTGCCACATTCTGATGTAATAAAACCAACACCTCTGATTGACACATTTTCAAAGGATGGTTGTGCTTTCATAAGAAAAATCAAATTGCATCATTTTGAAAATAATTTTATAAGTTGTTTAAAGCATGTGATAACTGCAGTGATTCGAAGTGCAACCACTTATTTGATCCTTAACTGGAAGAAAAGGAAAAAACAATAGAATGAAAAAAAAAAATAAGAATAAAAGGATATTGTTTATGCCTTTATGCAATTTGCTTTAATTTTGAATGTGTGTTTGTGATGCTAACAATAAGAGTTTCTTTTGTAAGCTTGGCTTTTTTTTGAGGAATCATTTCTCACCTTGACGCTCATCAAGTTTTCCCTATCCCTATTTTTTTTATTAACTGTAGTCCAAGTTGGGGGGAAATCGTATATAGGTGAAATTATTTGGATTATGTTAGCGTCACATTTTGTTTTTGTGTTTAATTCTATTTCTGTTTGAGTGTGTTTAATTTTGTTGATTTTTGATGTCGTGTTTTTTTAAAAAAAAATTAAAAAATTGAAAAATAAAAATTTTTGGGGATCCCTTGCTATCTTTCTATCTGTTATCTAAATATGCCTGCATTTGTTCTAATTGTCATAGGTTTTTTGTTAGGGGTTTACTGTGCTCTAATGATGTTAGTCTTATCGCATTAGATTTTTATGATGTTAGCCAATTTGAGCTTACAATCTGATGCATAGATGTTTTGATTTCTTATTTGAACCCATAAATGTATAGGATTTAGAATGAGTGATCTGCATGCATAGATTGTTTTTTTATTAGAAATTTGTCTGTAAGTCATGAAATCTAAAGAGATAGTGATTAATTGATTAATGCACCGCATGATTCCTTAACTTAAGTAGAGACTGTTACCTAGTGTGAGTAATTTGAGCCTATTAACATTCTTTCTGAGTGAATAAATACTTACTCTAGTTACAGTTTTTCTTGTTTATCATGTTTTTCAATAGCTTCAGTACCTTACTTTGTTTTGAATGCCAAAATTGTCAATAGAAGACTTAAATTGATTTCAAATTCTAAATTTGATGACTGAGTAAAAGTGTGTCAATAGGATAGGACATCCCCATTGAGTTAATTAAATTATTTCATTTACCTTCATCTAACCCCTTAACCTTGTAAATTTTTTCCCTACCTAATGTGTTCGGGAAATAGTCTATCTTAGCATAGCAAATCTTTGAAAATAAAAAAAATAAAAAATAACTACTGATCTTTGTATATTTCAAGTCAAAATAGCATACAAAAATAAACTCTCTTAGCTACTTCGGCCAAACTTTGCCGCAGTAATTCAATAAAAATACTGAGGAGATTATATATGATTGTGTTGTTATTTGTGTTCTTTTAAATTTAAAAAAAAAAATAGAGAAAGAAGAAAAAGAAGAAAGAAAAAAAAGATAAATAGTAGATCCTTCTAGTCAAAATAGGTTTATTTGCTTAGATGGTTAATTTCCTGGTTGTAACGACCCGTTTCTGGGTATCAGTAAATTGCGTGGAAATGGAATATTTACTTTATGTGAATGATAATTTTTAAGGAATTATCTAAGTCATTTTCAGGTGATATGGCAAAGGAAGTGGAAATACAAAATGGGTAAGGAGTTGACTTGAGTGGTAGTGGGATTCACATGTGTGCAAGGTATGTGTATATTTGATTTATGTCATTTGAGGTGTGGATTAATGAAGAAATTTCAACTTAATTTCATGGAATAGCCATGAGTGGAATAAGATCAAGTGGGGATGTGCTTGGCATTTACAATAAAGGGGATTAATGTTATGGAACGTGGGAGAGTATATAAAGGGAAGGAAATGGATCTTTAATACAAATGAAGAGAATAATGGGTGTCGATCGGAGAGGAGCCAAGGGAGAGCTATGGTATGCTTCCTCAACTCTCATTCCTTTAAATTGATTCTCCAAGGAAGGATTAAAGTGGGTGGTAGTCATGAATTTCATCATCTTCTTCCTTTTGCTTAGATTTTCTTCTTGCTTTGGGTCGTGATGGAAGCTAAGCCTTCTAGTGGATCTTCCAAGTGAAACCCTAAGTGGAGAAGCTTGACAAAGCAAGTTCCTTCTTGTTCTTCTTCCTTTCCTTTCGTGTTGGATGCAAGTTTTGGTTCATCTCTTTGCTTCTTTATTCAGTAATGATGTTGGGTTGAGGGTTAAAGTTTGGAAAATTTTACAATTTTTGGAGAAAAAGTCATGTTGGTGCCTGTGTAGAAAGCAATGTAAATCTCTCTGCTCTTTGGTTTATTTTTGTTGGTTTCAATTGGATTGTGGGATTGAGGTTGTTTTACTTCATAACATGTAAAGATGTGATATATTTAGAGTTGGGATGAGGTATTGGATGATTTGGAAAGGATTTGGGTGATTTTTGGGTGTTCTGCTTTGTTTGTTTGAGTTTCTGGGCATTCCGGTCAACTCGGTGGCATTCCGAGTCAACTCGGTGGCATTCCGAGTCAACTCGGCACTTTTAGCTCTTGGCCAAGTCGACTTGAGGGTGATTCGAGTCGACTCAGCATCAGTCAAGTCGACTCAGACTGCACATGCTCCATTGTTTTAACTATAACTTTTTTGTGTAGATATTCGATTGATGAATCGTTTATTGCATTGTAAACTAGGTTCGATAAGCTTCAATTTGGAATAGAATTTAAGTCATTTGGATATGTTTTGGGCATTTTCCTCTTTGTTTCAAAACATATTTAGAAGAGTTGCGATTCATGAGATGCTTATATTGAAAGGATGAGTATAGGGGTGATTTCTCCATAATCCCTAAGAACGTTTAGATGCTCTTGAGGGATTATCTGGGCATTTATGGGTATGGCTGGGACATGATTCAAGGTTACTGAGTTTGGTAATTTGGTGAAATATTATGAGTTTGTTTACATATGTTAAATTGGGTATGCTATATAGGTGACCCAAGGCATTGAGTGGGAGCTAATTGGCCTCTAGGGTTGCATGTGCATGGGAGCAGGCCCTAGGTGTGTAGTTATCTAGCCTTAATGACCTCGTGGCAAGAGTTATGTGTAGACCTTGGGTGGAACTGGCTGGCCTCAAGTGTTAACCTAGAGTTGAGTTGTCTGGCCCCAAGTGTCAACTGATGTGTATATAAACCTTAGGTGGAGCTGGCTGGCTTCAAGTGTCAACCTGGAGTTGAGTAATCTGGTTCCAAGGGTCCATTGATATGTATGTAGACCTTGGGTGGAACTGACTGGCCTCAGGCATTGCCTTGGGAGTGGAGCTGTCTGACCTTAAGTGTCTAATATTATCTGGGCATATAGTGTTGGGATGGATTTGTGTGCACTGTATGGTTGTGGTAGTGCCACTGAGTAGGGAGTGGACTGAGGGCACTTCTATGATGAGACCACTGCATACTTGGCATGTGGTATCAAAGGCATGTGTTAGTATCGCAGTGATAAGAGCGGGCTGAGGGCACTATTATGGTGAGACTGTCGCATACTTAACGTATGGTACCGTAGATGTGTGCTATCGCCATAGAACGGATGGGATTTATGGGTTCATAGTAGGGTGTCTTATGGAATGAGTTTTATGTTACGGCGAGACGATGAATATGGTGCTTAGAGCATTATGTGGGTTCTGGAGACTAGGTAGTAGCAGAGGTCACCGGATGGTACCTAGATTATGGTAGTAGCTGGTTAGTTGGGTTAACTACAATAATTTTTGTTATGTCTTTCCTGTGGTGTTCCTTGTTTCTATTTTGTCAGTAGTACTTTATGTTATGATCTTATCATGTATTGACTGTTATTGCTTACTGAGTCTCTATTGTGATATATTTCATGCTCACTTTTGTTGTGTTATACTTGTTGGGCCTTGCAGCTCATTTTTTCTCTTTGCACCATTCTAGGTATAGCTAAAGTGAAGGATGAGAAAGGTACTTACGGGGCATAATCTATTGGGTTAGATGTGTACAGAGCTTACCCAAATAGAAGGTCTTAGGGACATTGTTGGTTTGTGTCGTGTTAGTGGCTATACTTTTTGTTATTTGGGCCTGTTGTACCTGTTGGAAATGTATGCCCTAAAGACATGTTTTATTTAATTTATGGTAATGATGTTTTCTTTTAGTCAGTTTATAGCACATATATTATTTGCATTTAATTGTTGGAAAAGTGTCCATGCTATTAAGTAAGTGATTCATGTGATGGGTCGTTCTTCACAGTTAGACATGAATCATGGGTACTTAATAAGCAAGAAAAATATTACTCTTGATCTTTTGATAGAACTGGGCATTCTATCATGATAAAATCATTGTGCAATAGATCCTAATGGAGGATGGCTTGCTTTAGTCAGTAAACAGTCCGTTTACTCTAATTGTACAAGCGCATTTGGAATGCGTAGAGTGGACCTGTGATAGAAGCTAATGACAAAGTACTGATTATCATGGAGCTAGTCTATCACTGCTACTACGTGGACGAGTACTCTAATACTTGAGTGTTAGTTGGTGGTCTATTGAACCTAGAGCTATATTCTTAGATTCACTGTAGGTGAGGTCTATCAAAGATCAATAACCTTGTGAGTTGGGAGTATGGTTTCTAATTAGCTAAGACAGACTAATACAAGATAGTTTATGTGATTCACCCCCTTGTGATTGTCCAAGAATAATCAAATAATCCAGGGCCCTGGGAACGTGACTTAAGAGTGTGTGCTTCTGGGTAGCTCCCAGTGATAAGCAAGTACATTCGAGTAGTCACGGATTATTGGACTAGTGATCTAAGGATGGTAGAAGTCATTTAGAGAGGTGTTAGTACATTATTCCTTTCTAAATGATGGGTGTTACACAGAAGGGTATTTTCGTCATTACACTAGTAGGTCAAAGACATCGCACATGCAAAATTATTCGTGGGGTCAGTGTTACCATATGGTGATAGTTGGAACACTTAGAATGACAAAATATAGCTACTGGGTAGCAGGGATATTTTGGTCATTTTAGTAGCCATGAATAATTTGTCATTTGGTCCCCAGGGTAGCTCGATGTAACTCATGTATTATTTAATACATTTTGGCTTGTTGGGTGAATTACATTGAGAGAGAATTATTTAATAGTTCATTGGTTTTAATTAATTAATTGGGCTAACCCAATTAGAAAATTAATTAAATGGACTTGGCCCACTAGGGTTTGGCCCACTAGGGTTTTAGCCCTAGGGTTCTCCCTATATATATTCTCTCTCTAGTTGTTTTAACCTAATTTCGATTTTCTCTTCTTCACCAAGAGAGGCCACGAGTTTTGAGACATACCTTGGAAGATCAAGAGATCTGATGCGAAGGAGCCGAAGGATTGCAGAACAACCGTCGTCACTACCATGTGAAGAAGCTGCCGCCCCTCCTCCTCGTGTGGCTCCATTCCGTCCGGTAATCCGTAGAAAAAGTAAGTCTTCTAGATTCTTATCACTACGAGGATAGTTGTTATGCTTAAATCGCTTCCGTTGCATGCTTTGATCCTCGTGGATGGTCCTTCAGTACCTTATTTGGAATAGCCTAATGGAATGTAAATGGTCATGTTTATTTTGTCCTATATGAAAAAGAGTGAAATCATTATTATATGTTGTTAATGGTATGAGTAACCTTGGTTGAGTTACACTCTGATCCCATCTTGTGTGGATTTTCTTTTGGAATTCTTTTGCTAGCGGGACTTCCGAAGGCGAGCCCTCGCAGTTTGGTGATAGAGTTTGATATTGGACCTTCGGGCCTTTACGCTGGCACACATGTCTTGTTGTATCTTTTATCCGTTCTTTGATAACCCGTCCACCCCTAAACCCCGTTACAACCTATATGCAATCCCTCTAGATCCTATGATACATGGAAACTTAGGATTTGAATTTTAGAGTTGTAATGTTGTTTAATTAATGAAGTTGTGCATTATTCTGATCATGAAGCTCTGTCAAAGTCCATTTTTTTTCGTATAATTCTGTCTTTTATTTTCAGATGACACTAATTTGAAAGTTGCTTACATTTAATCATATTATGGTACATCTCCGAGAGTAACCATGAAAGATCGTTTTTCATTGGAGAGTGTGTCAAGAAGAATGGAAGTCAAAGTTTAGAGGTTATAATATGGGTGTGTTAATCAATTGCGTGTAAGAGTAACTTGCTCTTATTTTATACATTTTAGTTACAAATTTGAAATATACACATTAATGTTGATATTGTAAATAAAAATTGGCCACTATAAAATCTAATTGTTATGGGACTAACAATGTTTAAGTTGGGGGCTGATTAGCAGTAAAATTTGCAAAATTTATATATATTTTTATCACCATTTTGATGTTATTTTAGTGCTTAATTGAATATTTATATGCATTTTGTAGTTTCAGGCATGTTTAAATAATAATAATATAATAATAATAAATTAAAATTAGGTTCTTAAATTCAACAGATTCCATAAGAAATTGAGGCAGCCCACGAAGAAGGCTAATTGCAATTGAAATGGACAGCCCATTATTATTTAATGAAAAAGCCTAATTGAATTAAAAGCCCAGCAATTGAAGCCCAAATTGGCAGTGAGAATAAGGAGGAGAAGTAGGCATAGCAGCTTCCAGAAGCCAATTGCGCGATCCCAGCCTTGTAATTTCTTGCAAATTGAAGGGCATTTCAGTGGCTTGAGAATGCAGTCCCTAGGCTGTAATTTCACCCAATTTCAAGGGCGTGAATTGTATAGATACATGAGAGCGCGCTGGAGAAGAAACACGGAACAGAGCGCTGGTGCGTGATATACATATACACGGCCACAGAGCGCTGAAAAGTAGGCTCGGAGAGGAAAACGGAGGAAGAATTATCGCACAGCAGCGCTGGAGAAGGCATCGCACAACACTGTTAATTTCAGTTTTATTAATTTCTTATATTGTTCGATATTAATTTTGTTCTTCCGTTTAAGCACTATTCTTCCGTTTCATTTCTATTAAATTTCTATTACGTTCCTTGATTCTGTTCTTAGCATTTACATTTCGACTAAGCAATTTTATATTCTACAGTATTTAATTTATGTCTATTTCAATATCATAAATTTACATTTTGTATTGTAATTCTAACAATTTCAATTCCTTCAGTTAAATAAATTATACCTTAAATTCTGTAATTTCATTTCTGCATTTACTTTTTAGTCAATTTAATTTTTCACATTTTAAATTCTGTCATTTATATATTATAATTTATTTTTTTATATTTTATTTTTTCATCACTTTAATTTCCTGTATTCAAAAATGAAGATGCGTGACTAATAATTCTTGGACCAAGACAAGGACAGTGTCCAATACCAAAATTTTCCAAGTTAGCTGAATATCGTTGTAAGTTGAGGTGTTAAAATTGATTTTTAAATTTTTACCAAGTACTTGAGTTTAGATTGAGGCATATGCCCAATCTGAAACCCTCATGCCATGTATGTAAGTTGTCCAACCTGAAAATATTGTCATCCCCAAGTCTAAGTGTGCTTCATATACTTTTTGATTTATGGTGGTTGCTTAAGTTAGAGTCAGCATGTCATGTATATTGGTTACTAGAATTAGAACCATCATCATCTGAAACGTAATCAATAGCAAAGATTTTAAAACTAATTTTACTCAATGATACCCACTTTTGTGAGTCTTGAAAAATATTTGAATTGTCACTGAAATTGTTTTGATCTGAAATGTTTTGTTTTTAGTACCAGTTTAGTAATTTTCCAATATTAATTGATCTGATTTGATCCACACACACTCACCATTTCAATTTTCTGTACTTTCATTTTTCGTACATAAATAAACGAATTGGTTTGACAAATCATTTCATATTCCATTTGATCGCGACTCTTTCACTGCGTTGTAGACAACTCAGCAACTTGGTTTTGAACTTGTTGGACAGTCTCAAGGAGGACTTCCACGACAACTAGGTTCTCTGGCATGTGGTTAGTGGTGTTGGGCTATTGGTTAGGGGCACTTTTGGTTTGCACCATTGGAAGGTGATGGGATTGGCTTGAAAGGCTCTGGTGAGATTATGGGGCAGGTAAGTTTTATCGAGTCCTTTGATGGGCGTCAGATGTTCATTTTGGCCCAAAAAGAGGCAATCGGACGTGAGCTCGCAACGATAATAAATGGACTCCGGGAAGGGCTGGCACCTATAAGCATTCCGATGTCTAAGTAACTAAGAGAGTAAAATGACAGAGTATTAGTAGGCAAGAGAAAAACATATCTTGGCTCTAAAGGGAGTTTGTTTATATAGAAGGAGGAAATGTTCTCCTGCATGCATGTGTCGTGCGTTTGTAGAGCGAGATGATTAGATATCCGACGCCAACAAGACTCCCTGATGGTGGCATGACGCTAATGAAACTCTCATTAATATGAATGTGATCTGCCATTAATGAGAATGAGATCTTAAACAGACACATGAATACCCATTATGGAGTTATAATAATGCTATTGCAAGTTGGTGTAAGGCCAAAATTAAGCCGCAGGCCTAAGGTCAAGATCAAGCCAAGGTTTGAGATTGTGCCATGAGGCGAGGGCCAAGATTTGGGCCGTGGATGGAGACTGAGCCGTGGGCAAAGGTTAAGATTTATCTGGTATGGGGGTTGTGATTGGGCTGCACGGTCTAATATATATCTATATCTAAAATATTGCATGCAAATGGCAACACATGGGAGGAGAAAAAAAAAGGACGGTGGCGAGGCCCAGGCGCTAGAACATTCTACCAATAGCTTTAATCTTTCCATTTTTTTTGCTTAATGAATTATATAATATATCTTATAATATATTTAGATATTACATTGCACGGCAGCCCACTTACTCTCGTCTATCTTCCTTCAGCTTCTCTTGGTTCATATATTATATATTATATGTTATACATATTACCCATTAGTCTCTTTTCTATTAATATGTAAGTCCAATCTCTCACATTTTAAATCTCTCTTTTATTAAAATATAATATTATATATATATATATTATACATTAGGAAAATTCTATTCATAGTCACTATTTTTGCTCTTCAAAGTCACTTTTTAATATACTTAAAATATCATCTTTTAAAAAATCATATTTACCTTTGTTATTGTAGTCATTTTCTCCTACAATTATCAATTAACTGCTCGCTCGTCACGATTGTCCATTCACGTCTGAGACAATATGGCAAAAAATAAAAAATAGATAAAAATAAAAAAATACATGCACAGATATACACATATATATACACACATATATATACATAAATATATTTATATACACGTAGATACACACATATATATATACGCACACATACATACATATATATATATACACACACAGTGGAGTGGCCATGGCAACAATACTCGCCGGCGGTGACCCTTTTCATGGCCCCCGAACCCTAAGGTTCGGGGCTCCATGATGGCCCTCGAACCCTTGGCTCCCCCAAACCCAGGGGTTCGGGGTGATTTGGCTCCTAGGGTTTGGGGAGCCTTAATGGCCCCCGAATCTTGGGGTTTGGGGGCGGCCTTGATGGCCCCTGCCAGCGGGTATGGTTGCCGCCGGCAGGTATGTCTATGTATATATATGTATGTGTGCGTGTATATATATATCTGTGCGTGTCTGCATTGTATATGTGTATATATATGTGTCTATGTATGTATATATATGTTTTTGATTTTATAAACTTGTCTTGTAAAACTTGTATTTATAGATCGAAATTGTTGAAATTTGAAGATATGTTATAGAAATAAATATATGTGAATAGCTATAGTTGTGTGGAAGAAGATATTTTTGAAAAAAATTGACTAAAAATAGTTATTAAACTAGTTATAAAAAATAAAAGAATAAAAATAAATTTTTAATGTCTACGAAGAACAGAAAAAAAAAAAATTTGCTGCGAATAGAATTTTCCAATATATAAAGTTGGCAGCTTCGTGGAGTACAACTTGGTCTCCCACGATCTCTACTTATATTTATTCTAGTATTATAATATTAAATTAAAGACTTTAAAAAAGGCCCTCCAAATTCCACTCTTTCAGGCGTCATCATGGACCTTCTCCCCCCCCCCCCCCGCCTCCTTTCCTTTCTTATCATACCCTTTCCTTTCTTATGAACGATCACAAATCCATCAATTTAACTTGTAATTTGACAAAATAGTCTCCGCCAATACCACCCCCAATTCAATATGCTTTCTCTAGAATTTTTACATATTTTACTTGATAATTTAATATCCCTCTTCTATTTATATATATACCACTTTATTATATTATAATTTGTATATATATATATTTACATACATATATATATATATAACATTGTCCTTATAATCCTAGAGATATTAAGTCTCCAATTGAGGTTTCCCAGGCGCATGATTTCGCCTGCCAATCTCACTTCCCATTGCCTCTTTTGTTTAACTCCCAGGCCTTCACATGCCATGAGCCTACACACCAATATATTTATATATATATATATAATGTTTGAGATGGCATGGCACCACGTGAGAGCCTCCTCCCGCTTTCCTTGCTTATATATATATAACACACAACATATTTATTAAATTACTATAATTAATATATGTTATTAATATAACTTATCATAATATATATACGACCACTTTATTTCAGAAGTATCTTCACTTCCTTTATTTTTTTATTTTATTTTATATGTATATATTATTTATTATATCTCAATTATTATAATATTTTATCTACCTTAAACACTTAATGATAATTTAAACCCTAAAAATTCTACAAACTTGTGATTACTATCTCAATCAAAGATATAATAAATTTAATGTCCTCCATTAAATTTTTCAAAACTACA
The DNA here is from genome assembly GCA_036245055.1 of Diospyros kaki. Lineage (NCBI taxonomy): Eukaryota > Viridiplantae > Streptophyta > Magnoliopsida > Ericales > Ebenaceae > Diospyros > Diospyros kaki. The sequence goes on along the minus strand of BSEG01000006.1, from coordinate 23,992,514 downwards.
AATTTTCAATAAATCCAAAAATACAAGAATTCATTTTCTCTTTAAAATACCAAGATGTTACATTCAAAACTAAACCCATCAAATTAGTTTGAATTCAAATTAAAAAAATATTATCAATCTTTAACTAGTGGATAAATATCATGAAATAAATCTTTAATAGTTTAAACGGTATTTATCAGATAAATATGAACATCTAATAGATAATTACATCTAATGTAATTATTCTAATAGATAATTACAAACATAACATTTTAAGTTTGAATCTTTTCATGTTTCTTAATATGAACACTATAATTTTTTTTTTCATGTAAAAGCAGAAGAAAATATTCTAGCAATATTACTTAAAAGTTTTGAGTTACACTTACTAGTTATATAAAAAAAAAACGGAAGTAAATATAAAAAGAAAAAATCTCTCCAAATTTTAATGTGGAACTTCTAATATTTATGATAATGCACGTCTTTAACATAAAAATCAACCCTACCATTTCCAAACGTGTGGAATAAGTTGTAAGGCATGTCATATTTTCAAGTCAATGCAAGTCTCCTCCTCTTGTCTCTTTATATATATAATTTTGTAAGACATGCCATTTTTCCAAGTCTTCTCTTACATATTTTACATATTATAGTCAATGCAAGTCTCCTCCACTGTAAGGCATGCCATATTTCCAAGTCTTCTCTTACATGTCCTAGTTAATGCAAGTCTCCTCCACTGTAGAGCCATTTATATAAAGAATTGGTCTCAATCTTCATTATATAAAGAGACAAGTGGAGGAGATATTTCCAAGTCTTCTCACATATCCTAGTGATAGGAATACGGAGAGATGTATACCTTCCTGAAAAACATATATAGGAAACATAGGAAGTACTGCTCCTCATCATCATCCATGGCTTAGGATGATAATGATAGTGTTTGTGTTGGTAAATGGAATGTGTTGTCAGGTTTCATAACAACTCTCAGTTGAAGGTGCTTGATCTTTCTAATAACCACCTGAGCAATGATATTCCGAAGTGGATTGGCAACCTCTCCCAGCTGCAAATGCTTCTCTTGAAAAATAACAGTTTTGAGGGAAATATTCCAAGTCAAATATGCCACCTGTCCATCTTGACTGTCATTGATCTTTCTTGGAACAACTTCTTTGGTGATATTCCACATTCCTTGCATACCACCGATACAAAAAGGACTCTCACATGGGATTTTTTTCCTTATAGGGGTTTAAAAGTCACACCATCATCAGATGTTCACACTCTCGATATAAAAACTACTACATTGGAGTATCAAATGGAGTTCACAACAAAAGGAATAACTCTGTTTTACAAGGGAATTCCTCTAAACCTCTTCTCAGCAATTGATCTCTCCAATAACAAATTGACTGGTTGTATACCACCTGGAATTGGCAATCTTCGCCATATCAAATCATTGAACTTGTCCCACAACAACTTGACTGGACCAATCCCTGCAACTTTCTCCAACTTGGAGAACATAGAGAGCTTGGATCTTTCCTACAACAACTTGCAAGGAAATATCCCTTATGAACTCATAGGTTTACACTTTCTGGAAAGCTTTAACGTGTCTTACAACAACTTAAGTGGGAGGACACCTCATGGACCAAACCAATTTCAAACTTTTGATGGGAGTAGCTACATTGGAAATCCACTCCTTTGTGGGAAAGTTCCAAATAGTTGCAATTCACCCCTACCAACAGCATCACCCAACAATGGCAGTGAAGTGGAATTCGGCTTTATTGACATGGGCACTTTCTATATGAGCTTTGTAGGGTCTTACTTGACTGTGTTACTAGCTATTGCAGGAATTTTGTACATAAATCCTCATGGGAGACGAGTATGGTTCCACTTCGTTGAGGTTTTCGTCACCTCTTGCTACTACTTCGTTATGGATAACCTTTGGAAGATCAAAGCCAAGTTCCTACATAAGCGATCACCCATCTAAAGAAGGTTCAATATACATACCTAGTTTGTTCTAAATTTTGTTGTCATGCACCTATGAATGATTAACATAAATTTGATGCCCAATGCCCAAATATCGTAGCTTTGTTTTGAACACTACATTAATATTTCTCATTTCCTACATAAGCGTCAGTTCTTTTTTTTTTTTTTTTTGTCTTTCTTTATTGCTTTTGGCTAAAAACTATTATATTCCATCAACCCTCCTTGCAATAACCTCTATTAGTCTTCTTTTCTCATGACTAAATTATTTAGTTGTATCTTGCATCTTTTTATATTTTAAAATGAGCTACTTTGACCTTATTAAAAATATTATGCCCAATAATCAGTCCGCGTCTACAAAAATATAAGTGAAAAAACTGGTTTAAAAATTAATATGGGACAAGACCATCAATACCAAGATCAAGAGGGCCAAATGGGCCAAAGAAGCACTTCCAGAGCCTGAACAAGACCATGAAAGCAAGCAACTAAGGAAACTTAGCCATGACAGAATGACTTGGGTAGTCACTCGGTCATGATTGAGTGATTTTCCCCTTCACTCTTGATTAGTTCTTTTGGCCATACTCCAATCTATTTTTCTATCCCAAGCCATAACAAATCAAGTTGTGACTATATAGCCATGTGCATAAAGACTTAGAAACTGATTAAGTAGCCTGGGGGTCACTTTGTCATGACCGAGTGAATGTTTAGGTCACTTGGTGCACACTCACCCTATCATAATTGAGTGGCTACCCCCTCTCCTAATCATTGTTTAGGCCACACGCCAATGGGCCATGCAAACCCCGTAAAACCCAATCAAAGTCGTTCTTGAGATGCTTGCCGAGAGTTGCTGGCTTTCCACCACTTATCAGTCTCCTCCTCCTAACAAAGGTATGCTCGCGATGCAACTTAAACTCCAACTCCTCTTTAGGTCGAGACTGAGTTAAACATCGAAGGGTTCATGAGTGGCCTCACTCGCACCCCTAGCTTGTTTCTTTTTATATAGGTCTCTCGGTCACCAGACACTCTTTTAGTTACTAGACACTCTCTCAATCACCAGACACTCTCTCGGTCATCAAACACTCCCTTGGTCATCAAAAAACTTTCCTATTACTTTGGGACTCTAGTCACCAAAGAGGACTCTAGTGACCAAAGAAGACTATCATTACCTTTCAAGTCACTTGTCACTTTGGGATCACTTCCAAACCCTCATGTTATCTTGGGAGTCACCACTCGTGCCATCGTGAGAGTCACAGCTCACAAGCAATCCAAAGACTCCCACTTATTAGGGTGGACTATTTGCATCTCACTCTCCCACATTATAAATTTATTATTATAATTAGGCAATAACAAATAATAACCTCATTTTTAATCCTATTCTTTCTTGTATGATCGCCACCTTAATATTCTTATGTCAATTAATTACACTCACATGTTGGTGTTTTACCATATGATGTTCTGTGTCTTACAATGATTAATGTGCCCCATTTAAAAATCAATTACAAGTGAAATTTTTATTGCCAAATTTATGTTAGGCTTTGTTCGGTTACATGTTTTTCAATGTTTTGAAGATAAAAACTAGATAAAATATTTTTGTAGCTAAAATGTTTTACATCCATCACCATAGAAAAATAAAGACTTGATATATCGTTCATAAAAATGTTTTACATCAAAAAAGTAAAAATGACTTGTCAAAAGAATTTTGGTAAATCATCTTCTTTTTCCACACAAAAACTCATAAATTCTCTTTAATTCACTCAGAACACCTTTAGACAAATGTATATGTATATAAATTAATACATAAATATGCATACACACATATATAAGTATAGCTAATTTTTGAAAAAATATTTTCTTTACATTCAACCCAAACACTAAAAACTATAATGAAAATGGCTCACTTTTTATTTTATTATTTAATCTTTACCCACCTAAACAAAAATTTCTTACTCCGCCGCTAGGGGAAAAGGGAGTGTGCTCTCTGTCCTACACCTACAGTTCCAACTCCTAAAATTATTTTCAAAAAATCAAACTTCAGCTCCAGTCAGCTTCTCTGCGAGAGATAAAAAGTTAAGGGCAATTATGTTCAACCTGACTAAAACTAAATATCATGGGTCAAATGTGGGTCCTAAAATTTTGTCAGGTTAGGACTGAACTGAAAATCATTATCCAAAATTAATTATAAATCCATCCACATAAATTTCAAGGACCTGTCAGGAACTTGCTTCAAGAATTCCTATTTAACTCCTGTTGAACTAGTCTCAAAGTTTTCCCAAACATGTTATTAAAATTAATGAGTACTAAGTAAGAAGGGAACAACAACAGTGGTATGTCTGCTAACAATAATTTACTAAAGCTTCAGCATTACCAAATGCAATTACCTACATATGTAATGAGTTTATAGTTACTGACCCCCAAATCAAATCCGTACGACCCCCAATCTTCAGCTATTCGCACCTATCCCAATCTTCAGCTTCTCTAAATCAATGTCAATTCCTCTCTAAATCAACGCTATCAAAATCTTCTTAATGCTATGCATTCTTGGGCTTTTTTGGGCGGTAACGCCCTGTTTTTTCGATCGTGAAATTATTTAAGAATTTTAAAAATATATATATATTTTTAATATAAATCATTTTTCGATAATTTCGTTCTATCTTTTCAGCATACTAAACAAGAATCAATAAGTTAAGACATGGAATCATCATAAATGTGAAAACTTAAAATCGAAATCTAGTATGGTACATATCTAAATTCACTTAATCATATCATAAGAATCTGTACCATCATATCATCAAATACTTAAATACATAGAGACTTAACATCAAGAAATAAGAACTGAGCACCTTAGATATAATTTGACGATTCCTCATAAATACATTAAATTATAACAACTATACATGATTATCAATATAATATAATCTTCTCTAATCATGACTAAAAATATATTCTGAATCCTCACAAAGGTGCATATACCAGAACAACTCATCGAACTTATCGGCCACGTCATCACGTGCCGTTACAACTCAATCATCCCCTTACCATAGCTGCAAATCCTAATTAGAACGTTTGAATATTTCAGAGGCACAACCCAATTAGAAGATGAATCTTCTAGTGAGGGTTTATAAGCATGATACATGAATACATGATGCAATAACATAAAAAATCATATGCCCTAGTGTAACTTCCCTATCCCACCAGCCCGACACGGAACCTTAGGTAGAATCCCGACCTACTTTTAAGATAATCCTAACGTTGTTCCATGCACGAGTATCAATATGTTAATAATATCATGGTAGACAAAAATCACGACTTTTCATGTAATATGAAAAAATGATTATAACTTCAATAAATATCATGCATAATGAAACAAACATGTCATATATAGGTTCTCGGGACAAAACCACTCGCCTTTAGCACGGAGTTCAAAATATCTCAAAAAACATATAATGCCTCAATTTGAGTGCCAACCTCAAAAATAATGTAAATCATCAAGATTTTTGGCCAAATCACTTCTTGGCCAATCATTTCCAAGAAAAATCAATAATCTAATTTTTTCAGATTTTTTTTTATTTTTCCTATTTTTTCTATTTTTCATAGTCATAAATTCTTCTAAAATTTAAAATAAATACCTAATCAAGTAATTTCTTGAATGTTTCTTCATGAAAATTCCTAAAATAACATTTCTAATCTCCAGACATTTCCTGTGAATTTTTCAAAACCTCTTCTTATTTTTTCTAATTAAGTTTACTTTCAAAAATTTAAAATAATTATTTTTCCATGAAATTTACCAAATAAAATTCATAAAAGTAAACTCTTCATTTTTCCTGTATTTATGGACATTTTTTTAAAATTTTATCCTCTTATTTCTATTTTTACTCTATTTTCTTTTATTTTTAGCATTTAAAAATAATAAAAATGACCGCTGATCATTTTCTTTGGCGCGGGCACACCGGAAAATCAAATAACCTATACCAGAAGATAGTCCACCTTGAGTCGATCACATTGGAAAAATTTGAGTCTGAAACAACACCCCAAAGACCTCTTTCCGAGCAAAAATTTGTCTGTCTCCGGCGAGATTTGATTTTTCAGATGAAGTTCTGATCAACCTTCAAATGAACTCCATAATTCCTCAAAATTTTCAAAAATGATCCTCAGTTCATGGGAAACAAAAGCCCTATGATTTGGTGTCTCAATCTGTTAAAAAACAAGATCGATTTGAAGTTCAAATCTTGCAAAATCTTCAGCCACTATATGTTTTATTTATAACCAAATTCAAACTCCAAAACGACAGATCTCGAGCAACCCAAGGCCTTTGACGTCTCCCTTTTCCATATATCCATCCAAAACCCACTGAAATAGCTCTCAAAAGGTTGATTAAAGTGGCTAATTTTTTGGCCATTTTGGAGTGAAATTTGGCCATTTCGGTCGATGCCAAGGCCGATTGTTGGCCTAGGCTCGACTCGAGAGTATCCTAGACTACTTTCCTCGAGTCTTTCGCCACTGAATTCGATAATGGGAGGTGGTGGATGAAGGGTGGTCGACCATGGCAGATTTGCTCTTTGTGCAATTTTACAAAATTGTACTTTGACCCCAACTTCTTTCTACTTTGCACTTTTAGTTTTTTCCTTGAAGCCCTTGAGTTTCTCAATAGTGCTATTGCGACCTACAAGTTCTATATTTTCTATTTCATCCCCAAAAATTTTAGAAAAATGTCATTTCGACATCTCTCTGACAAAATTAAGAAATTACACTAAGGCCCGAATTTACGTTTTGACTGTAAACCATTTTTTTTCTTTCCGAAACTACTGAAGAGTTGTTCTACATACTAAATATGAACCTTCTTGGAGTTTCGTTGACCTCTCAAACGTCTATTGCAATAATTCGATTTTCAGCTAGAATCATAACTGTATTTTAACTGTACTGAAAATTATTCCTGATCCAATTTTTTCTGATACCATAAATCATGCCTCGAAATGCTCGTCAATGTCGTATCATTTTTCTTAGATATCTCGGCTCTAGGACACTCCCTGCAGTCGGTTCAGTCAATTTTTCGAGATATTTAGATACCAATCTTCCCTGAAATTTCATTTATCTAATAAAACACTTATTCTCAAATAATCTCAATTTCTTAGGTATTACATGGGCACTGCTCAAAGCATCCTCGCCGTCGATGCGTTGCGCCGCTGCGGCACCTTATTTCTCTACTGCCCACTCATCTTGAGCATTGTCGAGATCGTTTTGCAGGTCCAGCTGCGACGAGAATAAGAGGAGACCGTCGAATTTGGAGTTGTTGCTTGCGAGATTGCAGTCTTCAAGGTTCGTCATTGTCACGTCGAGCTTAGGCAAGGGCAAAGCCCCTTGAGGCCTAGTGGGGGTAGTTGGCCTTACTGGGCCATATTGTTTTTTTAAAATTTTATTTTTTTTACAATAATTTACTACTAAAAATAAAAAAAATATATATATATTATATTTTACTACTATTTTTTTTAAAAAAAAGTATTTAAGAAAGCAAGTATATAATGGCCCAGTAGTAACCATCACAATATTTTTTACAATTTGCTCATAATTTTATTTTTTTAAAATGATGATGAAAATAAAATTAAGTATTGAAGAAAATTGTGAAGCAAAGAATGCATGGAGGAAATTTATATTTAAGAAAATAAACAAATTAACAAAACAAGTATTGAATAAATTGATGTTGTACAACTTCCTATTGATCCCGGGCTAAGAACTACAATAATGGAATGTAATATTAATTTTTAAGATCAAATTAGAAAAGTCTACTTGTAAAGAGATCTGTGTCAACCTCGAAATTAAGACAATTCATTCCAATTGGTTTAATGAATTTGGTTATTGGTTAGAATATAGTATAAACAAAGATGTTGCATTTTGCTTATACTGTTATCTTTTTAAAATAAATGATGGGGAACAAAGAGATAGTAATTCTTTCATGAAAGAATGATTCAGTAATTTAAAATAATAATAATAATAAATAAACTTTAAATTCATGTTAGAGATGCTAATAGTACATACAATTAATCTCGAAACAACTGTGAAATCTTAATAGATCAAGAGTAAAAAAATTGAGATAGTTTTCTTCAGACAGTTAGAACAAACACTATGTGATTATTGAATTCGTCTAAATGCATCAATTGATTGTGTTCGACTTCTTTTACGGTAAGAACTAATCTTTTGTGATCATGACAAGTCTAAAGATTCAAATAATTAATGTAACTTTCTTGAACAATTATAATTTTTAGTATGAAAAATTGTAAAAAAAAAAATTAATATTATCATTATTATTTTATTTTTAAAATTATATTTTTTATATTTAAATCCGCCCAAGCCAAAATCCTGGCTCTGCCCCTAGGCTTAGGGCTGTATTTCGGGTCTGCTGTTTCACTTCTGATCTTGGTTTGGGGGAGAATTCGGAGACCGGGAAGAAATTTATTTGGAGGTAATAAATGGTTACGAAGATAGTGGTTTTATTTGTAATGTATATATGCATATATATATATATATATAAACACTCATACAATGTATATATAATGTGTATATATACCATACATATGTATAGTTATAAAAATCTTGAATCCGCGATATCTGGGTCACAGTAGAGTAATGTTTTTCTATTTCTTTTTATTTTTTTTCAAGTAAAAATGAGAAAAGCTACGAGAATGGTTAATGTGATGAGCTTTTTGGTTGCTTTCGAACTAAGATAGTGTTTGTTATTTAAAATATGGACTTAAAAAAATAAAATATGAAAAATATTTTAAATAAAAATATTTTGTATTATGTTTATTAAATTTATTTGATAATCCACTGAAAAAAAGTTACGTAACTTTTTATTTGAGATTTTATAAATAAATTTATTTAAATAGTGTTTGTTAACAAAGATATAAATAAAAAAAATAAAATATAGAAAATATTCTAAACTTTTAGACTGTATTCTCTTTATTTTTTAATTTTTAATTTTAAAATTTAAATTTATTTTCAGTTTTCTATTTTAATAGTCTGTTTTTTTAAAAAAAAAATACTTTCTTTTTATCATTTTGAAAAACTATTTCTCAAAACAGAAAATTAGAAAACGCGTTTCCTTTAAAGTTTTGAAAATAATTTTTTAATGATATTTTATTCAATAAATTTGATTATTCAATAAATTATAAATATTTAATGTTAATATATTATTAAAAATATATATATTTTAAAGTTAATAAATTTTATAATATTTTTTCCCATTACAATATTAAATATGAATAAATAAATAAATAAATGTGTTTTAAATTTAGAGTTTGTTTTGAATGAAAACACTAAAAATAACTTTTTATTGTTTTGATTTTTTTTGATAATTTTTTTTTTGTTTTCAAAAATATATTTTTAAAAATAATAAAGAGAATGCGTTTTCATTATTTTAAAAAGTTGAAAATTAAAAATGATTTAAAAATAGTAAAAAGAACGCAATTTTATTTTTTTCAATGCACTTATTAAATTTATTTGATGACTCTTAGAAAAGAAATATGTGATTTCTTATATGATATTTTTCAGATATGTTTATCTTCTTTCTCTCAAAAAAAAAAAAAACATATTTTAGACCTTACAAAACAGGTTGATAAAATTTTTAGAATGCTTCCGAATTTTATTTTGACCATTCAATATCTTAATTTAAAAAGCATTCAAACCTTATCTTGATATAATTTTATCTTACTCATTTTAACAAACGATATTTTAGAGGGGAAGGAGAAATAAATTTATTTAGAATTTTATATATAAGAAAAAATAACATATATGTCCCAAATTTTATAAAAGTGCAATTCTCATTTTAAAAAAATTAACAAATAGTTTAATAGAAATTTTAGAATTCTTCCCAATTTTATTTTGATCATTTCATATCTTGGTCTAAAAAATATTCCAACCTTATCAATCTTATCTTAACATAATTTTATTTTATTTATTTTAATAAATACTACCTAAATAAATACATCTACTGTTAAGATGACGAGTCTTATGTTTGCTTCGAAAAAAATTTAGTCTGAACACTTAAGTTGCATTTTCTTTACTGTTTTCAAGTTATTTTTAGTTTTCAATTTTCTAAAATAATGAAAACGCGTTCTCCTTACTGTTTTTAAAAATACATTTTTGAAAACAAAAAAAAAAAAAATTTGTAAAAAAAACTCAAAATAACAAAAAGTTGTTTTGAGTGTTTTTATCTAAAATAAACTCTAAACTCAAAACGCATAACACATTTATTTATTTATTTATTCATATTTTTATTATTATAATAGGAAAAAATATTACAAAATATATTAACTTTAAAATGTATATATTTTTTTAATAATATATTAACATTAAATATTTATAATTTACTAATAATCAAATTTATTAAATAAAATATCATTAAAAAATTATTTTCAATATTTTAAAGAGAACACGCTTTTTAATTTTCTATTTTAAAAAATAGTTTTTTAAAATAAGAAAGAGAACGTGTTTTCAATGTTCTAAAAACAGACTACCAAAACAGAAAACTGAAAATTGAAAAATAAAAAGACCGCAACCTTAGTTTGCGTTCTCTTTGTTGTTTTCAAGTCATTTTTAGTATTCAATTTTCTAAAATAATAAAAACACATTCTCTTTGTTGTTTTTAAAAATACATTTTTAAAAAAAAAAATTTGTAAAGAAAACTTAAAACAACAAAAAGTTGTTTTGAGTGTTTTCATTCAAAACAAACTCTAAACTCAAAACACATTTCTTTATGTATTTATTCATAGTTTACTATTGTAATAGGAAAAAATATTACAAAATTCATTAACTTTAAAATGTATATATTTTTTTAATAATATATTAACATTAAATATTTCTAATTTACTAAATAATTAATTTTTTTTTATAAAATATTATTAAAAATTTATTTTCAAAATTTCAAAGAGAACGCGTTTTCTAATTTTTTGTTTTGAGAAATAGTTTTTTAAAATGACAAAGAAAATGTGTTTTCAATTTTTTAAAAACAAACTACTAAAATAAAAAACTAAAAATAAATTAAAAATTAAAAATTAAAGAGTAAAGAGTAAAGAGTAAACCGTAAAGAGAACACACCCAATTATTTATTATTTATGAATAAACCATCTTGCTAAAGTTTTATGGGTGGCATCCTAAGTCCCTACAAGGCACCAGCAAATCACAAGAAATAGTGAATGTAATGTAATGTAACACGTATAAACCATCTATTGTTAACAGGTATTCATTCATTGTGAGATTAAGTAATGTAAGTTTCTGTTTGTAAAAAAAAGAAATTGATATATCCAAAATGGTACACTGAAGCATATCTTGGCCTCACTTGTAAAAATGTTAAACTAATAAAAATTAAATAAAAAAGGGCCCTTTAGTGTATAAAACTCTCTATTTTATGAAAAAAAAATATTTTAATAAGTGAATTAGTTTTTGGCATCTCATGTGTTTTCTTTAAATATCCTTTATAATTCATATTGGGAAGTAGGTTTCAATTGCCAATCCACATTTTGCTTTCTATTTTTTTTATTTATAGTGTTCAAGTTTTGCTCGATTAATTCTCAAGGACGGGTGACCTTCCCTCCTCATACATCCCTCGAGTAAATTCGAATGCGGACACAGTCTATAAATACCTAGAGTTGAACATTCAACGCAGTTCATACAGAACTTATTTTTTTGCTTTATTGCTGCCTTTCAGCTAAATACTGCCTTTCAGTAATAATTCTATCTTCCAAGTCACTGCACTGATTCGAATCTTGATATTTCATGAGAAACTCCAAATTATTTATCACTACACCATATCCTGAGGGCTATTTTTTCATTCTTATTTTTAAGAGAGAGAGAGATATCTTTTTAGACCCTTGTTAGCAATAGTAAAATTGCTCTTTTATTAGCGAAAAGTTATGGATTCTAGTTGTAAAAACATTATCTATTCAAAATAAGATTCTAGTTGATTTGAATTTTAGATTTTATTTTATTTTTTGCTAACCAAGGAGGAAAGATTTTATTATAATGTCATTTCGGTCAGTTTCTTTGCAACTGTTTGAAAGAGTTCAAAATTGCTACCTAGTTTAATAATCCATGCAGCAAACATGGGTGAGTTTATGCACAAAGGCTGAAATGGACATTTGATTTGGATGAAAACTGAAGTTTCAAACTTCAAAAGTTATAATTTTCATAATAGGTATGAAGTGGAAAGTTAATGGGTTGCATTTGGTCTTGTTTGTATTTTAAGATTCAAACAGGAATAAAGTTTTCTTCAAGTATGAAAAATGCACAAGAATGCAAAGTTCTACTGAGAAGGTACATTTGGTTTTCTTCCTTTAAGCAACTTTCTTCGATTTATAAACACACGACAAGTTGCATTTTTTATGTATATAGTACATATGACAAGTTATTTGTTTGTTGTTTCAGATGTTTTGAGTACTTCGCATCAATCCAAACTCCAAGTCGAGAGGTACTTATGACGGCAGCAGACTTGATGCGAGCAGTTGTCCCTTTATTTCCTCCATCTGAATCGAATCATGTTAGAGAGGGATATCTGAAAGGGGAGTTAGTCCCCAGTGAATTACGTTGTGCTCTTTCAAAATTTTTTATACTTCTTGATACCAACAATGATGGACTTATATCCTTTGCTGAGTGAGTGGCAACTCTGCCTTTAAGATTGCTTATAACATCTCCAGAAAATGAGTATATTATTACACATCTGAAACTATGGGTGGGCACAGTGCAGTTTGGGCAGTTTAAGGGAGATTCAAAACACCAAACCGCCTGAAAAGCACAATATTTCTCAAGGCATATGCTACAATATTTTTCTTCATGTCGGGCCACCAATACATATCTTTCATATTGGTGTTACCTTTACAAAATTAGTAATAGTATTCTGTCCATCCCACAATTGTATAATTAATCATATATTATGCAATACAATCATAATGCATCACCCCTTGAGCCTTGACTGAAAAATGGAAACCCATGCCTCACTCTCACAATTCGGCAGCCACCATCTCTCTCACCTGAATCTGATCTCACTCTCACTCCATCAGGAGCTGGCATCCCGCGTCCAATCGTCCCACTCTTAATCTGATAAATGATCATTAGTCATTGCTCAGTCAAAAGCAGAAAGGTGAAGGCCCACAGGTCAAAGGACCTAACTAGTCACTACTTGTATACTCCATTGCAGGAGCTTAATGTCTGTCACTTGTCCAAGGACCTAACCGCTTCAATGGGACCTCATTGATTCATCGTTGCTGTCTCACTCCCTCTGATCTCACTTGACAGTCACTAGCCTCAGACTCTCTCATTCATCATTCTCACTCTCTTCGCCCAAATTTTTGTTAAAAAGAGGAAAAAATTATCAGTTCTTCATCAACCCGAGCTGAAAAAAACAAACCAAGCAGTTTGATTTTGGTTTTTCCCTCCCCACCGTTTGCCCATTTTGAAAAATTGAACAGCTTGGTTTGGTTTTTTTCCAAAACTGAACCATGAATACCAAATCGCTCACCATAAAGGTGAAACTTCTATATGTTTAGAGCAAATACTATGGTCACTACCTCTAAATCATGAGTAGGGTAGTTCTACTTATGCTTCTTTAAGTGCCTAGACCCAAAAGCAGCCACATCACCATGCTGCATCAAAACACACCCCAACTCAATACCATACGTGCCACTATATAAGGTGCACCCTCTATTGCTGCTTGATATTGTCAATATCGATGCAATAGCCAGCTACCTTCTCAACTCTTAGATGAAGAGGTGGCTGGTACATTTCAATATAAGGTATACCCTTTGGTCCAGCTCAATATACCAGATGCATTACTACGTAAGGTGACCCGTAGATGGCTCTTCATGTCACAGGATATTTCCAGTGGGTTATACAGAATGTCCAAGCGTGTGAACCATGCAATGGCTTGTATCGCATTAAAACTGTTTTAGCCTGAACTATTTTGAGTGTGACAGCTATCATAGAAAAACACTTCTCCAATTTCAAAGACCCCTACAATGATGTCAAGTAACTTAAAAAGTATAAAATATATATATATATATATCTTTCATCAAGCAATACATATCTTTCAATAGAATTACAAATTTAACAACTTCAATAGACCAATATTTGAAAGAATTTGCATTCATGTTAAGTTCAGAAGGGAACTAACCATTATACTGTTGATCCCGGAAGGGGTACCTCTGCTTCACCCGCAATGACTTTAGTTCTTTTAGTGTGAAATCATCTGAACAAGATTATTAAAATATTTATTACAACATTCATCCACATGGAACTTAGTTTTCATTGTGTGAAATCAACTTTTTGCAATGTATTACAATAAGATCAGGTAATTACCAGTGAAATAACCAGTTGTGTTGAAACCTTGGACATCATAGGTCCTCTTACGATTTGCGAACTCCTTGTGGGCTGCTATATCAGTTGTATCATCAAGGGTAACATCATGGAAACATATAAGCACACTATCTTTTGAGGCTAGGATATCTGTTTCTATAAAGTCTGTACCCTCTTCAATGGCTCTCAGCAAGAAAGTCATTCGTCCAGGATCCATTAACAATTGCAGGAATGGACTATCAAGTAAAACATGCAAACAAGAAATTGAATGCCTCTAGTTATCAGTCAATTGTCACAAGAAAATTTGGAGACGTGTTTATATTCTGACGCCATTTCTAATAAGATCAGTAGGTGAGACTGGGATTATTGATATTCATTTATACATTCAAGCATACAAGAATACTTCATCCTACTAGGGGTGCCAACCGGTTGAATTGACATTTTCACTCTTGCTTTTAATTATCACATTTGCAGTACTCTACTCCTGATATGCAGCTAGGTTAGCACTGTGTTTCAATCCTGAGAAGCTCAGAATCTTATTACCAGACAAAGGGCTGTCTATATATGTCACAACTGGTGTAGTAGTACAAATACACTGATATATGGAGTCAGGCTAGTGGCATTTGAGGAGAGTAATTTTTACCGCCCTCCATCATGAAGGGGAGAAACAAGTTTCCAAATTGAACTATCAGAACAGGTAAATAATTTTTAGATGGCAAGACGTTAAACCAGCAGTTTATCATGCGTGCAGCAGCAGTTTCTTCAGGAAGAAGCTCACCATTTGAGCCTTGATGTGCAATGTTGTACGGGCGGAAGGTCTGCAGAACCTGTTTGTTTGTATTGCTAATTTTAATGGGGAGTGGATAAAGAGGCCTTGCAGAACATTCAACAAGGAGAAACACAAAAATAAAAGGGACAACACCTAGAATAAATTACCAGAAGAATGTATCAGTTGACAGTGTAAAATATAGACAACACTGATATGCACTAAGATATCAGAAGAATATGGAAGGTTAACAAGAATGAGTTTCGCTATCTCATTCTCTAATTGAAGTTTTACATGAGTACCTCTCCATTAAACCGAAGTACCACTAAAATGCTACAAGTGATAGAGAGAGAGAGAGATTACTAGTACTCTTAGAGATCAAATTTCATAAATTTAAAATTAATATTAAATTTCTAAAATTTATCCAATAATTCACCATCACATATTTGCAAGCCTACAATTCTGAAAATTCAATAATTGCCTATCTCCCAGGTAAAACTATAAAATTGTGGCAGTTCTGTCTGCATAAAACATTTTAGAAGTTAAAAAAGATGATTGCAACTGGAAATCTGGAATTGCAATCAACATGCACGAAACTAAAAATGCCCTTGCCCAACTACTTGGATTCGAGACACGTTGACTCAGTATTAGGTGATGATCCATTTAAATTCCAGGCAGCATCACCTATCTATGTACCAACAAACACGCCAATATATAGTGGACCCTACCAACCCAATCCCATCCCTCGGCCCGCAGCCCAACCTCGACCCGATCCTGGCTTTGTGCCAGCCTGTAACAGCATCATCACAGTTGCATGTTGGATACTTTTGTGCCCGCTCAAGATCTCATCCTCATTAATGACGAATTTTATCCATATTATTGAGGGTCTCATCGGCACCATACCACCGTCAGGGAGCTCCATCGGCGTCGGATATCCAGTCTTATCACCCTGCAAACGCATGACGCACGCATATAGGAGAACCTCTCCTCCTTCTGTATAAACCAGTTCTCTTCAGACCATAGTTACCTAATACGCCCCACCCCCCCGAGCACCGCGTTCTAGTACGCGCGCACTGGAACGCGGTGCGTTTGCGTCTTGGAACGCTTGGGGACGCGTCCCAGTTCTTCGGTAATGAAGACCCGGGTCCCTGCTGCCATCTTCTTCCTCTTTCTTTGCGCCAATATTATCTTCTTCCTTTCTCTCTGCAACAGCTCTTCCTTTTTCTCTACAACAGCTCATGGTTTTTGTCAAGAAGGGGAAGCAGCGACAAGGATCAAATCTTTATACATTCTGAAGAGAGGCTGCAACAAGTTTCCCATCGTTCGAGCTTCTCATCTCCAAATCAAGGTGACACGGAATACGGATGACGATGGATAACAAATCTTTGAAGCTTCTTCAACGATGGAGTACTTCAAGTTGCAGAAGATGAAGATGAGGTTTCCTTCTTCCACTGTGAGGCTTCAAAGTTGTAGCTAGTGGAGAGCAGCTGGTGGGTCTGCTCTATAGAGAGGCACAGCCACGTGAGTTGTGCTTCTTTTTTTGACTTTTTGGCTAAAGTTTTATTGGGACTGCACATCCCATAATTCCCAATGTACTTTCTAGAAATACACATGGAAAAATCTCATTACATATTACATGCTCTGTAATGATGAATAATAGGACTGAATATGAAAAATTAAGAAAGAGAGTTCAAGAGGCAGAAAAGGCAGGTGTGTGTCTCTCTCTTAGGAATTCTAGAATCATTAAAACCGAAAAGCCACAACCTGCAAATCAAATTGAAGAAGCTTTCAGTACAATGAGGAGAGATGTTGTGGATTTACAAGTGATGAAGGCATTGTGTGCCAATGGAATTCCATTCAATGTTTTAAGAAACCCTCAATGGTGTGAGATGGTAAGAGCAATTAACCAAGCTCCTGCTGGTTATAAGTGTCCTTCATATGAAAAGGCAAGAACAACATTGTTGGATGAATGTAAAAGGAGTGTTGAGAATGATTTAAGACCAATAAAAGAGACTTGGTATCATCAAGGGGTTTCAATAGTTTCTGATGGGTGGTCTAATGTCAAGCACCAGCCACTAATTAATGTTCTAGCAGTGAACTGTAGAAGAGCTATGTTCATGTATGCTAATGATTTTTCTGGTATTGAAAAAACAGGGGCAGCTATCTCATAGTATTTGTTGAAGGCTATTGAAGAAATTGGTGCATCCAATGTTCTTCAAGTGGTTATTGACAATGTTGCCAATTGCAAATTGGCAGGAAAGGAAATTGAAAAGGTACACAAGCATATTTTTTGGTCACCTTGTGTTGTGCACACATTGAATTTGGTATTTAAGGATTTTGCTAATTCATTTGAGTGGTTGAAGAGCACATACAAGATGGGAAAAGCTATAGTTAAATACTTTGTTAACCATTCACAATCTTTGGCAATTTTTCGAAGTAATCCTAGACTTGATTTGCTTAAAGTGGCCAAGACAAGATTTGCCTCCCATTACATCATGTTGAAGAGGTTAACAGATTGTAGGGAGGCACTTGCTACAACAATTTTTCAAAAAACATGGAAATAATGGGTGAAAATGGGGATGAAAGTACAAGAACAATGGGTGCTTTAGTTTCTGATATTATAATTCGTGAAAAATTTTGGGAAGAAGTTGAAAATATTATCACCATTACCAAACTAATTTATTTGCTAATCAAATTTTCTGATGGTGATGGTGCCAAGATGGGAGAAATGTATGAAAGAATGGATGTTATGCTTGGAGAAATAAAAGATATCATGAAGTAAAACAAGTATGCAAGTGATTATCCTGAAATGGAAAGAATTGTGTTGGCTAAGTGGGAGAAAATGAACATTCCAATGCACTGTCTTGCGTTTGCTTTGAGTCCTAAGTATTATGACCTTCATTATCTTCAAAAACCAGCCCCTAGAGGAGATCCTAGAAGGCCTCCAAATCTGGACAGAGAAGTTATTTCAGGTGTTATGGAAGCTTTTTCAAGAATTGCTGAAAGTGAGGAAGAACATAAACTTTTACGTGAACAATTTGCTATTTTTCACATGAAGAAAGGATTATATGCAATGACAGCAGCTCAAATGGATGCAATTGATTGGTGGTCCACATATGGCTCAGAGACTCCAGATTTGGCAGAGGTAGCAAAAAATGTATTATCACAGCCAGTAAGTAGTTCTTCTGCTGAAAGAAATTAGAGCACATATTCTTATATTCACAGTGTCAAAAGGAATAGATTAAATTGCACAAGAGCTGATAAACTAGTGTTTATTCACTCAAACATTAGACTTCAATCACGTTTCTTGGAAAACTATAAAGAGGGGCCATTTAGGAAATGGGATATGGATCCAGATGATTCATGCATAGAAGATTCTACCCTAAGACTTGAGGATCTAAGATGGAGAAATTTGGATGAGGACTTTGGTGATGTACCAAATAGAGATGAAGACATGAAAGAGGGTTCAACTTCAACAAGTGCATCTTTTGTTACTAAGCCACCAAGACCTTCCAAAACAAGCACGACAAAAGGAAAAGGAAGGAAATGTTGAGACTTGAGACTTGAGAGGCCTAAAATCTAAGTCTACCTTCTACAGATTTTGCTCATTTATTGTGGTCTTTTTGTAAGTTGTAACTTTTTGATGTATTCATGTATGCATATTGTTAAATGTATAAAATACACTCACTGTATATCTTCTCAAGAGAACAATACAAGAAGATATATATGCCTACATTTACTTAAAGATAAATACACTAATACCCCCTTACTTATCATATTTAACACACCCCCTCAAGCTGGAGCATATATATTGAGCATGCCCAGCTTGGTACAAATATAATTCACACGAGACCCTCCAAGAGACTTGGTAAGTAAATCAGCCAGTTGATCGTTGGAGCCCACATATGTTGTAACTATATCCCCAGAAAGCACCTTTTCTCTAACAAAATGGCAATCAATTTCAATATGCTTAGTTCTTTCATGAAACACAGGATTAGAAGCAATATGCATTGCAGCCTGATTGTCACAAATCAATTGCATAGACTTAACCTGTGTAATCCCTAACTCCTCAATTAATTGCTTCAACCACACTAGCTCACATGTTGTTACGGCCATTGCCCTGTATTCAGCCTCTGCACTGGATCTGGCGACAACGGTTTGCTTTTTACTTTTCCAAGAGACTAGATTTCCACCCACAAATACACAGTATCCAGATGTGGATCTCCTGTCACTAGGTGATCCTACCCAATCAGCATCCGTATATCCCACAATCTGACTGTGCCCATGATTTTGATACAATACACCCCGGCCAGGAGTAGCCTTAATATACCGAAGAATACGGATCACTGCATCCCAGTGACTATTACAAGGTGAATCCAAGAACTGACTTACCACACTCACAGCAAATGAAATATCAGGACGAGTGACTGTGAGGTAATTAAGTTTCCCAACTAGACGACGGTAGCGCCCAATATCAGAAAGAGGCTCCCCCTGTCTCGGTAACAACTTTATATTTGGATCCATAGGGGTATTTATAGGCTTGCATCCAAGCAATCCTGTCTCCTCTAGCATATCCAAGGCATACTTCATTTGAGAAATATAGATGCCTTGCTTTGACCGAGCTACCTCAATACCCAAAAAATATCTCAAAGGACCCAGATCCTTAGTCTGAAACTGTTGGTGAAGATGTGCCTTCAATTCAGTGATACCAACATCATCATCTCCTGTAAGTACAATATCATCAACATACACCACTAGAAGAATGTGACGGCCAGACTGGGAACGATAAAAAACAGAATGATCAGCTTCACTTCGAGTTAACCCAAACTCAAGAACAGCTGAACTAAATCGACCAAACCAAGCTCGAGGAGACTGTTTTAAACCGTATAAAGATTTTCGAAGGCGACACACCAACCCAAGCTCCCCCTGAGCAACAAAGCCAGGAGGTTGCTCCATATACACCTCTTCCTGTAAATCGCCATGGAAAAAGGCATTTTTGATGTCCAGTTGATGAAGAGGCCAGTGAAACATAGCAGCAAGGGACAAGAAAAGGCGAACAGAGGAGATCTTAGCAACAGGAGAAAATGTATCGCCATAATCAAAACCAAAAACCTGAGTGTATCCTTTGGCAACAAGGCGAGCCTTAAGACGATCAATTTGACCATCAGGGCCAACTTTAACAGTGTAAACCCAGCGACAACCAACAGTAGACTTGCCCTTGGGAAGAGGTACCAAGTCCCAAGTCCCAGTGGAATGTAAAGCAGACATTTCTTCGACCATAGCAGCCCGCCACCCTGGATGGGAAAGAGCTTCGGGAACAGATTTAGGAGGTGACACAGAAGATAAAGAAGAAATAAAAGCAGAATATCCAGGGGACAAATTATCATAGCTAACAAAATGGGAAATAAAATGGCGAGTACCTTTACGAAGAGCAATAGGCAAGTCAAGATCAAGAGTCGAAGGCAACGGACCGGAGGAGGAAGAACGAACTGGTATAGGGGATGAGTCTGGAGACGGCTCTTGCGGACTAACGACAACTGTCGGTGCTGGTTGGGCCACGAGGTGTGGACGCCGTTGATAGACCTGAAGATCGGAGCGATCAAGGCGAGAGGTAAAGGATGGTGGAGAGGGTGAAGACATTGGAGCGGGAGATGATGTTAGGTCAAGAAAAGGGATAGGCAAAGGTAACCCAACAGACACAGAATCAGAGATCGCAGACGAATAAGGGAAATAAGGAGATGACTCAAAGAAGGTAACATCCGCTGAAATAAAATATCGAGTTAATTGAGGAGAGTAGCAACGATACCCCTTTTGAAGGCGAGAATAACCCAGAAAAACACATTTGACAGAACGAGCGGATAACTTATCATGACCTGGAGCAAGATGGTGAACAAAGCACGTACTCCCAAAGATACGAGGAGGAAGAGAATATATGTCAACTCGAGGAAAAAGAATGGAATGAGGAATCTGGTCATTAAGAACAGAAGATGGCATGTGATTAATTAAGTAACATGCAGTTAAAACAGCATCACTCCAGTATTGAAGTGGAACATGCATATGAAGGAGAAGCGTGCGGGCTGTCTCAATTAAATGACGATTCTTGCGTTCAGCTACCCCATTTTGTTGTGGGGTTCTAGGATATGAAGTCTGGTGAAGAATCCCATTGGATGCCATATAAGATTTAAATGGGAAAGACAAATATTCAAGAGCATTATCACTACGAAGAACACGAATAGGCAAATTAAACTGTGTTCTAATTTCAGCACAAAATGTAGTGAAGACTGAAAATAGTTCTGAACGCGTTTTCATTAAATATAACCATGTAGTTCGAGAGAAATCATCAATAAATGTTACAAAATAACGAAAACCATCTTGTGAACTGACACGACTGGGACCCCATACATCTGAATGGACTACTGAAAAAGGAGAATTAGCACGTTTATTGACTCTACTTGGGAAAGAACTACGATTATGTTTCCCAAGTTGACAAGACTCACACTCTAAGGAAGAAATACTAGAGAGACTGGGAACCATCTTCTTAAGATTGGGAAGAGATGGGTGCCCCAACCGACAATGGACTTGTAGTGGGGAGGTTGTCGTCGTACACGCCACTGAAGAATTAGGGAGAGACAGATAGTAGAGACCGTGAGACTCAAGCCCTGTGCCAATCGTCCGTCCAGTCCTCCGATCCTGCACAATAACAGAATCAGACGAAAAGGTTATAGAACAATTAAGACTGCGAGTAAGTTGACTGACAGAGAGCAAATTAAAGGTACATTGTGGTAAATGTAAAACAGATGATAATGGTAAAGTAGGAAGAGGTAATGCGGTACCAATACCCGTGACTGAGGCTTGAGAGCCATCAGCCAATGTAACAGGAGGTAGAGACTGCGAAGTTTGAACATGAGATAGAAGAGAACGATTACCAGACATGTGATTGGTGGCACCAGAGTCGAAGATCCATGGGCCAAGGGAAGATGAAGACTTGTAAAACAGGCAGTAGGGTTACCAGTGTTAGCAAAGAATGTGACAGGTCAAATAGCCTGTTGTGCTGCCCGGAACTGAAGAAATTGAGTATACTCTCCCTCGGAGATAGTCACTGGTGAGGAATCACTGGGTGTGATAGATGCCTGACCCTCTGAAGCGCCCACAATCATGTTAGCAGTACTGGCTGCGTGAGGTGGACGACCATGTAGACGATAACAAGTCTCTCTAGTGTGACCAAGACAATTACAATAGGAACAATGGGGCCGAGGATGACCATAACCCCGACGACCACGATCAGTTACGGGTGTGGACATGGTGGAGCGGCTTGTGGATGAAGAGTGAGCTGAAGATGAAGCCATGACGCAGAAGAGCAGATCTGGATCTGGGCGCACAAAAGTAGCAGATCTGGAGCAATGTCAGATCTGGGCGCACAAAAGTTGCAGATCTGGATCAGATTGGATTATAGGACCAAAGAGAAGGAAGGACAGATCTGGAGCAATGTCAGATCTGGGCGTCAGATCTGGGCCCACAGAAGCTGAAGCTGTCACCGGAGTTGAAGAGAATGGCCGGCCGGATCTGGGCAGGCGCGGCGGCAGCGAGGGCGAGCTCTGGGCGCGGCCGGAAGAGGATGACCGGATCTGGACAGGCGCGGCGACGGCGAGGACGAGATCTGGGCGCGGCCGGAAGATCAGATCTGGGCAGATCTGGGCGCGGCCGGAAGAGAATGGCCGGATCTGGACAGGCGCGGCGAAGGCGACGGAGAGATGGCCGGGACAGAGGCGGCGACAGTGAGGGCGAGCTCAGGCGCGGGCGACAGTGAGGGCGAGCTCGGGCGCGGGCGACAGTGAGGGCGAGCTCGAGCGCGGGTGAGGTCGTGGCGACGGCGAGGGCGCAGGCGCGGCGACGGAGAAGGCTAGATCTGGGCGCGGCCGGACCGAATCTGGAGAAGAGGAGCCGCGATCTGGAGAAGAAGAGCCGCGACAATGAGAGACGAGCAACCGACGAAGAGACCCGCGGTGATGACGACGGCGGGCGAAGCGACCGACGGTGATGGGGTCGGCTGACGGCGGCGGCGACGGCTAGGGTTAGGTTAGGGTTTGGGCTCTGATACCATGTTAGATGTATAAAATACACTCACTGTATATCTTCTCAAGAGAACAATACAAGAAGATATATATGCCTACATTTACTTAAAGATAAATACACTAATACCCCCTTACTTATCATATTTAACACATATTATGGAATTATGGATTATGGAAGTTTATGAAGTATGAAGTTATGGACTATGAGATGAGTATCAATGTTAATCATGAATTCATGATTATAAATGTTAATTGTTCTTGAACTTGAATTATGAATGTTATCAAGATTCAAGAATCAAGACTTTGTTCATGAATCTTATTGATCTTGTTTGATGTCTTCATTGTTTTCAATTCTAAACTCGTAAGTCCTAACTTCTAATCCCAATTCCCATGTAAGTTTCATCATTTCTCTATTTTAAGAATTTTAGTCATTTGTATTAGTTCCTATTTCCTAATTTATATAATCAAAAAATTTAAAATATTTTTAAAAAATTTATATATTCATCGGCGTTCCACTTTGGCGCACCAAAGCATACCAAGACCCTAAGTGGCGAACCGATGAAACCTACCCCCCACATACCACGTCTCGAGAAAAGTGGCGTACCACGTCCCCGTACTGCGTTCCAGGAACTAGGTAACTATGCTTCAGACCCCAAATCATGTTCTTCTCTCTGCCCTACTGATACTCTGTCATTTTACTCTCTCACTGACTTGAGTGTGGGAGTGCTTGCAAGTATCAGCCGCCCTTTGAAGACCGTCCTTTGCCGTTGCGAGCTCACCTCTAACCGCCTCCCCTTTTCGGCCGGAAGGAACATTTAGCGCCCACTGTGGGGCCTAGTAATTTTACTAGAGCCTTTCAAACCAATCCCACTACCTTCCCATAGTGCAAACGAGAAGCACCCCTAACCCAGAAAACCCAAACACTAACCGCTTCCCAAAAAATCCAACAGCCATGGGGTCCTCCTCCAAACTGTCCAACAACTCCAAAATCGAATTGCTAAGTTATCCCAAAATCAACAGCTTGGCCAACGCAATGAATGGGTTGACAACGATGCAAAAGGTAGCCATCACCAACACTACCAAGTTACCCATACCCCTGTTCCCCCCACCTTCTACATCCTTGTACTCTTCAAACCATCCCTTCTCGAGTTCATTATGGTTGTGCCTCTGCCAGATGGCTTTCGCCTTCCCAGGACCTTCTGGTGATGATCCATTTAAATTGCCAGTTTAAATTCCAGGCAGCATCACCTATCTACGTACCAACAAACACGCCAATAAATAGAAATTCTGATTCTTCTGACATATAGTGCTTTTTTTTTTTTTTTCTCCAAAGAAAACCTTTCCCTCATCCAACTAATATTTTCCCCCATAAGATGCACAATAAACTTACCAAAAAAGAACTGAAATGAACCAAATCCAGCAATCTCTTTGTATTCAAGAGCTACAAATTAATACTCGTCCGCTGCAACATGCCACAGCACCACCATATTACATAATTAAAACTACCTCGGCCAGCGAATGCAAATAACAGAGTTAATTTGGTTAAATGAATACAAATACAGCAAAAACAAAGCAAAACCATGGTGAAACCAAACAGCAATGTATATATATAAATATAATGTGCGATTGAAGGGTTTAGCGAATTCAAAATGCAAAACCCAGACACCAAACAGCAAAAACAAAGCAAAAAAAGATTAAGATTGTTCCACACACCAACACCCATAAATTGCATATGTACCAATATATATATATATATATATATATAATGTGCCACCGAAGGGTTTATTATTCTTATAATGTGTGTATATATACTGGATACTCGGAGTGGGACTGCGGCCGTGGTGGCAAGATCCGTTGTCGTAGATTTTGCTCGGGGATTCCGAGAATATTCGTTCAACGGTGGATGAAAAACTTGGAGGGATGTGCAAAGGGATAACGTGGGTGGTTTTGATTGGGTTTGAGCGGCGGGTAGTTGTTGGGCTCCACTCCATCTTTATCTCCTCAGCCGCTGGATGCCTGAGAATTTGACTCAGAAGTCTTCGCATCGCACGGAAACTGGATCCAACTAAATCATTTTCTAAGTCGCCTTTGTTTATTTACCTCAAGTCTAGAGAAGTGGACCCCACCCCACCCGGGTTTGATTTCACTTCCCAAGATAAAGATTTTTTTTTATTTTATTTCTGAAATAATTATATGGATATAAACGAATTTGAAAATAAGCCCATTCAAATTATATCTTATTTAAATAACTAATATTTATCTCTTTTTAACTATTTTAATAAACATATATTTATCTCTTAATGCAATTATAAACCCTTATGTTTATTTGTAGCATCCCACTATTTTAAGTGTGCGGAGTGGAGAATTTTTTTTGTTCATAAAATATCTATAATTAAATTTCTAAATCTATCTAGTGACAATCTTTTCTCAAGTATTGCATTAAAATTTTTTCTAGTGAATCCGACTTTAATTTAAATTTTATTTTTTTATTAAATTATCTCTTTTATTCTAGATTTCTCGACTAGTTCCCTAAGGTTAAACTTTACTAAAAAAGGAACGATTATAACTCTAAAAAATAAACTCATTTAATACTTTCATGATTTGAATCTTATTTAACTTGAGGTTCTTTTTGCTCCAACACTACTTAAGCTACCCCATGGGGTCAAATTTTCTTATTTCCCAAAACCAAACAACAGATATTGAAGCCCTTTGCTCTATAATGCGATCCGTGTTGTTCTATTTAATTTTCCAACTACCAACAAATTAAATTTCGAAACTTCTATTCTCAATTTGTTTTAGAAAATCTAAACCATAGTTCTAAAATTCCATATTGATATTTCAAAACTAGTTGTTTGTTTACCATAAATTGTTTTCCCTTATATTTTAAAACTCTTTGATAGTGTTGAAAACTCTATTTCAAACCTTTAAAATTTTGTAGCTCACTAGAATTCCTTATTTTGAAATACCAACAGATGAGAAACGCCATTAGAGGATGTACCAATGCAAGAGTTTAGGTTATTTTCAAAAATGATTTTCGAAAACATCAAAGATAGCAAAGGAAACTATATCGAAAAACACCTTGCAAGACCCATTTCTCATGTCCAGATGTTATACGAAACTAAACCATGCCATATGGGGTTTAGTAAGTATACCTTTCAACTCTTGAAGGCCGATGTAGAGGTTGAAATCTTCCCGTTAACAACAACTCCTTGCTCCAAATAGCTCTCTCGAATAATCTTTCGGTCAGATCGAATCGTCCTCCAAAAATACAGAAGGCTTATCAAGTCCACGCTCCAGCAAGATGGTTAAATCCCACTACTCTCTCTTCGTGCTAGACACAGAGAGCAAGAGAGATTTTTGGTTGAAACTAATGGGTTCAAATCAAAAGGTACTTCTCAAGCTTGATAGTCTCACCATCAAGGATACTAAGCTACCATAGCTATGTGGAAGCAAGAGAAGCAATGGAAGGAGGCAAATCATAGAGAGTTTTGCTCTCTAAGATGAGAAGTATTCGGGCTAAGGCTTGGGAGAAAAATCAAAATGCAACTAACAACCCATATGCTCCTCCCACTTTGTTTGTTAATTAAAACAAGCAAACCCTAGCCTCCCTAATCATTCACAATGGACAAAGGACCTTAAAATTCGACTGGGAACATGGAGGGGACAAACAAGATGCACTCCATGTTTCCCTCGAATGCTTTAGCCATGGGCCCAAGTTTCTACTTCACAAATTGACAAATGATCGTGAAATCCGACAATCCATTCGACAGCTTGTTGAAGCTGTCGATAGTTCCTTTGAGAAATGTCGACAATTTTGCCCCTTTATCCTAAAATAGCATCTAAGTCCACTATTAACTCTTAATAGAATTTTTATTATCTCATAATGACACTAAGGCCCCCGTTAACTCTTAACGGTATGCCCGTTAACACTTGACGATTGCTCCTTGTTAAATTTGATCATTGAACCCTTTTTGTTAACTCTTAACAATAACCTCATTAACTCTTAATGATGATTTCAATCTCAATCATTTAGTCAACCATTACATCCGAATATGCGTGTAACCTTCTAGGTTCACTACTATGTAGCAATCAGGAAACATTAACCACATTAACGCTGACCAAACACTTTTGGTCCACAACGAAGATCTCTCCATCTCCTCGATGTACCCCAAAAGACCCTGAGTGACAACTAGCATTATGTCAGGACAATCTTACTAGTAATGAAATCTTACTTCATAATAGAACCTATTTGGGCTTTCGATTCCCGTGTACTATAATCTCTCCATCAGTGATCATCCCGATCGAGTGAAAGTAATGGACTGATCAAACTCACTAACTCGATGACTATGCTAAAATCAGTGTGGTGAGATTGAGATGACACATTGAAACTCTTTCTTACATTGGAACACTTTCCAATCAAGTGTACCCTGGCCAGGGGTTTCTTCAATCAAGACCACCACTGATCGTATAGGATGCTCACCTCACGCCAAAGATCGATAGATCCCATTAGCAATCACCTGCCTCCATATGCCACTACACAAAGACCACACAGTGCATCTCCCACTCGGTAACCAGATGGTTCTTAGCAACGGTAAATCCCTAGCACCAACACACAAGACAACTGTGTCACCTCTGGTCAAAAGATCAGTAACACAATCAAAGCCTGTGATAGACCATAGATCCTCTGAGCCATGTGATCTATCACGTGCGTTACATTCAGTAGATGTTCCGTTAACACCTACCCATATGTATACTTTATCCATCTCATGGATTATGGCATGCAACTCACCATCATTTATCATTAGCATCTGATACTAATCAAAGGTAGTATCCCATGTGTCATTCCGTACTCGACTAATCATAGCCCTCATGTGAGAAGTCTAAGGGCTGCGAATAACCATTAAGACATCCTTATTACAAAGGTTAATTGTCACATATTCTCAACACTTAAGAATAAGACTTTTAACAGGAAATCTAAGGACTTATTTATATTAATGATTGGAGAGCTATGAATGAAGATATGACCACAAATCTGAGAACATATTTTATTAGATATTGCAAGAATTACATCATTAGTCCCATAAATATAAATACCAAATCTCATCTAAATCTAGCATTAGGGCACTAACACTAACACCAACCCTATGTTTCAAAACTTTAAGTTTAAAACTTAGTTAATTTGCTCACTAGAAACACCGTATTTTGAAACTTAAGACACTGTGTGTAATACCCTACTTCACCAGGCATGTTATCACTCGGGAAATTTTGGGATTATTTCATTTTATTTTATCTTTTTTATATAGCTCAACATAATGTAACTCCCTCAATTTCCACCTACCTAACTAGCATGGAAATGCATTATACATCAAATAAGTTAGACTAGGCATTCATCAATAGCGGAATCAAAGATCGAATCTAACATCTCAACATTGATCATAAATTAGTTCTTACACCATGGACTTTCAAAATATTCAGAGTTTCAAGTAGCAGAAATTTAAATACACCACTTTCATAATCAATTACATTATGCACTTAACAAGTGTCATCGCATACCTTTTTCGTACCTGCTGCTACTACATCAATATCTGGAATGTTTGAATATTTCAGAGGCAAATCCTAGGTAGATGATAAATCATCTAAGTAAAGGTATAAAAACATTTTTCGTGCATGAATGTAAAATGTCCTTTTCCATTTCATTTCGGTTTGAGTCGATTGTACCTTATTGTTACTCCTTATTTTTACAATCTCCTTTCTAGGGCGAGGTGTATGGTTGCACCCTTGGAAGAGCAGCGGTCACGGCCCGTACTCTCAAACCTTTACGCGAATGCATAATTAATAATATTATCGTGTACATATGCATATTTCATCATAGCATATAAATGCACTCTACATGACATATTCACATCAACACATGATAACATGATAAAACTATTTACTTAAAATTGGTTTTTTTTTTTTTTTTGTCAAACCATTTACCTTTCACAAGTTTGAAATATCTCAAAAAGCGTGCACCTCCTCCATTCTCGTTCCAACCACAAATTTGCACCAAACGTCATCTCAATCCTCAAAATACCCTATCCATCATTTTATTCCAGCAAACATCATAATCTAAACTTTTCCATAATTTCCTCACATTTTTTTTCTCTCTATTAATATTCTAAAATAAATATCTATACCCAATCTTGGGCCTAAGGCACCCTAAACACCATATTAAATCAATAAATACCAACACCAATTTTTCATATTTTTTCCTCACATTTTTCTTTAATTTCTCCCTATTTTTCACCAAGAAAAATCTAAAATAAATATCTACATCAACATTTTTCAAAATCTTTTTACATAAAAGTTCCTAAAATATTTTTCTATAATTTTTAAAATACATTTCAGGAAAATACCTCAGTGGCATGCGCTCGCACGTGCTGCACGTGAGTTATACGCGTGGGACCCGCGCATGAAGGCCACACTCCGGCCTTTTTCCCTCGCTCCGGTACACCGGCGTTTTGGGAGTTTTGCACCTCGATGATCCCCTTCCTTAGTCAATCCAAATGGCATAGTTGGATGCCAGAAAGAAGCACCGGAGATGCCTCAACTGGAGCTTCAAACCCTCGGCCATACTACCCGCCTCCGTTTTCCGGCAACTCCTCAAAACCCTACCAAACGTACACAAAAACCCTACATTTTTTCCAGAAATGATCCTTACACCCTCTAGAGAAAAAGTCACTTATCCATAACCTCTGATTTTCCTTAAAACGAGCTCGATTTCGAGCTTTAAATTTTAATATTTTTGGCCACTTTGGATCTTTATTTATACCCAAAATTGAACCACAAACGACTAATCTCGCATAACCCAAGGCCACTAGAGTCCTTTCGTGCCCTAGATTGGTTCAAAACCCATTGAAAATGGCCCAAAAAATTGATTTATAGTGGCCAACTTTCGGCCACTTTCGGTCCATTTTTTTGCCCATTTTGATCACTTTTGTCGGCCATGGATCACTCTAGGCCAAGCTCAGAGGTCCCTTAGACCTTTACCTCGAGTTTCCCGTGGCCAAAAGCGGTGATGGAGTGGGTGGCCAAAAGGTTGGTCGGCCATAGCTGCCCAGTTTTTTCCAAAAATTGCATTTTCACTCCTCAACTTTTGAAATACATTTTGGCCCTTTCCATAAGGCTCCTGAGTTTTCCAAAACTTCTGTTGAGACCCTCACGATCTAAACTTCTCATCTGACCCCCAAAATTTTGGAAAAAAAGTCTTTTCGACCTCCCTTAAATTTTTTTAAAAATTACACTTAGGCCCGAATCTTCATTTTGGTCGTAAACGCTTTTGTTTCATCCTGAAACCACTGAAAGGTTGTTGCTTACGTAATATTTGAGTTCTGTGAAGGTTTTGTTGTCTTTTCAAAAGCCTCTTGCCATAATTCGATTTTTCAGTTTGATTCGAAGTTGTACCGAAAATCGTGCTTGATTTGACTTCTCTCAGCACTAAGAATCTTATTTTAATTTGCTTGCTACGGATATCTCTTTCTTTTAAAACATACACGTCCCGGGGTACTCCCTTCTATCGATTCGACTATTCAGTACCTTTAAACTGTCTCCTAGCTTCCATTATCGCTAACAAATATGCAATATTTCATGAAATAACTATATATTTATTCATTTTGATTCGGGATATTACATTCTCCATTCCTTGCAAAAATTTCATCCTTGAAATTTGCTCATTCTACATCTATTCTACCTACTGATTCTTTGAAAAAAAATGGAAAGTTACTTCTCATATCTGCTTCTTGTTCCCATGTTAACTCCTCGCTTACTTGATTCCTCCACAACACTTGAACTAGTAGAATTGAGTTATTCCTCAGAACTTGATCTCTTCGATCCAAAATTTTGACTGGTCTCTCAAGATAAGAAAGATTCTCCTATACTTCGGTGGCTTTTGTTGGTAACTTGATATTACTTGAGATGGATTTGGCTCATGCATCCGGAGCTGCGACAGGTGGAACACATCGTGTAGATTGGATAAGATCATGGGCAAAGCGAGTCGATAAGCCACCAGCCCGATTCTTTCTATGATGTCGTATGGTCCAATACATCTGGGACTTAACTTACCCTTCTTGTTGGTCCGAGTTGTCATTCTTAGAGGGGATAACTTTAAGTACATTTTGTCGCTGACTTGAAACTCTAAGTCTCTTTGTCTGACACCAGTATAAGACTTTTGAAGACTTTGAGCCTCTTTGATTCTGTCTTGTATGGTCTTTATCTTTTCGGTAGTTATCTGAACCATCTTGGGACCTAATACTTGTCGTTCTCCAACTTTAGTCCAATATACTGGGGATTTACACTTGCTTCCATATAATGCTTCATAGGGAGCCATACCAGTACCACTGTGGTGGCTATTATTATAGGCGAACTCCACTAAGGAAAGGTGTTCTTCCCAACTTCCTAAAAAATCTAGAGCACATGCTCTCAACATATCTTCTAAGGTCTGAATGGTCTTTTCTGATTGACCATCAGTTTGGAGATGATAGGCCGTACTTAGCCTAAGCTGAGTTCTTAAGGACTTTTGTAGACTACCCAAAACCTTAAGGTAAACCTTGGATCACGGTCTAAGACAATGCTTACTAGTACACCATGAAGTCTAACAATTTTGTTGACGTATTGTTGGGCAAGCTTATTTATAGATTGACTTACCTTTATAGCTAAAAAATGAGCAGACTTGGTCAATCTGTCTACAATCACCCATATGGCATCATTTCCCTTAGGACTTCTCAATAATCCTGTCACAAAATCCATGGTGATGTGCTCCCATTTCTATTTTGGAATTTCTAATGGTTGTAAACTCCCACCTGGTCTTTGATGCTCAATTTTTACCCCCTGACATGTATCACATTGCGCAAGGTATCTTACAATGCTCTTCTTCATTCCAGGCTACCAATACACAGTCTTTAAGTCTCTGTACATCTTGGTACTTCCTAGGCGGATTGAATATCTAGATAGATGGGCTTCTTTCAAAATTGATTCTCTTAATTCCTTCATTCGAGACACATATATTCTTCCTTGAAATTGGCGTATGTCGTCTCTTAATTCAAATTTTGAGATCTTTACTTGACCTTGCTCATCGACCCATAATTCGACTCTGCGATCTTTAGGGAGAGCTTGTCGTATCTGTTCTATCAAGTTTTGACTGGATGGTGAGACTGCCTATGTACGCTAAATTTCCTTTCAAAGCATCTCCCACTATGATCAAACTGAAAGTTTCAACTAGCTCCCATTCGGACACCATCATTCTAGCCATACACATAGGTTCCTTTCTACTTAGGGCATCAACCACCACGTTGGTTTTTCTGGGATGATATTGAATGACACAATCATAGTCCTTTAAGAATTTCATCCATTGACGCTATCTCATGTTCAGATCTTTCTGGGAGAATACATATTGTAGACTCTTATGATGGGTGAAGATTTCAAATTTCTCACCGTATAAGTAGTGTCTTCAAACTTTCAAGGCGAACACTACAACAGCTAATTCTAAATCGTGGGTCGAGTAATTTTGTTCATGCCTTTTCAATTTTCGAGACCCATAGGTGATTACTTTTTCATACTGCATTAGCATGCATCCCAACCCATTCTTTGTGGCGTCATTGTACACCTTATAACCTTCGGACCCATTTGGCATGGCTAAGACCAGAGCGATTGTGAGTCTTTCTTTGAGTGTCTGAAAACTCATTTCACATTGCTTATTCCATTCAAACTTCACGCCCTTTTGAATTAGCTTTGTAAGCAGTACGACTATCCTTGAGAACCCCTCTATGAACTTTTTATAATACCCAGCCAACCCTAGGAAACTCTTGATTTCGGTAACGGTGCTGGGTTGGCTCCATTCTCTTATTGTTGATACCTTTGCTGGATCAATGAATATCCCTTTAGCTAATATGACATGCCCTAAGAAAGCCACTTGACTTAGCTAAAATTCACACTTGGTAAACTTGGCATACAACTTGTGTTCCCTCAATGTTTGTAGTACAATCCTTAGGTGGTTTTCGTATTCTTCCTTGGAAGATGAGTAAACCAAAATGTCGTCTATGAACACTATTACGAACTTGTCCAAATGTGGTTTAAAAACTCGGTTCATCATATCCATGAATGCCGCTGGGGCATTGGTTAATCCAAATGGCATGACTAGGAATTCGTAATGACTATATAGAGATCAAAAAGCTGTCTTGCGTATATCGTTAGCTTTGATTCTCAATTGATAGTACCGCAATCTCTGGCCAATCTTTGAAAAAACCTTTGCACCTTAAACTGGTCAAATAATTCCTCAAATCTTGGAAGCAGGTATTTCTTCTTGATGGTCACCTTATTCAACTGTCGATAATCTACGCACATTCTTAAATTTCCATTTTTCTTCTTGACAAAAAGGATTGACGCTCCCCAAGATGACATACTCGGTTTAATGAATCCTTTATCCAACAATTCTTGAAGCTAGATCTTTAATTCCCTCAATTCTGCGGGAGCCATCTTTAGGGTGGTATAGAGATGAGGTTCACCCCTTGCACAATTTCTATTGAAAACTCAACTCCTCGATGTGGGGGCAATCCTGGTAACTACTCAGAAAACACATCTCCAAATTCTTTTACAACTAACACATCTCTTAGTTCTACATGGACTTTTATATTTTCTTGAATGTGTGCTAGATACCTGTAAGCTCCCTTACGTAAGATTTTATCTGCCTGGAGGGCTAAGACCCACTTCTTTTCGTTCATTCCACCTTGTCCCCAAAATTTAATAATCGAGTTTCCATTCTTGAGATTAACTACCTTAGCCTTACAATCCAAGGTGGCATCGTACTTGGTTAGGAAATCAATCCCTAGAATTATATCGAGATCTCGAAATTCACGAAGGATTAAATCTACCAAGAACTTAGTTTCCCCTATCTGGATCTTCTTATTTCTATATCCTGACAAGATTTCTAGAGACTTCCCCATAGGGGTTGCTACTATCATACAACAATTCATATTTTTTGGTTCTTCCCCTAGTACTTCAGATAATGCATGTGAAATAAATGAATGACTTGATCTCGAGTCTATCAATACATGCGTAGGAAAATTAGAGATAAACATGGTACCTTGAATGATGGCCGGATCCTCAGCCATGTCCTGCCGCGTCAGGTTGAATACTCTTCCTTGCTGGATTCTTAGATTTCCTGCGAGCTCTGGTAGCTGTCCCATCTATTTGGGCTTTGGGCAATCCCTCAATAAGTGCCCTAGCTGGTTGCAGTTGTAGCAGACAGGTCCCTTCTTAGGAAATTCTAGTTAAGATGTCCCTCTTTTCCACAGGTGTAGTAAACATTCATCCATTGCCTGCAGGGCCTTCTAGGGTGTTGTTTCCCACATTTCAAACAGGGTTTGCTAGGCTTGAACTGAACTTTCTTAAGGTCCAACTTCTTTCTGAAACTTGACTTAGGATTGGAGGCTTGCTGATTGGCTTCTTGAATAGAGTTGATTTGATCCCAATTAGCCTCAACAGCCATTACTTGTCGTACCACCTCAGCATAGGATTCCGTACTTATATTACTGAGGGCCTTCTAAATCCTTAGCTTTAGCCTTGCCAGAAACCTCTGCGCTTTGATCCTCTCATCCGACTCATATATTGGCATATATTTGATCAGCCGAGTGAAAACATCCTCATATTGAGCCACGTTCATGTCTCCGATCTTCTTTAGATCCATGAACTCTCTTTCTTTTGCATCCTCAGGCTAAGCAAAAAATATTTATCGTTGAATAGCTCTTTGAATTGCTACCAGCTAACGTAAGGTGTACCCGCTGGAGTTGGGGTGGCCATAGTCCTCTTTACTCCATTCCACCATCGCTCGGCCTCGCCTTGTAGCATAAAAGTCACACAGTTCACATTTTTGTCCTCTCCACAGTGGAGGTGGTCGAGCAATTTCTTAGTTTGCTCGATCCAGAACTCTTCCTCATTGGGATCGGCTCCCAGTTTTTCTTAGAAAACTTGTGGATTTTGTCTATGATATAGGTCCAACATAAAAGATGGACGTTTGCCTTAGGTCTGCATCCCTTGCATGACTCCTACCATGCTTCCCATAATCCTTTCGATTTGGTCCAGATAGTTTCCATTCGTTCTCTCCTCCTCCTGACTTGAGCTACCCTCAAGTATGCCATTGGTACATCCTTCAATACCTCTTTGGTAATTTGATGTCATAGGTCGTATTGCTCGTCTAGTGTTTACCATCTGGAAAGAAAGACAATATCTAATTTCATGGAAATTTCTTTTCAATTTTTTTTTTCAGTTCTTCATGTTCTTGAGTCTGACATTCAACATCACTTAAGGCAACAAGATAACAAGACACACAACCGACACACTATTAAACAAAAATCGTCTGAGGCTTATTCTATGAACTAGCTGATTTCCAAATCCAAGCATCGTAGTCCGTTCCCTTGTCTCTAGACTTAACTTCTGGTCCATTAGGATCATCGAGTACAATTGCCCATTCCTCCTCATTATCAGAGTTGAAGTTGTCGATGCTCATCTCGTTGGCCAGGGTTGCCTCGTTGGCGTCCCATTCCTCATTTGAGTTTTCATCTTCTATTATAGCTTCCTTGTAAATGAGGGCGACGTCATCACGAAGTTGCTGACATAAGAGATATAAGGACACATGATTGCCTTTGTGCTGGATCCCTTCAGCTAAGGCTCTCCAATCACCTTCCAAGTGATTGATCAGGAATTCTATTTGAGCATGTATCAGGCTTGGTTGAGTGTAGCTGCTGGGCGGTATGTCCCTTAAGATACCCTCAAGGATATTTAGTCGGTCGAAGATATCTTCTGCTACCTGTTCACTATCGATCCAACGTCTATTCCAGTTAGTTACCCAAAATTGCTCGAGATATTCTCCTGCCATTCTAGCATTTCAACAATTATTCATATTTTTAGGTTCTTCTAAACCTCAAGTTTATAGGTTCCTAATAATCTTTCCTAAGTTTTTCATATAAGTTCGCTCTGATACCAACTGTAACACCCCATTTTTCTAGGTATGTTACAACTTGGGAAATCTTGGGACAATTTCATTTTATTTTATTTTTTATATAGCTCAACATAATGTAACTCCCTAAATTTCCACCTACCTAACTAGCATGGAAATGCATTATACATCAAATAAGTTCAACTAGGCATTCATCAATAGCGTAAACAAAGATCGAACCTAACATCTCAACATTGATCATAAATTAGTTCTTACACCATGGATTTTCAAAACGTTCAGAGTTTCAAGTAGCAGAAATTTAAATACATCACTTTCATAATCAATTACATTATGCACTTAAGAAGTGCCATCGCATGCCTTTTCCGTACTTGTTGTTGCTACATCAACATTTGGAACGTTTGAATATTCCAGGGGCAAAGCCCAGATTAGATGATGAATCATCTAAGTAAGGGTATAAAAATATTTTTCGTGCATGAATGTAAAATATCTTTTTTCATTTCATTTTAGTTTAAGTCGACTGTACCTTATTGCTACTCCCTATTTTTACAACCATCTTTCCAAGTCAAGGTGTATGGGTGCACCCTTGGAAGAGTAGCGGTTCCGGCCAGCACTCTCAAACCCTTATGCGAATGCATAATCAATAATATTATCGTGTACATATGCACATTTCATCATAGCATATAAATGCAATCTACATGACATATTCAGATCAACACATGACAAAATGATACAATTATTTACTTAAAATTGGGACTTTTTGGGTTAAACCACTTACCTTTCACAAGTTTCAAATATTTCAAAAAATGTGCATCTCCTCGATTCTCGTTCCAACCACAAATTCGCACTAGACGTCACATCAATCCTCAAAATACCCTATCCATCATTTTATTCTAGCAAACATCATAATCTAAATTTTCCCATAATTTCCTCACATTTTTTTTCTCTCTATTAATATTCTAAAATAAATATCTATACCCATTCTTGGACCCTAAGGCTCCCTAAACACCATATTAAATCAATAAATACCAAACCAATTTTTCATATTTTTTCCTCACATTTTTTCTTTAATTTCTCCCTATTTTTCACCAAGAAAAAACTAAAATAAATATCTACATCAACATTTTTCAAAATCTTTTTACATAAAAATTTTTAAAATATTTCTCTATAAATTTAAAAAAAAAATCGATAAAATACCTTACTGGCACGCACCCGCACTTGCCGCGCGTGAGTTATGCACATGGAACCCGCGCGTGAAGGCCACGCTCCAGCCTTCTTCCTCGGCTCCAGTACACCGGCGTTCTAGGAGGTTTGTGCCTCGATGATCCCCTTCCTTAGTCAATCCAAATGGCATAGTTGGATGCCCGAATGAAGCACTAGAGATGCCTCAACCTGAGCTTCAAACCCTCGGTCAGAAAGCCCGCCTTCACTTTCTAGCAACTTCTCAAAACCCGATCAAATGTATACAAAAACTTTCCATTTTTTCCAAAAATGATCCTCACACCCTCTAGAGAAAAAACCCCTTATCCACAACATTTGATTTGCCTTAAAACAAGCTCGATTTCGAGCTTTAATTTTTAAAATTTTTGGCCACTTTGGATCTCTATTTATACCCACAATCGAACCACAAAACAACTAATCTCGCACAACCCAAGGCCACTAGAGTCCTCTCGTGCCCTAGATCGGTTCAAAACCCACTAAAAATGGCCCCAAAAATCAATTTATAGTGGCCAACGTTCGACCATTTTTGGTCGATTTTTTGCCCGTTTTGATCACTTTTGTCGTCACGGATCACTATAAGCCAAGCTCACCAAGCTTAGAGGTCTCTTAGACCTTTACCTCGAGTTTCCTGTGGCCGAAAGCGACAATGGAGTGGGTGGCCGAAAGCTTAGTCGACCATGGCTACCTAGCTTTTTCCTGAAATTGCACTTTCACCTTCCCAACTTTTGAAATGCATTTTGGCACTTTTCATAAGGCCCCTGAGTTTTCCAAAACTTCTGTTGAGACATTCACGATCTAAACTTGTCATTTAACCCTTGAAGTTTTGAAAAAATGTCTTTTCGACCTCCCTAAAAAATTTTCAAAAATTACACTTAGGCCTGAATCTTCATTTTGGTCGTAAACCCTTTAGTTTCATCCTAAAACCACTGAAGGGTTGTTGCTTATATAATATTTGACTTATGCGAAGGTTCTGTTTTATTTTTTGAAGCCTCTTGCGACAATTCAATTTTTCAGTCTGATTCGAAGTTATACCGAAAATCGTTCTTGATTTAAATTCTCTCAGCACTAAAAATCTTATTTTAATATGCTTGCTACGGATATCTCTTTCTTTCAAAATATGCACATCCCGGGGTACTCCCTTCTATCGATTCGGCTATTCAGTACCTGTAAACTCTCTCCTAGCTTCCATTATCGCTACCAAATATGCAATATTTCATGAAATAACTATATATTTATTCATTTTGATTCGGGATATTACACTATATCATGTCCCAATTTTGGAGACCATGACTGACACTATCCCCTAAGAAGCCGTAGACTCCAATAGGGAATAGTGAGCCTTATAATATATCATTTACTATCTATTATTTTTAATATTCCAAGTTAACTATGAAAATTACCATAACTTTTATTTCGAAAATTAGGTGCCCATTGGCTCGAGTTATCATTTGATTACATTGTTCAAAATTAATTAGAACACAAAAGAAAGAAACATTAATTTTCCCATACACAAGTCCAGTGAAGTGTGGTGAACGTGTTGTACCTTGAAGAATGTCTAGGGTATATATGTTATAGAATCACCTACCATGATTCTTATCCTCAAGTTGATGTCACCCTACAAATCTAAAAATGCTAAAGGATAAGTTTACCACTAACTTAGTGAGAGATAAAGAGCATTATGATGGGAGAAATATAGAATTAATACATCAAAGATAAATCATGTCATGTCATGTCATGCCAAGTAGTAATTATTAAGACAATGTAGGAGAAGATGAATAAACATGCACATTTAGAAGTAAACAAGTTAGAACCAGAGTTCGCATATTCCATTAACTTAGGGGCAGAACGACTCTTACCCCAATATTCACTTCTATAGAACCACTCTCGCTTGATTTAAACATGATGGTGGAATCACCCTCGCCGAATAAGAACGAACCAATTCTCGCCCTAATGTATACGTGGTGTATTAATAACTAACTTTTACTGTAGTTAGTAATATAAGATTCTAACTAGTTACTCTCCTTAAGACATATTTTATGCTATCATTCAGTGTTAGAAGTGTCACATGCAGTGTATCAAATATAAGTATCAATATGTACAGATCAAGACAACATGAATTATATTCTTCCTAAATGCAAATTAAAGTTAATAAAATTAGTTATAAGTGTCAATATGAGCACATCAAGCAACATGGATTATATTTTCCCAAATGAAATTTAAAGAAATGTCATCGTGATAGTATATAAAGAACACTAGGATGATTAGCAATATGAATGTAACAATGGTTACTATATTACAAATTATTCATTCACTGTGTTATATTAGATTTGGAATTTTCTCAATTTTCTCTTGGCTGGGTCACGTCAAAATTACCTAACAAAATATTTAAAATAACATGAGAATTAACTAAGAAAACATACAAGAATTAAAATATTTTTAACGATCTAAAATGTCTATCCTAGCTGACTAACTGACCACGGATGGAATGAGCGTGAAGGGAAATAGGGCAAGGTGAATATAATTATAACGCTAGGTTTTTAAGAAATTGGGTTTTAATGAAACATGAGGATTAAAGTTTATCAATTAAATTTGGATTTTTGAAAATAAACTTGGGCCCAATTTGAAATAAAATTGGGCTTAACCCAAATTGGTTTTGTTTTAGTTACTAAATTAAAATAGGAATTGGTTAACCATTGGATTGGCTAACTAAGGGTACTATAAATCTATTTAGGAAGTAGATAAACTAGGGATATCATAACTTAAATCAAATATGTAAGGAATTAAACAAACAAGAATATCATAACTGATGAGGGGAATGCCCTCGGGTCCATAATTACGCCAATACCCTGGACAGGCATCTAATGGCAGCCGTGACACGTGTTTCCTAATAGGGAGCTTTGCCTATGATTATCTTGCTTGGGTCTAGAAGACGCATGGCGGATAAGCATCACCACACTAGTTGGCTGGGCACACAGTAAGGAAATCTCCGAGTTCTTAGGGACCGACCATCTTGCTGAGGTTCGCAGGGGCAAAAGCTATCCCGAACCCTTCGGAGACGGGTGCAACTATGGAATCCTTATCGGTAAGATTCTGAGAAAAGCAGAGGGGAGATCCTGAAGATCTCTCTAGGATCTCTATCTTAGGAGAAGAATAAGAGGAGAGGAGGAGGTAAGAAAAAGAGAGAGTTTTTTCTACTTTTGAATACGGCATAGGAATTATACTAGCTTTCTGGTTGAAAAGATCTAACTTGATCATCAGAGACCGACTGGGGGAGCAGGTCCCTGTCTCCATTGCAGGTGCACAAGAAGAGGCAAGAAGAGGGTGATTGACTACTGCTTCATCATCAATTGGCGCCCACCGTGGGGCCGAGGCATTATCTTTTCTATCTCTCTAGCACGACAGGTCACGACATTCTTTAATGGCAACAAGGAGGCAGTAATCTTGAGTTGCTGGGGGCAACCCCATTCAAGAGCCCGTTAGGGAGGGATCGGAGTCCAGAGGGCCCTCCACCCCCGCTTGATCGGATGGCGCTCCTAGAATGTCAGGTGCAACGGTTGACGGAGTTACTCACGGGCTTCTTGGATCGCCAACCATAGCAGGCCCAGTATTCTCGGGCGGAGGGAAGATAAGAGCCCCCGAGGGAGGAGGAGTCCTATCTGCGGGAGGCGAATCCGTGGAGGCTAGGGCAAGACGATGGTCAAGGCGAGGTAGCCGAATCTTCTGACTTGTCGTATGCGCAGTAGCGGCAAGAAAGGAGACTACGATAATTGGAGGAGGAGATTGCCGCTCTGAAGCCAAAGTCTGGAGAGGCTCAGGGGTCAAAGGTGAATCAGCCCCTCAGCTCGGAGATCATGGCGGCTGTACCGCCAGAGCGTCTTCGCATTCCAGCCATCAAGCCTCATGCGGGGACCTCCGACCCGATGGATGACCTCGATCTTTTTACCTCTCATATGATGGTGTAGGATGCCTCAGACGCGATGTGGTGTAGGGTCTTCTTGGCAACCTTGGAAGGGCACACTCGGGCTTGGTACTCAAACCTGGACCACCATTCTATTGCGAGTTTCGTGTAGCTCCGAGGCAGTTTTCTAGCACATTTTGCACCTCTTCGGAGGCATCGGAGGTCCACCATGGCCCTCATGAGTATGAAGCAGAACCAAGGAGAACCTTTGAAAGACTTTA
Source organism: Diospyros kaki (assembly GCA_036245055.1). NCBI lineage: Eukaryota > Viridiplantae > Streptophyta > Magnoliopsida > Ericales > Ebenaceae > Diospyros > Diospyros kaki. Next base: position 23,951,011 of record BSEG01000006.1, on the reverse strand, counting down.
TCTCACGTTTCAATATGGAGGCCTTGAGCATTGGGAACTTTGATCACAACGTAGCTATGGTGGCATTCCAGAACGCCCTAAAGCCTAGTCATTTTGCCCAGTCATTGGCCAAAACACCCCCGATTACGTTCATAGACATTCTGGGCCGCGCTACGAAGTACATAAATGCCGAAGAAGTCATGCAAGCCAAGAGGGCAGAACATGCAGAGGACAAAAAGAAGCACCCAAAGGAAAGGAAGAATGACGAACGAAAGGAAAAGCATCATCCTTAGTGGGACTCGGGCGGTTTTACCCCTCTAAATGCCAAGAGAGTAGAGATCTTGACCACCCTCGAGGGTAAAGACTATCTGAAGAAGCCTCGACCGATGAAGGCACCGTTTGATAAAAGGAACCAGAATAAATACTATTGTTTCCATCGGGATCATGGCCATGATACAGAGGAATGTCACTAGTTAAAAGAGGAGATTCAAGAGCTCATCAATCGAGGTTTCCTAAGGAGTTATGTGGCTAAGTAAGGCGATTCTCGAAGAAGGAAAGACCGACGGTCGCGGTCGAGGAGTCCCCTTAAGAGGGACCGGACGGACGATCGAGATCATGCTTGACTATTGCCTAAAAAGGAGAGATCGCAGCAGGTGGAAGATGATCATCCCCAGCCTCCAGTATTCCATACACTCGCTGTAGGGGAGGTCCCGATCGTGAAGGGTGAAGTAAGTGCCGGTGAATGAGCCATAGGGAAAAAAAGGTCGAGGTATGTTGAGCTAATCTCTTTTTCAGATAGTGTCCTCCCGGGGTATCGGAATCGAAATGATCCATTAGTGATAACAGCCGAGCTCGGGAAGTGGGAGCTTCAGTGGATCCTCGTGGATCCAGGAAGTTCTTCTGAAATCTTGTATCGGCAAGCCTTCTTAGGCATGGGGTACGAAATGGCGCAGCTAAGGCCAGCGAGGGTCCCTTTGGTGGGATTTGATGGGGAGGCCGTATATTCAGAAGGGATCATTCGACTTTCATTGACTATGGGTAGAGGCTTCCAAACTTCTCAAGTTATGCTAAATATCCTGGTAGCAGACATGCCCTCGGCCTATAACATGATCCTTGGAAGATCTGGCCTTAATGCCCTTCGGGCCATACCTAGCACGTACCATAAAATGATGAAGTTTCCTACAGTCAGTGGAACAGGCGAATTGCGGGGAGATTTGCGCTCAGCTCGCGAATGTTATATGGCCTCTGTTGGAAATGTATGCCCTAAAGACACGTTTTATTTAATTTATGGTAATGATGTTTCTTTTAGTCAGTTTATGGCACATATATTATTTGCATTTAATTGTTGGAAAAGTGTCCATGCTATTAAGTAAGTGATTCATGTGATGGGTCGTTCTTCACAGTTAGGCATGAATCATGGGTACTTAATAAGCAATAAAAATATTACTCTTGATCTTTTGATAGAACTGGGCATTCTATCATGATAAGATCATTGTGCAATAGATCCTAATGGAGGATGGCTTGCCTTAGCCAGTAAACAGTCCGTTTACTCTAATTGTACAAGCGCATTTGGAATGCGTAGAGTGGACCCGTGATAGAAGCTAATGACAAAGTACTAATTATCATGGAGCTAGTCTATCACTGCTACTACGTGGACGAGTACTCTAATACTTGAGTATTAGTTGGTGGTCTAGTGAACCTAGAGCTATATTCTTAGATTCACTGTAGGTGAGGTCTATCAAAGATCAATAATCTTGTGAGTTGGGAGTATGGTTTCTAATTAGCTAAGACAGACTAATACAAGATAGTTTCTGTGATTCACCCCCTTGTGATTGTCTAAGAATAATCAAATAATCTAGGGCCCTGGGAACGTGACTTAAGAGTGTGTGCTTCTGGGTAGCTCCCAGTGATAAGCAAGAACATTCGAGTAGTCACGGATTATTGGACTAGTGATCTAAGGATGGTAGAAATCATTTAGAGAGGTGTTAGTACATTATTCCTTTCTAAATGATGGGTGTTACGCAGAGGGGTATTTTCGTCATTACACTAGTAAGTCAAAGACATTGCACATGAAAAATTATTCGTGGGGTCAGTGTTACCATATGGTGATAGTTGGAACACTTAGAATGACAAAATATAGCTACTGGGTAGTAGGGGTATTTTGGTCATTTTAGTAGCCATGAATAATTTGTCTTTTGGTCCCCGAGGTAGCTCGATATAACTCTTGTATTATTTAATACATTTGGCTTGTTGGGTGAATTACATTGAGAGAATTATTTTATTCAAAATGGTCCATAATTAATTGGGCTAAAATAAAATAATAGTTCATTTGTTTTTAATTAATTAATTGGGCTAACCCAATTAGAAAATTAATTAAATGGACTTGGCCCACTAGGGTTTGGCCCACTAGGGTTTAACCCTAGGGTTCTCCCTATATATATTCTCTCTTTAGTTGTTTTTCATCTAATGGTTTTTTACTCTTCTTCACCGAAAGAGAGGCCACGAGTTTGAGTCATACCTTGGAAGATCAAGAGAGCGTTCAAGATCCGATGCGAAGGAGCCGACGGATTGCAGGACAACCGTCATCTCCACCACGAGAAGAAGCTCTCGCGCCTCCTCCTCTTGTCGCTTCATTCCGTCCGGTAATCCGAAGGAAAAGTAAGTTTCCCAGATTCTAATCAATACGAGGAAAGTTTTTATTTAAAAATGCTTCCGTTGCATGCTATGTATCCTCGTGATGGTCCTTCAGCCTCTATAGGCATAGCAAAGGATAGAGAAACAGTGTCGCAAAAGGAAGCTCTAGGCCCTCGAAGGGATTCCCGAGGAAGGAAGGGAGAGGATCCCTTGAAGGAGGTCAGTTTTCTACTGGAAGGACCAGAAAATCCAAAAACAGCAGGGCTGGTGGACAGGTTGGAGGAAGTACCTTTGAAAGAAGATTGCCTAGATTGTTGTATAAGGATGAGTGTGGAGTTAAAAGACCCGTCGAGGAGTCGGATATTAGCACTCCTTAGGTAGTATGCAGACATCTTCGCATGGACTGCTTAGGACATGCCAGGAGTAGACCCATAGGTTATGATGCACAAACTGGGGATTCGACCGGGCTTCTGACTTGTCAAACAGAAGAAGCGGAGCTTCGCCCCTGAAAGAGCTCAAGCAATTGAGGAGGAAGTTGCACAGTTAACGGAGGCACAATACATTCGGGAGGTTGATTATCCGGACTGGTTAGCAAATGTCATGTTGGTTCCCAAATGGGAGAGCAAGTGGAGGCTTTGCATTGATTTCACTATCTTAATAAGGCCTGCCCAATAGATAGCTACTCGCTCCTGAGGATCGAGGCCCTCATCGATGGGACTGCCAGGTGTTTGCTCATGAGTTTTCTGGATGCTTTTCAGGGATATCACCAGATTCCATTACACCCAGATGATCAGGAGAAGACGCTTTTTATTACCAATAAGGCAGCTTACTGCTACATAGTGATGCCTTTTGGTCTAAAGAACGTAGGAGCTACTTACCAATGCTTAGTAAATAAAATCTTTCAACACCAGCTTTGGAGAAATATGGAGGTATATGTGGACGACATGCTGGTAAAAAGCCTGGTGGCAGAGCGTCATCCGGAAGATTTGGAGGAATGCTTCAAAACCCTTCGTAAGTTCCACGTGAAACTTAATCCTGTCAAATGTGCTTTTGGCGTCTCTGTAGGAAAGTTTTTGGGCTACATAGTACACCACTGAGGGATTGAGGTGAACCCAACGAAGTTTAAAGCCATTATGGATATGCCAGCCCCGAGGAGTGTAAAGGAGGTTCAGAGCCTTATATGCAGAATGATGGCTTTAGGGAGATTCCTTTCTTATTTGGCGGAAAAGGGCCTTCCTTTCTACGAGGTCCTATCAAAGGCAAATAACTTTGAATGGAATTCTGAATGCCAAAGAGCTTTCGAAAAGCTGAAAGAGCACCTAGCTATGCCTCCGGTTCTCACCAAGCCGAAGTCAGGAGAACCATTGTATATTTATTTGGCAGTGGCCAATGAAGCCGTAAGCTCGATGCTAGTACGAGAAGAAGATAAGATTCAGAGGCCTGTTTATTATGCAATTAAGCGGTTGATAGGAGCCGAGGTTCGATATCCTCCTATGGAGAAACTGGCTTTCGCCTTGATAGTTTCGACAAGGAAGCTTCGACCCTATTTTCAAGCTCATATGATTATTGTGCTTACTAATCAACTTTTGAGGTAGATTCTTAGCAAACCAAAACTTTCAGGGCGGATGCTGAAATGGGCAATGGAGCTTACCACTTTTGACATTGAGTATAAGCCGCAGCCAGCTATTAAGGCATAGTCGTTGGTTGACTCTATTGCCGAAGGGATAAGGGCTCCCGAAGGTGCGGAGGAGGATCAGAGACCATGGACGGTGGCTGTAGATGGAAGCTCGACCTCGGGTGGCGGAGGAGTAGGATTAATGATAAAGAGTCCTGAAGGAAAGATATGGCCTTATGCTTTACATTTTGAATTTCACGTATCTAACAACGAGACGGAGTATGAAGCTTTGTTGGCAAGATTAAGATTGGCGGAACAGTTGGGAGCTCAAAGTGTCGAGGTGAGTTCAGATTCTAATCTAGTGGTGCAACAGGTGAATGGAGAGTATGAAGCTCGGGAAGGCCACATGGCACAATACTTAGCCATGGTCAGGGAGTTGATGATGCGCTTCCGGCATGTAAAGGTGGAGTATGTCCCTTGGGTTATGAATACAGAGGCAGACTTACTGTCCTGGATTGCCTCCTCCTCTTTCCCTACAAGCTCCCAAGAAATTCGGATCGAATCCTTGCCACAGAAGAGTATCGAAAAGGTCGCAGATCAATTATGTGTGGAGGACGAACCTAGCTGGATGGATCCTTTGCTGTTGTATTTAAGGGGGAGAAACTCCCCGAAGATGATTTAGAAGCTCAGGAGGTTAAGCGAAAGGCCCGAAGCTTCGTGTTAGTCAACGGGGAGCTTTACAGAAGGTCATTTTTACAGCCATTGCTCAAATGTATCCGGCCCCGCGAAGCAGATTATATCCTGAGAGAGATTCATGAAAGCATATGTGGAAGTCATATCGGAGCTCGAACTCTTAGCCAAAAAGCTCTTTAGCAAGGGTATTATTGGCCAATAATGGTAAAACAGCTAGTCAGGACCTGTGACCGATGCTAGCGGACGTCTAACTTGGTCCATATACCAGCAGTGGCACTAGCTCACTTGGTTACGCCTTGCCCCTTTGCTCAGTGGGGTATTGACATCTTGGGGCCTTTCCCCCCAACAGTTAGGCAGGTTAAGTATATCGTGGCTGTCATTGATTATTTCACAAAATGGGTCGAAGCTGAGGTGGTGGCCTCCATAACCGCTCGGTAGGTGAAGCAATTTCTATGGAAGAATGTGTCTGTCGCTTTGGAATTCCACAGGTACTAATCTCCAATAATGGCACTCAATTTACTGATTGATATGTCCAAGAATGGTGCCAAGCATTGGGAATTAGGCAGCAGTTCACCTCGGTAGCCCATCCACAGGCTAATGGACAAATTGAGCTTGCCAACAGGACCTTGTTACGCAGTCCGAAAGTGCGAGTAGATAAGGTAAATAGTAGTTGGCTAGAAGAACTGCCGAACATCCTATGGTCATACCGAACCACCGTGAAGATATCCACGGGTGAAACCCCTTTTAGCTTATGCCACGGCTCAAAAACATTAATCCCAGTTGAAATTGGGGTACCTACGCTAAAGGGAGAGCTCTTTTGCCCCGAATCCAATGAGCAAAATTTGAGGGACAATTTAGACCTCCTTGATGAATTCCGAGATCAGGTGAAGATTCAACAAGCTGCTTACAATCAACATATAGAGAGATACTACAATTTGAGGGTAAGGGTGCGAAATTTTCTTCCTGGAGATTGGGTGTTGCGACGAGTAGACATTAGGGGGCGCAAGAAGCAAATAAGTTAACACCGAATTGGGAGGGTCCTTACAGAGTAGTAGAAGTCCTCAGCTCTGGTGCTTACAAACTCCAGACCCCCGAGGGTACACTAGTGAAAAACGCGTGGAACGTGCAGAATTTAAGAAAGTTCTACCAGTGATGATTCTTTGTTATTTTCATATGTTTTGTCGGTAATAATTCTTTGTTATTTCCATATGTCTTGACAATAGTATTTCTTTGTTATTTTCATCTGTTATTCTGGAATAAACTTATTCTTTCTCCTAGGAGTAAAAACTCTTTGTTTTCAAAGATCTAGGAAGGAGCTCCTGAATAAAACGAGCCTAACTTTGGAGGACCTCGAGGCCCAAAACTGAAAATCAACAGGGCCAGATGTAATCCTCGGGGGGCCCAAACTCTCGACAAAATGAAAGGATTAGATGTGATTGATAGGGCTTAATTATATATATATTTTTATCTATTTTTCATCTTAACCTTGTGCTAATTTTCCTACATAAATGTGTGTTTATATGGATTTTACATTATTTTAATATCTTTTTATAGGAATCTGACAAAAGACATTAATTGAAGATTTGAACATAAAAAATAATTTTATAAAGTTAATTTTAAAATTAATATAATTAATAGTATATTATATATATTATATTATATTATGTTATTTATATATATTATATATTATACTAATGTGGCGTAAAAGTGTAATAAGGCATGCCATGTGCACATTTATATATAATATATTATAAAATATTTATATAAGATATACGATATATTAAGATATATTATAAGATATTGATTATATTGTATATAGAATATTATATTATTATTATAAAGTAAAAAGTGATGTCCATGTTGATGAAGAATTGAAGCAGCGCACGGAGTTTAAATTGGAAGCTTAGGGCCACGAGTATATATATACAATTATATAAGGAATCAAAAGGGAGGAGGCTTGGAAGCGGCGCACAGTGAAGGGGAGATTAAATTGAAGCAGCAGCCGAGCACTTAGGAACGGGGAGGAGAGATTGGAGGTTACTGGGGATGACACACGGAAGGAGAAATTGAAGAAACATCTCACGCACACCTCGCGCACAGGGATGCCTCACACCTAGCAACAGCCAACCCAGATCTGAAATAGATCTGGGCAGGGAACTTCTTTCTCCATTTAATTTCAGTTTTTATTTTTATTTTTATTTTTATTTTTATTTTAATAATGTCTACTTAAATTGTTTTAGCTAGGGTTTGGATGGATTTTAATTTTGAGATTATGTGATTATTTGTTTAATTTGATTCAAAATCTGATTATTATTTGAATGAGGATTTTATATTGTTGTGTTTAATGTTTTAAAAGATTGGCTATTTTTTAATAATTTAATAATTTATGCATGACTGACTAAAGGATTGTTATAAATTAGATTCAAAGGCAATATAAATCACATGTTTGACTATGAGATTAAAAGATGATTAGCTCATGTGTGGGAATCGAGGAATCTTAGTGAGTCAAATCCCCTTCCGAGATTAGAGGTTTCCAAAGAACTTAATGCTTATTTATTTCGTTGATATCTACTCAGAAATCTTATAGTGAAATTGAATTAATAAACGATTAATATGACTTGAGAGAGCTTATTAATTAATTGAGAGAAATCCACCATCACATGCAAATAATTATAAAATACTGTAAGGGTATTTGTGGTTTTGAATCGAGTTGAATAGATAATTACATAACCTAGATTAAATAAAATCTAGACCCTAGTGCATTTATTAATTAATCTTTCTCCCAAAGAATTCAGTTTTCTATTTATTTATCTAATTAATTAATTAATTCAACTTAGGCTAATTAAAATTGTTTTGGTATTGTGATCTAGTCCTCGTGGGATCGACATTTTTTTTATCACTATATACATATTTGACTAGGGTGCACTTGCCCGAATTAATTGTGCATAAATCACACATCAGTGATCCTTACGGGGCTTGACCCCTCGACAAAATGAAAGGATCAGATGTGATCCTTATGGGGCTTGACCCTCGACAAAAACGAAAGGATCGGATGCAATCCTCGAGGGGCCTGAATCCTCGACAAAAATGAAAGGATTAGATGTGATCCTTACGGGGTTTGACCCCTCGACAAAAATGAAAGGATTAGATGTGATCCTTACGGGACTTGAACCCTCGACAAAAACAAAAGGATAGGATGCGATCCTCGGGGGGCCCGAACCCTCGACAAAAATGAAAGGATTAGATGTGATCCTTACAGGGCTTGACCCCTCGACAAAAGTGAAAGGATCAGATGTGATCCTTGCGGAGCTCGACCCCTTGTATAAGATAAAGGGACCAGACGTGATCCTTAGGGGGCTTGGACCTTCGGAGCAAATAGCAAGATCAAGGTCTGCGACAAATAAAATAAACGAGTTCGACAAAAGTGAAGGATCAAGCCTAATCCCTAAGGGTTTTTCATTTTTCTCAATGAAAAGTGAAAGAAAGACGACAAAAGCAAGGTAGTAGCTAAAGAAAATTTCCCAAAATCAGACAAAAAGTTAAAATTTTATTATGACAACAGGCTTTAATACAAAGATATCTACTCTAAGGAGGATAAGGCAGCAGTAACATCGAAAGGGTTTGGGAAGCGTTCTTTTGTGAGTTTCTTCATATGTTCGAACCCGCCCCGAAAGACTTCTTCTAGCTTCACGATGTAAGCTTCAAAGCTTCAGAAATCCCCGCGACCATTTTGAAAGGCCACTTGGGCATCCTTGAGGGCGGATTGGAGTTGGGCATGAGCAGTGTGAAGGTCTTCCTTGCATCGAGAATAGGGCTCCAGCGCCTTGACTTGCCCCTTTTTGGCCTTTTTCAGCTCTAGGGTGAGCCTCTTTATATTTTCTTGAAGCTGGTCATTGGCACTCTTCGTGGCATCCAGTTCCTCCTCGAGCCGAGAATTGGCCTGGTTAGCCTCGAGCATGTTTCTCTGGACTAACTCCAGATCCTCGCGCACCTAAACTTTGGCTTTATTGGCGAGTCTTGCATCTTCTTGCGCCAGCTCAACAGATTTGGTCAAAATGTGAACGCGGTGTTCGAGACCTGATAGTTGGGAGGAGAGGGACTCAAGCCCTTGGAGCCTCTCGACCTCGAACTCCAGGGAGGTGATCTGGGCGCAGAGCTCGGATTCTCGCCAGGAGACTGAATCTTGGAAACTCGTAAGGTTCTGAGAAGTGGAAAAAAAGTGAGGGTAAAGACCTACTCACATAAAAGAGTTCAAAAGGAAAAGATTATGGCTATACCCTTAGAATCTCGGCACAGTAATCTGGTTCGTTCGAGGTTGGTAGAGTGCTGGGGAGCGCTAAAGTTGTTGGGGGGGCATTGGTGGCTTCAGGAACCGAAGGTTTGGGGATAGCAGCAGTAGAAGGTGCAGTTTCCACCCTGCGACGTTTTGTCCGGCGCGTTAATATCTCTCTCATCGATAGCACGGAAGCCCCTTCCAGCGAAGCCTCCCCCATCAGTTCTGAGCACCTTTGTGGGGCTAGTGGCATTAATATTCGCTTAAACACAGAACTGATAGGAATGGTGGGAGATGTTACAATGGCCTCCGTACCTGCAGAAGTTTGCTTTCTCTGTGCTTCCACGCGAGTCGCTTCGAGTACCTGGGCAATAGTCGTCGTATCATCTTCGGAGGGGATCGGCAAGGGAGCAGGTACAACTGTGGATCTTTGTTGCGTAGAAGAGGGGTCTTTGGTTTTTGAGGTAGGGGGCTCTGAAGAAGGGTCCTTCGGGCCCCCATCGGCGCTGTTCTTAGAAGCCTCTTGGAAAGTCCGAGGATCTCCCTCCGCCGTTCTTCGTGACTGGGAAGGTGTCGCGAACTTTTTATTCTTTTTGCTCTTCAGGGCTCGCTCAGGGGGGGCAGCCCTTTCAGATATCTTCCTGTTACTGGGAGAGGCCGAGGGACCCTTACTCTCGGGAAAATCCAAGATCATCTCCCTGGTGATAGGAGAATAAGTTATCTCCCAAAGCTCTTCGACTGCAAAGGAAATAGCGATAAAGATCAAATATAAAAAAAAAAAGTGGGGGAAATAAAGAAGAAGATGAAGGAAAAGAGCTCACAGTTTTCGCCGTCTAGGCCCGCTTTGGTAAGGCTCGGGTTAGAAAGCCATCCCTCTTCCCAGTTCTGGTTGTTCTTCATAAGTCCACTGGCAGAATCTTGGAGATAGACCAGATTTGTTGAGAGGAGCTGGACGGTCTGGGGCGGACAAAGACGAAGCGCTCCTTCCAGTCGTCAGAGTCTTTCGACCCACCGAATTACATAAGCGTCGAGGCTGTAATCTCAAGTTCGGGGCGCTCCTTGGAGGCAAGGAGACGACCATCTTTCACGATTCAAGGGGAGATGGAGATCCAACCCCTTGGGTCGCGGTTGGTTGTGAAGAAGTAGTCAAAAAGATCTCCGGATGGCTCTATCTTGCCAGAATGACAAATGAGGAGGAGGCCCATCAAATATCGCCATCCGAAGGGAGACAGCTAGGTTGGAGCGATGGTAAGATGTTGAAGTAGGGACATCACCCTTCTCCAGGGAGGGAGGCAAAAGCCCCTATCGAAGGCACACTTGTAAACGCAGATGCGACTGGCGATGGGATGGCTCGCTCGTAGATGGCTGTTGAACTCCACTTCCCACTCTTTGGGGATGTTATATTTCTCTCTGAACTGCTGACACTCTGTCTCGCTCATCCATTGGCAAGGAATGGATGCGGCATGGTGGTTCTCCCACTCAACAAGCTCCGTGCCGGTGGAGTTGAATTTCCCGGACCCAGTAATTGCCATAGCAGAGAAGTAGAAGAAAGAGATGCAGGAAAAAGGGAATGCTTAATAACGCAAGAAGGGCTAAAGCTGAAAAGAGTCAAGAGGAAGACCGAGCAAAAGAGTGGAAAACTCCTATTTAAACTATAGGGGTAAAAAGCCAAAGGATGAGTAATAATAACCATTAACTACTCCAGACTAGCGTGGCTCAAAAAATGAAAAGGCTTGGACAGTGCATTGGGAAGGGATATCACCGTCGGAACAAATTGATACCTGTGCCCTCCAGGCACGTGCGAGAGAAAAGACACGTTCACTCCTCAGACCTTGTGGATATCGATCGTCGGGGACTTTATCACTCCTTGATTCATTCAAGCCGAAAAGCTCAAGGAGTGGGGGGGGGAAGTGATGAGGGGAATGTCCTCGGGTCCATAATTACGCCAATACCCCGAACAGGCATCCAATGGCAGCCGTGACACGTGTTTCCTAATAGGGAGCTTCGCCTACGATTATCTTGCTTGGGTCTAGAAGACGCGTGGTGGATAAGCATCACCATGCTAGTTGGCTGGGCACACAGTAAGGAAATCTCTGAGTTCTTAGGGACCGACCATCTCGCCGAGGTTCGCAGGGGAAGGAGCTATCCTGAACCCTTCGGAGATGGGTGCAACTATGGAATCCTTATCGGTAAGATTCCGAGAAAAGCAGAGGGGAGATCCCGAAGATCTCTCTAGGATCCCTATCTCGGGAGAAGAATAAGAGGAGAGGAGGAGGTAAGAAAAAGAGAGAGTTTTTTCTACTTTTGAATACGGCATAGGAATTATACTAGCTTTCTGGTTGAAAAGGTTTGACTTGATCGTCGGAGACCGACTGGGGAGCAAGTCCCTGTCTCCATTGCAGGTGCACAAGAAGAGGCAGGAAGAGGGTGATCAGCTACTACTTCATCATCAATAACCTTAATCCAAAAAAATCAAGGGTAGACAAACAGGAATATCGTAACTAATTCAAATAAGTTGGGAATTGGATAAATGGGAATATCATAAACTAATCTCAATATTATGTTTTAAATGAGGAATTGGATAACCATTGGAATTGGCTATCCTAATTATTCTTTATCAATTTGGACATTAAAAATATTCTATCACCAAAATTTGTACTCTTCATAACAAAATTAGGTATATATGTGTGTGTGTGGCTATAAAATATTTTGTTGCTAATTGAAAAGAATTATGGACAAAATTAGGTATATATGTAAATAATTGTTGACAAAAACATTTTTTTTGCCTAATGAAATATAATAGTGATAAAAAATATTTTTCAAAAAAATATAAAATAATTAGTGGCGAAACAGTTTTGTGGTAAGATGTAACTTAATTAGCGATGACAATATTTTATTGTAGAATATCAAGTAATTAGGGATGAAAATGTTTTGATGTAAGATATAAAATAACAGGGACTAAAAGGTTTAATCATAAGATATAAAATAATTAGGGATGAAAAGATTTTGTCGATAGATATAAAGTATTAGCAATGAGAGGTTTTCTCATGATAATAATCATGTGACTCTTTAGTGAAGAAACTGACATGCTTTTAACTATGAAAAAATTAGTAGTTAATTAATGTTCCGCTACCAAATAGTCTTGAGGTTTCTTATGTGGTTCTTTCGGGGGCATATATGATTTTTATCAAAGTCATAACAACTCTTTTTAAGGAAAATATTTTGTTTCTAGTGGTGTACAATTGGATATGAGAATAATTTTTGTTGCCTTTTATTAATATTTGACAACAAAATCATTATTCCTTGCGTCACGCTTTCAATGACATGTTTTTAATGATCAATGAAATATTTTACTTTTCTAAATGTTTTCAGTGGCAAAATACTAATTTTTGGTGACAAAACATGAATGCCAATTTTCTTGAAGTTATACTTCAAAGATCCCCATGATTTGCTTTGATTTTCTTTCATTCATATGCCTCTTCTGTTAAAAAAATACGGTGCTAACTAAAAATAAGTTAAATTTAACAAATTTTTCCTATTAACAAGAAAATGATAAATAAAGAAAATGGGAGTCCTGAACATCATCTTTTTATTCGGTACAAATGTTGCTAAAGGAATAGAGATGTTGGGAGGGGGGAGGAGAAAGAAAGAGTAGGAAAATAATCGAGGAGGATTCTACCACCAATAATTTTTCTATCTCCTTTCTTCTCAAAAAACCGTAACCACCTAATTATTAGCAAAATTAGATCAACAATGAAACTCTATCTTTTTGATTTGATGGAAATCAACAAATCACAAGTTGATAGCTAAATGTAACATCCCGATATTTTAGAGAGAGAATGAATTTATGTGTTTTTATAATTTATTAGAGATTTGTAGATTTGAGTAATTTAATACAAGACTAAATTTTCGTATTTGAGGTGATTATTAAATATATGTGATTTGGAGAAATTTAAAGGAAGCCAATAAATTTATTGTATTTTTTGAATGGGGAAGTGATGGGGAGTTTGCGAAATTTTTGGGGTCTAAATTATCATTAAGTGTTTGAGGTAGATAAAATATTATAATAATAATAAGTGTATAGTAAATAATATAAAATAAAGTAATGGAACAATGAAATAAGAAAAGTAAAGGCTTATAAGTAAATAAAATATATAAAATATATTTATGTTTTATAGAAAATGTAGTAGGGTGTTTAGAATGGATAATGCTAGATGAACTAACTGGTGGACAACTCCAACTTCTCGCGATATTTTGATGTCAAAATATCGCGAGAAGTTGGTATATTTGTGAATGCCTGTGCCAAATATTTTTGAATTAATTTTATATTTGCTCGCCCATTTTCAAACCCCCCCTCTCTCTCTCTCTCAAAAGCATCATCTCTCAAACTCACTCTGTCTCTCCCCCACTCTTTCTCTCTCAAAACAACCCCCCCTCAAACCCATTCTCGCGGGTGCAGCGTCTGCCCCCCACATCGCCCTTGCACCTCCATCGCTGTCGCCCCTTACTCACATAGTCATCTCCCTTACCAACACCGTAAAAATCACTCGCCATCGCAGTCGCCGTTGCCTTCGCTGTCACCCCCCCCCACCGGCCACTAACCATCGTTGCCTGCCCCTCACACTGCCTCTCGCACCACCTTGGCCCCACTCGCCGTCGCGAGCAACTGCCACCCAAACTTCACCTACTCTCTCTCTCTCTCTCATCCTCGGCCTTGAGGGAGGAACGCGCCACCACTGCTCCCATCGCCGTCGCCCCTCCTGTGCCACTCGGACCGCCCAAACTTCACCCACTCTCTGTTATGCTTTTTTTATTTATTTAAGAAGTGTAATTTTAATACAAAATAAGAGATGATTTTAAGATATGATTAATACTATTGCAATAAGTTGGTATTTAAAGTGATCTTAAATGAGAAAATAGATTATTTAATTACTTGTGTGATCTTATCATATATGTATTAATATTAACATTTTTAATGACAACTATCAAGATTGCTATTGTTACATCTAATTACAAAATGATAAGAATTTTTTTTTTATTATATTTGATCGTAAAATAATAAAAAAATATATCTAATTATATTAGATTTGATCTTAAAAATATTAATTTTACTCCAATCTTATTTTACACTACTCCAATTTTACCTAGTAATTTTACTCCAATCTAATTTAAGTAAAATATTAATCTTATTTTACACAAATGTTATAAGTAAATAGTTTAATTAATACTCTCAAATTGAAGAAAAATTAATAACAACATGAAATAAGCAAAAATAATACAAGCAATATTTTTTACTCAATTGTCAAATATACAATCAAAATAAATTATGTTCTTTCATAATTCAAAATAAATTATATTTTTTAATTTTCATTTCAACAGCTAAATCACCATAAAAAATCAACAGAAGAAAAAAAAACAATAGTAGAAAAAAAGAAAATATATAAATGTATATATGTACATGCAAAAAATTAAAATATTTATAAATGTATATATAAATGTTTTCTTTTACAGTCGCGATAGGGCCTGACGGTGGCGGTTCGAGCAACGCGGGGCGGGGGGGTCGATGGCGTACGACGACGGTGAGGCCATCTGTAGCGACCTGTAAATCGTAATTCAATTTAAAAGGAATATTAATATATCTTGTTGATATTAATAATAACAAATTTTGATGTTTTAAGGAAATAGGAAATTAGGAAAATTAATTATTTTTTTAAGAGTATTTAAGAAAATGGGGAAAGATTGAAATAAATTAAATTAGGAGATTTTTTGAAAGTTTCGGGTGTCAGTGTAAATATTTAAGGGGGTTTGTGTGAGTATTTTGGAAGTTGGGGGGGGGGGAGGAGGCCTTGGTGTGATTTTTGAAAATGGGACCAAGGTTCTCATTAAATATAATGAGCCGCACTATATGTTTGAAGGAGTTGGCTGGCGCGGGTGGCTCACGGGCGTGCGGGCATGGGCGAGGTCGCGTGTTCGAGGCGTGGGGGGTGCGCGCGCGAGGCTGGCTTTGGCTGATTTTAATCAGCCTTAGGCATCCCAAAACGACGCCATTTCGGTTTAGGCAGTGGCCTCCCAGCGGCTGCCACGTGGCTCCCTCTCATCCGCTTCTTTTTGCTTCAATTTAAGCCCAATTTGGGCGTTTCCTCTCACAGCAGAAACAACCAACAAAATTAGGAAAAGGAGCAGTACCTGTGCGCGAAGAAATTGAAAGAATTGGTGAGGAAAATCAAGATTAAATTAAGTTTAAATGAAGATTTAATTAGTCAGGTAAGTAAATAAGCTAGTAATAATTATTCTGTATGGTTGAAATTTCATTTAGAGCCCAATTTTATTAATTTTGAAAAATTATTAGGGTATTGCAGTTTGTATAATTTTTACTGCGTTTGGCCAAAACAAGTCTAAGGATATCTTCTTTGAGGCAAGTTCTTTACCCCCTGTGTGAAGCCCCTTTATTTGTCAATTTATTTACCCTCCCTTCGTTTGTTTTGGCCCATTTATTAATTATGAAATTATGAGCTGTTTGACATAAATTAAATTAATAAGCTAGCCTTGAGGTTTTTATTTGTTGATTGCCTACGGGGGTTTATGCCACCCCCATGCCTGTGGGAATGATGCCATACTCACTCGGGGATTATGTTCGTAGATGTTCGGGTATAATTATTGACTCTTGACTGTTATAGGCTATAGCTGTTGGGTAGTAGGGGCAGGGGTCGGCTATTTGGTGACATGAGAGTCTACTGTACGGTCTTACTTAGGTCGTCGGTCGGACACTCCTAGTCACTGACCGTTGACCGATGCCTGGCACTGCCGACAAGCTCCGCCGTTATATGGTTACTGCGTAACTTGATATATTTTATTTTTGGTGCATGGTTTGGTGTGCACATGGGTACAGTGTAACAACCCACTTTCTCAGGGCGTGTTATGCCTTAGGAAATTTGAGTCTTATTTATTTATTATTTTTTTTCTAAATTACATTACACCCGAAATTTCCTAAGACCTATCTAGTGCTTAATTTAGACACTAGAGATAAATACAGTTTTATAAAGCGGAAGCTGAATCGAACCTGCTCATGGCATTACATAAATAGCTGAACATGACATTTATTACAACATTAATACATCAGTTACTGAAGATAAATGAAAACGTACATAATTCTTGAACTAACAGTTTTTCAACATATCATGGTACATTTACTCGTTTCTTGACGTTTCGCGTCACTACACATCTCCAACCTCTGTATCATCACTGCAAATCTCGACTGGAATGTTGAATGTTCAAGGGGTAAAGCCCAAGTTAGATGATGAATTATCTAGGTAAGGGTACATAATGCTATAACATGAGTGTATGCAATGTCTTTCATCGTAGGTGTCAACTGCACTCCTTAAACTATCTACCATTTTTACGCCCTCTCTTTCAGAGTCGGGGTATCTGGGGGTACCCTTGGTAGCGGTGCCAGTTCGTACTCCCTACGGCCTCATATGCGTGTGATCAACAATATCAACGTGTATTTATGCATTTCATAATCATGCATGCAATCTACGTGATAGATACATATCAAGACATGTCAATATGATGAAACATTTTTGAGAAACATAAACCAAGCATTTTTCATAAAACTAACTTTAATTGAGGAGTACCACTTACCTTCTAAAACTTATCGAGCTATCTCGATATCCGCGCCTTGCCTCGATTTGCATGCCAATCTCAAAATTACACGAGTCTCTTCAAATTCAACCTTAAAACATCCTAATCACCATACTTATTAAATCCTATTTTTCCACAATTTCTGTCATTTTCTATAATTTTCTCTTTATTTTTCTCAATAATTTCAAATTAAATATTTCTAAAAATATTTTCTCAAATATTTCACTACGAAAATTCATAAAATAATATTCTGGAATTTTTAAAATTTTTTAAGAAATTTTACTTACCTTTAATTAGCATCCTCGATTTCCTCGGTATGCGTGTCGTATTCTCGAAAAGTGTGCTTGGGCCGTTTTTCTCACCAAAATCTCCGGGATATCACCGAAATATAGTTTCCTATCTTTTGGAATTTGTTAGGATTTTTTTCCCATCGTTTTCCTATTTTCTTTTCCTTTCTTTTTCTTTTTCTTTTTCTTTTCTTTTCTTCCCTCCCTTCTTCTTCTTCTTCTTCTTCTTCCTCTTCTCCCGCGCGCCTGCACCTTGGTCCAGCCACCATGCCTCCATTTCTTATTTTCTTTCTTCTTCTCTTTTCTTCCTTCCTTCTTCTTCTTCTTCTTCTTCTTCTTCTTCTTCTTCCTTCCTTCCTTCCTTCCCCTGCAACTCCTCTGCTCATTCTTCTTTTTCGCAACGACCATGCTCGAACACGGCCTCACTTCGTCGGCCATCACGGCTGCCCCAACAGCTACCACCGACGCCGCCAGCTGCTGCACGCCGGCCTCCGCAAGCCGTCATCGCCGCCGCACCTTGCTTCCATCATCGCGGCAGCTGGTCCAGCTTGGTCAGCTCGCGGCCATGGCTGCCATGGCCGCAGGTTGCTACTTCCAGACGCCTCTCGGGCCTCCATTGCCGTCATCGGCCTTGCCCATGCCCCCGTCGACCTTCGACTTCGCTGCTGCTGGCCGAACACGGCTGCGGCTGTGGCCCCATGCTTACTGGTTGTTCCATGGCCGACTTCGGCCCATCTCTTCACGAGCTTCTCTCTCTCTCTCTCTCGATCTCTCACAACTCTCGGCCAAATGCTCGTTGTCGCGGCTGCCTCTCACTTCCCTCCATCTGATCTCTTTCTCCCTTGATGCTTCTCGCACGGCCAATGTATCCCAATTTATAGAACTCTCTTGCCTTGGCCGCTACTCCACATTAATTGCTTCATTACTCACTCCATACCTCTGACAAATTCTTTCCTCACTTCACGCTACCAAAATCTTTCATTTTACAGCCCAAATTTCGGTCATTTAAAGCTTCACAGAAGCTTCGCGACGCACAACACGTTTTATACATATATATATAACTACATTAATATATATAGAAAATTAATTTAAAAATTATACATTAAACCCTAAATTTCATCGTTATTACACTAGTGCATATCTCTAATTAAAGATTCGACCTTGAACCTCAAATTAATTTGCATTATAATAGAGAAATTCCATAATTAATAATCCAAATCTTAGCTGAAAATGACAATTTCGCCCCAGTGTCCTCATCGGGCTATCGTTTAATCCCGAAACCACCGAAGGGTTGTTCATTACGCAAAACCGGAGCCCCCTTAGGGTTCCGTTGATTTTTCAGGAGTCTCTTACAACGATTCGATTTTACAACCTAAACGATAGCTGTATTTTTGCTGTACCGAAAACTGTCCCGAATTCAATTTCTTTTGATATCATAAATCCTATCTCGATACACTCGTCGAGACCATATAATTTTCCTTGGACAATTTCACTCTGAGGCATTCCCTTCAGTTGATTCGGTACCTATAATTGCTATAAAGTTAATTTTTCGGTGTTCTAAACTCATCGAAATTACGTGGCAACGTTATACGAACATGGGGTATTACATACAGGCTACATGTCGGGGTTTTCATGTTCTGTTTATGTTTGGACACAAACATCCTAGTATTATTAGTTGCATCTGGCACGGTCATGTGCATCCCGTGTGGTTTACTATATGAGCGAAGCATCTGCCTGATGCCTGGATGTATGGGAGCCAATGTGTCTAGTTGATGCTTACTACGCCTTGCATTTTATATGCGCATTGCATGGTTATTATCTGTTCAGCGGTCTCGGACTGGAGTACCGTTCTAAGGGAGCCTAGGGCTCGGTTATTCAGAGGCTCTGGTGTTGGTAGTACTGACTCGAGGAGTGCGCACAAGTTTGTGGAAGATGTATGTTGCCTCTCAGGGCAGCAGTAGGTTCGTATGGGACTTGTGTGCCGGGTGTCTTGTGTGGGCCCTAAGGATTGGTATATGCTAGCTATTGTGTTGTTGTGTCTCATGGCTTGTGTTTATGTAAGGGACTGTGTTTGTGGAGATCTCTTCTTCTATTCAATTTATAGCCTTCCTTTTTTTATAAACTTGCTGAATCTTGCGACTCATCTTGCTTTCCATTATTCCAAGTAAGGGTAAAGCGAAAATTGAGGGCGAGGATCGCGCCACCTAGCAGCCAGTCGAGTTGGTTTGGTGTACAGTAAGCTTCCCTCCATTTTCTCTGATATTTTGATAGGATTTTTGTCTCTTATTTTTTACTGTGCCAGGTTGTTCCTTGTATCTTCTATTTGTTAGCACAGGTGTCTGTATATATTTTTATACTCCGTGACCGCTGTTCTAGCGGGGTACCTATGTGCGTGCATGTATATTGTTTTGCTTCCGTTATTATTTTTCTTATGTTTGCATGCCAGGGTAATTTCCCCATCTTGTGTTCCATTCTTTTTCCTTCCGTAAGCGCTCTTGTTCGGGTAGTCCGAGTGGTTGGGATATCAGGGCGGTGGTGCTTACAATGGTATCAGAGCGTCTCTGAGTCAATTTTGGGGGACAAGTACTTGTACACCACGGCTGTTAGGTAGAGTTAGGGTGTTAGGTTGTGTCTTTAATTTCGAAATGCGATCTAAATTATTCTTGGTTATGTAGGAATCATGGATGGATGCCGCGGACGAGGTTGTGGTCTACCGCCAGTGCGAGGTCGAGGACATCCTGTCCCTACTCTTGAGCCATCGATGGTAAGTGGAGGAGGTGAGAGTCAACCAAGGCCTCTGGATATGCAGGAGACGTTGGCAAGTATTTTACGGGTCGTGGATGTATTGGCGGCATCCCAGTTACGTCAAGAGCGCCATCACGACTGTGGGACCGCTACGGCCTAAGTATAGGCATCACACTCAGGTATGCCGGGGGCAGGGGATAGTTCTGGTGCTGCATTTCTTAAAGATTTTATGGCACTACGCCCGCTAGAGTTTAGAGCAGGTGCAGATGCGACAGAGGCTGAGGACTGGCTGTTGGCAATAGAGATGCACCTAAGATTGATGGGTTGGGTAGAGGCACATAGGGTCCGATTAGGGACTTTTCTTTTGCGAAAAGATGTCAAGCGTTGGTGGGAGACTACCAGGCAACGATTTGGTGATGAGGGGCCTACATGGGCACAGTTTGTGACAACATTCAATGAGACTTATGTACCTCCTTGGGTTCGAGAACAGAAAGTATTTGAGTTTATCGAGTTACAACAGGGGAACAAGACTGTCACTCAGTACGAGATAGAGTTTGTAGCTTTATCACGCTATGCCCCGGAGTTGGTGACTCCTGAGTCTCGTAAAGTTAGCAAGTTTCAGAGGGCGTTACGAGCTGAGATTCGCCATGCTATGGCCGGCATTGAGGCACCAGATTTTCCTATAACTGTCCAGCAAGCTCATGCAGTTGAGCGGGACTGACTAGAGACTTGAGCAGAGCAGTCAGTGATGAAAGGAGCAAGAGGCAATAGTAAGAAGAGGAAGTGGGACACAAGCAGTAAGAGTTCAGGGGGCTTTACACCGTGTAGATAGTGTGGACAGAGACATCAGGGATAGTGTCGGGATATGCGTCGAGATGTGTGCTATCGATGTGGTCAGCCAGGGCATTTGAGGAGGGATTGTCCATAGGGACCTAGACTAACTATACTAGCCACACCAACTATAGGTCAGGATATCATATGCTTTCGTTGTGGACAGAGAGGCCACCAGACGACTGTGTGCACACAGCCAACATAGATGGGGGGACCGAGGAATGGAGGAGTAGGACCCAGGCCAGCTCAAAGGCAGACTACATCGAGGGCGCAGGGTCCAGTAGCACCATTATCCCTACCAGCGGCACAGCGCCCAGGGCCCACAGATAAAGTGCAGGTGTAGGGGAAGGTATTTGCTGTGACAACGGTTGAGGCGGCTGAGAGCAACGATACGGTACAAGGTATCATTTCTCTCCATGGTCACGATGTACGTGCTTTATTCGATATAGGTTCTATACACTCTTTCATAGCACCCTACATAATGCACAAGATTCCGATTTTGTGTAGCTTGTTGCCGTATGATTTGTCTGTTTCGACACTCAGAGGGATAGTATTTTTAAGGGATCTTATTATTCCAGCTATCCAGGATTTTGATTTGCTATTGGGTATGGATTGGCTCTCACGGCATTATGCTTGAGTTGATTGTCAGCGGAAGGTGATTTCATTTGAGTACCCAGGGAGACCAGTTGTTACCTACTGGGGTGTGAAGCTGGTGGTGACTACGCCGATGATATCAGTTATACATGCTGAGAGACTTATACGGCGAGGGTGTGAGGCGTATTTTGCATTTGTGACCTTGGTAGCTGGGGAGAAGGAGGAGTTGATTGCCTACCCTGTGGTGTGAGACTTTCCAGATGTGTTTCCAGATGAGTTGTCAGGACTGCCGCTGCACCGAGAGATTGATTTTACAGTCGATCTGGTACCAAGTACGCAGCCCATTTCCAAGACTCCTTATCGAATGACTGCTAATCAACTAATGGAACTCAAGGTGCAGTTGCAACATCTTTTGGATAGAGGTTTTATCCTACAGAGCACATAGCCATGGGGGGCTCCTGTATTATTTGTGCATAAGAAGGATGGGTCTATGAGACTATGTATCGACTATCGACAGCTTAATTAGGTGACAATTAAGAATAAGTACCTCTTACCTCGTGTGGATGATTTATTGGATCAGTTGCGTGGTGCATCGATGTTCTCCAAGATAGACTTACAATCAGGTTATCATCAGGTGCGAGTTAGAGATGAGGATATTGCGAAGACGGCGTTTCGTACACGTTATGGGCATTATGAGTTTGTGATCATGCCATTTGGGCTGACCAATGCCCCTGCAGTATTTATGGACTTGATAAATCGAGTGTTTAAAGAGTATCTGGATTCCTTTATCATAGTTTTTATCGACGGTTCATAGAAGGCTTTCCACGATTGGCATCACTGATGACGAAGTTGACAAGGAAAGGCATCAGATTTATTTGGGATGAGTCTTGTGAAAGATCCTTCCAGGAGTTGAAGCGGCATTTGACTTTGGCGCCAGTACTGATGATACCCAGGAGTGGTGAGTTATTTACTGTATACAGTGATGCCTCATATGCAGGGCTAGGGTGTGTTTTGATGCAGGACGACTGAGTGAAAGCTTATGCGTCCAGACAGTTGAAGAGGCACGAAGAGAATTATCCTACCTATGATCTGGAGTTAGCGACCGTAGTGTTTGCTTTGAAGATTTGGAGGCATGATCTTTATGGTAAGAGAGTCCTGATATACACAGACCACAAGAGTCTCAAGTATCTTTTTTCACAGAAGGAACTCAATATGAGACAACGTCGTTGGTTAGAGCTACTCAAGGACTATGATTGCGAGATCCTCCATCACCCAGGTAAGACTAATGTGGTAGTAGATGCTTTGAGCTGTCGTGGAGCATCAGTTGCAGCTATGATGGTGCAAGAGTGGTTCTTACTGGAGTAGATGAGTGACCTTACTATCTCAGTGGCATCAGATAATCCTACCCTCTATTGTGCTGCCATGAATATCCATTCAGATCTAGAGGATCAGATTTGGGATAGACAACGACCGGATGTGGAGCTTGGCGAGATAATGGTTGACTTGGAGAGATTTGGACCACTGGGGTACAGCTAGAGGGACGACGGTTTGCTATTGTTCCGTGGACGGATTTGTGTGCCTAATGACAGGGACATCAAGTGGAGGATCCTAGAAGAAGCTCATCGTTCTCCCTATACCATACATCCTGGAGCGACAAAGATGTATTAAGGCTTGTAACGTCAATATTGATGGAGTGGCATGAAGAGGAGCGTGGCAGAATTTGTATCACAATGTTTAGTGTGCCAACAAGTCAAAGCTAAGATTAGAGACCCACGGGATTATTACGACCTTTAGCTATTCTGGAGTGGAAATGGGAGCTCATAGCTATGGATTTTGTCTCAGGATTGCCATGATCCAGCCGGGGATTCAATTCGATATGGGTGATTATCGACCGATTGACCAAATCAGCACACTTCCTACCTGTCAAGAAGACCTATCCTATTCATCGACTGGCCAAGTTATACATTGATGAGGTGGTGAGACTGCACGGAGTACCAGCTAGCATTATATCAGACAAGGATCCTCAGTTCACCTCATGATTTTGGGAGGCATTATATAGTGCTATGGGGACCCAGTTGACTTTTAGTACAGCCTTTCATCCTCAGACCGACGGGCAGTCGGAGCTGACCATATGGACTTTGGAGGACATGCTTCGCGCCTATGTGCTGAACTTCCATGGGAGCTGGGATGACCATCTGTCGCTAATGGATTTTGCCTACAATAATAGCTTCTAAGCTTGTATTGGGATGATACCTTTTGAGGCATTGTACGGGCGATCGTGTAAATCACTACTTTGTTGGACTGAGATTGGGGAGCGAGCATTGCTTGGAACGGAGTTGGTAGAGCAGACGACAGAGAAGATCCAGTTGATTCTAGCAAGAATGAAGGCAGCTCAAGATCGTCAGAAGAGTTACGCGGACAGGCGACGCCAGAATTTGGAGTTTGTTGTGGGTGACCATGTTTTCCTTTGAGTCGTGCCGATGAGGGGTGTTCGACGCTTTGGAGTATCTGGCAAGCTTAGTCCTCGTTATATGGGACCATTCGAGATACTGGAGCGAGTCAGATCGTTGGCTTACCGGTTGGCTTTACCCCCTCAGTTAGCTCACGTACATGATGTTTTTTATGTTTCTATGCTTCACAAGTACGTGGCAGATCCTGGGCATGTTATTGATTATCACCCACTCGTGGTGCAAGAGGACGCGTCATATATCGAGTTGCCAACTAGTTTTGTGGATCGAAAAGAAAAGGTACTCCGCAACCGTACGATTCCCTATGTGAAGATCCAGTGGCAGCGGCATATCGCTGAGGATGCTACTTGGGAGCTGGAAGAAGATATGAGGCGACTTCATCCTCAGTTATTTGCCTAGCTAGGTACGAATTTCGGGGACAAAATTCTTTTAAGGGGGGAGAATTTGTAGCGACCCGTAAATCGTAATTTAATTTAAAAGGAATATTAATATATCTTGTTGATATTAATAATAGCAAATTTTGATGTTTTAAGGAAATAGGAAATTAGGGAAATTAATTATTTTATTTAAGAGTATTTAAGAAAATGGGGAAAGATTGAAATAAATTAAATTGGGAGATTTTTTGAAAGTTTCGGGTGTTAGTGTAAATATTTAAGGGGGTGTGTGAGTATTTTGGAAGTTGGGGGGGAGGGGCTGGTGCGATTTCTGAAAATGGGACCAAGGGTCCCTTTAAATTTAATGGGCCGCGTTATATGTTTGAAGGAGTTGGCTGGCGCGGGTGGCTCGCGGGCGTGGGCGGGGTCGCGGGTTGGAGGCATGGGGGGTGCGCGCGTGAGGCTGGATTTGGTTGATTTTAATCAGCCTTAGGTGTCCCAAAACGACACCGTTTCGGTTGAGGCGGTGGGCTCCCAGCAGTTGCCACGTGGTTCCTTCTCATCAGCTTCTTTTCACTTCAATTTAAGCCCAATTCGGGCATTTCTCTCGCAGCAGAAACAACCAACAGAATTAGGAAAAAGAGTAGTATGTGTGCGTGAAGAAATTGGAAGAATTGGTGAGGAAAATCAAGATTAAATAAAGTTTATACGAAGATTTAATTAGTCAGGTAAGTAGAGAAGCTAGTAATAATTATTCTGTACAGTTGAAATTTCATTTAGAACTCAATTTTATTAATTTTGACAAATTATTAGGGTGTTATAGTTTGTATAATTTTTACCGTGTTTGGCCAAAACAAGCCTACGGATATCTTCTTTGAGGCAAGTTCTTTACCCCCTGTGTGAAGCCCCTTTCGTTGTCAATTTATTTACCCTTCCTTCGTTTGTTTTGGCCCGTTTATTAATTATGAAATTATGAGCTGTTTGACGTAAATTAAATTAATAAGCTAGCCTTGAGGTTTTTATTTGTTGATTGCCTACGGGGGTTTGTGCCACCCCCATGCCTGTGGGAATGATGTCGTACTCACTTGGGGATTAGGTTCCTAGATGTTTGGGTATAATTATGGACTCTTGACTGTTATAGGCTAGAGTTGTTGGGCAGTAGGGGCAGGGGTCGACTATTCAGTGACATGAGAGTCTACCGTACGGTCTTGCTTAGGCCGTCGGCCAGACACTCCTAGTCACTGACCGTTGACCGGTGCCTGGCACTACCGACAAGCTCTGTCGTTATGTGGTTACTGCGTAACTTGATATATTTTATTTTTGTTGCATGGTTTGGTGTGCACATGGGTATGGGTTGCATGTCAAGGTTTCCATGTTCTGTTTATGCTTGGACACGGACATCCTAGTATTATTAGTTGCATCTGGCACGGGCATGTGCATCTCGTGTGGTTGACTATGTGGGCGAAGCATCTACCTGATGCCTAGATGTATGGGCTCTAGTGTATCTAGTTAATGCTTACTACGCCTTGCATTTTATATGCGCATTGCATGGTTATTATCTGTTCAGCGGTCTCGGACGGGAGTACCATTCCGAGAGAGCCTAGGGCTCGGTTATTCAAAGGCTCAGGTGTCGGGAGTACCTGTAGGACCATCACGAGGATACATAGCATGCAACGGAAGCGTTTTTAAATAAAAACTTTCCTCGTATTGATTAGAATCTAGGAAACTTACTTTTTCTTCGGATTACCGGACGAAATGAAGCGATAAGAGGAGGAGGCACGGGAGCTTCTTCGCGTGGTGGAGATGACGGCTGTCCAGCAATCCGTCGGCTCCTTCGCATCAGATCTTGAACGCTCTCTTGATTTTCCAAGGTATGACTCAAACTCGTGGCCTCTCTTTCGGTGAAGAAGAGTAAAAAACCATTAGGTGAAAAACAACTAAAGAGAGAATATATATAGGGAGAACCCTAGGGTTAAAACCCTAGTGGGCCAAACCCTAGTAGGCCAAGTCCATTTAATTAATTTTCTAATTGGGTTAGCCCAATTAATTAATTAAAACCCAATGAACTATTATTTTATTCTAGCCCAATTAATTATGGACCATTCTGAATAAAATAATTATCTCAATGTAATTCACCCAACAAGCCAAATGTATTAAATAATACATGAGTTATATCGAGCTACCTCGGGGACCAAAAGACAAATTATTCATGGCTACTAAAATGACCAAAATACCCCTGCCACCCAGTAGCTATATTTTGTCATTCTAAGTGTTCCAAGTATTAGAGTACTCGTCCACATAGTAGCAGTGATAGACTAGCTCCATGATAATTAGTACTTTGTCATTAGCTTCTATCACAGGTCCAATCTACGCATTCCAAATGCGCTTGTACAATTAGAGTAAACGGACTGTTTACTGGTTAAGGTAAGCCGCCCTCCATTAGGATCTATTGCACAATGATCTTATCATGATAGAATGCCCAGTTCTATCAAAAGATCAAGAGTAATATTTTTCTTGCATATTAAGTACCCATGATTCATGCCTAACTGTGAAGAACGACCCATCACATGATCACTTAATTAATAGCATGGACACTTTTCCAACAATTAAATGCAAATAATATATGTGCCATAAACTGACTAAAAGAAACATCATTACCATAAATTAAATAAAACATCATTACGATCAGCATACATTTCCAACAATCTCCCACTTGCACTCAAAGACTATGAAAATCCATAAGTTCCCACCCCTATGACATCTAAGTGTCTTCGAAAGACCTTCTCTGCCAAAGGCTTGGTGAAAGGATCTGCTAGATTGTTTGATGTAGATATCTGGTCCACCACTATCTCATTCTTCTGGATGAACTCCCGAATGAGGTGGTACTTCCTCTCAATATGCTTGCCCTTTCTGTGGTTCCTTGGTTCTTTGCATTGTGACACTGCTCCGGTGTTGTCACAATAAAGGATAATAGGCTTTTCCACATGCGGTACGACTCCTAGTTCTATAAGGAACTTCCGGAGCCATACTGCTTCCTTGGACGCCTCTGATGCTGCTACATACTCAGCTTCCATGGTGGAATCAGCAATACAAGATTGCTTGATACTCCGCCATGAAATAGCTCCTCCAGACAAGGTGAAAACATATCCACTAGTGGATTTTCTTTCATCCTTATCAGCCTGGAAATCTGAGTCTGTGTAGCCTACTGGAACTAAGTCATCAGCTCTGTAAACTAGCATATAATCCTTAGTAGCCTTAAGGTACTTGAGTATATGCTTTACAGCTTGCCAATGTGCTTCCCCTGGATTTGACTGAAATCTGCTTATCATGCCTACAGCAAAGCAGATATCTGGCCTGGTACACAGCATGGCATACATGAGACTTCCTACAGCTGAAGCATAAGGAATCCTACTCATGCGCGCCTTCTCTTCCTCTGTCTTGGGACAGTCCCTGGAAGATAAGGCCAATCCGTGTCTAAAAGGAATTAATGCTCCTTTACACTGATCCATACTGAACTTGACCAATATCTTGTCAATATAAGAAGATTGGGATAAACCTAACATTTTCTGCTTCCTATCTCTAAGAAGCTTTATACCGAGAATGTAACTAGCTTCTCCCATATCTTTCATGCTAAATTGACTTGATAGCCAAATCTTTATTGATGACATCATCCCTACATCAT
The DNA here is from genome assembly GCA_036245055.1 of Diospyros kaki. Classification (NCBI taxonomy): domain Eukaryota; kingdom Viridiplantae; phylum Streptophyta; class Magnoliopsida; order Ericales; family Ebenaceae; genus Diospyros; species Diospyros kaki. Next base: position 23,923,195 of record BSEG01000006.1, on the reverse strand, counting down.
TTCCTATGATGAGAATGTCATCAACATATAACACCAGAAAAGACACCTTTTCACCATTTGTTTTCTTATACACACATGGTTCATCTACGTTTGGAATAAATCCATAAGATTTTATAAACTCATCAAAACGTTTGTTCCATGCCCTTGATGCTTGCTTAAGTCCATAAATGGACTTCTTAAGCTTGCAGACCATGTGATCTTGGCCTTTCACAATATAGCCTTCTGGTTGGGACATATAGATGTCTTCACTAAGATAGCCATTAAGAAAGGCCGTCTTAACATCCATTTGCCATATCTCATAGTCATAATGACATGCTATGGCAAGGAGTATGCGAATGGATTTAAGCATGGCTACTGGTGAAAAGGTTTCCTCATAATCGATCCCTTCTTTCTGAGTAAATCCCTTTGCAACCAACCTTGCTTTAAAGGTTTGCACCTTTCCATCCGCTCCCCTTTTCCTCTTGTATACCCACTTACACCCTATGGGTTTTACCCCTTCAGGTGTAGCTACAAGATCCCAAACCTGATTAAGATGCATAGACTCAATCTCGGCATCCATTGCAAGACGCCACTTGTCCACATCGACATCAAGGATAGCCTCCTCGTATCTAGTGGGATCTTGTTCCTGATTGTCAGAGACTAGCTCGAAAGCTTCTCCTGTCCATCTATCAGGAACTTTAGATTCCCTCCCACTACGACGAGGCTCCGTGTGTATAGAAACACTCGGTTGTGTCTCTTTTGGTTCCTCAATTGGGACACTAGATGTACCTGAAGTTTGTTCAGAAGACAACTTCTCATCTAGTTCTGCTCTGCTTGAACCCTTAGTGGACATACTCCGATCATCCTCCAAGTATCTAGCATGAGTACTGATTAGTACTTTCTGCTCCTTAGGATAATAGAAATATCCACCACGAGTGCCTTTTGGATATCCTATAAAGTAGCATAATTCTGACCTTGGTTGCAACTTATTCCCCTTAGTCAATACATAAGCTGGACAGCCCCATATCTTGAGATGATTTAGACTAGGCTTTCGTCCGGTCCACATCTCATAGGGTGTCCTAGGTACAGACTTGGAAGGTACCAAGTTCAGAATGTACGCCGTTGTTTCTAAGGCATATCCCCAAAAGGAAATAGGAAGAGATGCATGGCTCATCATGCTTCTTCTTGAAGTTCTTGGCTTTAGGGCCAACTCTAGGAGAAGATGCAGAATGAATAGCTAGAGACTTCGAGGTAGGCTTCATGATCTTCTCTGCCGCCTGGAGCTCTTTCATGAGCTCCACTAGATTCATCTCTAATTTATTCATGTTATAGTTCAATTTGAACTGCGAGTATGAATCTGGTAAAGTCTCTAAGACCATGTCTACCTGACTCTCAGCATCTATCTTCGCTCCCAAAACCTCGGCTTCCTCGAAGTAAGCAATCATCTTGAGCATGTGCTCTCGAACTGATGCCCCCTCAGCCATCCTGGTAGTCATAATCGCCTTAAGAGCTTCCTGCCTTGCGGGCCGGCTCTTATCAGCGAACATGGTGCGTAACGACAAATCAATATCATAAACAGTGGGCGTATGCTCATGCTTCGATTGAAGCACATCGGACATGGAAGCCAACATGTAGCATCGTGCCATCTCGTCAGCATTCTTCCATTTCGCCTCTGCCTAGAGCTCCTCGTCAGTGGAGTTTCTCCCAATCACAGGACAGGGGTCAGTCAAAACATACTTGTACCCTTCAGCTGTGAGTACTATGTTCAACTTCCTCTTCCAGTCAACATAATTACCCCCATCCAGCTTAGAATCCTTGAGGATCATAGCAAGGGGACTGAAAAAACCTCCACCAGGCATTCCTGTACAATTTATGGAAAAATAAGACGTTTAGACAATGCACATATAAACAAGTATTTTGCACATAAGCTCATATTATATCTTGAAAATAGATTTCCCTCAAACTATTATCAATAATATGTCATTTGGCTCTTAGAAGAACTAACAGAGCTCCGATAGGGAGGTTGATAATTCTCTAAGTTAAGTGTATAACCACCACAAACTAAACTTCCTGAATAGGAAATGATCTAGAGAATAATTCCGTCGATAGGGCGGCCACTATCTCACATTCCCTACGGATAATCTTGCATTATTACCTCCAACGATAGGCCGGCCGATAACAACACATATCCTAGGTTTTAGTTATACCTTTACCATTAGATCTAGATCCTTATGGAATACCCATCCTATAGGGGGTCATGCTCAAAATGACATGAGGGCATCCACGATCTCTAATTAAAGGTGTGGAGGAAGCCATGGGGTCGTTGGAACCCCTCTCCCACTTAATCTTTTAAAATAAGGGTTTTTGATTAAAAACGTTTTTCCTTTTGGATTCCATTAATACTTAGAAAAATATCTGAACTTGAAACACTCTCTAATCCAAGGATAAAAAAAACTTTGAGAGAGTAAACCATAAGTTAATTTTTCTTTTGATTAATTAACCCAAATTTAAACCTTATTATGAAATATCTAAGTCTACATTTACTTTCTATACCAAGGGATAAATCCTTTGAGAAAGTAAACCTGTAAACTAATTTCATCATTTGGTTTAATAAAACGTTTTCATGAATTAACTCCACATATGATCACAGTTGAAAAAGCACAATAAATGAGTTACATGCTTTTCTATTCATTATTCCTAAGTGACCATATAATTGATTAAACATCACATAAAATAAATATTAAATGTGGTCTTGTTTAATCCTAAGGTGGTTCCATCCTTTTACTAATTATTTTCATGTAACATATCACAAAGATAGTCTAATTGCAAATAATTTAACCTCTAAGAATGGTTTTTAAATGAAAAACACCTAGCTGCTAACTATGGGGTTGGGGCGAGCGAAGCCCGCCGTAGGCACGACAGTCTCGACTGTTCCAGGAAACCCTAGGTCGATCGCTTCAGCCGCCGACTGTTCCATGGACAATCCAGAAAATCTACAATGGCTGATTTCTCGTGATGGTCGATTCAAGCCCATAGCCGAAGCTAGATCTGGCCGATTCTTCCATCACGTTCAGCCTGTGCAAGCGATGGCTGGAAAAAATGCTGCAATCTGGCCGATTCTGCAATCTGGTTTTCTGAAACTACGATCTGCCTATTTCCGTCTGCATCTAGTTCTCTTTGAACGATCATTACAGAAAATAAAATCGATGAAATCAACCATCAAAACTTGTTGTACATTCGCCTATACCCCAACTGCGAGGTTTACATCGAATCTATTTGAATAAACACAACAGATTACAACGTCCTATACCTGCACTCATGAGGTTTACAAGGCATCTAAAACCATTCTTGGAGGGATCCATAAACGCAAACAAAACAGCATTTAAACAGTAAAAGGAACCACCCTTTTTTTCGATTTTAATCCTAGGCATGCTCCTAGATTCAAACCAACAAAACCGTGTCTCTGATACCACTTGTAGGACCATCACGAGGATACATAGCATGCAACGGAAACGTTTTTAAATAAAAACTTTCCTCGTATTGATTAGAATCTAGGAAACTTACTTTTCCTTCGGATTATCGGACAGAATGAAGCGACAAGATGAGGAGGCGCGGGAGCTTCTTCGCGTGGTGGAGATGACGGTTGTCCTGCAATCCGTTGGCTCCTTCGCATCAGATCTTGAACGCTCTCTTGATCTTCCAAGGTATGACTCAAACTCGTGGCCTCTCTTTTGGTGAAGAAGAGTAAAAAACCATTAGGTGAAAAACAACTAAAGAGAGAATATATATAGGGAGAACCCTAGGGTTAAAACCCTAGTGGGCCAAACCCTAGTAGGCCAAGTCCATTTAATTAATTTTCTAATTGGGTTAGCCCAATTAATTAATTAAAAACCAATGAACTATTATTTTATTCTAGCCCAATTAATTATGGACCATTCTGAATAAAATAATTCTCTCAATGTAATTCACCCAACAAGCCAAATGTATTAAATAATACATGAGTTATATCGAGCTACCTCAGGGACCAAAAGACAAATTATTCATGGCTACTAAAATGACCAAAATACCCCTGCTACCCAGTAGCTATATTTTGTCATTCTAAGTGTTCCAACTATCACCATATGGTAACACTGACCCCATGAATAATTTTGCATGTGCAATGTCTTTGACCTACTAGTGTAATGACGAAAATACCCCTCTGCGTAACACCCATCATTTAGAAATGAATAATGTACTAACACATCTCTAAATGATTTCTACCATCCTTAGATCACTAGTCGAATAATCCGTGACTACTTGAATGTACTTGCTTAGCACTGGGAGCTACCTAGAAGCACACACTCTTAAGTCACGTTCCTAGGGCCCTGGATTATTTGATTATTCTTGGATAATCACAAGGGGGTGAATCACAGAAACTATCTTGTATTAGTCTGTCTTAGCTAATTAGAAACCATACTCCCAACTCACAAGGTTATTGATCTTTGATAGACCTCACCTACAGTGAATCTAAGAATATAGCTCTAGGTTCACTAGACCACCAACTAGTACTCAAGTATTAGAGTACTCGTCCACGTAGTAGCAGTGATAGACTAGCTCCATGATAATTAGTACTTTGTCATTAGCTTCTATCACAGGTCCACTCTACGCATTCCAAATGCGCTTGTACAATTAGAGTAAACGGACTGTTTACTGGATAAGGCAAGCTGTCCTCCATTAGGATCTATTGCACAATGATCTTATCATGATAAAATGCCCAGTTCTATCAAAAGATCAAGAGTAATATTTTTCTTGCTTATTAAGTACCCATGATTCATGCCTAACTGTGAAGAACGACCCATCACATGAATCACTTATTTAATAGCATGGACACTTTTCCAATAATTAAATGCAAATAATATATGTGCCATAAACTGACTAAAAGAAACATCATTACCATAAATTAAATAAAACGTGTCTTTAGGGCATACATTTCCAACAGTACCAACCCAAGGAGTGCGCATAGGTTTGTGGAAGACGTATGTTACCTCTCAGGGCAGCGGTAGGTTAGTATGGGACTTGGGTGCCAGGTGTCTTTTGTGGGCCTTAAGGATCGGTATGTGTTTTTCCTTATACTATGCTAGCTATTGTGTTGTTGTGTCTCATGGCTTGTGTGTATGTGAGGGACTGTGTTTGGGGAGATCTCTTCTTTTATTTAATTTATTGCCTTTATTTTCTTATAAACTTGTTGAGTCTTGCAACTCATCTTAGTTTCCATTATTCCAAGTAAGGGTAAAGCGAAAGTTGAGGGCGAGGATCGCGCCACCTAGCAGCCAGTCGAGTTGGTTTGGTGTACAGTTAGCTTGCCCCCGTTGTCTCTGATATTTTGGCAGGATTTTTGTTTCTTATTTTTTTCTATGCCGGGTTGTTCCTTGTATCTTCTATTTGTTGGTACAGGTGTCTGTAGATATTTTTATACTTCGTAACAGCTGTTCTAGCGGGGTACCTATGTGCGTGCATGTATATTGTTTTGCTTCCGCTATTGTTTTTCTTATGTATGCATGCTAGGGTAATTTTCTCGTCTTGTGTTCCATTCTTTGTAAAGGGAGAGTGGGTTTGAGAAAGGGTAGGAGGGAGATATTGGATCCCACAAGGATTTGAGAGAGGGAATTTTGAGAGAGAGAGAGAGAGAGTGAAAGTGAAAGAAAGTGACAGCTGAGAGTAAAAGAGAGAGTGAGAGCTGAGGGTTAATTTGTAATTTTGGCTAGAGAGCTAATTTGTAATTTAAAAGGGTTTGTTAACCTGTTTGTCAAGTTATTCATCCATGTAGCATTATCCATTTAGCATAGGTTGCTTATTATTTGTTATTTAATGTTAATGTTAAATATAATAATTGAAATTGAAGTGGGAGAGATTGAAATTGAGATTTGAGGAAGGCTGCAATGCATGGTTTGCATACGTGTATATATATATATATATGTAATATATATCCTATGTTATCATATAATAGTATGGAAAAGTCAATTATTTTGGGGAAAAATATAATACATGTTACACTCTCATGGAAACTATGGTGCTATATGTAAGTATATGGGAAGAGAGGGTAAGAAAGAAAGTGGCAGGATATTCTAGATGAATGGGAAAGATAGAAGTGGCTGCCAGCAGCCATTCATCCTGCCCTTCCAGCCCACTTCATTTACCTCCTCGAATTGCAATTGCTTTGTAATTAAGCAAAAAATGTAATGATTAGTCTTAAAAGATAGGATTAAAAATTATGATTAAAATTGATTATGAGAAACTTGACTGTTGAGATAAAATTGGGTATAAACAGGGGAAAGGCAAGCATACTTAAAAGGATTTGGAATGAAGCTAGCAATGCAGGGAAGGAAAAACTAAGGTAAAAAATGAGTGAAAATCTCACAGCATGTGTCAGGTAAGCAAAAAATAAATAGTTAGAATTAAATAAAGGTATTTGATGTAATGTTTGTAATAAATAATCCTTACAATTCAATATGTTGGATTTTGTTTGAAGGGGCTCGGAGCTATGGCGTTGGCTTTCTAAATAATTTTAGCAGTATAAAGGGTGTTATTTTAAGCAAGTTGTCTTTCTCTTTTACTTCCAGAGGCAACTTCTTACCCCACTATATTTCCTGTAGCAAATCCTTGCCATCTTTCTTTTTTGTGACGTGATTTATTCTCTTACAAGCTAATAATCTTAGTTTATTTAATGGTGGAGATGTCCAAGCGGATTGTGGTTGAGGGGTAGTCGTATTTTTCTCTGCATCTTGCTCACTAGCTGAGAAGGGCTTGTACCACCCTTCATTTTCATGTGGAATGATGCTGCACTTGGTTGGGTTAGGTTCCAAAGGAGTGATTGTATGGTGGTTGTGGGACTTGGGTCTTCTATATGAGAATTTAATGTTTGTTTAATTACAGTTTGATATTGATAGTGTGTGTTGGGATTTGGGAATTTCATCAATGGGGGAGGGGCATATTTTGTGAGTGCTTGGGCATGGGTATCTAAGAGTGTTTAGGGTGTGTCTTGCACGAGCATTGCACTGGATGTGTATTCTTATGTCAGCGAAGCATGGCCTGATGTCTGGCTCATGGGGGCCGATGTATCACGTTGGTGCTTACTACGCCATTGGATTTCTTAGTTATGCATTGTATGGTTCTATTGCGCGCAGTGAGTTTAACTTCTAGATGCACATCTTTCAGACGGGAGTACCGATCCGATGCTATTATCATGGATGGGAGGACCGTTCCGTTTCAGGCAAGAGTACCGACCTGAGGTTAGCTTTGGCTCAAACTCTATACTAACTCAGAAAGGGCCCGAGGAAAGACTTGATCTGTTATGAGGTTTTGGTGCACAAGATTTTGGGAGCAACGACTCACAGTTTCATTGCTTGCCAGTTCATGGTAGCGGTAGTTTTGTTAGGGACTTGGGTGCCAGTGTCTTCTGTGTAGACCCCAATGGCTATTACATGCATGTTTAATTATGCAATTTATTCATGACTTGTGATTCATGGTCTTGGTATGTTGTTGTTAGTCATGCACATGGCATGCAGGTGGTTTAGGTTACACCTTTAGCTATATTAACCTTGTTCTTGTTATACATGCTGAGTCTTGTGACTCATCCTTATTTTAACATCATTTTAGGCAAGGGAAAAGACAAGGTCGCGAGTGAGGGTGGAAGCTCGTAAGCTGGCCAGGCAGTACAGTGTACAGGGCAATCCTAATCGTTCAAGTCTTGTGCTATCTAGAGTCTTTAGGAGTGCTAGGGTTTATTTTGTTTTTCTTTTGAGTTGCACTAGCACAGATTTTGTAAATATATAAATCATGTAACCACAGTGGTAGTGGTATGCATGCATGTGTTTTGCAGTTTTGCTTCTGTTGTGCCATGTTTCATTTATGCGTGTGGTATAGATGTTTTACTTAAGCCTGTTTTTGTGCCATTACATGACAACCTTCTCACGGATCTTCTATGCTAATAGGAGCTCCGGGATGTGAGTTGTTACACTAAATTAAATCAATAATATGATTTGCCATTTGTTGAGGAACATTGTTGATCATTAAAGAAAGAACTTGGAGAAGAGACAGGTTTAGATGCCACTATTATCATTGCTACAGACTATTATTTTGTTGTTGCAATCATCACACACACGTGTGCGCATGCGCACACGGATTCTTTCTCTTAATGTGTATGGGCAATGTCATTCTATCTCACCGACAACAACTTTCTTTGAAGAGTAGAATAAAGTTCATTGAGGCTTTTTGTTTTTTTTATTTTTTTTCCTTATTTCTTGTCATTATAGACAAAATTGTTATATTTAATTTAATTTCATTGTAAATTAATGTTGTATATGTTGAAAACTAATGGAAGGGATGTTAAGCATGAAAAAAGAAAAATAAACCACAATAATCTCTAGAGACGAAAAAAACTATAGAATGTCTTAATAATACAAATTGCATGAGTTGTTAGGCAAGTAACTACTTTTAATTTTTAGTTTAGTTATTAACTTAATATAAAAGATGAAATGGTGTATTAGAAAAGATAAATTATATCGACGACTAGAAATATTTTTAAATCACAAAGATCTCTATGAAATTGGTTCAAGCAATAAGGGGTTTAAGTTTCAATTTATCCTAAATTTATTTGCATCAAATTGCCAAAATTGTAAATTCATGTACTCAATTGATCATAAATAAAGTTCATGTATGAAATTAACCAAGACGAGTAAATTCATACTAACTTTTTGAAAAAAAAAAAGAACTAATTTTCAAACAACAACATTTTATGTAACTTTTACACAAATTGTTGTGGTTTAGATTTAGGGGATCCCACCTAGATGCATGCTATGGCAGCCTATGAATTCTAGTTCTTGTCTTTTTTTCCTAAATTAAAAGTAACATATTTCATTTCAAAAATTAAATTAAACTATGAACTAGATTAACCTAAGGTATATTGTTGCCAAAAAACTCTACAAAACAGTGGGTTAGTACTCAATTGAAATCAAACCAAAACAATCGAATGCAAGAACAAATCAAGGCAGAAAAATAAACTCCTTGTTTCGGCTATAATGGCAGTCACGAAGACTGCTCCAAGGCTCAGATCTAGGCTCGTTCAATCACCACTTAGGCAACAACCAACAAATAGGGACACCAAGCCACAAAGGAGCCCAAACCCCCAAGAATCGAAGCCCTCAAACCCCCCAAGTCTCTCGGCCGATCGACACCCCTCACCAAGCCACACAAGCTTCCACACACAATAGGATCCACCAAGGAACAGAGAGTAGTCACGAAGATATTGGTTCAACAATGGCCGAAAAACATACTTCAAAGAGAAGACAACAACTTAGACTAAATCGGCGTTGCAAACGCCATTGACGAATAACCACAACGTACAAGGAAAATGCAGCACTCAGCAAGGAAAGAAACATATGACTGAGAAGGAAATAAACCCCAAGAGGATCAATCATCAATGGAAAAGAGAATCGACCGAGAGAGGGAACAAGAGAGAGAACACAATTGGCTACCACACATAGGGCACAAAAAGGGAAAGAATCCCTTTTTATATTAAGGGCCTAGGGCATAAGAGATAATGGGCTAAGGGTTTCATCGGCTTGGGCTTCATGGGCATCCTCCCTCCCTTGAGAAAATGGGTCAAGGCCCATTTCTCCTCCAAAGGGAGGGTTAAGGGCTTATGGCCCGACTTCTATTTGGGCTGCCAATAAGGGTGCTTGAAGAGTTGCTTCAATCTGGGACCAAAGCCTATGAAGCTAACCCGAACCATTGTCATCACCTTGGGCCTCATTAGGAAACACAAACCCAACAATCTCCACCTTGATTCCTAATGAGGCCAGTACACACAGGCAACACGAAACAAGCATATGCAACAAATGCAAAACATGTAACATATGCAAAACATGCAACAAATGCATAAGATAGGCAACAAATGCTTACAAGCAACAAAAGATTAAATATGCAACAAATGCATATTATTCACATAGGAAATCCAACAAATGCATATCATCCACATAGGAAATGCAATAAATGGATATCATCCACATGGGAAATGCAACAAATGCATAAACATGTTTTTAAGGCCTTCTCTAATCCTCCCACTTAGGCTAGGATCTCTCTAATCCTCCCAGTTAGGCTAGGATCTGACTCATCCTACCACTTAGGTTAGGATCTCACTTTAAAATGAGTTGGCTAAGACTCTCCACCTTGCTTGAGGTTCTATTCATGACACTCAAAATGTCGAATCTAAGAGTGTGAACACCTCACCAACCTCACTAGGGTCATAGGAAGTCACTACATTAGCCTCTTCTTTTCTTTTCTCGCTTGTTTGTCCTTCTTGACGTAACAATCCTTAATAAAATGTCTGGTTTTCCCACAACCGTAACACTTCTTACCCTTCCCTTGGGTTTTGGACTTTTACCTACCTTTCCCTTTCTTGCTACCTTCCTCTTGACTCCTTAACCGAGACCTACCCCTCATCACGTGGACCTCACCATATTTTCTCTCACTTTCAAGTTCTATTTCTTTATTCCTAAGAGAATCTATGACAATTTCTGGGGTTAGAGTATCTCTCCTATACTTAATGGCATTTTTTACCTCCTTAAAGGAATCAAGAATGGAATTCAAAAGAATTACAGCCTTACATTCCTCATACACTTTTTCACCACAATTCGTGATATCTTGAACCTACTTGTTAAAGACATCTAAGTTGTCATCTAGGTCCCTAGAGGGGTCAATCTTAAAACTAAAGAAACCTTCAAGCAAAAAAAGCTTATTAAGATTGGATTTCTTAACATATAATTTTTTCAATTTTTTCCAAAGTTCTTTAGTTGTGTCAAGTTTTCCTACTTTCCTTAACACTGAATCAGAGAGATGAAAGATTATAGAAGTATAGGCAAGTTCATCTATTTCTAATTTCCGTTTAGCAGTTGTGTTTTCAGGATATTTACCATTAATGGCTTTTGATACTTTTTGTTGAACTAAAATCCCTTTCATTTTCTATTGCCAAATAGAAAAATCACCCTTCCCATTGAACATCCCCATTTCAAAATGTGTAGCCATGTTCACAAAGAATATACTCAACACACAAATAAGTAGTGCAACCTATAAAACACTAAGTTTTTCACATTATATCCTAAACAATGGGTATGCACAAAACAGATTCAATCAAGGGGCAAATTTTTAACAGGGATAATACTGATTTATTAGGCACAATTTTAAAACACTAAGCAGTTAAAATAACCATAAATAAATCTCAAAAAAATATCAAAACAAACACTGGATACCCACTAAGAGTATAAGAAATTAGATATGCAGCCTAAGGAGATTTTAAAGAAAAAACACAAAGTTTTAATTTAAAAAAAAACTTAGGCAGCAAATTCTCAAAGAATCAAAGACCAATTAGAAATAGATTTTTTCAAGCACTTTGAAATTTCAGTATTCACACAGATTAACACAGGTTTACTCAGTATTGTCTAAAAGGCACTAAGCAATTTAGATAATAGTAAAACCAAAACAGCCACTAGAACCCACAATGGATCAGATCTGATAGGATTTACTAGGCCAAATAATGAAGCACTAAGCAACAAAGAACAGCCACAAGTAAATGCATGTTTCACAAATATCACAAATTTACTTAGCATTAATTAAAGGCACCAAGCAATTAAATAATCACAAGTGAATCACAGATAATCCTAGTTTTAGCAACAAGCAATGGTTACCACCACAGGGTAACCCCCAATCCTAATGGCCAACCCCACACGATGGCTGCTAGTTGCTGAAAATTTAAACAGGGTTTGGAAATTTCTCATCGAGCGAATTGTTTTAATAGTCCGTAAACAAAAGAGGGTTGGAATCACTACCTCTGTAGGCCTACTAGCACTGCCGGATAAGGATTTTAAGCTATGGGCTGTTTCACCCCCAAATCAAGCCCTGCATACAGCAACAGACAAAGATCATATTCAGTTTTCAACGTAAAACCCTTACTATAAGGGGTTTCTCGATTAGGTCTTGATTTCAAATAACCCAGGAGCCACATAAGGCTCTGATACCAATTATTACGGAAAATCTCTACAAAATAGTGGGTTAGTACTCAATTGAAATCAAACCAAAACAATCGAATGCAAGAACAAATCAAGGGAGAAAAATAATGAATAGGGACACCAAGCCACAAAGGAGCCCAAACCCCCAAGAATTGAAGCCCTTAAACCCCCTAAGTCTCTCGGTCGATTGACACCCCTCACCCAAGCCACACAAGCTTCTACACACAGTAGAATCCACCAAGGAACAGAGAGTAATCACGAAGATATGGGTTCAACAATGGACAAAAAACATACCTCAAGAGAAGAAAACAACTCGGACTAAATAGGCGTTGCAAACACCATTGACAAACAGCCACAATGCATAAGGAAAATGCAGCACTCAGCAAGGAAAGAAACATTTGACTGAGAAGGAAATAAACCCCAAGAGGATCAATCATCAATGGCAAGGAGAATCGAGCGAGAGAGGGAATAAGAGAGAGAGAACACAATCAACCGCCACACATAGGGCACAAAAGGGGAAAGAATCCCTTTTATATTAAGGGCCTAGGGTACAAGAGAGAGTGGGCTAAGGGTTTCATGGGCTTCCTCTCTCCCTTGAGCAAATGGGTCAAGGCCCATTTCTCCTCCAAATGGAGGATTAAGGGCTTATGGCCCAACTTCTATTTGGGCAGCTAATAAGGGTGTTTGAACCGTTGCTTCAATCCCGGGCCGAAGCCTATGAAGCTAACCCGAACCATCATCATCGCCTTGGGCCTCATTAGGAAACACAAACCCAACATATATATTACACAATATTTGCAAAACAAATATATTGTAAATTAATATATTTCTGGTGAAAGTAATAATATCGAATCAAATGTATACTAATTAAAACTTTACATTTAAATTACAAATTATTGTTATTTTTTTTATTTGAGTTGATTTAATGATAATATATAATTTAAATGAGATTACAAATACATATTTGGTTTTATTAAAGTCATTAATCCACAAAGGCAACATCATTGGTAAAGAACAAAAGATCAAAGTAGAAACTATAAGAACTTAACAATTCCTAGATAACCCTTAGGATGGACATAATTTTTGTGAGAAAAACATTTCTAAAAGTTCCGGGAAAGTTGGTTGTACGAAATTTCATCATTGCAATGACACTCTCAGGGATCTTGAACATTTGCCTGTTTACATCTCTACTTATTGGCTATAAGTGATATATTATTGGAAAAATTACTTGATTTGCTGCATCAAACCTAAAATGCATTCAATTTTATTAAAGTTTAACCCACCTGATGTGTCATGAGAAAAAGCGTTGGAAAATAAATTAATAAATGGATCAATACAACTTAATCGGGATAACCCAACAATAGAGGGCCGTAGAAGATCCGTAGCAAGTGGCCACAGATCTAGTTATGTGGCCACAGAGGTGTCCCCTTGAGGCCCTATCATGCAGTTGTGATCTTGTAGAGGCTAATGCCGTAGTACCTCAGTTAGGACACCACTGCTAAAACATTTGCCCAAATATGGGGGGTCCCACGTAACCTGCAAAATAGGATAACTCTGACATCCTAAAATTCCTCCAAATATTTCAAGAAAAGGATATGCAATGAGCATGATTTCTACTTGATTTGGTTTTATATATGGTTATGTAGATGTAGAGCATGTGTTGAAGACACATGGAGCAAAAAAAGTGATTTTGGTGCATGATGGGAGTTGAAATAAAGCTTGGAGGCATGGCCGGGTTTTGATTCAAAAGAAACCAAAAGAGTATAGAGAGCAAAGAGTGGAATATGATAAAGCAAGAGGCAAAAGAAGAAGGCTCACAGTCTTACAACAGTATGCATTCCACTATAGGACTGTTATAAGAGTTAGTTTCTAGAGCTCACGGTCTTACAACAGAATGCATACCGCTGTAAGACCGCTTTAGGAATTGCTATCTGGAGCTCACGGGTCTGCAGCAACAAGCATACCGCGATAGGGTTCAAAGCTTCGTGAAAAGGTCGTTTTAAGCCCGTTTGAATCCAAATTAAAGGGGAATAGACTCCTTCTTGGTGCATGAATTTGATAACCTAAAGAGGACTATATAAAGAATTATTCTTGGAAGATTTAGGGAGCTTTTGGGAAGAGGAGAAGACAGCAAGTCGAGGAGAAATGAGGAGATTTTCTTGAAGATCTTCAGTTTTGGTTTTATTTTTCTGTTCTTTCTTCTCTCCAACATGATGAACTCCATTTTTATTATTCTTTCATTGGTTGAAACTATGTTGGCTAAGTACTTTGTGGCTAGGGTGATTGATGAAATCTAGTTCAATGATGGTTTAATTAAAAGTATTGGGTTTGGTTTTATTATACTCTTGTCTTTCGAGTTGATTGTTTGTTATGCACTAATTCTGTTTTGATGCTTGGCCGCCATTAGAACGTGTTTGTGATTTATATTGCTTTTGAGAGATTCAATATAGATTAGCACTTGGTAATAAACGACATAAGGTTTGATAATGGTAGAGATACTGTTATGCCTTGTGAAATCTTATTTAGATGATCACTGTGGATAAATCCATATTTATATATTTGTAGATTAATTAGAGATAATTAATCTCATGTGTAAGCATAGATTTGATTGACTATCGAGAGAGGCTTTTGAGTAACTTAGGATCATCAATTTTCAACTCAAAGCATGAATTATAAAACCTAATCACTGGAAGATTAAACCAATTGAAGAACTATGGTGGATTCATGAACCCTAGCTCGTTAGATTTATACCTTTAAACTTCCAAGGAGTTATTTTGCATTTTTAGTTAGTTATTTAGTTTTATTTTATATAATACCTACAGTGAGTATCCTTTTTATTTGTGTGTGGTTTATTAAAGTTAATAGTAGTTAAAGTAGGCATAAAAAGCTAATCCTTCTGGGAACGATACTTTATTCATCATTATATAACTTGTTACGATTCTGTACACTTGCGGGAAAGAAAAAGTGAACAAGTTTTTGGCGCCATTTCCGGGGCTTGGCTCTTTTGATTATTGCTTTAATTAAGATTAGCTTTAACACTTGTGTTGATTCCTTTAGTTTTTTTCTACCCTAAACTATTTCAATTTTTTCTGTGTTAGGATTGAAATAGTGCATGCGGCGTTCAGAACATCTTAATCTTGTGTAGTTTGATTCGAAGATTGAACAAACCTTTCATCAAAGACTTCGTGAACAGAGAGCAAAAAGGGAACAACAATGAAGCATTATGGATGACAATGGAAATCAACTTGTTCAAGTGGAACTTATTGTTGAGATTAATGAGAGAGATATCTTAATGGGGGATTTCATGATGCCCCATGTCGTTGTGAACTAGTCGAGCATAGTCTATCCTCCATATGGGCACGATAACTTCCAGTTGAGGCCAGATGTGATAAATTTGTTCTCCAACAACATTCCATTCTAGGGAAGAAGTGATTAAAATTCACACTACCTTCTCTCTCGTTTTTTGGAGTATTGTGGCAACTTCAAGTATCAAGGGATCAATGAAGAAGCACTTAAGATGCGATTATTTTCTCATACTCTAAAAGATAAGGCTCGGGAGTGGTTGGACTAAATACCACCAGGTGGCATCACTACATGGGCAGATTTGGTTCTAAAGTTCACACTAAAATATTTTCCACCGGCTAAGATTAGTAAGCTCAAGCATGAAATTTCAACCTTCCAACAATTCAAATCAGAAAACTTTCATGAGGCATGGGAAAGGTTCAAAGAGTTACTGAGGAAGTGTCCAAGCCATGGTTTTCCACTACCAGCCCAAAATCATTTTTTTTACATTGGGTTAACTTCTTATAGCCGTTCAGCGGTGGATTCTACAGCAGGTGGTTCCATTCGAAATAAATCAGCTAGGCAGCTTCATGACCTTTTCTAGACAATGAGTGAGCAGTTTGTGATGTGGCCAGATAGAAACTCACATAAAAGAGTAGCTGGAATGCATGAAGTGGATGTTAACACGTTGATGTTAGCCAAAATCGACGCACTATCAAAGCAGATGGAAGCCTTAAAATATTCTCCATCAGTTAATATGGTGCAAGGTTCTCTTCCAGTTTGTGTAACCTGTGGAGCAACTCATTAGTCATCCGAAAGTCCATTGCTCATTATGGATTCTTCTTTCACAGAGCAGGCTGCTTATGCACAGAATTTCTCGTGTCAACAAAATTTCCAGCGGCCATTGAATAATCAATTTTCTCAGACTTACAATCCCAGCTGGAGGAACCATCCTAATTTTTCATATTGCAACAATCAAGGCATTCAAAACCCACCAAAACAAGGGAGACCAAATGAAGAAAAAGGAGGATTGGAAGAAGCAATTTCAAAGCTTCAACAACGAAGCGAACGAACTAACGCAGCCATTAAGAATATTGAAAATCAGATTGGGCAGGTAGCAAAAATCCTAACAGAAAGGAAACCGGGCACGTGGCCAAGTAATACGGAAGTTAACCCCAAGAAGCAAGTGAATGCGATCACAACAAGGAGCAGGGTACAGCTATCATAAATCCATGTTAAGAGACCAAGTGTGGCAAAAGAAAATGGTACAGCTAAGGAGACAACTGATCAAGATGACGAGACCGAAGTAGTAGTTGAAAAGAGAAGGTTGCTCTGCCACCGATTAAGCCATGTGTTCCTCCAATTCCATTCCCTCAAAGGTTACGCAAACACAAACTTGATAAGCAATTTGAGAAGTTCCTAGAGGTATTCAAGAAGCTCCATATAAACATCCCATTTGCTAATGCTCTAGCTCAAATGCCCAGCTATGTGAAATTCATGAAGGAAATCTTATCAAATAAAAGGAAACTAGAGGACCATGAAACTGTCATGTTAACAGAGGAAAGTAGCGCCATATTGCAAAACAAACTACCACCAAAACTTAAAGATCCATGAAGTTTTACTATTCCTTGTAAGGTTCAAAGCTTCATGAAAAGGCCGTTTTAAGCCCGTTTGAATCCAAATTAAAGGGGAATAGACTCCTTCTTGGTGCATGAATTTGATAACCTAAAGAGGACTATATAAAGAATTATTCTTGGAAGATTTAGGGAGCTTTTGGGAAGAGGAGAATACGGCAAGTCGAGGAGAAAGGAGGAGATTTTCTTGAAGATCTTCGGTTTTGGTTTTATTTTTCTGTTCTTTCTTCTCTCCAACATGATGAACTCCATTTTTATTATTCTTTCATTGGTTGAAACTATGTTGGCTAAGTACTTTGTGGCTAGGGTGATTGATGAAATCTAGTTCAATGATGGTTTAATTAAAAGTATTGGGTTTTATTATACTCTTGTCTTTTGAGTTGATCGTTTGTTATGCACTAATTTCGTTTTGATGCTTGGTTGCCATTAGAACGTGTTTGTGATTTATATTGCTTTTGGGAGATTCAATATAGATTAACATTTGGTAATAAATGACATAAGGTTCGATAATAGGTAGAGATACTATTATGCCTTATGAAATCTTATTTAGATGATCATTGTGGATAAATGCATGTTTATATATTTGTAGATTAATTAGAGATAATTAATCTCATGTGTAAGTATAGATTTGATTGACCATCGAGAGAGGCTTTTGATTAACTTAGGATCATCAATTTTCAGCTCAAAGCAAGAATTATAAAACCTAATCACTGGAAAATTAAACCAATTGAAGAACTACGATGGATTCATGAACCCTAACTTGTTAGATTTATACCTTTAAACTTCGAAGGAGTTATTTTGCATTTTTAGTTAGTTATTTAGTTTTATTTTATATAATAACTATAGTGAGTATCCTTTTTATTTGTGTGTGGTTTATTAAAGTTAATAGTGGTTAAAGTAGGCATCAAAAGCTAATCCTCGTGGGAACGATACTTTATTCATCATTATATAACTTGTTACGATTCTGTACACTTGCGGGAAAGAAAAAGCGAATAGGTAGTAGAATATTTTTCAGAGGAAGAAGAAAGAAGAAGAGGAAGCCAAAATGTGTGAGGGCAAGAGTGAGACGGGGGCAAAAGGCTCTGCCTTTTTATTAAAAGAATTCCCTTCCCCGCCCATTTTCTTCTTCCTCTCCCCAAATTGAAAAATCTCTCAAATCCCCCGCCCCCTTTAATAATTGAGCAATCATGCAATTTACTATGGACAATGCATTATTACTATACACTATACACTATTGGCAAGGGGGCCAAGGGTCAACTTTTGACCAATCACTTTTATAGACATTTCAGGTACAGAATGTTGATACCAAACAAATACTATATGGTGTGTGACTGTCTAGGTTCACTACTTGCTAGCAATCAGATAACACTGAAACCCTTTTTGATATCGGTCAACCCCTTGACCCATCACTGAAACTTCTCCAAATCTCGACGACATTCCTAGAGTTTCTAAATAGTACCTATCAACGATTCAGAACAGTATAGGTGGTAGTTAAATCTCACTTCAAGTAAACCTATTATAGTTGACAATTACTATGTGCTATAATCATTCCATCACCTAACGTACTGACTTAGCGTGAACCATGGAGTAACAAACTCAGTAACTATGTGTCAGACCTCATTAATGTGACCAAATGACACCTTAGAAAACACTTTTCCTGACATTCAATCTTCCCTGCCTAGGGACTGTCCTATCACATCAATAGTAGATCAAATAGGACGTTCACCCCATCAAATACTGACGAGGGTGATGGATCTTATTCCCAACATCTATCTCCATATACCTGTAATACGAAATCACATGGATGAACGTTTCCACCTGCCAATTGGATGGTTCATCTCATTAGCAAATCCTGCACACCAATACACAAAACAACCGTGTCGGATCAAGTTTAAAGATCAACACACCATCGCAACCTGATGACTTGACCATTATCCACCATGCCATGTGGTCAGTTATCGGCGTCATATTCGACTGATCGTTCCCCAACGACTATCCACAGGTTTACTAACTACATCTCATATCATATGGTATATGACACACCATACGCCCATCGGTAGCCATGCCGAACGAGGTAATAACCCCTATGCTAGTTCATACTCTATTAATCAGATTCCCCTTCCAAAGAATCTAAAGACTAGGAATAGTTTAAGAAGCTATGTTACTAGAGAATCCAGTCACACAGTCTCAACACATTGAGAATAAGATTCTCACATAGAAGATTTAGGGACTCGTTCATATAAATTAGAGATGGAAAATAGGCCGGGTACCCCATGGGCTTGCTCGAAAAGCCTGCCTCCCAGCTCGGCTTGGTACTGTAGCAGATGAGCCGGGCCGGCTTGAAGAATATAGGTCTGTCAGGCTAGTGATTTGTGGCCCAAGGCCCAACCCGGTCCACCAAATGGCTCGGCCCAGCCCGACAAGCAAGGAAATGGCTTTTCCTACCCCTGCAAAGCTTTCAGCCTTGACCTCCATCTCCTATGCGCTTCCATGTCACTGCTACCAACTCAACCTTATCTTCTCTCCATGTCACTTTGCTCTACCATATCATTGTGATATTTACATGCAGTCAAGGTCCAAGCATTGGCTCTACCGCTACGATTTGTGCGACTTTGATGCTCACCTGGATTGTGCAGCAACGAAACCAGTCGCTTCCGTTCACAATCCAGTTCATCAAACCCAGCAGTCTCAAGCAACACCAACCTTTAATCATGTGTTCCAGCTGGCTCCTAGGCCTTAGTTTCTAGTGATATCGCCTTGGCATCCAGGTTGTTAGAATATTTTGATAATATTTTCTGTCTCTTGTAGATTTCATTGTAAAAAAACAATTATATGTCGATCACAGTCATACCTCTGACAAATTAATAATTGTCACTGTTGCTGGGGTCTTTAATTATATCTTTAGTGATAATTTATTTTATGGTAGGAACAATTGCAAAATTTTCAAATATAGTTCAACCCCATTTGTATTTGATGGCAAGAAATATTGCAGGGAATAATTTCAAAATTTAAACAACATGATTCAACCCTACTTGCATTTGATGGCATGGAACCACAGGCTTTGGTAGGAAATATGGATTAATTTTTAAATAACATTTTCTCATATTGATAAATTGTAACTAAAATGGCAATGTTGTTTAGGAACTTCCCAAAAAAAATGTCAACTTTTTTGATCATATGACACAGTTGAGTAGTTATATTTTTTTATTAAGCTGACAACTGTCACTATTAAGTGATTTTTTTATGCATAGAAAAACTAAATAACTACCTCAACCATCTTAGACTTAGAGACATCCCTAATTAATAAGTGGTTAAGAAACTTTCTAAATAAAAAAAAAATATTTTCTTACTTCTTTTGGCTCATAATAATAAAATATTTTTATTAACCATCTAAATTGTTAAAAAGGCTAATGAACATAATTTAAGTTAAAAAAAAATTGTTGAAAAGGATTGTTATACGCAGGGATTCTTTTTGAAAGTTAAAGTTTGAATTTTCATAGCATGTGATCAATTGTCAATAGTTTTCTAGGCTCTCATGATTGTTGATGGCAGAGAATATGGTAGGGATTTAGGGAACCATGGCATCAAATTTTCAATAGTTTTCTAGGCTCCCATGATTCTGATCACTTTGAAATTCAAAATTTGAATTTTCATTACAACTCGTGGGAATGTTCAAATGTTTGCGTCATATATAAGTGATTGTTGAAGTTGTTCAATCACAAAAATTGCTTTCATTATCTTACTCTCTTGCTAATACACTATTTTATAAGTTGTCCTGCTCTATTACTATCTTGCTAATTACTATACTTTCTAGTGTCTCAATATCTTTGATTGGTTTCATTACTCTACATTTACAATCATGTCTTCCCTTTGTCACCCCATATTACTTGCAGAAATGATCCTCATAGTGCTTCTTCCATGGAGCCCTCTTAAGCTAGTACATCTTCTGTCAAACCCCTAACGACCTTCTATTTCATCCCCAATGGGACCATTCCCCCATGATTTTTTTAATGATTGGAGTGACAGTCAATGGGCATGGTCACACCCATCATTTACTGAATTAGAAACACAACCCCCTAAATCACAAGATCTTGATGTGCAAATGTTTGGTAACCACCCGCCTCTACCAACTGAGCAACCCTCACCAAATGAGGGTCAAACCTCCTCAAAACAACCAAATGAGGAGTCGTCCAGGTCACAACGTAACTCCAAGCGACAAAGAACTAGTAATGTCTGGTAGGTGTTCGAGATCATTAATATAGTCGAGAAGGGTCAAAGAGCTCTATGTAAATTTTGTAAAAATAACTACCCATGCCAACTAGGGGGTGGTACTAGACACTTTATGAGACATGCCTTGAAACATGATGATGGAGGCTTGGACGCAATGCCCACACAATTGCAACAAGGTAAGGGTTTGATTTTTCGATATAATAGAGAACTTGATAAATCTAGCTTAGCAAAACTAATAATTAAAATTAAATCTTCTTTTTTGTTTAGGGAGGATGCAATGTTTAAATGGTATTGTAAAATTGCATTACAACCTGCAGCTGGGGGTTTTTCACGAAAGACTATAAAAAATGAAGCGATGAGGTTATATCTAGAATATTTAAAACAATTGAGAAATACATTTAATGCATTTAATTGAAAGGTGTCATTAACATCGTATATTTGGTATGATGTTATGATAAGTAACCACTATATGTGCGTCACTATACATTGGATTGATGAAGAATGAAAAATTCAAAAAAGAATAATTGGATTCATAGAATTAGTAGAACAACATAAAGGTAATTTAATTGCAAATAAAATTCGAGAGACCAGTTATAATTACATTATTAGTGATAAAATAATGACAATCTCATTTGATAGTGCAAGTAACAATGGCTCTGCCATTGAACGACTAAAACGTGAACTTCCATTAATTTTAGATGAACAATTGTTTCACAATATATGTGCATGCCATATTTTAAACTTATGTCTACAAGATGGTCTACAAAAATATAATGAGGCATTAGCTAAAATAAGAGGTGTTTTGACTTTAATTCAAAGTAGTGAATCTCGTTCCCAAGAGTGGAAACAACTTGTTAATGGATTTGACTTACCATATAGAAGACTAGCGTATAACCGTGCCTAAAGGCATGGTGTAAATAATATTAAGATTAAAATATAATTATAATTTATACATATTATGTTGTAATAATTTTACTTTTATTAAACGCTCTACAAAAATCAAATAAGAATCAAACATATAAGATTTATAATGTTCATTAATATTGTAAATCAAAATATAAGAGGAAGTAAAGAAAAAAATTATAAACACTGAACAAAAAACAAAAATTAAAATTATTGTATACTTATTAACATTTTATAATAAAAAGAAAAAAATTATTAAATCTATATAATAAAGCACATCCGTAAGTGCTCTACAATCTGAATAAATTAATTAAGTATCAAATAATACATACCAGCCACCGCTAACCGCAATGGCCGCGGCCATCAACAGGGGGGAACCTCGATTCAGGGTTGGAGAATCTCATGGTCGAAAACTTTTGTGTTCCCGAACCTTGGGCTCTCTGACCATGCATGGTCGGAAACTCTTTGACTTTTATATTATTTTAATTTAAATTTTTTTATTATGCTTGAAATAAAAAATAGAATTAATAAAATAAAAATAGAATTAAAAAAATAAATTCTTTTTAGTATTTGCATTTTTAAGTTACTCAATAGGATAGATTAATTAATTTCACATTTCTTTAAGTATCAAAAATTTAATACCTAAAGATAAAAATTTTAAATTTTAAATTAAATTGAAAAAGAGTTCCCGACCTTGGTATAAAAAAATTAAATCTTCTTCCTCCTACTTCTTTTTCCTGTAACGCACGTCGCTGTCGCGGGCCACCTCCTATGCCTCTGCTTGCGCGCACGGACCGTTACTGCAGACGGCTGCCACCGGTCGCTGGTCACTACAACCACCACTACTCGCCGCTTCGCTCGATGCCACAACCTCCATGGCCGCTCTGCTACTAGTCGCTGCAACCTCCATGGCCACTACTCCCCCTCCCCCCCCCACACTGCCTCTTGGATCACCATTCCCCCCTACCAACCAATCGTAGCATCTTGCCCCCACCTGCCCCTCCTCATCGCCATCGCACCCGTCGGCCCTCCCACCCACCGATAGCTTGAGTGGGTCTATGAGAGAGAGAAAGAGAGGGGGAGAAAGAGAGGTAGTAATGGGAATGGGAGAGAGGGTGCAACAAAGGGAGAGAGAGGGGCAGTGTTTAAGGGAGCGAGTGGGCGAGAAAATCATTCATCTCAGCTATTCATATACACTGAAAATTAATCTAAGCCAAATACATTTGAAACATTTTCAAAAACTTTCCTGCCTTATTATATAGATATAGATATATGTGAGTGTATATATCATGGTGTATGATCTAGATATCATGGCAGTCATTTGGTTCATGTAAGAAACTTATTTTTATTTTTTATAAATATTATTATTGTTACTATTAATTTTGTTATTCTCATTATTAGTGGTATTATTAAGGTATGCTGATATGTAAAAAAGCAGATCCCATTGCATAAAAAGTAACCTTTTTCATATGTACAAAGAAATATCCACCAAAAGGCTTGAGGCACGGAGTTTGAAAAGAAGAATCTCAACAAAGCAGTATATGATGCAGAGAAGATGTTGCCCTAATTTCACCCTTTTTCGCACACACAGACACACCAAATTGCTGAAAATAAATTATGCATCAAGAAAACCCAAATTCTGCAAATGCACCACAGAAGGACAGAATGATACTTCAAAAATTCCTTAAAATAGAAAAATTATCAACTCAATGAAAACCTATAACAATTATAACTCTTCTGTAAATAATAATAAATATAACCTTCAAGTAGATTAAATTTAGCTTGCCCAATAAGATTCACCCAAAAGACATTCAAATTTTCATATCTACTATTTGAATAGTGAAAATCGATTATAATTAAAATAATAAGACAAAAACAACATACACAGGGAACTCTCACACACACACACATAGAGGGACGAGTATGTGTGTGTTTGGGGGCGACAGGTGTGTGTGTTTGGGTGTATGGGTAGATGCATATGCATATATATCTATATATATGTGCCTGTGTGCATACAATGGGACAACCATTGGCAAAAACAGAGAGAAAGAAGCAAAAACAATGTGTATATATAATGAAATTAGAGAGTTTACTCATAGAGAGAGAAAGAGAGATAACAAAATGTAAATTAAGTAACATATATTCATGTCATAATCTTACAGGAATAATGAAAACAGGTTGCTTGTTAATTAACTGGCTAATCATACATTATCAGGATCTTTCTCCATAGCCAAGGAAGAAGAGAGGAAGACCATCAGAGTTGAGTGGTGGATAGTTGAGTTACGCACTTCAAATTTTTGAGTTCGAATTTAATAAATCTTAAATACTTTTTCATTACATCCTAAATTATATAATCTTAGTCACCAATAACAGAAACACAAGAAAGGAAAACAACTCTTTGTTTAGTGTCATGGACGTACGATTGTATTTGCCTCTTCCTGTTAATCAACTAATTAAACCCTTTATTTACAATTAAAATTAGTCAAAGTGACGGGGAATCTGATATGATGCTTCTATTTCCTTTTTGCTTAGCTTTGGCAATACAGATCTACTACTACTTCAAGTAGATTAAATTCAGCTTGCCTAATAAGACTCACCCAAAAAAGACATTCAAAATTTCATATCCGCTATTTGAACAGTGAAAATCGATTATAATTAAAATAGTAAGACAAAAACAACATACACAGGGAACTCACACACACACACAGGGAACATTACTGAAAGAAAGAAAGAAGATAGAGATTGTGGCATCCGGGAACATTACTGAAAGAAAGAATGAAGACAGAGATTGAGGCAAGAAATAGTGGGAAAGATCGGCGATTGACAGTCACGCTTCGACCTCTCCTCCATCTGTTTATATATATATGACAGGTGTGTGTGTATACGCGTATGTGTGTGTTTGGGGGTGACGAGTGTGTGTGTTTGGGTGTGTGGGTATATGCATATGTATATATATCTATATATATGTGTTTGTGTGCGTATACAATGGGACAGCCATCAGCAAAAATAGAGAGAAAGAAGCAAAAACAATGCGTATATATAATGAAATTAGAGAGCTAATTCTGAGAGAGGAAACAAAGAGGAAGAGAGACGACCCACAACGACAAAGGTGCAGGCCCACGGCCATGGCGGATATCCAGCTATGGCTGTCACCCACGCTCGCCAGCGATGCGAACCATCGGCGATAATGAACGACACCATGGGCACCGCTACCTCTGCCGTCGCCTTATGCCTTCTCTGTTCATCACCATCCACCCATCGTTATTCTCTCTGTCTCTCAGAAACCCAAACCAATGAACAGTTTATGAAATTGAAGAAGAATCGTTGGGTGGGCAAATTGGAGAAGAATTGTTGGGCGGAAAAATTTTTAATCCTAGCCATCAAATGCATCAGAAATGATCCCAACCATCTAAATGTCTCTCTTTTGAGACATTTTCAAAAACCATCATGTTTTATTATATAGATTTCCAACAGCTGTTCAAACTAGGTGGAATTCAACTTATTTGTTGTTACAAAAAACGAAACCATATAGACAACAACTTGGGTTATTTTAGAATAGGGATAAGAAGTTATTATATATATATTAGAAATATTTTATAGTGCAACAAAAACATTTTCTGGTTGTAAATATCCTACCACACATATTTTTATTCATTAAATATTTTCTATTGTTAGGTGTTTTGCAGAACATATGGATTCAAATTTTTAGAAAATATTGGATTAATATACCACTATTATATCTTAAAGCGACTGTATTAGATCTCACACAAAAGAGGAAAGGTGTTGAATATTTTTTGGAGTTTTACGAAATGACTATGGGGGTTGACACACAAGAAATAAAAACAAAAATTTGAAATTTAATTTTTAAAATGTATAATTTATATGAGTGTCATTTTGGTAATAAACCAAGTAATGAAAAATCTTCTTTGCAAAGGAAATCTAAGAGATTGTTAAAATGGGGGTGGTCCACATACCTTAAATCGAAAAAACCAAAGGGCGGTCCACAAACATCTAGTGGGTTTAATGAACTTAAATTCTATTTAAATATGAGATTTTCATTTTCTGATGATCAAATTAATACATTTCATATTTTGTCATGGTGGCGTCAAAATCAACACACGTATCCGGTGTTGGCCGCCATTTCTCAATATTTACTAAACCCCCTTTCGGTGTCCACAGTGCCATTAGAATTAGCTTTTTCTGCAGGAAATATGGTGCTCAACCCAAAGAGATCAAGGTTGCAACATACAACACTAGAAATGTGTATATGCTTTAAGGATTGGTTGGATGCTGAATTTGATGAACAAGGATAGATTTATATGATGAATCTAGCGAATCAGAACATAATCACAGTGCATGGCCATCCACAACATAGTGATATTCCCTTTTAAAGGAAATACGCCCCGCAATTATTGGTTTCAGCTTTTTTTTTATGTATTTTAATAGTCAATTATTTTCTCGTACTTTAGATTTTATTATTTTTTCTTCAAACCATACTAACTTAAGCATCGGAGTGCCCTTGGGAGCAATCCCGAGGGAAATTCTTTGCAGGTACTTATATCGTTTGAAGGAATCAAGGAGGTTGGGCAACACTTAAAAACCACTTTATTTTTTTAATGTCATTTAATAACCTATTATTCATTTGCATCTTAATATATGTTTGTTATTAAAACCATACTAACTTAAGCATTGGAGTGCCCTCGGGGGCAACCCCAAGGGTATTTTTTACAGATATTTTTAACATATAAAGGAGTTGGGCGCCTTTCAAGGAGAGGGATATTGAAAAATACAAAATCGACAATCGCTTGTAATTACTTATAAACATATTTTAAAAAACATTTGTTGCATTTGAGAAAATAATAAAAAAAAAATTAAAAATATGTTAAAAAAATTAAAAATCAATGGCCCACGGCCTAGACTGACCCATCTTGGCCCATATATTAAGGGCTATAGGGTCGTGTCGGGCCCCAATTCCCATTGCCCGGCTCGCCTCCCTTGCTGGCCAAATTTGGCCTGGCCCACCAAATGAGCGGCCAAGCAGGAAGTGGGCAAGGCCGGCCTGACCTGCTTATTTGCCATTTCTAATATAAATGATTAAAAAAAATATGAATAAAGAAAACCTTACCTTTTATACATTTATACAAAAATACAATTGATGCATTAAAACAAGCCTGTTAGATGTCATCTAAATCTAGCATTAAGACACACAACACTAATATCAATAGCATCAAGAGGGGGTGGAGGTCCAGTCCCACTGGCCTCAGAGGGCTAGTTAGAAGTCCATCCCCAAGGCCATATAGGGGCACAAATATGCTTACTATTTTGTAATATTGTGGAAGTTGATAAATAAAAATCAAATTAATTTTAATTCTCAAAAATTGCAGATTAGACTAATAGTCACATAAAACAATAGAATCCCTATAGACTACTGCTAAATTAAAGTGATAATTAGTAAGCTAGAATCCATGTTTAAGTTTAAGACTTGATGTTGTTATCCTTCCACATTAAGAGTTAATGACTTTAGTGATTCAAGTGTTGTAAAATGACTAAAAGGGATTTTCTTGATCCCAAATCAACAAACTTGCAGCTCAATTTAGCTCTATATACCTACGTGTGAGAAATCTGATATGTTTAAAAGTGTTATGGCACACACCCAAGAGGGGGTGAATTGGGTAATTTAAAAATTGTGTTTTAACTTGAAAGATAAAACATAAAACATATAAAATGAAAAATGTAAATCAAGAAAGATAAATATGTGAACCAAGTGAGGAATAAACAAATGCTTGGAAAGATTAAGATCAAAGAACACAAGCATAAGAGAACACAAAGATTTATAGTGGTTCTGTTTAACCAAATCTAGTGCACTACCTTAGCTCCTCACTAAGAATTTTGCAAATAATCCACTAAAATCTCCTACTTAACCAAGTAAGCCCTATGGTTCAAGACTAAGAAATTACAAACCTTTTGCTTATACAAGAAAGCCCTCTAGCACCTAATTAGGTATTTCAACTCTTTACTTCAAAGAGCAAGTCCTCTAACACAACAAGTTAGGAAATACAAGATTTCAACAATAAGAGAGAATCTAAGAGATAAATCTCTTAGTTACAAGATCTCTCAAAATAATACAAGACTTGAAACAAATTTACAAAGATAAAGCAAAGCCTTAGAGAGATAAAAATTAAAGCACTAATATAATTTGAGAAGTATGAAATAATTCTTAAGCTCACTTTATTTCATTCCTACCCATTAGCCTCTTCAAAATCTCTTTGATTTGTATTTATAGGCTTCCCAAAAGCTTTTCTCAAAACTAGTCGTTTTTTAACCTTAGAGATTGAGAAACTAGCCGTTGGAGGCTATCAGAGACACAAGTTGTCGACAGATGAGATGGGTTAGTTGATAGTTTCTAATTAAAATTAAAAACTTAATCGACAGATACAAGCATTTAGTCGATAGATGCAACCAATTTATCTATTCTATTAGTCGACAAACTAAAAGAGATAGTCAACAGATAATCTGTATTTAGTTACAGATTAAAATCTAAAATTTTGATACATAAATGTCCACATTACAACATATTTACATTTCTTTAAATGTTCACATTTTCTTTAATTTATATTTTACCTTCCATTTACTTTAATACATAAATGTAATAAGAAAGTACCCTCAATTTGGATTCAATAAAATATCTAAAAAATTAAAATACATAACAATAAGAAAATATAATTTTGGTTTTAGTACAAACTTGGAATTTAACAATTTTACAACCTCTAAAATAAATATCTTTTATTTTTTTGAAAAATTAATTAAAAGTCATTTTAACAATAATGAATATTAGCTATCAAAATACCGGGAGATAGTTTTTTTAAAATGAAAACATTTTCTTATATGTCCTCTTATAATGCGCTAATATTCCATACTTAGAAAAATAATATTTCTTGGTTCATTTTAATACACAAAATACTATAATACTTAAAATATGTTTTCCACCATAAGTCACATCAAAAATTCATTAGGGGATTTAAATATACCAAAAATAGTTTTACTAAAATTATGTTTTGTTAAATATCAAAATACATAATAGGTTGATTGGAACAATTTGGCTCAACAACATGGTCTTTTGTCTTTGAAACATTTTGCTTCATTTATCCAATGGTTCAAAACTAATTTGTAAAAATCATTTAGAAGACTCTTTTAAATCTTAATACTTGAATGTGCAAATCTTCATCTATAGAAAATTATAGATAAATTGGTTTTCATTTAAACAAAACACTTAAAATTGATTCTTGTTTTCAAATCATATACTTTGATATAGAGTAAAAAATTATTTGATATTTTTTATCATCAAAACTAAATACAAAAGTAAAACATCAAAATCACTCAAGCACGTTAAATAGCCGAATCACACAACTATAGCCCAATTGGAATGAATTAATGAATAACGAATCCTTTTAAGTCAACTCTAACCCAATAAAAAATTTTGATTATTGAGATTATTACAACTATCTATTTATCAAAAGATTAAATGCTAAACTTATTTTAAAAACTACTAATTTGATAAAAATTATTTTGAAATTTAAAGAACCCATTTTAAATTACTTTTATGAGTAACATCTCTTTATTTATTTACTAAATGGACTACTATTTTATTCAATTGAACCCGCTAATTCGATCTCATTCTTTAACAATCACATAACGTGTGAAATAAAGCAGCTTTAAAAGACTAACTTGAATGGTGGGCAAGCTTGTCGAAGGACAATAATAGTAATCACTATTTTCAACTTTATTTAAAGTCAACTCCCTAGTTATCCTTAATAATTACTAATAAATATTTTTATGCATATCTTTTCTAGAGAGTGAAATGGGGTCATATAGTTTTTACAACAATATTATTTTCTCATGATCATATTATTAGGTTTGTATTGCAAGGGCATCAATACTGAAGAAGGGGTGAATTGAGTTGTTTTAAAAAATTGATTGAACTTGAAAATTCTTTTGATTAAAAATGAGATTTTAGTGTAAGTGAGGATTATCAAAATACTTGGAATAATAAATGAAACAAAGAGTACAAGTAAAGAAGAAACATAGCGATATACAGTGTTTTGACTTAAATCAAGTCTAATCCACTACCTTAACTCCTCACTAAGGATCTTTCAACCAATCCACTAAAAACTTTCTATCTCTCCGGATAGGCTCCACTACCTTAACTGATCACTAAAGATCTTTCAACTAATCCACTAAAAATCTCCTATCTCTCTGGATAGGCCCTCTCGCAACAAGTTATGAATTTATAATCTCTTACTTGGACAAACAAGCCCTCTAGCAATAAGCTAAGTAATACAACATCTTGTTTAAAAGAGCAAGCTCTCTAGCAATCTTGCTAGGAAAACTAAGAATAATAGAAAAGAGAGGATCTAAGAGTAGACACTCTTAGTTACAAGTTCTCTAGCTATTGCCAAAATAAAACAATTGAAACTTGTTTGGAGTGAGAACAACTGTTGTCTGGAGTCGTGTAAGATGTCGATGTTCGGAAGTGCAACTGTCGTAACAGCTTTTTCAGGGATAGAGCTTTCCGAGAGAAGAGAACTGCGAAGGGGCTGAAAAGCTCTTTCGAATGGGACCTCTCGGAAAGGTTTTTCCTTGGAAGGGCTTGACTAGCTTGGTGCCCGGTCTCTATAGACGGCTTTATGAGAGGATCTGAAACACCTCTTGGGGAGGAATCAATTGGCTTTCGAAAAGAGTCGGGGCCTCTTTCGGGAAGGTGCTTTAAGGGTCTCGGAAAGAACAGATGTTCTCTCGGAGAGGATCTAAAACACCTCTCGGGGAGGAATCAATTGGCTTCCGAAAATAGTCAAGGCCTCTTTCAGGGAGGTGCTTCCTGGGTCTCGAAAAGAATAGATGTTCTCTCAGAGAGACACTATTGACCTGGGGCTCAGGTTTCAAAAGAACTGTAACATGAGACAAATGTTAGAAGGCTTGCAGGAAGGATTTCCCACAAATACCCTCTGACAATCAAGTCAGTAAGCAGGAAAAGAGGAAGCCATGGAAAGAAAAGTAAGGACTTCAGAAAGGGAAAATTGAGTGAATTGAGATAGGTTACCAGATTTTCGAATCCCCTCCAATCGTGTTGTGTCTTGCCTTTTATAGGAGTTCAAATCTCGATGATTGATTGGGATACGTGTGCAATAGTCTCACAGGCCTCTCGGAGAGGCTTATCTGAGGAGCATCTCTGAGAGAGAGAATCCTCTTAGAGAGACTCCCTAGGACCTCTCCGAAAAGAGCCTATCGGCAGCTATCGACAGGCCTTCGAGGTTTTCTCTTTGAGAGAGGGCTCTCTCAGAAAGGTAGGGTACAACAATTTCCTGCCACTCTCTGCTTTTACCTTTAGGTGAATGCGGAGAGTAGATCCTCTTTGAAAGATTTACCTTCGCAAGCTACGCCGTCTTATAAATATGCCCTTACTATATGGACTTTTCCATGGTTACCGTATTCTTAGCTAAACTCTTGCTCTCTCTACTTTTTTCTCTCCAAAAGAAAATCCACCAAGAGTCTTCTCTCCGAGAGATACCTTCCTCTCTCCAAAAGACTTCAGGTTATCATCCGAAAGGATTTACTCTTCCGAAAGATTTTTCTTTTTCTCCAATCTGTCTCCTTAGCCCTCTGAAAGATTCTTCCTTCCTTCAAAAGGATTTTAGCTATTTTTTGAGCCACCTTAGATTCTTTCTGAAGTAACGCATTCTCTCCAAGAGAAAGCCTTTTCTCTTTAAGAGAGTTATCCTTCTCGATAGGATCATTTTTTCCAAAGAGCACTATTTTTGAGAGAAAATTGGCTTTCTCTCACTAGTCTTAGCCAATTCTAACTAACTTATTTCCCCCTTTCTTTTCCTTAGGATCATGGCTAGCACCAAAATTTATCATAGGGAGATCGATGAGAACATGGTCATCTGAGCTTACCTTAAAGGCACACATTCTCGTATGTTAGAGGATGATGTTTCCCTTCTCTACAGTAACCATAGGATATTGTCCGGAGTTCCCCCAATAGGCCAAAAATTGTGTGGCCAATGCGAAAGAGGGTTGGGTAAGTGTTTTTTAGGCCATTTTTAGCCACTACTTTAGCCTTCCTCTTTACGACTTCGACCTTAGGTTCCTTAAAGTGAGTGGCTTAGCCCCTGCCCAGTTGCACCCTAATAGTTGGGCCTAACTAGTTGCCTTCTTTGTGCATTGTCAAGAGAAAGAGGTAGTCCCTTCCATTGAACTTCTATTCTATTTTTTCTACCTTCATTTGATGAGAAACCGATACCATCTATACACCCTGCATCGCTCGGAGGACGGAAGATCGTATCTTCTATGACTCCCCCACCAAATGGCGTGTGGAACGCTTCAGTAGGGTCATCGCTAATAACCTCTAGGAATAATACCATGAGGAGCGCCATGCTCTTCTTCGAGATGGCCTGTCCCATCTTTACGACTACCTCATGATTGATAGGTTAATGAGGGCGGGTGGATCCAAGGGCCCACTGGACCGTCCCATCATCGGGTTCCTAAAGTAATATCACATCACAAGCCTACTGCTCATGTAACTGCAGAGGAAGGGAGCATCCTTTTACATGAGGACCATTCCCCTGAGGGTGTGGATCCACCTAACTGGTTTTTTCGTTTTTGCTATTCTTTTTCTCTTAATTTTGGCTTCTTAGCATTTGAGTGCACGGTTCCTTATTGCTTTGCTTAATTTCCTTATCTTTATTCAAACTCTTATTACTTTTTTTTCTTTGTGTGCAATGATGAGGCGAATGGCATTAGGCTCGCAGATGAGGATAGGCTTTGCAACCGCCCCTGAGGGCCCATCCCATGAGCTAGAACCCCATGCACCCAGCTAGTAGAAGAGGTGGGGGAGACAATGGCTGCACCGCTGCAGAGGAAGAAGAGGACGGGAAGGCGTGAAGCAAAAGGGAATGCTTCTACGTTTCACCCACTCACTGACCTCACCATCCCAAAATAAGAGGAGCTTCCCATGGCCAATAACGGACCCGCTGATAAACCTCTTCCCCGACTGTCCGCGACTCTTGCACGAGCTTTGTTAGGGGAGTTAAACGGAGCAGGGCATGGGGGAATAATCCCAAGACATAGAGGGCTTGTAGCAGTCAAAGCGGGGACGAACCACAACCACCTTGGTGTAGTGGACGTCAAGGTGTCTTCCAGGCTAGATTAAATAACCATTAACGCTGCTCAAGGACGAGGCCGTGGCATCTATAGGTGGGTCATGATTAATCCCTAATGCTTAGGCCGTTGAGTGTTAAACATTGAGAATCTTCAACAAAGCCTCAACCCTATCTTGCCGGAGATGCCTCATCTCATCGAGAAGGCATACGATCTAGGCCGAGGGCGCGTGGTAAACCTTTTCAAATTCAATCAGGTGTCCTGGACACCAACACAATCGACACACTTGGTGTCGCAGCCCATTTACTGTACTATGCCATTCTCTCTCATAACGAGAGGCAGTATTTTCGTAACTCTCCCGAGGACATGGACAACTTCGAGCATTACCTGGCTATCGTAAGTCATTTCTTCTATATCTTTAGCACTCTCTCTCTCTTACTCTATAGATCTTTTCTTAAAATCTTTCTATCATTCCTCACAAGGAGCTCAAGGATCCGTGGCGGCAAATGCCATGAATAGAGCTCTCCTGGCAACCAAGGAGTTCGAGCTAAACGATTGGAGGAATAGGTCAGCCTCCTAGAATCAAGAGCGACGGCTCCTAAATCAGCGCATCCAGGATTTAGACTTCTAGAGGTAGGAGTTGTGTTCAGAGAACGAGAGGCTCTCCTCTTTGCACAAGTCCTTGGAAGTAATCTATCAAGAGGTTAGTGCAGAGCTGGAGTGTAGCTAGGTGACTCATTGAGAGGAAACTTCCCGTCTTCAGATTGAACTAGCTCATGCCGAGCAATGGGCAACCGAGGCACTAAAGGAGGTGGGAAGACTGAAGGTGGAGGTTGAATGGGTGGAGGGAGAAAAGCAGTAGGATGTTGAAGAGGCTGTAAAGAAAGTGGTTTGAGACTATCGACTCTTTGTGAACTACTTCTATTGGAAGGCCAAATATGCCTCGTGTTATTCGAAGTTTGATCTTTACCACGGTCGTACCTTCCTAGAAGCGAAGCTGCCACATGAGTCGTTCGAGGACATGATTTTTGTTGATGTTATCTCTTTCGTCCCTCCTCAAGACTGGTGTAGGTACGAGCCTAACGATCCGGGGTTAGACGAATGTGTGTAATGGGAATTGGAAGACGACTTGTGTAATCTATCGGGCCCCTAGAGTCCTTATGTACCAAACCCTGAGGAGGACGAGTTCCCGGCATGCCGAACCAATACCGAGGTCTCCACCAACATAGCCAACACTATTCATTTGATCGAGTAGGGCCTAGATGTGGATGTCGTCGGCCAGGCTTCGCAAGGCGGGTTCTAGGGAAGAGGCTCGAGATCAGCTGACTATCCCCCCAATCAAGATTAGTGTAGGCTTTCTTGTTATTATTTTCTTTTTGAATTCAAAATGTGTAGAACATTGACTCTCACATACTGTGTATCAGATTCCCTTATTTTGAATGTATATGGCTTTTGGATACATTATTGTGCTCGATACATATTACGCTATTGCCCTTAGCTCTTCATTTGCTTGTCAATCTTATCTGTAGCGCTAGTTTCTTTTATTTTATAAACCGACCATGTTACAACTTGGGGTGGTAAGGTGCTTGCCATTCATTTCTTTATTATCATGGTGTATGCGGGTTATCCGCGATAGGAGTTTACCCACCTACCTCATTATGTACCTGGATTTCTTTTAGGGATATTCACAACCTTTATTTCTACCATTTCAAGTCCATGTCAAGCATTAGACCTCAACCACAAACCCGAGACTCGAGTTTGGTGAGGAGTCAGCATTCGCCTCACCTCGTGGCTTCAAAGCTTTCATGCAGATCACCGGGATCATGATACCCCGCTATGGGTCTCCCCAGCAACTGCTTCTTGCTAAATGGCTCTGTGTTGGATGATCACCGTGCATCCAGGTTTGCCAGAGGACCTAGCACTAGATTCCAACCACGTGTTCAGGTTGGCTGGAAGACTTAGCGTCGGATTCCCATGGGGAGTCTAGGAAAAGCCTGTCAGCTTGGCGTTAGTCTGCCGCAAGGGATCTAGGTTAGTCTCTCGCTTCGACACCAAACTGCACTAGTGAATCTAGGTTAGTCTAAGGGGTATTGCGCTAATCTTCGAGTATCCGAGGCGACCGTTTGACCTTATACTCGTTTCTCGTACCTCATGCCCTTTTTTAGACTCGTCCACCACAGGGGATCTAGGTTCAGCCTAGGGTCACTAGTTGGAATTCTACCGAACTTTCCAAGTTTACTAGGAGGCTTGGTGCTTGATCTACCGGGGAGTCAAGGTTTGCCCATAGGCTTAGCACCGGACTTGCACATGGGATCCAGGTTAGCCTGCGGGCATTACATTAGAACATATATGGGAATCCAGAAGGGTCTGGGGGCATGGCGCCAGATCACAACTGAGCTTGTTCGTCTTATAAGGTTGACCGGAGTCTTATGTTTCCTTTGGGCCCTTTCAGGTTCATCTAACATAGGGGTTCTAGGTTAGACTCAGGATTATTCGCTAGACTACTACCGGTCATTCTAAGTTTGCCGAGAGGCTTAGCGTCAGATCTGCCAAGGAGTCCAGGTTAGCTTATAGCCTTGGCATCGGACTTATGCGAGGGATCCAGGTTAGCCTGGGAGCATTGAATCGGAATGCATTCGTGAGTCCGGGGAAGTCCGTGATCTTAGCACCAGATCGTCACTTGTTGAGCTGGACTTTCTAGGACATAAGTTCCCCATTACTTTTATTATTCCGTCGTTGTCGAACTTGTAAGTGTTAGGGCTCTTTAGAATTTATTCTCTACCACAATCCCTGCACCATATTTTATGACAGTTACGCATATGTAATGTACAAGGGAGTTTACGTGGTTCGGCTTATAACATTGCCTACATCCACTGGAATACAGAGGGTATAGTCTTTTATTCATCAATGGAGATTACAATACATATGAGAATCTAAGAGGGATCTTGATCCATAACATGGTTAGTAAGGGTTCCTCATGGCGTGTGACTCTCCATGCCTTGCTCATTATCTCTCCTTGGGGCTTCTATGACTGGAATGGCTGGAAAGTACCTTTTGACATGCATGGTGTTCCACGTCTTTCCCAGTGCTTCACCTTGTAATGTTTGCAGCACACTTAACCCCAACATTTTTACAATTCTATACGGCCCCTCCCAATTCAACCTGAGTTTTCCTTTCTCTCTTAGGGTGTTCATAATTACTGTCTTCCTGTGCACCAAATCTCCTTCCTGAATTATTCAGGGGTGAATCTTCTCATTGTAATAGTTGGAGATCCTTCTCTAATATGCCGCCAGCTAGGTAGTTGCCTTCTGCCTCAGCTCATCCAACAGATATAGGTTCTCCCTCAAGCAATCTAAATTCCCTCATTCGCTGAAAGCCATAACTCGAGGTGAGCTGAGGTTTACTTCCACTAGGATGAGGCTATATGTACCATACACCAAGTTGAATGGCATTTCCCCCCTAGATACATGACTGGTCGTGCGATAAGCCCATAAAATGCTAGGGAGTTCATCAGCCTATCTACATTTTTCCTTCTTTAATTGGGTCTTTAGCCCATGCAGGATGGTTTTGTTGCTCGCCTCTGCTAGCCCATTGTCTTGGGGGTATGCTACAAATGTCATTCTCAATCTGATCCTCCATCTCTGATAAAAGGCCATGAAGGCTTCAGAGTCGAAGTGCATTCCATAGTTAGTGTTGAGGATTTGGGGAATACCGTAGCGAAAAATTATATCTTTCCATTCCATCCCCTCCACCTTCTTCTCCATTATGGTTTCCAGGGGCTCTACTTCGACCCATTTCATAAAGTAATCAGCAGCCACCAAGAGAAATTTCCCTTACGATGATGCCATTGGAAACAGACCCAAAATGTCTAACCCCAACTATACAAATGGCCATGGTTGGAATATTGGTTGGATCAACGAACGGGGTCATGCTGTCAGAGGGACGTACCTCTGGCACCTATCACACGTCCGCACTTTCTGGGCCGCATCTTGTCTTAGGGTTGGCCAAAAGAAAATGGTTGTAGGATTTTCCAGGCTAAGGCTCTCTCCTCGAGGTGCTCTCCACAATCCCTTTCGTGCACTTCTTCCAAGGCTCGTTCTGCCTCTAGGGGCCCTAAACATTTGAGTAGCGGTGTGGAGTACCCTTCTTATATAGCTCTCGGCCAATAATTGTAAAGAGGGTCGCATTGGTCTCCAGCCTCTTGGCCTCTGAAGGTGTTGCTGGGAGTTCTTGATTAAGCAGGTACTTTAGTATTGACGTTCTCCAATCATCGGCCACATTAATGCAATGCACCTTTCCCCTATTTTCGTCTATACTTGGCTGCTACAAGACCTCCATATGAATCAACTGTCCGAGAATGTCACGAGTGGAGGCTAGCTTGGACAGCACATCCGTATGCTAGTTGAGGGACCTGTTGATTTGGATTACTTCAAATCGCCTAAATTTTTGCACCAACTCCTTCACTTTCTGTAGATAGTGGGATAACACTGGCTCTCTTACTTCATAGGTCCCTTCAAACTGTTGCATAACCAACTGTGAGTCACTATGAGCCGTTAAATTGGTTACCTCCAATTTTTCAGCCAGCTTCATCCTCGCCAGCAACACTTCGTATTCAGCCGTGTTATTGGAATTGGGAAAAGTGAATCGTAGGGAATACTCCAAAACCTCATTCTTGAGGGAGATTAACACCACTCTTGCCCTGATTCCTTTGGCTTTGGATGCCCCATCCACAAACAACATCCACTCCTTGCATGTAGTGTCCTCTACTGTCAGCAGGTGAGTGCATTCCACTATAAAGTCTATCAGCGCTTGCCTTTTTATGTCCTTCCTGGGCTCGAAACTAACGTCGTACTCACTGAGTTCTATGGCCCATTTGGTTAGCCTCCCCAAACATTCAAGCTTCTGTAGGATCTACCTTAATGGTTAATCTGTTAATACTATTATGGCGTGGGCCTGAAAATAGGGTCTTAGTTTCCTCGCTGCTATCACCAATGCCAAAGCTACCTTTTTAGCATAAGGGTATCGTGACTTTGCTCACTGAAATACCTTGCTCACATAAGAGACTGGCCTATCGATTTACTCTACTTTCCTGACAAGAACTGTGCTAACAACGCGATGGTTGTCTCCCAAATATAAGCATAACTTTTCTTCGACTTTCTGTCAAGTTAATAAGGGAATCTCTTTTAGGCACTCCTTCAATTCTTAAAAGGATTTTTCGCACTAGGTTGTCCACTGAAAATTCCTAGCCCTCTTTAAGGCCTATAAGAAAGGGAGGCTACGCTCGATAAATTTCGAGAGGAACCTTCTCAAAGTCATCAAGTGACCTATCAACCTCTGGACCTATTTCACTGATAAAAGGGATTGCATGTTGATTACTGCTTTCACCTTTTCGGGGTTAGCCTCTATCCCCCTGTGAGTAATGGTATATCCTAAGAATTTCCCAGACTTCACCCCAAAGGCACACTTGTCATGATTCAAATGCATATTATTCTCCCTAAATATAACAACAACTTTCTCCAGTTGTTTAGCGTGTGATTCCCCTTGCTTATTCTTTACTATCATGTCGTCAACATAGGCCTCTATTACCTCCCCTAGCAAATCTTTGAATACCCTATTGACTAGACTCTGATTTGTAGCCCCTGCGTTCTTTAAACCAAAAGGCATCACCTGGTAGCAATACGTCCCATTTTCTATGATAAATGTCGTTTTTTCAGCATTGGACGGATACATACTGATCTGATGGTAGCCCTAGAATGCATCTAGGAAACTCAACACAATGTATCCGAAGGTATCATCAACTAGTCTGTCTATTCTAGGGAGTGGGTAGGAGTCTTTTGGGTAGGCCTTGTTGAGATCAATGAAATCGATTAATACTCGCCATTTTCCGTTGGCTTTTTTCACCATCACGACGTTCGCTAGCCAGTCGGGGTATTGGACCTCCCTAATGAATCCTGCTTCAAGGAGTTTGTCTACTTCTCCCTTTTGGCACTTCAATCTCTCTGAGGCGATATGTCTCTTCTTTTGTTTGATAGGCCGAGCTTCTGGATGGACGTTCAGTCGGTGGTATATGACTTTTGGGTTAATCCCAGGCATGTTGGCTAGTATCCAAGCAAATACATCATCATAGGATCGTAGGCCCTTGATGACCTATTCTTTTTTTGGATCCTCCAATTGGCTACCCACATGCATTTGTCTATCGTTATCGCCAAGGCGTAGAGGGATTGCTTCAAATGTTTATGTTGGCTGAGGTTTGTTGGTCTCAAGAGTTTGTTCACTGATCATTAAGGTCTCCCCCATTGTCGACTTTTCTTTTCCCTTGGCGCTCTTAGTGGAACTTACGTAACATACCTTGGTCTGCTTCTAGTTACCCTTACTTGGCATGTACCCTGAGGCTTGGGGAACTTCATTAGGAGGTATCCTAGTGAGATGACTGCTCTCATGGCATTGAGTAAGGACTACCCCAAGATCATTTTGTAATCGGGGCAGAAGGTTTTAACCATCATAAAGCTCACTTGCTTGATAACCACTTGTGGGTGGCTGCCTAAAGTGACAGGAAACTAGACCGACCATACAACGAAAATTGCTTCCCTCGTAAAATTGTATAGTGGCAATGTGACCGTCTTGAGTCAATTATGCGCGATGTGCATCTTTTCAAAGTAGGCCCAATACAGTAAATTCATAAATCTCCCATTATCCACCAAAATGCGCTCGACATGGTGTTTAGCAATGACGACCGAGATCACTAATGGATCATCATGGGGCAAAAGCACATCCCCTTGGTCCTCGGACGTGAAAATAATAGGGTCTTTGTTCTCCTGCACCTTTGCCACTGAGTCTACATGTAGCGCCTGGAAAACATAAGCCTTTTGGGCTGCAGAAGAGTCTCTCGCTTGATTTTTCCCTCCTAAAATCACATTAATTCTATCCATGGTGGGTTTGTTATCTCCTATTCTAGCACTCAGACCTGGTTGATCTCTTTAGGAATTTTCTTCTCCTTCCACATGACGAGGTTGCCGGTTATCCCTCCTGTTGGGGCATCATTCCTAGGATGAGGGGGCCTCCTCTGATTACCTCTCTTAGGCCCATCTCCCCTACCCTGTTGGTTTTTTAGCTTGTCTAGTATGAATCAATCGAGTTTCCCATCTCTGATCAGCTGCTCGGTCTGCTTATGTAACTCCCGGTACTGCTTTGTACTGTGGCTTAGGGACTCATGGAACTTGCAAAAGGCTTCCATATTTCTCCCCAGGGGCTCTAAGGAATAAGGAGGAAAGTTGATAAGCCCTGTGTGAGCAATAGATGAGAGGATCACCGACTTGGGCTCATTAAGGGGAGTGAAGCTTCGGAACTGCATCCTTGCAAGCTCTTCCATTCTCTGTGTTTTTACTGCTTGGTTGGATTCTGAGTATCTTGGTCTTCCACTTCTTTTCACCTCCCAAGCGTCCAAAATTTCCATCTGGACGATGAATTGCTCTTCTCGGGCGAATAAATCAGTCAGGAAGCTAGGCTCAAAAAAGGCTAGGGATTTTTTGAGCGATGTGTAAGTAGTCCCATTGAGAAGAGTCGAGGCTGCCAACCTAACCGAGAGATCCCTCACTTCTTGAGTGGCTATTCTAAATCGCTCTATGTACTGTTTTAACTGCTCGCCAGGCTTTTGTTTTAGGCTCATCAGGTACATCGCACTCTTTTTCTTCAGCACGTAGGTCGAGAATACCTCTAAAAATTCCTTCTTCAATTGCCCAAATGATCGTATGTGACTCGTCGACATATCTGTGAACCATTGTTGAGCCTGTCCAGCCAAAGAGAAGGGGAAGGCTCGACACTTGGTCACCTCGTTCTAGCAGTGTAGTATAGCCACCACTACAAAATGCTAAAAATGCTTATCCAAATCTTCTTTCCCAAAGTAAATAGGAAGTTGGGGCAGCTTGAACCCTGGTTGGACTGGTTGTCTTTGGAGTTCTTCTGATAAGGGGAATCCCTTAGTGGGGGCTTTTCTAGACGATGTCATTACTCGTTTCTATTCCAACACTTCCTCTATAAGCCTTTTAACACTTGTTATGTTTAGCATTCCCTATTCTGGATCTTTCTTCTGAGGGGGAGGGAGATAGAGAGCTCTGGAATGGGTTCTTTTCATCGTTTCCTCATACATCGGGGCTTTCCCTACCCGTTTACCACTTCTTTTAGGTGGATTTGCTAGCCTCGGGGAGCGATCATCTTGCTTCTCTGCATCCTAATTCTTATCCTTGCTTGTGCTACTCTTGGGGGCTGGCCTCATGTTCCAGGTCTGCTTTCTCTAACATCTGCATGTCCCACACAGGGGACGTGCATATTAGGCATCAACTATTACAGGAGGGTGGTGATCCCTTGCATTCTCCTCATTACTCTTCTGAGGCTCCTCATTCTGATGTCTCAACTCCTCACAGTTCTTCTGAAGTCTTTTATAGTCAACAAGCGGTACTACTAGAGGTGCTATTCTGAACAGTCCTGACATTTCTCTTAAGGTCGTGGCTAGATTCTCCTAGGGAATCGATGATTGTCCCAAAGAGTTCAGCTCATAAATTGTGCGAGCTAAGGGTGGGGCTCGTCTCCCTTGTCTCATAGCTTTTGCACCAAGATCAAAAACATGTATCTCTCTTTGCTCTGACTGTCCTCGGACCCCGATCTCGACTATAGGGTTTTCTTCTAAATCGGCAATCTGATTGCCCCCCAATCTGACTACCAGACTGTCCTTTGTCTGGGGCATACGTCCTGAGTGAACTTCTTACTCTTGATGATGTTCCACTAGTATTGGTTGTAGTGGGGGTACTAGGCTGGGATTTTCAGTAGTTGTTGTTCTAGAACAAGTACTTCTCCATGTTTGGTGGGGCGAGCTATCCAAGCAAGTCGATCTGGTGTTTTTGGTCATTTTGGCTTTTTGTTAGTTTTCCATAGACGGAGCCAAATTATTGTTGCCTAAATACAACAATTGAAACTTGATTGGAGTGAGAGAAACCGTCATCTGGAGCCATATAAGATGTTGATGTCCGAAGGTGCAACTGCCGTAAGAACTCTCTCGGAAAGAGGTCTTTTTGAGATAAGAGAATCGCAGAAAGGCTGAAAAGCTCTTTCAGATGGGATCTCTCGAAGAAGCTTTCTCTTGAAGAGGTTGTCCCTCGGAAGGGCTTGACTGGCCTGGTGCCCAGTTTCTGTAGACGGCTCTCGGAGAGGATTTGAAACACCTCTCGGGGATGAATCAATTGGCTTCTGGAAAGAGTCTGGGCCTTTTTCGGGAAAGTACTTCTAGGGTTTCGAAAAGAATAGATGTTCTCTCGAAGAGACACTAATCACCTGGGACTCAGCTTCCGAAATAACTACAACATGAGACAAGTGTTAGAAGACTCATGGGAAGGATTTCTCGCAAATACCCTCTGATGATCAAGTCAATGTGCAAGAAAAGAGGAAGCCACATAAAGAAACATAAGGACTTCGGAAAGGGAAAATTGAGTGAATCGAGATAGGTTACCAAATGTTTGGATCCCTTCCAATCGTGTTGTGTTTTGCCTTTTATAGGAATCCATGTCTCGATGATTGATTGGGACACGTGTGCAATGGTTTCACATGCCTCTTAGAGAGGCTTCTCCGAGGAGCATCTCTGAGAGAGAGAATCCTCTCAGAGAGACTCCCCCATGACCTTTCCAAGAGCGCCTATTGGCAACTACCGATAGTCCTTCGCGATTTCCTCTCCAAGAAAGCTCCCACGAAGAGGTAGGGTATAACATCTCTCAATATAAATACAAGGCTTGAACAAAATAATACAAATATAATCAAAGCCTTTAGAGAGAAAAATGAAGAACAAATAAAACAATTAAGCTCTTGAAAACTTAAAATCAATTCTCTTGGTTTATTTGAATCATCCATTTGACTTGAATTTATAGTGCCTTGAGAGTCCATTCACGAATCTTGTCGTTGGAAGTGGAAATAGCACTTTGGGTGAGTGGAAAAACTAGCCTTTGGAGGTTCTATGACATAAACGGTCGACAGATGAAGAACATCGGTTGACAGATTCTTGAAAATTTGAGAAATGGTTAACAGATTCAGTGCAAAGGTTCTATCAGTCGACAGATCAAAAAAAATAGTTGATAGATGCAAAATTGTATTCTGTCGATCGATAGATGCAAGCAAAATATTTAGCTGGTCGACAAATTGGAACAAACGGTCAACAATTTTGCTAAGGAAACAGACTTTGATTACTATATATATTAGTTTGCGTGCTTAAAAATATAAAGGAAGGTGTAGGAGGAATGGCAATGCATGCACCTTTAGGAGCTTGGTTTTGGTGGTGTCTTGGGTTCAATTCCTTGGGGTTGTTAGCTTGATTTTTATTCTCAAGCTCTTTGAAAATAACTTTTATCATACAAAATTTTTAATCAAATAAAAATATACTATTCTAAATCCATCCAAAAATTTATCACAAGCTTTTTGGCACATTTTTAATCAAATAAGAACATAATATTTCAAATACAAAATTATCACATGATGAAATAAATTAATTTTCATTTAATGAATTATTTAATCAAATAAAAACACAATATTCCAAATATCATAAAGAAATCTATAACAAGATTTTTGATATTTAATTGTATGATGAAATTAATTTTTTATTTTGGTACTTAATAAATCATATAAAAGAATTTTAGAGCACCAAGTAAATAAAATTAATAAAATAATTCTATCATAAAATACAATTAAGTTTCCTCATTAAAATCACATCAAAGACAAAAATATCAATCTATAAAAAGTAATTTATAAAAATCATTTAGGAGATTTTTTTAAATATTAATACTTGTTTTTTGAAATCTCCATACATGTAATTCATTTGATTTTCATTTTTACAAAGATACTTGAAATTGATTTTTATTTGAAAACCTGAAAAC
The DNA here is from genome assembly GCA_036245055.1 of Diospyros kaki. Classification (NCBI taxonomy): domain Eukaryota; kingdom Viridiplantae; phylum Streptophyta; class Magnoliopsida; order Ericales; family Ebenaceae; genus Diospyros; species Diospyros kaki. The sequence continues at coordinate 23,879,062 of BSEG01000006.1, read as the reverse complement.
CATATATTTGACTTAAGATATAGATCATTTGTTTTTATCATCAAAACCAACACAAGAGTAAACTATCACATATTATAAAGAGTTTAAATTTAAAAGTTAAGTCTTTCATGCATTAAAAAAAGAAAAAGAAAAAAAAGAAATGAAGTCTTCGGTGACCACTTTGCAAATGAAATATTCATTCGATGTCTCAAATGAGTGCTCAATGTCTTTCATTAATGTATTTCTACCCTCTATCAAGCTGTTAATAACTTTCCAAACTGCTTTGTCAATTACACATTCTTTTTATAATTAAATTCTCGATCAAATAAAACTTTAGCTTTACGGCTCAACCATGAAAAAACAAAATAGATAACAATTGAAAAAACAAAAGAGATGAAATTATTAGTTTTTTTGTGCTGAAGTGTAACATTCTAGAGTATGAAAATCCTCCTTCATAGTTATGCAATAGATCTCCACTTATATATGAAGTTGAACACGTGTAGAAATTTTTAAAAATTTGATAGTTATGGATATCAAATCACATTCAATCATGAACATAAATATTTATATTTAAGAAAGCGTGGTTATTTTGTATTTTTCCAATTCAAATGACTTTTATAGAACATTAAACTTTGTTTTGAACTCTACAAAGAAAAATCCCTCCAAATTTTAACGTGGAACTTCTAATATTTATGGTAATGCACGTCTTTAACATAAAAATCAACCCTACCATTTCCAAACGTGTGGAATAAGTTGTAAGACATGTCAGATTTCCAGGTCAATGCAAGTCTCCTCCTCTTGTCTCTATATAATTTTGTAAGGCACGCAAATCAACCCTACCATTTCCAAAGGTGTGGAATATGTTGTAAGGCATGTCATATTTCCATGTCAATGCAAGTCTCCTCCTTTTGTCTGTTTATATAATTTTGTAGTCAATGCAAGTCTCCTCCACTGTAAAGCCATATATATATATATATATATAGAATTGGTCTCAATCTTCATTATATAAAGAGATGAGTGGAGGAGACTTGCATTGACTAGGATACGCGAGAAGACTAGGAAATATCCCCTCTTGTCTTTTTATATAATGAAGATCGTGACCAATTCTATATATAAATGGCTTTACCGTACAAACACAAGTGTAGCTTGCTTCTTGAAAAAAGAAGAGAAAAACCAGTAGAAATACAGAGAGATGTATACCTTCCTGAAAAACGTAGGAAGTACTGCTCCTCATCCATGGCTTAGGATGATAATGATAGTGTTTGTGTTGGTAAATGGAATGTGTTGTCATGGGTGTTGGGAGCAAGAGAGGATTGCCCTGCTGCACCTTAAAGCTTCCATCAACTACCCAAATGGTAGCTCTTTGCCTTCCTGGGTGGATGATCGATATGCCAACTGCTGTCAATGGGAAGCAGTTGAATGTAGCAATAATTCAAAGAGAGTGATCCAACTCTCTCTTACTCATACAAGGGATCGGAGATTAAGAAATTATGAGTGGCATTTCAATGCTTCACTATTTCTTCCTTTTGAAGAGCTCGAGACTCTTAACTTGAGTGGAAATGATTTAGTTGGTTGGGTTGATAATGAAGGTTTTTTTAATTCATATGTTCCTTTTGTATTTTATTTATGTTATTAATTTTTGCTTCTCAAATTTTACACAAGAGTATTTATTTATTCATTTTTTTTCAGATTTTGAAAGACTTTCTTGTTAATTTGAGTTATAATAAATTAAATTACACTATTTTGACATTTGTTACTGATATTGGGTAACTTGAGTGAGTATACTTGGATGCAAAATGGGATGTGACATCATGGGTGTTGGGAGCAAGAAAGGATTGTCTTGCTGCGCCTCAAAGCTTCTATCATCTACCCAAATGGTGACTCTTCAATTACTTTATTGGGTGGATAATCAATCTACTAACTGCTATTAATAAGAAGCAGTTGAGTGTAGCAACACTTCAAAGAGAGTGAACCAATTCTCACTTAATTATACAAGGGATTGGAGATTAGAAAATTATGGGTGGTATTTGAATTCTTCACTATTTCTTCTCTTTAAAGAGCTTAAGACCCCTGACTTGAATGACATTTATTTAATTGAGTTGGGTTGATAATGGAAGGTTTTTTTTATTATTATTTATAGTTTATTATGTATTTTATTTATAGTTTTTGTTTTTATTACTAAAATTCTAGATGACAATACTTACTAATTCAATTTTTTTTACAGGTTTTAAAAGACTTTCGAAGTTGATCAATCTTGAAGTTCTTAATTTGAGTTTTAACAACTTCAATGATACTATTTTGAAATTTGTTGGTGAAATATCATCTTTGAGATCTCTATCTCTTGGAGGCAATATTATGGGAACATCAATTGATTTGAATAGTAAGTTCATTTTTATGCTAGATTTACTTTTGCAAAACAATAAGTTCACTAATTTTGGCATATAATGACATGGTGAAATATCATTTTCTTTTACAGGTTTTAAAAGACTTTCGAAGTTGATCAATCTTGAAGTTCTTGACTTAAGTTTTAACAACTTCAATTATACCATTTTAGAATTTGTTGGTGAAATATCATCTTTGGGATCTCTATCTCTTAGAGGCAATTATATGGGAACATCAATTGGTTTGAATAGTAAGTTCATTTTTATGCTAGATTTACTTTTGTAAAACAATATGTTCACTAATTTTGGCATATAATGACATGGTGAAATATCATTTTCTTTTACAGGTTTTAAAAGACTTTCGAAGTTGATCAATCTTGAAGTTCTTGACTTGGCTTATAACAACTTCGATGATACCATTTTAGAATTTGTTGGTGAAATATCATCTTTGAGATCTCTATCTCTTGGAGGCAATTTTATGGGAACATCAATTGGTTTGAATAGTAAGTTCATTTTTATGCTAGATTTACTTTTGCAAAACAATAAGTTCACTAATTTTGGCATATAATGACATGGTGAAATATCATTTTCTTTTTCAGGTTTTAAAAGACTTTCGAAATTGATCAATTTTAAAGATCTTGATTTGGCTTATAACATCTTCAATGATACCATTTTAGAATTTGTTGGTGACATATCATCTTTGAGATCTCTATCTCTTGCAGACAATTTACTGGGAGTATCATCAACTAATTTGAATAGTAAGTTCACTTCTATGCTAGACTTACTTTTGCAAAATAATAACTCTTCAAGAATTGAGAAGGAATTAGTTATGTAGTTTTCAATTATAAAAAAAAAAATCACTTTTACTACTATTAGATTACTCATCTTCTAAAGTGCGAGAAAGAAATTCACAAACTTTAAGAAAAAGGGATAGATAGAAGCATGGTTGCCTACAATTAAAATTGTATTGTTAATTATAAAATGACAGAAAATAAGATCATTTATATGTAATATACTCATAGTTCATATAATTCAAATTCATCTAAAATATTTTTGCATTTCTCCTTTACTCTTTATGCAACTTAACAATGCATTTAGGAATCTATTTGAATGATTATTTTATTTGAAAATTTCAAAATAATTCACTTCTAACTATCACTTTAAGTTCATCCTCAAATATTAATCAGAGTTCATTATTTGTAAATCATGAAAAATTTTATCTAACTAAACACCTCATTATAACCATTCCTCCAATTCCTGAGCAAAAATTGAGAATCTCTAAATATAACAGTTGCTAGAATATAGCAAGATGCACAAAATTAAACAAAAATCAAACCTACAAAAAAATAAATTTAAAAATACAAAAATTTTAATGTGATCTTAAAGTTTGTGAATATATTAAATCTTAATATATAAAAGGTTAAACAAGGTATCCGTTAGTTAAAAGACATATGAAACTAATTTTTTTCCAAATAAATTATTTTCATAATGTCACTTCAAGCACTTTTTTTAGATTTACTTATTTTTTTATAATAAAAATTTTCAATTAACTCTTTATGTATGTACTAAATAAAACTCCAATGTACTCATAAAGTATGCACACTAAACTCCCATGTACATAATAACTCATAAAGCATGCACACTAAATTAGTCGGTGAAAAAATTAGAGCATGAGAAAAGAACAGCTCATGAGTAAAGAGAAAAGAACAGCTCATAAAGCATGCACACTAAATTCTAGATCCATGTTTTCATTAATATTTATAATTTTTTTTGTTATAAAAAAAGAGAAAAAAAACAGCTCATGAGTAAACAACAATCTCCATTCTTATTTTCTTAACTAATTACATCTTAAAATTCAATATTACCATTTATAAACGTATGAAAAAATTGTAAAATATGCCAAATTCAAGACTCCTATATAACTAATTGTATCTTCTCCACGTGACTCTATATAATTAAGACCAAAATACCATGACCAATTCCCTATATAAATAACTTTAGAATCGAAACAAAAGTGGTAGATTGTTTCTTGAAAAACAAATAAAAAGAACGATACGACTGAAGAGATGAACACCTTGGTGAAAAATATCGGAAGTGCCCTTCCATATACATGGCTTTGGATGATCAACAATGGTAGTATTGGTGTTGGTAAATGGGATGTGATGTCATGGGTGTTAGGAGCAGGAGGGGATTGTCCTGCTGCTGCACCTCAAAGCTTCTATCAATGACCCAAATAGGATTCTTTAATTACCTTTTTGGGTGGATAATCAATCTGCCAATTGCTATTAATGGGAAGTAGTTGAGTGTAGCAACACTTCAAAAACAGTGATCCAATTCTATTTTAATTATACAAGGGATTGGAGATTAGAAGATTATGGGTGCTATGTCAACATGCTTCACTATTTCTTGAGTGCCAACTGACACTCAAGACTCTCGACTTGAGTGTCAATTATTTAGCTGGTTAGGCTAAGAATGAAGACTTTTCTATTCATAGTTTATTATGTATTTTATTTATGTTTTCAGTTTTTCTGTTTTGAATTTAAGAAGAGAATATTAATTAATTCAATTTCTTTTATAAGTTTTAAAAGACTTTTCTATTCATAGGTTTTGAATTCCAAAATGTTAACCAATCTTAAAGTTCTTGATTTAAGTGATATCCAACTCAATGGTACTATTTTGAAATTTGTTGGTGAAATTTCACCTCTAAGATCCCTATCTCTTGCATACAATGACATGGGAACATCAATTGATTTGAATAGTAAGTTCACTTCTATGCTAACCTTACTTTTGCAAAACTATAGCCCTTCAAAGATTGAGAAGAGAATTAGTTATGGAGCTTTCAGTTATAAAATATAAAAAAAACACCTTTACTATTAAATAACTCACTTCCAACGATCACTTTAAAGTGCCTCTCTCATATATTTAATTAGAGTACATTATTTGTAAATCACAAAAAAAAAAATTTAACCTAACTAAACACTCAATTATAAGAATCCCTCCAATTCCTGGAAAAAAATTAGGAATCTCTATGTATACCAGCGTATAGGAAGGTACATAAAATTAAAGAAAAATCAAACCTATAAAAAATAATTTTAAAAATTCAAAAATTTTAATGTGATCTATTTCTAGTCGAGTGTGATTTTGTTCACCCCCTTTAATGGGGGTGACCATCAGTTTCAGGATTTTTTAGAGTGAAAAATAACGAAACGACTGCATAGAGTGTGATATTTGACTGTCGTTCCGTTATTTTTCACTCTCAAAGCATTAAGGGTGATGGTCACCCCGTTAAAGGGGGTAAACAAAATCGCACTCTTTCTAGTCTCTCAACTCATGCTATACTAGTTCATTAGCTGGGTTGAAAATGAAAGTTAGGGTGTGTTTGATTGTACATATTTTTCATAGAAAATATGTAATTATTACACATTTTCTATGAAGAACAATCAAACACTCTTAAGTTTTCTATGGAAAAATATGTATGGTACAAACATTTAAAACTTATATCTATGGAATTCAATTTCCAAGGGGGTGGAGTGGTTTTTGTTTTCTAGGCAATATTATCTAGGTAATGCAATCAAACACACATTTATTATTGCCACCTCTTATATATATATTTATATATGTATATATATGTCTTTTGCTTAGCTATTTTAATGAGTTTTAGCACTATATTAAGCAATTCCTTTCACAGGTTTTAGAAGACTTTCGAGGCTGAGCAATCTTGAATTCCTTGATCTTCAAGTCAACGATTTAAATAGCAGTATTTTAACTTCTATTGGTGACATTTCAAGCCTAAAGTTTCTGGATCTTTCATATAATCTTATTAGAGGATCAACTGATATCAACAGTAAGTGATCTCTACTCCTTTCCGTTCCACACCAACTTGGTATGTTTGTTGGATAGATGCGCAATCTGATGGCATTATTGTTATACGAAGGAGATGATCTTCTAGAAACCAAACTTCATATGGCATTATTGTTATACAAAGTTGTTGGTACCTTCTTATGTCCCTTAGCGTGGACATTTTATGTTATTTTCTATATACCAAAAATAAAGAAATTATTCTTCTACTTGATAAATCATCAACTAACATTTCTCCAATATGTTGTGTATTTTTCAGCTTTGTGCGAATTGAAGACCCTTCAAGAACTCAACATTCAGGGAAATGAACTTCAGGGCACCTTACCTTCGTGCTTAGCCAACTTTACATCACTTCGTTCATTAGATATCTCTTTCAATTATTTTAATGGAAATATCGCCTTTTCTCCCCTTGTCAATCTAACAACCTTGAAATACCTTGCACTTTCAGATAATCAATTTGAAGTTCCAGTCTCATTCAAGTCATTTTTAAACCATTCCAAACTTAAGTCTCTTGAAAGCCTTAACAATAAGTTGGTGGTGGAAGGGGAATGTCATTCCTCAACCCCAAGTTTCCAATTAACAACTATCCGTCTATCTGATTCAAAATCCAGCAATTGCTCCGTAGGTTTTCCCCATTTCCTCTACCATCAAAATGAACTTCAAGAGATTGAGCTCTCTCGAATTGATTTTAACGGGAAGTGGCCGAATTGGTTGTTGGAGAATAATTCAAGATTGGTAAGTGTTGTTATACGAGACAATTCATTACATGGATCAATTTTACCGTTGCCTTTGCATCCCATAACAAGGCTTTTCATTTTGGATATATCCAACAATCATATTGAAGACTACATCCCTTACAAACTTGCTAGTATCTTTCCACATTTAGTATATTTAGACATGTCTACAAATGGCTTTAAAGGTGATATTCCTTCCTCGTTGGGTGACCTAACCTCTCTACAAATTCTAGATTTATCAAACAATAGATTATCTGGAAAAATACCAGTGCATTTGGCCAAGGCTTGTGAGTCCTTGAAGTCGTTGATCCTATCAAACAACAGCTTGACAGGTCCTATCCTACCCCCTCAAACAAACTCAGGCACAATTGAATATTTACTTCTAGACAACAATCACTTCACGCAAATTCCAAATAGCTTGTCAATAAACTCTTTGCGTTTGTTGAATGTGGGTCACAATCAATTAGCAAGAAAGATTCCAGTATGGATTTGGAATATCTCGTTTTTATCGATCATTTCCTTGCATAATAATTATTTTGAAGGACCTATCCCAATTGAATTTTGTGAGCTTCAGGATCTGAGGGAGTTGGACCTCTCAAATAATTATTTCACAGGAATTGTGCCATCGTGTTTTTCAAACCTGTCAATGGTAGAATTAGTTTTGCTGTCAGATAATAGGCTAAGTGGTCCTTTCCCAGAGGGCTTTCATAACAGCTCTAATTTGATGGTGCTTGATCTTTCTAATAACCGCCTGAGCAATGATATTCCGAAGTGGATTGGCAACCTCTCCCAGCTGCAAATGCTTCTTTTGAAAAATAACAATTTTGAGGGAAATATTCCAAATCAAATATGCCACCTGTCGAGCTTGACCGTCATTGATCTTTCTTGGAACAACTTCTTTGGTGATATTCCACATTGCTTGCACACCGCCGATGCAGAAACGACTTCCATATCAGCAACTTCTTTTGGGGATCCAGAAGTCGCATCATTATTAGATGCTTTCAAACTCAATATAAAAATAGGTAATTTCGAGAATCAAATAGAGTTCACAACAAAAGGAATAACTCTGTTTTACAAAGGAGTTCCTCTACACCTCTTCTCGGCAATTGATCTCTCCAATAACAAATTGACTGGTTGTATACCACCTGGAATTGGCAATCTTCGCCATATCAAATCATTGAACTTGTCCCACAACAACTTGACTGGACCGATCCCTGCAACTTTCTCCAACTTGGAGAACATAGAGAGCTTGGATCTTTCCTACAACAGCTTGCAAGGGAATATCCCTTATGAACTCACAGGTTTACACTTTCTGGAAAGCTTCAATGTGTCTTACAACAACTTAAGTGGAAGGATACCTCAAGGACCAAACCAATTTCAAACTTTTGATGGGAGTAGCTACATTGGAAATCCACTCCTTTGTGGAGAAGAAGTTCCAAATAGTTGCAATTCGCCCATGCCAGCAGCATCATCCAACAATGGCAGTGAAGTGGAATTCGGCTTTGTTGAGATGGGCACTTTCTATACGAGCTTTGCAGGGTCTTACTTGACTATGTTACTAGTTATTGCAGGAAATTTGTACATAAATCCTCATTGGAGACGAGTATGGTTCCACTTCGTTGACGTTTTCATCACCTCTTGCTACTACTTCGTTATGGATAACCTTTGGAAGATCAAAGCCAGGTTCCTACATAAGCGATCACCCATCTAAGGTTCAATGTACATTCCTAGTTTGTTCTAAATTTGATTTTCTAAATTTTGTTGTCATGCACCTATGAATGATTAACATATATTTAATGCCCAATGCCCAAATATCATAGCTTTGTTTTCAACACTACATTAATATTTCTCATCTCCTGCATAAGCGTTAGGTTTTTTTGCTTTTTTTTTTTTTTGTCTTTCTTTATCGCTTTGGCTAAAAACAATTATAATCCATCAACCCTCCTCACAACAACCTCTATTAGTCTTCTTTTCTCATAATTAAATTATTTAATTGTATCTTACATCTTTTTATATTTTAAAAGAAGCCACTTTGACCTTATTAAAAATGTTATGCCCAATAATTAGTCCAAGTCTACGAAAATATAAGTGGCAAAACTAGGTTAAAAATTAATATGGGACAAGACCATCTATACCAAGATCAAGAGGGCCAAAGAAACACTTCCAGAGCCTGAACAAAACCAAGAAAGCAAGCAACAAAGGAAATTCAGCCATGACTGAGTGTAACACCCTACTTTCTCGGGCATGTTATAACTTAGGACAATTCTGAGATAATAATTTTTTTCTTGAAATCTAATATTAAATCACATCATTCCTCATATCCATCTCAAAATTTTCATACATTTATCTCAAAAGATAATCATAATAACATCAAATGCGGAAGTTAGAATCGAACATAATATTTTAACATTAATCATAAATCAGTTCTTACATCATCATTTCTCAAAACGTTTAGAATTCAAAGTAGCATAACTTAAATACATAACATACATTCAATTCATAATTTAATTCATCATGCACTTTGCTAAGTGTCATTTCCTGCCTCATTCATCTTCGTATCTGCAACAATCCCCACCTTGAACGTTTGAATATTTCAAAGGCAAAACCCAAGTTAGATGATGAATCATCTAAGTAAGGGTACATCATTTAATGCACATGTATGAATGCAATGCACATAACATCTTTACTCTCATTTTGGGTCGACCGCACCCAACTGTTACCCGTCATTTTTATAATCTCCCTGCCAGACTGAGATGTATGGGTGCACCCTTGGAAAAACAACAGTGCCAATCCCTAATACCAAACTCATACAACGTATGATCGTGAATCTTATCATGCTCATATGCATATTTCATCATCAGAAAATGTAAATGCACTATACGTGATGCATAACATACCAAGACATGATAATATGATAATAAAACGTTTACATGAAACTGGGTTTTTGGATTGAACCACTTACCTTTTGCACTAAGTTTAGAACACCTCGAAAAATGTGCACGACCTCGATTTGCGTGCTCAATCTCAATTTTCGTGTCAAACATAGAAATCACTTAATCTCGAGCCACAATGATCCCTAGACACCATATTTATTTGAAAGCAACATAAATATCTATTTTACATAATTTTCCCATGATTTCTTCTATTTTCTTCCATTTTTCTCTCATTTTTTGTCTTGATTATGGCGATACATTTTCTCATGTTGCTAAGATCTCCTCTGTTCGTCTTTTCTTGTCCCTTGCTGCTATGTTTCATTGGCCTTTTCATCAACTGGACATCAAAAATGCTTTTCACCATGGCGATTTACAAGAAGAGGTGTATATGAAGCAACCTCCTGGCTTTGTTGCTCAGAGGGAGTCTAGGTCGGTGTGTCGCTTTTGAAAATCTTTATACAGTTTAAAACAGTCTCCTCGAGCTTGATTTGGTCGATTTAGTTCAGCTGTTCTTGAGTTTGGGTTAACTCAAAGTGAAGCTGATCATTCTGTTTTTTATCGTTCCCAGTCTAGCCGCCACATTCTTCTAGTGGTGTATGTTGATGATATAGTACTTACAGGGGATGATAATGTTGGTATCATTGAATTGAAGGCACATCTTCACCAATAGTTTTAAACATACTATCAAACCACCACAAAAACGCCTCAAAATCTCCAGATTTGATCTACTACTCATGGGCAACAAAAGCCCCTTAATTTCGTGCCTCAATTCATTCACAATTGGGAGCAATTTGAAGCTCCAATCCTTCGAAACTGTCGGCCACTACATTGTTATTTATAGCAAAACCCAAGCCTTGAAACCCCCTTGGCCGCTTAATCCGACCCCTTAGGCATTTCTACCTCCCTTAGATCCACCTAGAAGCATCAAAATCTGACCACAATCGCCACTTGCAGAGCTTCGACAAAACAGCCAGATTTTTGGTTGGTTTTTGTCAAAATTCGGCCACCCTCGTGGCTTTTTTCGGCCAAGCTTTAACCTAAAAGCATCCCTAACCAAACCCCGTGGGTTCCCCGTGGCCGAAATCGGTGGTCGACGACCGGCAAAGCTGCTGGTCAATTTTCCATTGCCAAATCTTTGAGCTTTTTGCACTTTAACCCTTCCAATTTTGGCTTTCTTACTTTGGCCCATTTCAGAAATCCCTTCAACTTTCCATAATTTACATTGACACCCTCAAGTCCTAAAACTTCCATTTCATTCCCGAAGATTCCGAAAAAATACCATTTCGACCTCTCTCTGGCAATTTCAGAAAATTGCACTTAGGTCTGAATCTTCGTTTTAACCGTAAACCCTTTTGTTTCTTCCTGAAACCGCTGAAGGGTTGCTCTACATACCGAATATGAACCACCTCAAGGTTCCTTTGACTTCCTGGAAGCCCCCTACAATTATTCGATTTCTTATCCTAAATCGCAGCTATATTTTAGCTGTACCGAAAATCGTTTCTGATTCAATTTCTTTCGATACCATAAATCATGCCTCGAAATACTTGTCAATACCATATTGATTTTCTTACACATCTTAGCTTCAGAGCACTCCCTACAATCGATTTGGTTGCTCATAACTGTACCAAAATTATCCTATAATCTCAATTTATCCGTAAATTGCATTTTCACCCTAAAATAAATTACTCTTGAGCCCTTTGAAAATTCTTGAGTATTACACTGAGTGACTTCGGTAGTCACTCAGTCATGACCGAGTGATCTTTCCCTTCATTCTTGATTAGTTCTTTCAGCCATACTCCACTCTATTTTTCTATCCCAAGCCATAACAAATCAAGTCAAGACTATACAGCCATGTGCACAAAGATTTAGAAGCCGATCGAGTAGCCTAGAGGGTCACTCTGTCATGACTGAGTGAGTGTGTAGGTCACTTGGTGCGCACTCACTCGATCATAATTGAGTGGCTACCCCCCTCTCTTAATCGTTGTTTAAGCCACACGCCAATGGGTCATGCGAACCCCGCAAGACCCAATCAAAATTGTTCCCAAGATACTTACCAAGAGGTGAGGTGTAACGACTCGTTAGGGGGTCTAGGCATTTTCGAGTATTTTATTTTGGGCTCAAATTTTTTTTTTCTTTAGTTAATTGAAAATTTGAAATATTTTTTTTTTTTTATAGAATAAAGTATAAGTGGAAATAAGAATTTGGAAGCCCATTCAAATGGGATTTAAAAATGTGGAAAAAGTCCAAAGCAATTGGACCATTGAGATGTGTTTTAATTTTAAATGAAGGGGATTGGGCTTTGGAATTGAGTTACGTCCAAGTATAAAGTTGATACGAACAAGTAAAAGTTGAAAGAAGTACCGTTGGGCCTTAATTTAGTTGGACCTAGTTTATTTGAAATAGATTAATGGGTTAGGCTTGAGCCCATTTGCAAATAATGACTGAAATTTAATATGAATTTGAAATAAAGTGTAAAATGTTTAAAATGGGTTAATGAATGTTTATGGATGGTAAAAAGGTAAGGGCAAGTGTGCAATTCCACAATTGGGTTGAATAAAGAATATGGGGAAAAAATGAGAAAATGGCAAATGTCAATAGTGCCCTTGGTACTTCGTTAGACCGTTGTTAGGATGAGGGGCAGTCAGGTCATTTTGACCAATTTGTAGGTGCAAACTGTTACATTTCCCTCTTCGTGCTTCATTTGCATCAGTGACCTCTTTCTTTTGTGTACTTATCTTTCCCTTTTGCAACTTCTTCTTCCTATTTCTTCTTCTTTCCCTCCTGGCTTCTCGTCTCTATAATTTTAATCTTAGCCGAGAGGAGCTTCAGGAAGAGAGATTTTGTTTGCATGGAGAAGTCATCAGGCAAGTTCTCTTGCACAACTCTCACTCTCATGGAAACCCTGTTAGTTGCCATTTTACCTTATTGTTTGCTTGTATATATAAGTTTATATACATATACATTATGATGTGCTCCTTCCTGTAACGGTTATTGAATCCCCTACTTGATGGTTTTCTTTTATGGGTCTTATTGAGTTTCAAATGGGGCTTATGTCATTCTATATCCTCTTTCAAAGGATGATATTTTTTATTAGGGATGGATACAAACCTTATTCGTTTTGTATCCAAAAAGCTGGGTTGAATGCATATACAAATAAACACATATCCATCTGAATAGTAGAAGCTTTATCCAAATAAGCATTTTTCCATATCCGAATAACCCCCAAAAGTCCATCTGACTCGGATGCCCAAGGCACCATATCCGAATAGATCACAATAGCAGCAACTTTGAGACCGATTTTAACCTTGATAAAGCCAGAATATCTCAAAACTCAAAACATGAAAGTTGTAGATAATTTTCTTGTCGTTCCGTAGCATCTTGAATCATCTCAATCAGAGCTCGGACGAGAGAGTTATGCTTGGATTACCAAACAATGTTAAAACTGTCCAGAATAGCTTAATCCGAATATACTAGCCTCCTATCCGGATAGATACACCCATATTCGGATACCTCACTTCCCATTCGAATCACTCTCTCCCCATTCAAATCACTCTCACCAAAATTCAAAGAAACTATCTGAATAGGCACTATATTATTTGAATGCCACTCTCATTATTTCTCATGGTTGTTAACCTATCTGAATAAGTATTGTACTATCCGAATGCCACTCATTATTTCTCATGGTTTGTTGAACTATCTGAATAGGCATTGTAGCATTCGAATGCCCTTTGAAAATGTTGTAAATTCATCCAAATTACTCCAATTAATCCGAATCGGCCATGACTTATTCGAATAACCCTTACATATATATATATATATACATACTCAAGCCTCATTCGAATGCCTCTTAAACCATCCGAATCATACTCACCAGATATACATATGCCATATTCAAATAACCCCTGACTAATTCGAATCACACTCTCGTATACAAGTCTTATTCGAATTTCCTCACTATTTCATTCGAAACTGCAGCAAATATATATTCAGCCATTCGAATACCCCCCTTGCAATATATATGCAACAATTCGAATACCTCCCCTCCATCCTATTCAAATACCACTCACAACATTATAGCATATATCCGAATGTCTCTTTGCCTCATCCGGATGTCTCGTTTAAAAACCAACATCTTCATTCGAATGAATCTACTGTAGCATCCGAATGCCCTTTGAAAATGTTGTAAATTCATCCAAATTAGCCCAATTCATTCGAATGACTCATTTATCCATTCGAATGCCTTAGTTTATTTTTCCTCTTATCCGAATGTGCTAGAACTCATCCGAATGGAACCCATAACCTATATTATTTTCGTCTGAATGGAATATATCCATCCGAATGGCCTAATTAAATCCTCATCTGAATGCATTATGCCCAATTCGGATGTCTTGGGACATCTTGTGAAGCCATATCCAAATGGATCAAAACCACATCCGAATGCTATATCTTGAATCATCTGAAAATAACCTCCCCATCCAAATGTTCACTGATCCTATCTGAATATGTATAAGGCCATCCGAATAATGTCCTACACATATTGAAGTCTCATTCGGAAAATACACTCGATATCTGAATACATGATTTATCTATTTTAAATGATCCCAAATATATTCAAATTACGAGATGCCTTAGTCAAATGCCCTACTTATATCAAATTTCCCTTGTGCTTCCCTTTAAATATTCATCAAAATATAGTTATTAAATTAAATATCCACTGTGTGTAAAAGATCAATACAAGCTTGACAATGGGCTAACAGGCTTGATGTGGTCATTTTAATCACATGGAGACTCAAATCATGAAATTGAGATTTTAGTGGAGATGTAATTATCATCAGTATGTGGATTTGAAACCTATGGATATTTATATATGCATATGGGTGTATGGCATCAATGTTGGTAACCTAACATGAATGCATATGTCAAGACACAAATATGATGCATTATTATTATTAAACTTTGCGCACTTATTATTTTGCGCGGAGGGAAATGATACCCTAGAGCACCTGGCACGGGACGAGGTGACCATAGCCTGATAGGTTGGGTCCATATTTATTTATGAGATTCTATTTATATGATGTACTTTTGCATGTGTTGATTGATGGCTTGCGAGCCTAGGAGATTTGATATTGACATTGAATTTATATGGACATTTGCATAGTGGTGTATGGTGGCATGATACATTTAAATTAGAATTGATAAAGTCATAAACTATGAATCTTATACATGATTGTCGAGTCCTTAATTACTCTTTTTGGTGTCACCATTCTCTTAGATCCTATTCATTGTTCATTATTTCTCGAACTTGCTGAGCCTTGAGACTTACTTGATCTCCTTTGTCATTCCAGGTAAAGGAAAGGTTGTTATTGGGGACAAGTCCAATGGGACTAAGGTCCAGGGATAGTGGTGTACGGAGATGCATCCTATCTTGAAGATTCTTAGTAGCATTTTGGATAGGCTTGTAATGAAATGAATTTTATTTTGTTAATTCACACTAAAGCCTCTTATTTATTTTGTACGGCCTTCAAGTCTAGACTTATGAGGTATTGGAAATATAATTGAATCTTACTTAAGTTTCCGCTACTAGTAATGAAATGAATTATTTGTTTTAGTATGGTATTGCTCTATATCATAACTGTGACGACCTCCTTTCGAATATCCTATGCTAGTGAGAATATTCGAGAGTGGGCCCTTACATGAGGGTTTCCCACCACCTGTCAGTCTCATTGCTTTCTATAAATAAGAATCTCCTACTCCTAACAAAGGTATGCTTGCAATGCCACTTAAATTCCAACTCCTCTTTAGGTCGAGACTGACTTAAGCATCGAAGGGTTCACGGGCGGTCTCATTCGCATCCTTAACTTGTTTCTTTCTATATAAGTCTCTCAGTTACCAGACACTATCTTGATTACCAGACACTCTCTCAATCATTAGGCACGCTTTTGGTAACCATACTCTCTTGGTCATTAGACAACTTTCTTATCACTTTAGGACTCTTGTCACCAAAGAGAACTCTAGTGACTCTCGTCACCTTTCAGGTCACTCGTCATTATGGGATAACTTCTAGACCCACATGCCATCCTGAGAATCACCACTCATGTGCCATCCTGAAAGTCACATATCACAAACTATCAAAAGACTCCTACTTATTAGGGTGGACTCCTTGCATCTCACTCTCCGACATTATAAATTTATTATTATAATTAAGTATTAACAAAAAATAATTTCATTTCTAATCTTATCATTATCTCCATTAATTACACTCACATGTTAGTGTTTTACCACCCAATATTCTGTGCCTTACAATGATTAATCTATCCCATTTAAAAATCAATTACAAGACAAATCTTTGTTGCCAAATTTATGTTACGCTTTGTTTGGTTACATGTTTTACAATGTTTGGAAGATAAAAACTAGGAAAAATATTTTTATAGCTAAAATGTTTTACATCCATCCAATAAAGACTTGATATATCATTTGTAAAAATGTTTTACATCAAAAAAGTAAAAATGACTTACCAAAAGAATTTCAACAAATAATCTTTTTTTTCACACAAAATTTCATAAATTTTCTTTAATTCTATCAGACCACCTTTAGACAGATGTATAAGTATATAAATTAATGCATAAATATGCACACACACATATATAAGTATAGCTAATTTTTGAAAAATATTTTCTTTGCATACAAACCAAACACTAAAAAATAAAATGAAAATAACTTTTTGTGTAAAATATTTTCATTTGTGAATTACTTTCTAGTGTCAAAAATTTTATGTCGAAACACATGAAACCATTATGTAAAAGTTAAATAGTTTTACATTAAAAATTAATATTCAAGTAGAGGTGTCAAATAGAGTAACTAAGTCATGTCATGCTAATTTTGTTAGTATTGTGTGCTCTAATGCTAAATTTAGATACCGTCTAACGAGCTTGTAATTAGTACATTTATTGTATCTTTGTATCTATTAATTAAAGATAAGTTTATCATCATTCTTAAACTCTCCAGTTTGATATATGAATAAGTCAGTGGATCTCTTATTTGAGAATCTTATTCTCAAGATGTTGACACTGTGTGATAAAATTCTCTGGTGATGAGACTTTTTAAATGATTCTTGATCCTTAGATTAATCGAATAGGGACTTTGATTAGTTGAATATAGATTAACACAATGTTCACTATCTTATTCAATATGAGATATTGATGTATGTAAAAAAATTTATTTTTACCCACACCACCATATGTGCAATCTATTAAATTTTTATGGTGTGTGTTTATGACTTTTGTTGTGTATTTAATATATATTAAAAAATATAATTTTACCCGCATTATCATACGTGTAATCCGTCAAATTCAAAGACTTTGGAGCACAATTGTTAGGTCGTGCTACTAGGCCCGAGCTATGTGGTACACAGGCTGCACCTTAGGCTACTCTCTACATCTTGCAGCTTAGCTTATTTTGAACAATACATTTCCAAAAAAAACTCTCATTTTTTATTTATAAAAAAGGGTTAGTTATTTATCTCACTATATAGGTTACAACTTATCAAGTATTTATCTCAATTCGTGGGTTTTGCTAACACCGACCCTAAGCAAAGTATTTTAAATAATTCCAGAACTGAACATTAAAAAAATTAACAAAATTAATAGAAAACCCAGAGATTCTCATCTTAAATCAAGAGATCATGATTCCCCAGATACAACAAGAAAATAACTTAATAATACTCTTGGTCAACTCAAGTTTTTCAAGCCAACTCATTGTTAATTCATGATCCACTAGCAAAGCACTGAATTGACTTCATGATCCATCAGAGAAAACAAGAGGAGTATTGGGTATGGTTTTGCCATATTTTTGGGTCCTGTTTATGAGGAGTGCTAGGAGATTACATGGGTGGACCAGTGAATGCTAAATTACAGAGAGGTTGAGATTTTTATTCATTAAAAATAAAAACAAACTAGGGAAAATTGCTGAATGGGGAATAGTTCTCCCTTAAAAAGAACATCACATGGCACATATTCAAATACAAAGGCGTCCCAAGAAGTAATGGCATTTGAATGTAGTATTTACCTTGCGCTTTGCTTATTGATTAGTAATGCGTGCATCATCATACTGTGTCTATTACATTAAAATGGACAGACTTTAAAGTTATGAAGAACCAGAATCGATGCTATTCATTAGAAAAGACCAAGAATTCATGCTTCCAAATACAAGTGTGCTCCATGGCCCATGGTCCATGCAAGATACCAAATTTTAAGAAAGAAAATGTAATCTCCTGGGCTTGCAGAATTATCCAAAAGAATTGAAATCAAAATTAATGCAAGATGAATATGGATGAATCATATTATTAGATTCAAATATTCAAATGATCAAACCAGCCGCCAGTCAAATGTTCAATTGTGCATGAGGTCAACAAGTTTATAGTTCTCAACTTTGGAATGATAACCTTGACATATTCAAGTTGTAATAACTTAGAACTATCATGAGATTATGCTTTTTCACACATGTTGGAAAAGATCATGTTTAAATCAAGCAAGGAGGGGGAATGGAGAGGAAATGAGAGAGTAGTAAAGGCGAGGAGATAACAGCAAATAACAAAAAGAATTAAATTCTTAGGCTATGTTTGGGAGAAAACAAATCAAACAACAAGAGCATATCAAATTCATGGCACTAAGTGGAGTCCGTTACATAAATTTTATATAATTTATCAATCTTCCTTTTTTCTGCAAAGTAATCATAAAATTTCAAGACTATATGCAACCATTATAACATGGCACTGATGTGATGTCTTGAAGATTCAAAATAGATGGAGCTACCAATAGATGGGGAGAGAGAGAGAGAGAGAAAGAGAGATTTGACCTTTAAGTGGGAGGCAAAAGAGAGTAATAACCCAGAAGGGCTGGTAGTGGTAGCCACTGGGAGAAGCATCCTTCTTCGCCAGATTCAATGGAGCTGAATCTATATGCCCATCCAACAGTCGGAACCACCCTGAAATGCATTGATTAAATTAAGGTTAAATAAATACTAAATATTTATTGAACCTCGTCATGAGATAATAGGAAATTAACAAAGTATGTATGAGAAAAGAATCGAGATATGCATTAATTACGCTACCAAAGCAATTATGGAAATGCAAGCTTTAAGGAGACAATCAGCAACTCCCGTGTCACTGGGAAAGGCCTTTCCTTTGGGACGACACTCGCTAATAACCTACAAGTCGGAAAGGCCTTCGTTCTGGCAATTAAGAAGGGCAGGGGGACAGGAGGGAGTGTGCTCCCTGTCCTACACCTACAGTTACAACTCCTAAAATTATTTTCCAAAAAATCAAACTTCAACTCCAAACAGCTTCTCAGTGAGACAGAAAAAATTAAGGGCAATTATGTTTAACTTGACTAAAACTAAATATCATGGGTCAAATGTAGGTCCTAAAATTTTTATATTTTTTGAATATTATTTTGAATATATGTTAATTCTTTACAAACTTATTATGACTTGAAATACAAATATTAATAGAACTTCATAAATCAATGTGAAATGTAATTTATTTTAAAAAAAAAAAATTGTAATAGCAATAGCAATATTCTTATCGAGGCCAGCAAATGCAATGACTTGGTAGGATCACAGAATTAAGTAAATAAATTTGTTTGGTAATTATGTGTAATTTGGTTTATCGTGAGAATATTATAAATGGTGACAGATACAATTCGGGTCATATTTGATGTTTCTGCAAATAAATTGTAAGCACCAACTCCTATTCTGTTGATGTCAAATTAAAATATTTCCCACTAACACGTATTCATTCATTGTGAGATTAAGTAATATAAGTTTCTGTTTGTGAAAAAAAAAAATCAAAATGATACGCTGAAACAAATTGTTATTGGTAATTTTTCTTACCACTCGTAAAAATGTTAAAACTCATAAAAGTTAAATAAAAAAGGGCCTCTTTAGTGTATAAAACTTTCCATTTTATGAAAAAAAAAATCATTTTAATAAGTGAATTAGTTTTTGGCATCTCACGTATTTTTTTTAACTATCCTTTATAATTCATATTGGGAAGAAGGTTTAAATTGTCAATCCACATTTTGTTTTATATTTTCTTTTATTTTTTTTATTCATCTGAGATGTTCGAGTTTCGCCCAACTAATCCCTAGATACAACACAGTCTATATACACGCAGATTTAGACATTCAGCGTAGTCTATGCGAGACTTACCTTCTAACCTTACTGCTGTTTACTAATTAAATATTATCTTCTAACAATAATTCTGTATTTCAAATCACCACACTGATTCAATTCTCGATATTCTATGTGAAACTTCAAGTGGTTTGAAAACTGTATACAAGAACGATAATCTCTTAACTCTCGCTCTTGCAATAGAAATGACTTTTATTTTTTCTCGGAAGGGTTAGCGGCTGATTTTGTGTTTTGGTAGGATTTCCAATTCTGGAATTTGATGATAGTTTATAACAAAATTGATTGGAAATAAATAATTTAATTTGAATTTTAGATTTTATTTTATTTTTTACTAACCAAGGATAAAAGATTTTATTATAATGTCATTTCGGCCAGTTTCTTTGCAACTGTTTGAAAGAGTTCAAAATTGCTACCTAGTTTAATGATCCACATGGGGTGAGTTTATGCACAAAGGTTGAAATGAACATTTGATTTGGATGAAAACTGAAGTTTCAAACTTCAAGTTATAATTTTCATAATAATAATAGGTATGAAGTGGAAAGTTAATGGGTTGAATTCGGGCTTCTCTTTCTTTCTTTTCTCCGTTTTGCTCATATGCATTCAATTGTTATACCTAAGGCTAGCAATAAGCCAAGCTACTTGTGAGCTAGCTCAAGACTTGACTCGATAATTGACTTAATAAACTAACTCGTGATACAAATGAACCAAGTTTGAGCTCAAATATTTGGCTTATTTAGTAAATGAGCCGAACTTGAGCTACCATTAGCTCGACTCATTTGGTTCATGAGGCAGCTCGATATACTCTTATATATATATATATATATATATATATATATTAATTTTATAAATTTATTAAATAAAAAAATATTTATTACTTAATACTCAATAATATAAATATATACTTAATAATTTTATAAATATATTATTTAAATATAAATAAATAAATATATATATACATAAAAGTAAGGTGGTAGTCAGTTTCGAGCTGAGCCGAGCCAACTCGTAGTCATCATCGAGCTGAGCTCGAGCTAAAAAAATCAGCTCATATCGAGCTCGAGTCGAGTTATGAGCCAAGCTAAAATCAATCGAGCTGAGCTCGAGCTAAGCCTAGCTCGGCTTAGCTCAGCTTATTGCCAGCCCTAGTTATACCCCTCTATTTGCAGCATGTTAAATCTTATACTACGGTCTTGTTTGTATTTTCATATGCATATAGGCGTAAAGTTTTCTTCAACTACGAAAAACGCATAAGAATGCAAAGTTTTCCTGAGAAAGTACATTTGGTTTTCTTCCTTCCTTCAAGCAACTTGTTTCGATTTATAAGCACACGACAAGTTGCATTTTCGATCTATATGTTACATATGACAAGTTATCTTTTTGTTGTTTCAAGTGTTTTGAGTACTTCGCATCAATCCGAACTCCAAGTCGAGAGGTACATATGACGCCAACAGACTTGATGCGAGTAGTCGTCCTTGTATTTCCTCCATCTAAATAGAATCATGTTAGAGAGGGATATTTGAAAGGGGAGTCAGTCCCTGGTGAATTACGTTGCACTGTTTCAAAAAATTTTATGCTTTTTGATACAAACAATGATGGACTTATATCCTTTGCTGAGTGAGTGGCAGCAACTCTGCCTTTAAGATTGCTTGTAACATCTCCAGAAAAGGGGTGTATTATTACACATCTGAACCTATGGGTGGGCACAATGGGGTTTGGACGAGTTAAGAGAGATTCAATATGCAGTTTGGCATTAAATCAAACCGCGTAGTCTGGTATGATGCACAAAAACCGTACCAAACCACAATGCAAAATGCAATGCGGATTTGTGCGATTCTATGGTTTAGTGTTTCCTCTACTGCTTCATTTGGTGCTTCATCTTCGTAGTTTCGGAGACTGTGATCGTCAACGTCACCTAACAAGATTATCAAATTACATGAGAATTGAATAAATGCAAGATCAAATCACCTAAAAATTGAATCGACCCAGGGCTGCCACAACTGGTCAAACTCGGACCCAAGCACATTGGACGGGCCCATGAACTAGCTAGCCCCCCCCCCTCCCCAACCTAGGCTAACTCCAAAAACAGCCTATACTAGCCACATTCGTTGCCACTAACAGCATCAGCAACCATCGCCAGTCAGATATTCTTATGATCAGAGCCTACCATTAGAAACGTCAAATCAAAAGGGTTAATATATCAAAAAATGGGTCATTTCTAATAGTTGGAATTTCGTAGATCTGATTTTTAATTTTTGGCCAAAATAAAAAAAAAAACAAAAAAAAAACCACTGCCAGTCGGCCCCAGCCACTGCGGCCAGCGATTTTCTAGAGATCAAAGGCAACCTCCCGACACCCTTACTCCTATTGACTAACACACCTACAAACCAACAAGATCCAACGGTTAGATCTCCGTAGATCTGTCCTTAAACTTTTTGTCAAACCCAAATTTGATGTATATATATCATGGATCTATATTAAAATATAGCTGATAAAACTAAAAGACTTACCTTCTTATAAATTAGGGCTGTTTTCATAGTGAAAATCTAGTTGGATTCAAGATTGGACGATTAGATTTTGCAAAATCGATGATTTACAACAGTGCTCTTAGAAGAGAATGAGAAAGAGATTTTAAAGGGAATAAGGGAGTTGGGAGCCCTAAGGTTGGGCCTTATACATTTAGGCTTTTATATATTTTTATTTAGATTTTTTTATTTTTTTTTTACATTTAGGTTGGTTCGATTTTTAACCGAATCAAGAAATTCCAAACCACAAATCGTACGATTTAGGAATTTCTCAAACGTTGCCGAATCAACCCTCCCCCTCCCCCCCCCCCCCCAAAGAATTGCTTGGTGCGATGCGGTGCGATTAATTTCCATGATTTGCTAATTTTTTTGCCAACCCTATTTGAACTTCTTTGAATAGATTTCTCAAGCCACTACAATTCCTAAGTTTAGTGACCTCTTGCTTACCTTAAACTTGGCTTGGGTTTGGCTTGTCTAAAGGTTGACGAGCTCAAGCACCTATTAACAAGCGACAACAACGATACTAGGAAGCAACGATAAGCAAAGACAGAGAGTGTGCAATTGCAAGTAGCGACAAGAGTAGGAGACGACAACAAGCGACGGTAGCACAACGAAAGTGCGTGCAGCAATGACAGGCAAAGATAGCACACAAGAAGGCAACATGCAATTGCATGTGATGGCAGCAAAAGGTGGTAGCTAGCAATGATTCAGCCTCAAATGGAGGCTTGGTGTTTGGGATGAGAGACAGTTGGCCGAAAAAGAGAGAAGGGATTGCCAGACAAAAGGAAGAAAATGCGAGTCGACAGACGGCAACTAGTGGAGAAAGAGGAGACGAAGATGGAAGCCTATAATAAAACCCTTTTCCAGCCTGATGCAATTGTCAAAGTGCAACAGCCATATCTCACTTTTCCAGGAATATATAATGAAAGAACCCCGTAGCAGGTGCCGATGCAATCAACTAATTGTGTCAACCGACAAGTTTAAATAGGAATACAATTCTACCCTAACTTAAGTCCTTCACTGATTGTAATTCCACCCCTCAGCCAATGCAATTGATTGCGTCCGCAGTCATAGATGCATCCAAGCCAATGCTTCAAAAGTGAAGCCAAACAAGGGTAGGCTTTTATTTTTTAGATTAATTTTTTTGGGTGAGAACTTAAAAAAAACTACATTTACAACTGACAAGGGAACTAACAAACATGTTTCTCTGTTTTCTCTTTTCTATTTTGTTCCCTTTCACTTCAACTATATATATACTGTAACATGATATATCTATCACCCAACAAAGCTAGTCCCAATCCGCGTCGTCAAAGAAGCCTGCGTCTCTCATCTCAGAGTAATATGCATTGTCCAACAGCAAATCTTCCTTCTGCAATCATCACAGATGTAATACATTAATGCACTCAATAATTATCCCAACCCAACTGCAGCTCATTGTCAAGCAACTCTCCTATGTTTGGAACCAGGTTGGGTTTTTCTCAGGAGAGAGAAATTAAAGTAAAATAAATATTCCCAATGCTATGTTCCAAATTAGAATTTGAGAAACGTTACACAAAGGAAAAGAAATTAACGAATGTTTTTAATATACACCTATTTCTATACTTGAGTTATGTCATTTTCTTACCATTTTCGTCTCCCAAAAAAAGAAAGAAAATTGTCTATCCAAACATCACCTAATTAAATATTCTTTTATGTGCTGCGTGTAAAAATGTTTACATAAACAATTTTTGTCATTTCCTTTTTATATTCATTTTCATTCCAGACACAACCTTAACAAGCAAATATACAGGTAAAACGGGAAACTCACCTGAAAAAAGTCCACTAGAAAGGTTATATACAAGAAAGGAAGATAAAAGCTGTGATAGCAAACAACAGTGAAATTGTACAACCTGCACATGTAAAGACAATTCCCTAGTTATGCTGATGTTAAAAAAAACAAAAAAAAAAAAAAACAAAAATGAAGTTCTTGTTATTTTCACTTCTCAAATGGCTTTCAAAATTAATTTAGCTTTAAGGTTACCAAAGTCCAAAGCTAGAAGCAACTCCAGCGAGTCCACAAGCAAACAATGCAACTGCATGAGTTCCAAACATGACGAGGGCATAGTTGTAGAATCCAGGCCTTGCTGCAAAACGGAAATTAGACTATAGGTTAGATTACACAAATTCAGAGTGAGAAGAATGATGGCTGCACAAAGCTGGACTCACGAGGCAGCTTGTCTTCTGATTTCGAGTAATTCACAAACAATATGAAGCCATAGACTGCTGTCAGCAATAGTTTGTTTAGGGTCCATAAACCCCACTTCACCCCGTGTGTAGTTTCATTGGTGTCGACAAATAGAGGCACACTGAATCCAAATACAAAAACCACCTGCAAAATGGAAAAGGTGACCATTCAAGGAAAAGACTATTTGTTCCAAAAGTATTCAAAATCTAGTAAGGATAAAAAAAACCCAAATCCATAAGCAGCGTGAACAAGAAAGACAATGTGATCTAAAGTGACTCTTGTGTAATAGGCAAAAGCCTATTAAAAGACAAAAAAGCCTAAAAGCCCAAAATAATTCTTTGGGCTAAAAGGTGTAATCTTCCCCCATAATCCCGGGGAGAGGGGGTCTCACGCAATGTACAAAATAAATAATTCTGACATTCAAAAATTCCTCCGAATATTCCAAGAAAATGACAAGCAATTATCCATAAAGAATTCTAACTCTAATAGAATTTCAGAATATTGGGATTGTTAAATAAGATAAGTAAAGGGGTATTAGTGTATTTATCTTTAAGTAAATTTATGCATATATATATGCTTGTACTGTATATTTGAGGGCAAATACAAACAGTTTATTTTTATACATCTAACATGGTATCAGAGCACAAACCCTAACCTAACCCTAGCCGCCGCCGTCAACCCACGCCATCACCATCAGTCGCTTCGTCCGCCGTCGCCATCACCATCGGTCTCTTCATCGGTTGCTAGTCACGCGGCCATCGCGACTCTCCTTCTCCAGATC
This sequence comes from Diospyros kaki, assembly GCA_036245055.1. Classification (NCBI taxonomy): domain Eukaryota; kingdom Viridiplantae; phylum Streptophyta; class Magnoliopsida; order Ericales; family Ebenaceae; genus Diospyros; species Diospyros kaki. Next base: position 23,853,465 of record BSEG01000006.1, on the reverse strand, counting down.
CGACTATCGCGGCTCTCCTTCTCTAGATCCGACCATCTTCTTCCAGCCGCCCCTAGATCTCGCCCTCACTGTCGCCACCTCTGTCCCAGTCATCCCTTCGTTGCCTTCACTGCACCTGTCCAAATCCAGCCATCCTCAAGCGACTCCAACTCTGGCCGTTAGTCTTCAACTCCGGTGACAGCTTCAACTTTTGTGCGCCCAGGTCTGCCATTGCTCTAAATCTATTCTTCCTTCTCTTTAGTCGTGTAATCCAATCTGCTCCAGATCTACTGTTCTTTCCGCATCATGGCTTCATCTCCAACTCACTCTTCATCCACAAACTGCTCCACCATATCCACACCTATGACTATTCCCCATTTTTCGGGCACACCAGTTATTACCATGGAGAAGTTGAGTGGACAAAATTATTCCGCTTGGTCATCTACAGTTGAAATTTGGTTTCTTGGTCATAACCTTGAGGATCATTTATCAAAGACTATTTCAACTGTTCTTGAGGGCGATTAACCTCTTTGGCAGAAAGTGGATGCCTAGTTATTGAGTTTATTGTGGCATACCATTGAGCCGACCTTGATACCGATATTTCAACCTCTTCGGGAGTGTAATGCCCTATGGACTCGGGCTCATGAGCTGTATACTAGTGACATCACTCGTATTTATGATGCGATTGATGCTTTGTTCAATTTACGACAGGCTGATTTGGATATGACCACATATTTGGGTAAGCTTCAAGCTTCTATTATCAACTTTAACGAGTTGATGCCCTTTGATACCGATATCAAGAAACAACAGTAACAACGTGATCAAATGTTTACTATTCTCTGTCTTCATGGAATTGGATCGAAGCTTGACTCAATAAAGACACAGATTCTCGGCAGTGCCTCTCTTCCTCCTCTGACAAAGCTATTTGCCAGGCTACTTAGAGCCTCTTCTATTACTGTTAATCGTGGCATGTCTGTACCTGGAGATCACTCTGCCCTTGTTACGACCCCGACTGATCGTGGTCGTCGTGGTGGTCGTCCTCAGCCTCAGTGTTCCTATTGTAATCGTCTTGGTCACACTAGAGAGACTTGTTATCGCCTATATGGTCGTCCACCTCATGCCTCCTATACTGCTAACATGGTTGTGGGCGCTTCAGAGGGTCAGACATCTATCACACTCAGTGATTCCTCACCAGTGACTATCTCCGAGGGGGAGTATGCTCAGTTTCTATAGTTCCGGACAGCACAACAAGTTATTTCACCTGTCACATCCTTTGCTGACACTAGTAACCCTATTGCCTGTTTTACTTAGTTTTCATCTTCTCTTGACCCATGGATCTTCGACTCCGGTGCCACCAATCACACGTCTGGTAATCGTTCTCTCCTATCTCATGTTCAAATTTCGCAGTCTCTACCTCCTGTTACATTGGCTAATGGCTCTCAAGCCTCGGTCACGGGTATTGGTACCGCATTACCTCTTCCTACTTTCCCCTGATCATCTGTTTTACATTTACCACAATGTACCTTTAATTTGCTCTCTGCAGTCAACTCATTCGCAGTCTTAATTGCTCTATAACTTTTTTGTCTACTTTTGTTCTTGTGGATGATTGAAGAACCGGATGGACGATTGGCACTGGGCTTAAGTCTCACGGTCTCTACTATCTGTCTCTCCTTGCTTCTTCAGTGGCGTGCACGACGACAACTTCCCCACTATAAGTCCATTGTCGATTGGGGCACCCATCTCTTCCCAATCTCAAGAAGATGGTTCACAGTCTCTCTAGTATTTCTTCCTTAGAGTGTGAGTCTTGTCAACTTGGGAAACATAGTCGTAATTCTTTCTCAAGTAGAGTTAATAAACGTGTTAGTTCTCCTTTTTCAATAGTCCATTCAGATGTATGGGGTCCCAGTCGTGTTAGTTCCAGTGTTCTAAAAGGCGCTAGGTGCTAGTCGGGTGTCAAACTGGAGCCTAGCGCCTAGGGCGCCTAGGCGGGGCTTAGGAAGATTGCTGTTTTTTTTTTTTTTTTTTAACTTTGTGATGTAATTTGATGTTATTTTTAATTAAATCAAAGTTGAAAAGCATGAATAATGCAAACAATAAACAACAACAAAGGCAGCTTGCTACATTTGTTACTTGCTTGCAATTGCAAGTTACAAATATTAAATTTAATAAAACATTAATAATAATTAATAAATATTCAAATAAGTGAATAATAAATAATCAAATATTAACATAAATACTAACTTAAATAACAAAAAGAAAACAAAATACAAATAGCAAGCAGCAGCGCAGCAGCACGATGCTGCTTGCTTACTACTTACCAAAGGAGGCGAAGGGTGATTGGGTGAGTGAGGAAGATGTGCAAGCAAGCACGAGAGAGGCGACGGTGTGCGAGCACGAGATAGTGGCGACGGCGACTCTGCAACTGCAAGAGACGGTGGTGGCGTGCGAGCACGAGAGAGGCGACGACAACGGCAACTATGCAATAGACTGTCGGTGGCAGTGCGCGCGAGAGAGAAGGGGTAACGGGTTAGGGGAAACAAAACCCTCAAAAATTTATACTAAATCACGCAGCCCAGGCGATTCACGCGGCCAATTTGGCCATAATCGGCCAATTCGGTCAGGCGGTTCACACGGCTAGGCGTCCGCCTTGGCCGCCTAGGCGCCACCCGGTATCGATTAGCCGAGCTGACGCTTAAGGTGGCCGATTTGGCCATATCGCGACGGCCTCACCGTCTAGGCCGCGTTTTAGTTCACTGGTTAGTTCACAAGATGGTTTTCGTTATTTTGTAACATTTATTGATGATTTCTCTCAGACTACACGATTATATTTAATGAAAACACGAGTTATTTTCATTTTTCACTACATTTTGTGTTGAAATTAGAACACAGTTTAATTTGTCTATCCGTGTTCTTCGTAGTGATAATGCTCTTGAATATTTGTCTTTCTCATTTAGATCTTATATGGCATCCAATGGGATTCTTCACTAGACTTCGTGTCTTGGAACCCCACAACAAAATGGGATAGCAGAACGCAAGAATCATCATTTAATTGAGACAGCCTGCACGCTTCTTCTTCATATACATGTTCCACTTCAATACTGGAGTGATGCTGTCTTAACTGCATGCTACTTAATTAACCGCATGCCATCTTCTATCCTTAATGACCAGATTCCTCATTCCATTCTTTTTCCTCGAGTTGACTTATATTCTCTTCCTCCTCGTATCTTTGAGAGTACGTGCTTTGTTCACCATCTTGCCCCAGGTCAAGACAAGTTATCCGCTCGTTCCGTCAAATGTGTTTTTCTGGGTTATTCTTGCCTTCAAAAGGAGTATCGTTGTTACTCTCCTCAATTAATTTGATATTTTGTTTCAGCAGATGTTACTTTCTTTAAGTCATCTCCTTATTTCCCTTCTTCGTCTGCGATCTCTGATTCTGTGTCTACTGGGTTACCTTTGTATGTCCCTTTTCTTGGCCTAACATCATCTCCATCTCCAATGTCTTCATCATCTCCACCATCCTTTGCCTCTCGCCTTGATCGCTCTGATCTTCAAGTCTATCAATGGCGTCCACAACTCATGCCCCAACGAGCACCAACTGTTGTCGCTAGTTCGTGGGAGCGTCTCCTAACTCATCCCCTGTGCCAATTCATTCTTCCTCCTCTGGTCCGTCGCTTTAGACTTTTGATCTTGACTTGCCTATTGCTCTTCATAAAGGTACTCACCATCCTATTTCCCATTTTGTTAGCTATGATTATTTGTCCCCTGGATATTTTGTTTTTGTTTCTTTTTAATCTCCTGTTTCACCGCCTAAATTTGTTCCCAAAGCTCTTTCTCATCTAGGGTGGTGAGTTGCTATGGTCGAAGAAATGTCTACTTTACATTCCACTGGAACTTGGAACTTGGTACCTCTTCCCAAGGGTAAGTCTACTGTTGGTTGTCGCTGGGTTTACACTATTAAAGTTGGCCCTAATGCCCGGATTGATCGTCTTAAGGCTTGCCTTGTTGCCAAATGATACACTCAGGTTTTTGGTCTTGATTATGGCGATACATTTTCTCATGTTGCTAAGATCTCCTCTGTTCGTCTTTTCTTGTCCCTTGCTGCTATGTTTCATTGGCCTTTTCATCAACTGGACATCAAAAATGCTTTTCACCATGGCGATTTACAAGAAGAGGTGTATATGAAGCAACCTCCTGGCTTTGTTGCTCAGGGGGAGTCTAGGCCGGTGTGTCGCTTTTGAAAATCTTTATACAGTTTAAAACAGTCTCCTCGAGCTTGATTTGGTCGATTTAGTTCAGCTGTTCTTGAGTTTGGGTTAACTCAAAGTGAAACTGATCATTCTGTTTTTTATCGTTCCCAGTCTAGCCGCCACATTCTTCTAGTGGTGTATGTTGATGATATAGTACTTACAGGGGATGATAATGTTGGTATCATTGAATTGAAGGCACATCTTCACCAATAGTTTTAGACTAAGGATCTGGGTCCTTTGAGATATTTTTTGGGTATTGAGGTAGCTCGGTCAAAACAAAGCATCTATATTTCTCAAAGAAAGTATGCCCTGGATATGCTAGAGGAGACAGGATTGCTTGGATGTAAGCCTACAGATACCCCTATGGATCCAAATATCAAGTTGTTACTGAGACAGGGGGAGTCTCTTTCTGATCCTGGGCACTACTGTCAACTAGTTGGAAAACTTAATTACCTCACAGTCACTCATCCTAATATTTCATTTGCTGTGAGTATGGCAAGTCAATTCTTGGATTCACCTTGTGACAGTCACTGGGATGCAGTGATCCGTATTCTTCGGTATATTAAAGCTACCCCTGGTCGGGGTGTATTGTATCAAAATCATGGGCACAGTCAGATTGTGGGATATACGGATGCTGATTGGACATGATTACCTAGTGATAGGAGATTCACATCTGGATATTGTGTATTTGTGGGTGGAAACCTAGCCTCCTAAAAAAGTAAGAAGCAAACTGTTGTCGCCAGATCCAATGCAGATGCTGAAAACAGGGCAACAGTCGTAACAACATGTGAACTAGTGTGGTTGAAACAATTAATTGAGGAGTTAAAAGTTACGCAGGTTAAGTCTATGCAATTGGTTTGTGACAACCAGGCTGTAATGCATATTGCTTCTAATCCTGTGTTTCATGAGAGAACCAAGCATATTGACATTGATTGCCATTTTGTTAGAGAAAATGTACTTTCTAGAGATATAGTTACAACATATGTGGGTTCCAACGATCAATTGGTTGATTTACTCACCAAGTCGCTTATAGGGTCTCGTGTAAATTATATTTGTACCAATCTGGGTATGCTCAATATATATACTCTAGCTTGAGAGGGAGTGTTAAACAAAATAAGTAAGTGGGTATTAGTATATTTATCTTTAAGTAAATGTATGCATATATATATGCTTGTACTATACACTTGAGGGCAAATACAAATAGTTTATTTTTATACATCTAACAGGGACAAACATCATCCATAACAATCATAATCCTAACAAGTTCCAAAATAACAAGATAAATGTTATCTATGAGAATCTTAATCCCAAGTTACTCTATACCACTCTATAAATAAACAGACACTCATTCCTGAGAAGACACGTCTTGAATACTGGTTTCAATACAGTCTTCATTATTTTTAGTATTTAACTTAAGTATCAGAGTGTTTGGGTAGGAACCTCCCCACACCCTCTGATTGTTCTTCCTTGTAAACTCAGGTGACTTGACGACGACATTTCCTGTCAAATAGATTTATTGTTGTATCTTGGCAACAATTGGCGCAATCTGTGGGAAACATCCAAAAACCCTAATAATGTTACAACGGCTCTTACACTATTTCAAGTCACAAGAAGCCGAATCAAATCAATTGGAAAATAAGACATTGCACGAAGGAAGTAAGAAGCAGACAATGCAGCAAGATTCAGAATTTGGTCGCAAATTGGCTATATAATATACCTGTATGTGATGATCTCATTAATCCTCTGCTACTTTGTTTAATGATTCCACACCTATCACTATTTCATTTTCCAATCCTAGCTTTATACATATATAAACGAAAAGGGAAAAAAAAATTGAAAAAGAAGCCAGGCATTTATATATATATGTATATATATATATTTTAAGAAGAAGAAGCTTCTCATGGAAGCCCGACAAAAAAAGTAAGAAAAGAAGCCAACATTGTGTTATATTATATCTATATAGATATATATAATATATTATATATTATAAGAGGCTTCTGGAGAAAGCTTGGCTATAATGGGGGAAGAAACCCAGTTAAGAAGAAGCCACAATAGCAGAAGACCAACTGACGATGGCCAACGGCGACCGCGAAAGGCCGACAACTGCTTGGCGAGGCGATGGCCGCAAAAGACCAACGGCGACGGTCACAATGAAGCGCGGTGAAGCGGCAACTGCAGAAGGCCGACCACAGCAATGGCCTATAGAGGATGGTAGTGATTTGCGAGGCCACGATCGCGGAAGACTAAACGGCAGAGGCGATGTGCTGGCAGCAAACGAGAGACCTAGGAAGACTAGCAGCAGAGAATAGTTGTAGGAGACCCACGACTGAGGATCGATGACAAAGCAAAACCCCGGAAAACCAGTGGTGGAAGCCCAAACGATAACAGCAGTTAGAGACGAAGCAAAACTATGATGGAAGACCGCGACACTAGGCGAGGTGTGGCCACAGAAGACCAACAACAGCAACGTGGCGGTCACAAAAGCAGCAATTGCAGAAGATGAAGTTAGTGAAATGGCGATCGTGATGATGCACGATGAAGCGACGGTCACAGAAGACCGACCACAGCAATGCCCGACGAAAGAGGGCGTGAAGAAGGCAATTAGCGAAAATCTAGTTGTCTACTCCAAAACATGGGATCCATATTCTTCTGAGGTGGAATCGAAGCACCCAGATCGAGAACGGATCTAGGTTGCTGAAGAAGCAGATTTAGAACAGATCTGGGTTGCCAAAGACGCACCCAGATCTAGAACGGATCTGGGTTGCTAAAGAAACCAATTTGGGTCCAAATCTAGGTAATGGCAGCTTAATTTTCATTCACACAAAAGCCTGGGGGTAGAATAGACTAAACTACCCTGAAGACGAGGGGACATAACTTGAGACAAGAAGCACAAGAAGAGAACAAGAGTTCTTACTGATCTGATGAAACAAGGATTCACAGAAGCATGTTTCACCATTTGAACGCCTCAAGCCCTCAAAAGAAATCAAAATTTGTGAATAAATTGCAAGACAATAAGTGCACGAAAAAAAGTCACAAAAAGCAAGACTATCAGTTCGAGATATTAAGGTTGGCACTACAAGACATCCGCAAAACCCTTGTTATCTCGATATTTATCACTCTCAATGTTGGAGGTTCATACTGCAATAGTTCTCCAGGACTTGTATGCATTATATTGGATTCTTTATATGCATCACAAAAGAAAGTTGGCCTCTATCTACACGACACCTCAGGATAGCGCAACACCCAATAGAACTTTCGTTTCCTATATTGCGGTCTCCAAATCCCTCAACAACACAAGAAAAAGGCAAGCGCATCCCTTGAAGCCATTATGCTGTTCACTAAACCGGCTTTCAGTCTTGGCACATCTCTTGGTTGCAGACGTAGTCAAAATGTTGAACCACCCAAACAAAATCCTGATGTTCTCTAATTGCAGACATAGGCGTTACACCGAATTGCGAAAACAAAAATATGGATATTCTTTTTAATTGCAGACATAAGCATTACGTCGAATCATGAAAACAAAATATGCATATTCTTTCTAATTGTGAATGTAGGCATTACACCAAACTATGAAAACAAAATATGCATATTCTTTCTAATTGTGAATGTAGGCATTACACCAAACTATGAAAACAAAATATGCATATTCTTTCTAATTGTGAATGTAGGCATTACACCAAATTGTGAAAACAAAATATGCATATTCTTTCTAATTGCGAACGTAGGCATTACACCAAATTGCGAAAACAAAATATGGATATTCTTTTTAATTGCAGATGTAGGCGTTACGCCGAACTACCAAAACAAAATATACATATTCTTTCTAATTACAGGCATAGGTGTCACACCGAACCATCAAAACAAAATATAGATATTTTTTCTAATTGCAGACGTAAGTGTTATGCCAAACCGCGAAAACAAAATATGCATATTCTTTCTAATTGCGAACGTAAACGTTACACCAAACCGTGAAAACAAAATATTGATATTATTTCTAATTGCAGACGTAGGCGTTATGCATATTCTTTCTAATTACGGACGTAGGAGTTATGTCGAACTGTGAAAACAAAATATGCATATTCTTTCTAATCATAGACGTAGACGTTACGACGAACTACGAAAACAAAATATGAATATTCTTTCTAATTGCAAACATAGGCGTTAAGCCCACAATTCAAGTAAGCATATACACACAAAACTGGGGAGCTATGACATTATGACAAAAAAGACCATTAAGATGTCTGGTGGTCAATAACGTTGACAGACGAAAGATTCGCCTTGGACACACACGACAAAAGTTATTACCAACAAGACTATTAAGATGTCTGAGGGTCAATAACATCGACGGACGAAAAACTCGCCTCAAACACACACGGCAAAACTACTAATGTAAAGACTGTTAAGATGTCTGAGGGTCAATAATGTCGATGAACGAAAGACTCGTCTCAGATACACGTGGCAAAACTACTCATGAGAAGATCATTAAGATGTTTAGGGTCACTTGCGTCGGTAGACGAAAGACTCACCTCAAACACACGCAACTAAACTACTAATTGAAAAATCGTTAAGATGATTGAGGGACATTTGCGTCAACGAACGAAGGACTTGCCTCGAACAAACGTAGATGTCAAAAAAAAGAAGTGCAAATACGCGATAACGGTTCAAAATACCGAAGCGCGAAGAGGGGAGAGCGATCTAAAAACCAAAGCGCAAATGCATGAGAACTCCAAAAAAAAAAAAACGAAGCGCAAAGATGCAAAAATGATCTAAAAACCAAAAATACTAGAGTGATCTAATATCAATATCAACTGTCAAAATGAAAAAGAAATAAGGGTAAACCACGACACAGTCTACTCTTTCATCCGAAAAATTCGAATGAAAGAGCGGGGAGCAATTGTTGTGTCATAGGCAAAAACTCATTAAAAGATAAAAAAGTCCAAAAGCCCAAAATAATTCTTTGGGTAAAAGGTGTAAATTTCCCCATAATTTTTTTTTTTTTTTGGGGAGAGGGGGGGTCCCATGCAATGCACAAATTAAATAACTCCGACATTCAAAAATTCCTCTGAATATTCCAAGAAAATAAAAAGCAATTATCCATAAAGAATTCTAACTCTTAAAAGAATTTCAGAATATTGGGATAAACGTCATCCATAAGAATCCTAATCCTAGCAGTTTCAAAATATCAAGATAAACGTTATCTGTGAGAATCTTAATCTCAAATTACTTCGAATTACTCCATACCACTCCATAAATAAATAAACAGTCATTCCTGAAAATGGACATCTCAAATACTAGTTTCAATACAATTTTCATTATTTTCAGTGTATGAGTTAAGCATCGAAGTGTTTGCAAGGGGATCTCCCCGCATCTTCTAACTGTTTTCTTATTTGCAGATTCAGGATGTCTGACAACGACGTTTCCCGTTAAATAAATTTATTGTTGTATATCTTAACAACAACAGTGACAAATGAGGCAAAAATAATAGAATACAAATATAGGCATCAGCACAATCATTCAGGAAGTAAAGCACAACTTGCATCAACTATGGTCTATTTGACCTGCACTCTAAGCTAAGCAGTGAAAGCTTTTCTCATAAATTGACATGGGGAAGCACAATAAGCTCTTGATTTCCACCTGACTTAGTGAATCAATATTTATGATGGCTTTGACAACAAAAAAAAAGGTACAGTTTCAGATGTACTTAAAAAGTTTAACCATAGTATTTTCATAGGTTTAGTTAAAATATAGTCAAGTGCCTCTTCCTTTCATGTAAGCTAGGAGCATATCTAGGTAAGCCTGTGAACTTATGCAGTCAAAATCATCATCTCAACTGGTAAACGTAAAGCATATATCCTAACAGCAGTCACCATAAAAGTAATCAGCTTGAGAGTTCTATAACACAAGTGCTGGTGAACCACAATGCAGCAGAACTTCAGCATGTGCTTCTTCAGATAAGAGAATTTCATATGGCATAGTTTTCAAGAATGGAACACTTAAAATGCAACAGCTCATCTATTCATTCATTGCACTAACCTAGTAGCAAACATTTTATCAAGCTCATCTCATTTCTTTAGTTGAGCTGGAGCAGTGAACCAAAACGCGGCCTAGGCGGCCGCTGGCCGCCGCGATTATGGCCAAATCGACCACCTTAGGCGCCAACCCGGCTAATCGGTACTGGGCAGCGCCTAGGCGGCCAAGGCGGACGCCTAGCCGCGTGAACCATCTAGCCAAGGCGGACGCCTAGGCAGCCAAATCGGCCGCCTGGGCCGCGTGAAGCGCCTGGTATAAATTGATTAGGGTTTTGGTTCCTTACACGTTACCCCTTTCCCTCGTCAATTTTCCCTTCTCTCTCGCACGCACAGCCACCGACAGTCTATTGCTGAATCGCCATCGCCTCTCTCGTTCTCGCGCACACCGCCACCGTCTCCTCTTGTAGTTGTAGAGTCGCCGTCGGCCCGTCACCACCGTCTCGTGCTCGCACACCGCCACGCCACACTCTGGTTGTCTCTTGCTCTTGCAGCTTCACCTTCTTCACTCGCCATCGCCACCGTCTCGTGCTCGCCGCTCGCACACCGCCCCACTCTGGTTGACGATTGTCTCTTGCTCTTGCAGCAGCTTCAACCTTCATCTTCTTCAATCTTCACTCACCCTCCGGGCCTCCGCCTCCTTCGGTAAGTAGTAGCCAGCAATAAGCAAGCAGCAGCGTGCTGCTGCTTGCTGTTGCCTCTTCCCCTTTTGTTTTTTTTTTATTTTTCTGTTATTTAATTTAGTATTTATATTAATATTTGATTATTTATTATTCAAATATTTATTAATTATTATTATTAATGTATTTAAAAAATTAATATTTGCAACTTGCAAGCAAGCAACAAATGCAGCAAGCTGCCTTTGTTGCTGCTTGCTATTGCTGCTGCTTGGGCAATTGTTAGTTTTTGGCTTTGTTTGTTAGCTAGTTAGCCTAATTGTCTATTTTAATTCAAGCATCCGGAGCAGACGAGATGCTTCAACCTCGAAGAAGTTCTAGGATGAGAGAGCTTCATGAAGATGATTTTCAATTAGAAGAAGAAGAAGAAGATGAGCAAGAGCTCAATGAATTTGATTTTGAGTCTGATGAAGATCATGTATTGGAAGAATATGGAGAGGAAGAATTCCAATTAGATAGTTCGATACATAGATTCTTCAAATATGGTTTATGTTGCATTATTGTTGCTTTTGTCTTATTGAAATTTGAACCTAGAATTGATCTACAACAATTGTTTTCTCATGCTTAATTCTATATTTCACGTGTCATTCCATTATTGTTGTATTATTGGTTTATGTTGCATTATTGATGCTTTTCAACTTTGATTTAATTGAAAATAACATCAAATTACATCACAAAGTTAAAAAACAAAAAAAAAAAATAGCAGTTTTCCTAGGCCCCAGGCCCTAGCCTAGCGCCTAGCGCCCTTTAGAACACTGAGCTGGAGATTTAGAATTAAACCACTGCTGGGGTAGTGAACAAGTTGAAAGAAGCTAGCAAACAAGCTGCACCATACACTGGCAAGCATCTCAGTTAATTAGCATTGCTGCAATAGAGCACGGCCAAATGTTCTGACAATCTTCACGCTTTTTTTAAGAGGAAAAAGCATGTATAAGGGAAAAAAAAATCATTCCTCATAGACTGCAAACATGACTTGTGGTTGCTGAATCAGGCACATCCAATGCTCTAACAATCTTCAAATAAATATACAAACATTATAATTGTGGGTACTTGAATAACAGAAGTGAATGAACTAGTACAACCATAGGCACAGTGACAAGCACAATTTCAGAAACTAAAGCAACTATTACCTTAACAAGTGCATCAATGCCAACAATGAGACCTGAAAGGATGAAAGTACGTGCTAGCTTTTCCAAACCAGTAGCATAATTTTCTTGAAGTAAGAAAGCCATCAAACTAATCTCCAAGCATAACATCACAGCAGTTGTAAACAATGACAACATGTTCCATGCAGCGTTCTTCCCAGGAGCACACTGCCATGCCTATTTCATCAGAAGAATACTATGATGTAATACCATTGCTGAATCAGCTTCTCGAAACTGAGACAAAATTAACACAGCTAGGACTGATGATTAATATAAGAGACAATGTTCACTAATAAAAAAATAAAAACAATTCTTATAAAACCCTATAAAATCTTATTAATAATCTCAACTGAAAGATATTAGACATTAGACATCAGGCAGCCAAATCAAAATCCAGTTAAGACCCTATCTTGGTCATCTCAAAGCATGTACAAGGAACGAAGAATTTTCACCCAAAATCATTCCCTTTTTTTTTTTTTTTCCCTTTTTTCCTTTTTCTGGGAGGGGAGGGGAGTAGGAGAAGGTCAAGGCAATATTTTCAGTAAATATCCAAAAGAACTTATGTTTTATTAATAATTAATCCTCAAGGGACATTGTCGTGGTATTGTATTACTTCATGTATGAATGCTAAATTAGATAATTATTATTATTATTGTGTTTTCAATTTCTATTATATTCTTTTAGAATTTTGCGGAGTCAATTTCTTGTATGTAACTTATTTGCAGATATTGTTTTAAAACGTTCTGTTTTATTTTTTTATTTGAAAAGGAAAAGCCTATGTTACCCCAAATGTAAATTGTTTCATTCTGTGAAACAAGAACACAGTTTGTTGCATATATGTACACCTTGTATAAGGAATGGGTTTCTTTTGTTTTTGGATTGTCTTGTTAACTGAAATGAAAATGACCATGCTGCACATTCTATTTTACAATATGATCACCTGGACCTTGAATAATGTTATATTGTGAGCATATATGTTTCTTTGGCTGTATTTTTGATATACACAGGTGGCACCCATACACTGCTACTTTAATACATTATTGTAAAACAGTAAAAAGTCAAAAATAAATGTGTCCTGCGCTTAACCAAAAAGCCCAATCTTTTACTGCTCAAGCTAGGTTTTCTTATTTGCACTTCACTTTGACATGATAAAACATTAGAACTGTGCTTTGCACTTTAATGGCACTTTAGCTCACTTAAATGCACGTTTAGCAACATTGCAGTAATCAACTGATGAAATATTGTCATTCAGCAACCAAAGACCAGAAACAAAAGAGTATTCCACTTCATGTCAGCTTCCTTCCCACTTAATTCCATCATTGCATTTCATATTTGGCCTTGGTAGGGATGCAAAGGTCCCAAAAATTCAGGTCCCTGGCCTATTCCAACCCTATGGGATGGTTTTTGGTGGTATTCAATTCAAATGACAAAACTGGCAGGAATCAATGGATTTGGAAAAAAAAAAGCAATACTATATTGATCTCAACTAAATTAAGTATCTATATAATAATTCCCCTGTTTGACAACTGTATTTGTAGAAATACCCCATATAAAAGCACATGTAAAAATGGTTTCTGCATTTTTGCTTCCAGATTAAATGGGGTAGCTAGTTTTTATAAGGTGTATTTAGAGTGTAAGATTTGACCTCCATAGTTGAAATGTATGGAGTTCGGTCCATTTTTGAAGAATCCAAGCCTGTGTCAACAAGAGTGATGTAGGACAAATCTGGAATCCTACCAATACAGACAGATCGGAGGCTTATGAGGGTTAGAATGGTTGTTGAAAAAGCTAGAGTTTAGGAATATAATATGTTGGTAGGCAATGTAGAGGCAAGATATGGTTCAAAAGATGAGACTTAGGGGTTGAGAACAGGGCTGGAAGTAGGGTCACGAAGATTAGGGCCTGATATTGAAAGATCAGAGAGAAAGAGAGAAAAATCTCCTAGGCCCCACACCTAGGTTAAAATTGCATCCCACTATTAAAGAAAGCATCACGCTTAGAGAAAACTGAAATAATTAATTCACTAATGAGAAAAAGGAGATTGCAATAGTCTTTGTAGAGTTCTAGTAACCCTATTCTTACTACAAATAGGAACAATCCTTTTTCTTATTAGGAAACTAAACAAAATCTAAAACCTATTAATAATCAGATTAGGAAAAGACTATAAGTAAAACCCTTACACATAATTAGAGTTACCAAAACAGACTTTAGGAAACATTATTAAAATTAAGCCTCACAATGCTTCTAGGAAGGCTTTTATAAAAAGCATCCCAAATAAATGTTTGGGCCTTGGAACCTTGGAACCATTTTTAAAACATTTATTATGTCTTTAGAGGTTGCTTCCCGCATCCTCCATCAAATAGGATTGATGTTAAATTCTCTAAATCACCACATGCAAAGGGGCAGTGAAGGTTTACAAACCAGTGTAGCAGTGACTTAGGTCCCACACAAAAAGACATCTACAAATGGTTTCTACACTTTTGATCCCAGATAGACAAGGAGGCAACAGCTTTTATAAGGAGTATTTTACAGTATAAGACTGATTTCCTAGGTTGAAATGTATGGAACTCAGTCCATCTTTGATGAATCCAAGCCTATGTCAATCAAGAGTATTGAAGATGTTAAATTCTCCAAATCAATCAGAGTTCACACATGCACATGCACAGGGGGTAGTGATGATTTGCAAACCAATGTTGTAACACCCGAAACCATCGTTAGTGACTGTTAAACATAATTCTAGGGGTAAAAAAAAAAAAAAGAGTTATAATAGTTTAGGGACTCAAATGTCATTTTTTGCATACTTTGGGGACCAAAATGAAAAGTTTAGATAGTCCAAATTTTAGCCCTACCATGACATGAATTTCTAGAATATTCTTGGTGATGATTTTATGGATATGAATAAATTGATTTCTCAAGATATGATATGATATGATTTAAATCTTTCTAATTGATAAAAGATAAGGTAAGATTCTTTGATTTTATGGATATGAATAAATTGATTTCTCTAGATATGATATGATATGATTTAAATCTTTCTAATTGATAAAAGATAAGGTAAGATTCTTTGATTTTATGGATATGAATAAATTGATTTCTTTAGATATGATATGATATGATTTAAATCTTTCTAATTGATAAGAGATGAGGTAAGATTTGAATTTATCTTATGGAAAAGAGGAGATATGAATAAATTGATTTCTCTAGATATGATACGATAAGATTTAAATCTTTCTAATTGATAAGGTAAGATTTGAATTTATCTTATGGAAAAGAGGAGATATGAATAAGTTGATTTCTCTAGATATGACATGATATGATTTAAATCTTTCTAATTGATAAGAGATAAGGTAAGATTTGAATTTATCTTATGGAAAATAAGATATTTGATTTGATTTAAATCTTTCTAATTGATAAGAGATAAGGTAAAATTTGAATTCACCTTATGGAAAAGAGGATATTTGATTGGGATCCTTATCAAATAGGATTCTTGACTACAAATATGGCTTTCCCCCTTCACAATTCTTCACTTTCCCTCTCCTTAGTTGGCCAACCCCCTCCCTCTCTTTTCTTCGCTTATTCCTTTCTTACTACAAGCAAGACAGCAAGGTGTGAAGGTTTTGATTAAGAGAAAAGAGTTAAAGATTTATTTTATTCCAATCAAGTTGAAGGTAAGTGCATTATGAACTATCTTTGTATTTAAATAAATTCATGAAATCAAGTTTCATGGTCTCTCATGTCACGATTACAAGCAAGTTTTGGGACCGGAGTTTAGTAGCTACGCACAAAGGTTCTTACCCCCATAAATTGGTAGAATCTATCATGTCTCCTCATGTTGCAAATTCAAGTTATCCCATGTTTAAATACAATTAATAGTTCATTTATGCTTATTAAGACTTATCTCACCCCCCCCCCCCGCCCCCAGTGGCTATATATAAGGAGGTTGGAGCATGGATGTGGTGCGTGGTGGCATTTTCAAAGGGATTTCAAGAATTTAATTTCAATTTTTTTTAGGATGTCTATTAGGTAAACCAATCCAAGTTTTTTTTTCTTTCCTTCTTTCTGTTGAAATAAAGTTTTTTTCAATAATAAATTCTAGATTTTATATGAATGCTATAAAGTATGTTTTGAAATTTTATTTAAGTTTATGAAAGTTTGATTCTCGGTTTTAAGTTCCGGGTGTCACAAATGCACCAGTGGCATAGGGTCTGTTTGATTGCACTTCCATTTTCAGCTTTTTGTTTTCATTTCAAAATTTCGTAAACAAAAACAGAAAACTATGTTTGGCTACCTATTTGCATTTTAAAAAAATTTCAAAACTTTCCAAAATTTTGAAAAAGACATGAAACCTTGAGTTTGCTTTTAGTTTCATTTTCACTTTCATGCCCAGCATCTTTCATTTACTCATGTGCATGCCCAATATCATCACTGCCATCTCCTTCATAAAACCTGACTTGCTCTACCATTGCCGGCATCTCCTCCTCCTCCATCATTGCAGCTCCCATGAGAGTCTGACTCCCAGACTTTGGACTTGGGACTTGGGAGTCATGTGACTTCATGGGAGACAGCAACTCCTAGATTAGACAACTCCCCCAAGTAAAGTTGGGTAGGACAAAGATAAGATCGAAATAAAAAAGTAAATCAATAACTGTAAATAAACACAAAGTTGCCAAACAGAAGGTTAAGTCTTCATTTTTTTAAAATGAAAACGAAAACTGAAAATTAGAAACAGAGAAATGAAAAATGAAAGCTCTGTCAAATAATCCCTTTGTTGTTGGCTACTAGCTAAAGGAAATTCTACACTTGATATTGTTGAAAGTTCCTGTCATGCATTTCTGGACAGAAAGCTAATCTTGGACAACTCATTGGCAGCCAATGAGAGTGTTCAGTAGCTGAGCCAGAGAGGAATTCTCTAGGACCTTCACATGCTTTGAGTCAGGGAGATCTCGTAACCCCTTTACTTTTCATTCTAATTGTAGACAGCTTCAGCAGAATGATGCATAGTGTTTTTATAAAACTAGAACTCTCAACAAAAAATTTCTAAACTAAAACTCCATTTAAATTATTTTCCAAATTAAAACTCTCGACGTCACATCACATACTTCATATCAAACAAAAAGAGTAAGAAGTCAGGAAAGAATCAAACAACTGAACTGTATTACAGTCCCAATTTTACATGGGGAACCACTGCAGTTCCCATATAAAAATGGATCTGCAACAATGGTTCACTGTTCCCATTTGAAAGATAGGAACAACCACCTTGGTTCCCATTTTAAAATGGGAACCAAATTTGTGGATCCCAAAAAATGGAACTGCCGCCACTGGTTCAATAACTGCTTGCTATGCCAGCAGTTCTCCTCTAAGGCCACCGACTTATCCATCCATTTTTTCTTGTCTATTTCTACGGGGGAGTTTTATTTTTGAGAAATAATTTAGGGGGTGTTTTAGTTTGATTTTTTTGTAGGGTCTTTCAATTTCATAAAAAACTCAAATGAATGAGGAGTTCAATGGGATATTCTCCATGTCAGTTAGCTCTGTCCGAAGGATGGTATGCATTTGGTGGTCTCCTAATAATCATTGTTTGTTGATAATGCTATCATTCTCATCCCTGAAAGAACAACCTAAACAAATTACAGCCAATTTTGGTTAGATATAAAATATTAAGGTTTTGGCTACTATAACTAGGTGTAGTACCAAACAATCAACAAGAACTTGCCGAAATTAGATAAAAAGAATCCACATATCTAACATTTATTAAGAGAAAGAAAACAAGAGAATTCAAGGCTGATTAGAATTTCATGTTACGGTTATAGACGAATAGATATAATTCCCTCAATTTCAATTTCTCTGTACCCTAATTTTAATTCCCCCATTTTTTCCTCGTTTCTCTCAGCAATAGAACACAGCATCGCTAAGGCAAATAACAATTGCAAATGCAAATGTTGGAACTTGAGTACCTGAAGAGAGCACCATGCCAGGTTGAGCAGTGCAGCGAGCCAAAGAAGGGCGTAGTAGGCGATCATGGTGTAGGAGCGGCCTTGGCTGAGCTTCTTGAGGTTCTTCTTAGCCTGAAACGCGATGTAGAGTACGAACAAAGCCGAAGGTACCGCAAGAACGGCGTCACGCCAGAATCCATGGCAGGAGGAGGAGGAGGTAGAGGAAGCGGACCGGAAAGAGTGGTCATTGCGGCCGCCCATTTCCCCCGTAAGACTGGGTACCGGCGAGAGAGCAAGCGCGATACGGGAGGTGAGGCCTTGTACGTTTCTCATCTCAGAGAAGATTGGTTGATTTGACCAAGTGCATCACAGAAACCCTAACTTTTGGTCCAAATTGATGGAAACAGGAAAACTTGAAGCATTTATGTAGAGAGAGGGAGAGAGAGAGGGGAATTGGAACAAAGGCCCAAGGCGGAAGATGATGAATTGGGTGGAGGAATTGGAAGACAATCAGAGCCTGGTTTTGGTGGATTTGCGGGAAAGATTAGATGATGATAAATACTGGATTCTGAAATTGACCTTCTTAAGTTCACTTTTTGCCCGGTTTGGTTCCGAAGTGGTAATGTAATGTGGGTCCCTTGTGGACATTCCCGCTGTACCCTTTTGTTACCACATGCCCAACCATTATTAACAAGCAAGCTGCACCTTGTAGTAAAGGTCACAGCTTGCAACCCCAAACCAGCCGCTTCTAAAATCGGTTGGTTATTTATTTTTGTATTAAATGTGTAGTTTAATAGTTTAAGAATGTTGTTTAGTCCCTATAATCAACCAAGGTCCATGAAAACTCGAGTGGTATTAAATGAGCAGGTATTCAAGTGGTAGAGTTATAAATAATCAGGTGATTTGGAAATAATCAAGTGACTTGCAAGCCAAAACCATCAAAACAAAGCAACAAGTGAGCCAAATGGTCCAAACATGCCAAAAGAAGACAATATAAGAAGAAAAAGCCAAAAAGCTCGGTCATTACCAAGTGGAGACAGGTCCCCTTGATCATGACTGAGCGGAAGGAAGGCCACTCAGTCATGAGTGGCCTCACCCTCTCTAGTCTGCAAAAAGCCCCTATCAAGGAGAATTCATCGGGCAACAAAACAATAAGTAGTTACCAAAATGATGCTAGGGGCAAGGAAAGAAAAAAAAAAAGTAAAGGAAAGAACCATAACTGAGTGGAAAGATCTCCACTCGGTCATGACCAAGTAGACACATGGTCGAGTATCGATCATATTTCCCTTTCTCTGACCACTTTCACTCCCAAGCCCTAGCACATGGTTTGCCACCCCTAGGAGCCTTTCTCGCAGTTGAGGAACCCTCTCAAGGCATCTCTTAGGCCAAAGTACTTAACCCTAGAAGCCTCTTTCCAAGACCTTCCCCGAGCCCCACAGGAATATTCTAAGATTTCTCAGAAGATGCCATCCTAAAAATGCGAGTTAGCTGACATGTGTCCTTTCTATCCCTCCTCTATAAATAGAGGAGTCATCTCTTCCCTCAAGTATGTTTACTTTAGTACTCAAACTCCATTCTTACGTTCCATCTCTTGAAGTCTAACTTAAGCATTGGAGGGTTTAAGCAATGACACCAGTTATGCCCTCTAATCGGTTGTTCTTCTCAATAAAGCACATGTTCATCAAGTCACTTGGTCATCAATGCACCCCTTCATCAGGCAAACGATCATCAAGACACCTGATCATTAGCAAGACTCTCAAGACACTCTAAGGGTCACTTTCATGCACTACAAATTTACTGTTGTATTAAGACAATAACAATTCGTGTCGTCCATAGAAAAAGATCAAAAAGCCAAAAAAAAACTCAGTTGAATGGCCCGAACGAGAAGTAATTGACATACCTCTTTGGACATTGAAACTCACCCACTTCCATGAGACATTCAACAACAAGTAGGAACTCATCCACCCTCACGAAACATTTAGCACCAATCAGAGGTTCACCCCTATGGTCACCTTGCCAGGCAACTTGGCACATCTAAGCAGGGCTTATGGTCTCATGGGCAAAATATGAGGCCCTACAACAACAACACCTTGAGGGTATGCAAGCACTTCGAGAAATGGCTTAACTATTGCAAAATATGGTTCCATGTGACTTGATGTCTTTCACCTTGAGGAAATTTATACCAAAAATGGCTCTACTGCACGAGACCCAACAGGAGGAGCTGAGGGACAATTCTTACCAAAAAGCTACTCTGGGGACTCACTTGGGGTCTCCCTCACGAAGGACACATCCTCAAGATTCCCTTCGTCACCAAGTTTGAAACAAAGGAAGAGATGAGGATCGACGAAGATTGAGAGATGATAGACAAAGCCCCTAGAGAGGAAAATATAAAGAAATCGTGACGAGTATGTCCACAGATGAAGATTGAACCTCATCAAGATCAAGGAAGAATGACGAAATTGAGAATCCGTTGAAAGTCAAGGCCTGAGAAATAGTTGACATGAGAAAGAGGATCGAGGAAGTGCTAGAATAACAAAGGCTGTTGCCTACGTTAGAAGATCGAACCCAAAGAAGAATCTAATTTGCCTCAACCATAATGGATAAACTATTACCAAAGAAATTTAAAATGTTAAAGCTATCTCTGTACTCAGGCAAGAGTGACCCACATGATCACATTCAGAGCTACAAGTCCCTAATGTTGCTTCATGGATGGGAGGATACAATCATGTGTCGGACTTTTCCTTTGACCTTGACAAATCATGCCCACACTTAGTACAATGGTCTTGCTGAAAGATCCATCTGCTATTTTGACCAATTGAAGGCATAATTCATCAAGGCTTGTATCATTAAATATCCATATAAAGAAGGACTTCACGTATCTACTCAATATCCGATAAGGCAACAAAGAAACCCACACATAATATGTTGGTCATTTTAGAAACGCAACATTGGAGGTATGAGATCTACAAACTAGTGTGGCAACCGTGTAATGCACCAAGGGACAACATCAGTACCATTGCAAGAATCCTTGGTCCCTGATCAACCAACGACCCTGGTTGATTTATTTGTAAGGGCAAAAAAATACATACTCTAACCTGAGGTGATGAAAACAGTCAGAGTGAATGGAGAGAGAAATCAAAAGAGAAAAGAAAAAGACTCCAATGGATAGGTAAACTAGAGGGAAAAAAAAAGGCTAAAAGACATGATGATAGTCCATGACTCCGATATACGGATTATACTTATTAAATTCCCCAGTCACACTATGATATTCTAGTAGCCATTGAGGCAACAAACCTTATTAAATTCCCTAAGAAGACTAAAAAACCTATGGGAAGGAAAATGGACGCATTCTGCTAATTCCACAGTGCTCATGGCTACTCTATTGACAAATGTCAAGACTTAAAGAATCAAATAAAGGTATTGATTAAGGACAGGGAACTAGCAGAATTTGTGGACACATGGGCCTGGGGAGAAGAACAAACTGATTGCCATGGAGGCTAGCGGCATAATTCAAGCTAAGAAGAGTGCTAAAAGAGTAAAAACTTTCTCCAAGAAGCGAGCTTCATTTGCTAGAAGGCCTAAGGTCCACAAGAGACTTTAGAATCAGAGCCCAAATGTATTCTTCAAGGAGGTATCCTAGTCAGGTTTAAATGTCTTGACATTTATGTAATGATGTATGAATAAAATAACTTTCATCTTGTTGTAGTTTCTTTTTATGTATTTTGTTTTTTAAGACAATGAATGCACTCAAAAAGGGCCGAAACTCTAGTAGACAAGCGAAGCCTAGTATCAAAGTGCAAGAGCGTGAAAATAGTCCAAAAAAATCAAAGTGCGAAAGCACAAGAATTTTCCAAAAATTTGAAACGCGAAAACGCGAGAACAATTCAAAAATCGAAGCGTAAAGGTGCAAGAACAGTCCAAAAACTAAAGCATGAAAATGCAAAAATGGTCCAAAAATTGATACTCAAGCTCCGCTCGTCTCTGTTAAGCCAACTTGCTCATATTAATTAAGTTTTGATGATTAAAAAAAAAGAGTATTTTTATTAAATATATTAATTATAGTATATAATTTATAAAATATATTTTTTTATATAGAATATGTATTATCAAAAATATTTCTTTAATATATTTTAGATTAATTTATAAAATATTTTTTATAGTGTATGTATTATCAAAAACGTTATTTTTCATTAAAATTATTTTTCAAAGTATTTCTAAAATGTATAAAAAATAATTTTGCGAAATTTTGACAAAAAAATTGATTTTTCACTATTACTACACTACCACTATAGTGACGCTACAGTGCCCCCCATAGCCAGAATTTTGACCGTTGCTACAGTACACATTATCGTTGCTAGAGTACACATTACCGTTAGTACAATGAACTTGACCGTTGCTATAGTGAATTTGACCGTTGCTATAGTACTACTACAGTATTTTCCAGAATGCTTATAAATAGGTCCAAATTCATTTTGGAGATCATTCATTGCTCATATTGCCTATCCAAAACACTCAAAACCTCTTAAAAGCTCTAAAACTAATTTCCAAGCATTCCAAGACTCTTAAAGATTCATTGCACATCCACCGAAGAGTCACAAGGCAAGAGGAGAAAAAGAGATTGCAGAGTCGAATCCGATCTTCTCCATTCAAACTGAGGTTACATTTTATTTATTTATTTAAATATTATTGTCTTGTATACTTTGTGCTTAATTGCTTATTTGTGTTCAAGTGTGGACAATTATTTGTGAACAATTAAATTATCATTGTGGATTGTATAAGTTTCCTATAACCGTTAAAATCTAGGTGAATCTAGTTTCCAATGTAAGATAGGGAGAAAACCTTAGTGTTAGTGGTTTTCCTAGAACCCACTGTAATCTAAAAGTGTATCTAGTTTTTAATGTGAGCTAGTGTGGAAATCTTAGTGAGATTAGTGGAACCCTAAGGGTGGTTGAGATCTTGAGAAAGTAGAGTAGGTGTGTGCGGAGACATCGAACCACTATAAATTGTCTTATGCCTCATTTATTTATTCTTGTTATATTTTGTGGCTTGCAATTTATTAATCTCAAACTCACATATACATAGTTATAAAATCTTAATTTGTTTAAAATTAAATAATAAGAATTTAATTAAAAGAAAAAAATTTATATATTCTTAAAGAAAATAATTAATCAATAATATTTATTAAAAGGGAGAAAAATTTTAAACATTCAATTCACCCCTCTCTTGAGTGGTCATACCTTCAGGGACCAACAGTCCCGACCACTTTCTTCGCTTTACCTTTATCTGGAATGACAAAAACAAACAAGGGTGAGCCACAAGGCTCATCAAGTAGGGGTGAGCAAGAGTTCGAGTAAACTAAACTAACTGAACTGAACTGACAAGTTTAGTCGGTTCGGTTTAGTTTTTTTATAGGAAATGGTTCGGTTCAATTACGTATTGCCTAAAAAGTCAGTTATTCAGTTCGATTCGATTATTTTAATATAAATAACTAAAAAACCGAATTGAACCGTGCGTCATATGCATAAGCCCCCCGAACCGAACCATGCGCCATGTGCCATACACCCCCCCTAGGGACTCGAGTCAAAGAGTTACCCCCCAGCCCTCACCTTAACCTGATAAGTGACAGGCGAGAGCAATTTGCTAATTTCTTCAATCCTTCCCTTTCGTCTGATTTCTAATCAAGCCCTAACCTCCACCATTCGTTGTTACTGTTGGCTTCTATCGTCCACCTTAGGCCTTCATTTCCTCCCTACGCCATTTTCTCTTAATCCATTCTCTTTCTCTCTCTCAGAGAGAAAGAGAGAGAGCCATTTTGAAACCCTAATCCTAAACCTAACCCTAATCTTAACTTGTTTCATCCTTGTTTTGCTGACGACGACGAGTCGACGACCAAGCGTGAGTTCTTTGTTTCAGATTCAGTTAGGTTTTCATTTTCGTATGGTTTTCCTTTCTTGTTCATTTGTTCATTGCATGTTCATTAGATTCAGTTAGGTTTTTGTATGGTTTTTCCTTTTTTAGCACATTATTGCAATATTACTTACTTCATTCAAAACGGCCTCAACATCCTCATCTTGCAATATAAGTAAAATCCTATATGATTTGATTTTCTACAAGTTTTATTGGCAAACTGAAGTTGTTTTTTAAAAAGAAATTGAGGTTAAAAGAGAATGTAAGATATTAATTGGATTATCATATCAATTTCATTCATGATTGTGTTTATTGTTTGGATTTGTCTAAATTAGATTATCTCTTAATTATATCAGGTTTATATGTGTTTTGGATTTAAGACCAATTTGTTAGGTTTAACTTTTCTTTGTCTGTGTTTTGGATTTAATTAATTTTGGAGCTCATATCCATGATCTACTTCAACTGTTGTGATTTCTCTTGTGCTCTTGAATTTAGATCCATTGGTCTGTGTTTTGGATTTATTGTCTATGTTTAGGGTTTATTGTCTTGTTTGTTTGTATCTTGGATTTATTGTTTGGATTTCTTCTTGTTTTAAGCGTATGGCAACGATAAGAATATCCATATAACCAACAATCAAAAGACACCAACTATTAAACCTAATACTCAAAGAGATGATGATAGAAATGCTTTGATATTATTTCAATTTTTACTGATAATTAAAGATATTATAAGATTTGAATTGCAATCATAGTAAATTTAAATTACTAATTATATTATAGTTAAATTTAGTTTTGGCTTATAAATAAGATTCATAATGTAACTTTCTATTAAGCTCTTGATATTATTTTTGTCTCTTATCATTATGGTATTACCTTAAAGTCACACACAGCCATAAATCTCATTGCAAACCAGAAAGTACACAACTCTAATAAAAATGCACACTCACAAACGACTAAAATAAGCATATAAGTATGTCTGCCAAGTTAGGTCAAAATTGCAACATATTTGATGTATAGGTTGTTACTTAATTCATCCTCAGATTGGTGGTCTTGGAGACTCTTGATAAGGTATCACCAAGAATTGTTAATTGGAAGCTTGCCACTAAGCCACTAATTACCATAAGTAATTTTAATGTATGTGTTAAGCCAATTTGCTCATATTAATTTTGTTGTGATGATTAACAAAAATATTTTTATGGTACAAATGTTTTTTTCTTACTCATGCAAAAACTAAATTTATTTTGAATTAAAAGAGAATTATTTTTAGACATCTTTTCTTGTTTTCATCATTTATATCTCAAAAGTTTATATTTGAATTTTCAAATTTTGAATTAAACGAGAATTATTTTTAGACATGTTTTCTCTTACTCGTACAAAAAGTATATTTATTTTGAATTAAAGGAGATTGTTTTTAGACATATTTTCTTGTTTTAATCATTTATGTTTCAAAAGCTTATATTTGAATTTTTAAATCTTGATTTCTCATGCAAAAAGTAAATTTATTTTAAATTAAAGGTGAGACATGTTTTCTTATTGTATAAGAAAGTCTAAATATTTTTTGAATTTCAAACTTCATATTAACTCTTTCTTTAGTGGCTAAAATACTTATAAATACCTCTCCCCAAACTCATTTTTTGAGTATCCAAGTACTTCCATTGTATATCCAAAAAACCCAAAAGCTCTCAAACGCTCCCAACCAAAGCATCCAAGCAATCCAAGGCTCTCGAAATATTATTGCACATCCATCGAAGAGTCACAAGGCAAGAGGAGAAAAGTTTTTCAAGTCTTCTACGACAAATCTGAACTTCTCCATTTGAGTTTATAAATTTATTTATTTATTTAAATATAATTACCTTATATAATTTGTTCTTCATTGTTTATTTGTGTCCAAGTGTGGACAAATTATTTGTAACATTTAAATTACCATTGTAAATTGTATAGGTTTCCTAGAACCATTAAAATCTAAGTGAATATAATTTCCAAGGTAAGGTAGGAAGAAAATCTTGGTGTAGTGGTTGCCTAGAACCCGTTGTAATCTAGGTGTGTATCTAGTTTCCAAGGTGAGCTAGTGTGGAAACCTTGATGAAATTATTTTAGTAGAACCCCAAGGGTGGTTAGACCTTGGGAGAGTGGACTAGATATATATGAAGACACCGAACCACTATAAATTATCTTGTGTCTCATTGTATTTATTTTTGTTATATCTTGTGGTTTACATTTATTATTAATCTCAAATATAATTTATTATATTTATCAAATATATATTTTTCAATAAAATCATTAATCGAGAATATTTATTAAAATTGAGAAAAATTTTAGTCACTCAATTCACCCCCCTCTTGAGTGGCCATATCCTAAGGGACCAACAGTACGTTTTCATCATTTGTATTTGAATATGACTATGTAAGGATATGTTTGGATATGTTCAACAGATGTCAAACTCTAAAGATAACAGCAGGTTTCCTTTTTTTTTTTTTTTATGTGAGGGAATATGAAATATCTGTTCAATAGTTTTGTTTATGAATTTTGATAATGCTTACATGTATGGTTTTTATGCCATTTTTTTGACTATGAGGATATGTTCAGCAAGTTTCATTTTTGTATGGTTTTTATGCCATTTTTTTGTAGGAAGATAGCAAGAGCAGGTTTCATTGTTAATTAATGGGTTTAAAGTTAGAGATAGATAGTAGTAGGCTAGCAACAGCCAGCAGGTTTCTTGTATTTGAATTCAGTTAGTTCGGTTTATTCGATTTGATATATTGGTTATAGTCGATTTTTGGTGATCGATTTCGGTTAAGTCGGTTATTGTGTTAAGCAGGTCGATTCGATTCGATTTTTTGGCAAAGATTTTAGTTTTGTTATAGAAAATCCAAATTTAGTTATTTCGGTTTCAGTTATTTCGGTTGGTGTAACGGTTCGGTCGGTTAAGTTCGGTTATAGGCCTAGGTTTGATTTGGTTTGGTTAGCTAAATTTCATTGGTTCGGTTCACTTATAACTGAATGCACTCCCCTATCAGCAAGAATATAAATATAGTAAGCAAGAAATGTAAAGAATCAAGGCATGAATGATAACAACAAAATAGAATAAAACTTCTTACTACAATCCATAAATTCTTACCGCTTACATAACCCTTCATCATGCCTTATCATTAACACATCATATGCCCTATGAAATAATAATACCATAACATCATATTGTGGACTATTGTCTATCCACGCTTTGATTTTTATGCCAAATGAGCATTATGAGTCGAAACTCTCACGCTTAGGTAAGTGCCTACTAACTTGTTAGGATATCCTTTCCCCTATTTGCAGTCATAGTTGCGCAAAATAATAGGTGTGCTAATTTTCATATATCTATGCCATGAACATGCCATACACCACAACACACATGAATTAAGCATGCCCAAATTAAACACCCATTAACATGCTTGGGAATATTCATTTCACCATGAACATCATAACCATCCACATCCATTAATCAACCATAACATAAAGTCCAAAAAATGCACACATGACCATATAATAGATTTTCCACCCTCCGAGAATAGCAACCAAGATTATAAGTTGATGGAAGAGCTTATTAGAAGCTCGCATGATGATTTGAGGGTGGATTACAGGCCTCAAAAGGAGAAATGGGTGAGTAAAGCGGTGGATTGGTCGACAGACAAGAGGCAACTATTGACCGCAAGAAACCAACACCTTAATTAGTTGACAGATTCGCCTTCATCTATCGATTGGCAGAACCATTTCGAGCAAACAGTCAACAGATGAGGCTTGATCTGTTGATCAATAGAATATAATTTACACCACTAGTCAATGGATATGGCCAAATGGTAGACCAATGGAACCATTTTGAGCGAACGATTAACAGATGAGGCTTGATTTCTTGATCGAAAAACCCCCTGATATGAAGATCACCACACACGAAGCCAAAAATGCATGCAAGCAACACCAAATTCTTGCATATAACTTAACTCTAACAATATAGACACCATTCTTTTGAGAAGATGGAGTGGACCAAAACCCCATTTAGATCACTGACACGATTTACCAAAGAATTCACAAAAACTACAAGAGTTACAAACAATTGGTGTAACACCCCGCTTTACACGGGTGCGTCACTATAAGAGAATTCTCGAAAATCTTTTTTTTTTTTTTCCAAGTTCATCACACGTGGTGTATCAAGAACAATTTTCATATGCTTCAACATGCCCGACACATACAATGGCCAGCACCCACGGTGATTTTAAGAACAATCTTCGCACGCAGATAAGATCCTGAAAACCCCAGTCTTGCCCGTTTAACCAATAAGATCAATAAATCTTAATAAACGAGACGTAGTATTACGCAGCAGAAAGTAATAACATAACATTGTGAACCATCACAATCATTCGTACATAATATCAAAATAAGTATTACAACTTGAAATGATAATAACAACTATCATGCTAAACACCAACAACCTTCAGCTCGCCACGTCTTTTCCCTTGCAGCAATCCCTAGCTAGAACATTGAATGTTCTAGAGGCATAACCCAGATTAGATGATAAAACATCTAAGTGATGGCATGATATAACTTACTGAATGCATGAAAAAAACATACGAGCATGGCATATACAGACAACGACAACATGCAACACGTCTTAACTTGAGAAATCTCCCTAGCATACTCAACCTCCCGTGGAAAAATTCATTCCACACACCATTGAGGTTGACCTTACTGCGATATACTTAATCCCTGGGTGCCCTTCCACGTCACCCGATCATTGGGATTAATCTTGCCCCATTCTCAAGAAGACCCCATCTCGTCCCCCACGGACATAACAATGACACAAGAATCAATACCCCGATGATATGAAAAATCACATGCCATGCACTGACCCTTTTCATAGGTAAAGCAGTTGATGCAATATTTCACATGTACAACGTGCATACGATGTCAATAACATGGAGCACAATGACTACAAGAAATATCCCAAGTCCCGGGGGGTATAACCGCTCACTAGAATTGGCTAAACACTTGTAACCATAGCTTGGGAGGGTAGAAACGCTCACCTGAACCCACTTTACACACACCCCAAGCCACTTAAAGACAAAGGATAGAACTGGATTGAACCACTCATCTTAATTCAAAAAAAGTCAATTTTGCCTCGAAAAGCGTGTAGTTCCTCGAAAAGCATGCAATCTTTCCCTCTATTAGTCTAGTCATCTCCTGATTACCATTATGACTATAGAAATCAATATTTCTATTTTTCTCATAATTTCCTCAATTTTTCCTATTTTTTCTATTTTTCCAAACATTTATTTCCTTCAAAAATTCATAATAAATACCTAACACCTAATTTCTCCAAATATTTTTGCATAAACCTTCCTAAAATAATTTTAAAAAATAATAAAATTAATTTCAGGAAAAACCTGAGCCTCACGCGCCCTCACGCCCTAGCGCATGGGTGAAAGTGAAGTCTGCACGTGCACACGTGCGGGCTTATCTTCTCTGGCCTTCTTCTTTGATGACGGTCGTCGGCAATGGTCTTCGATGGCAAAAACAATTACACTGCCTTGAAGCTTTCCTCGAGGCGACCCCAATGGAACCTTTAGATGTCGAAAAATGTCACCAGAAAAGACCTTAAAGGCTAATTGCACGTTGCGGTCTGGTGGCCCTAGATTTTTTGGCCAAGCCCTTAAAACCCTATCAAACGTACACGAAACTCTTGCAAACTCTCCAGAAATGCTTCCCACAACTTAAAGAACAAAGGCCTCTTATTCCTAAGGCCCGATTCAAGCAAAAATGAAAGCAATTTTGATCGATTTATTTTTGAAACCCTCGGTTTTCTACCCCTTTTTATACCCGTTTTTGACGTCAATTTCCACCAAATCTCGGTTGATCTTATCCCTTAAGCACCAAATCTAGCTTCCTAATGATTCAAATAGCCCTAAATCGCGAGATAAAGCCTATGAAAAATCTGGCTGAACCTTTGGTCACTTCGGCCATAAATTCCAGTCACATCGCTGTCATACTCAGCCAATGGCCACCCCCAACGCGACCATCATCACCTGGAGGCTATCCTTGAGCCTGCAAGCAACCTTCCTGACCCCCTAGGGTGGATAGCTGGCGGCCACAGGCGACCGGTCGATTTCCCATTGCTTTTTCATTATTTTACACTTTTGCCCCCCAAGTTATTTCTAACCTCATTTCACCCCTATCCTTGATACCCCTAAACTTTTCAACAATTCCACTACTTCCTATAAGTTCCAAATTATTCATTTTCCTCAAGATTTTCTGAAAAACTCATCGATTCGACCTTACTCAGGCAATTTACACAATCTGTACTTTTGCCCGAATGCCCCTAATCGCGTGTTTTCGACCTCAAACCTTCACAAATCTCTTGATTTTGTCAAATACTACTTATTTGGGAAATTTTACCTTCATTGATCTACTTTGACATGGACTCTTGCCTTTAGTTCATTTTTTGGATATTACACGTTGGCTTGAAACTATAGTAAATTCTATTTTAACCCTGTAATTTTCGAAAATACTCTTGATATTAAATACTGGATATTACAATTGGGTTGAAACCTTCTTTACCAAGGAGATAGGGGTTTCTGGAATCCAAAACCCCAAAACGAACAATCCAAGGACACCGAATCAAATGAAGAATCAAGACATACAACTGTAAGGAAAAATGAGGAGAAAGAGAACTTGCATAGGAACAAGGAAGAAGAGAAACTTGTTATATAAAGAGAAAGAATAGAAACTTGCCTTAATTAGATTTTTTATAGCCAAACCGAATAGCAAGTTGCCAAGACCACAACCCCCTACTTCCAAAGCTTTTGTAGCTAAGAAGATGGAGAGAAACAGAAGGAACAAGGAAAGAAGAAGAACACTAGAAGAAGAAGAGAAGAAAAAGAAGAAAACTTACATGCCAAGGCCCCTAACAACTCTTTTTCATCTTTTCCTCTTCCCATTTTACCCCCACAAATAAATATATTGACACATCCAAATCCCTTTTTATATGCATTTACACTTAATATCTATCATACATATATATATATATATATATATACACAATCGACAACCACCTCTTCCAATTTCAATTTCAACCTACTAATTTTGACTATTCCACCCTTTCTCACCTGACTTTTCAAACCACTTAATTCTTCCATTACCTTGACTTTTCCTCTAGAATTTCTTTGGACTTTTTCTTAATCCTTGCATTTTGATCTATCCAACTCAATTCATTAGACCTTTGTACACACTAACAAATTCCATTTATTATTTTTTTTTTTTACTCCGCACATCATATTAATTGTTTTCAACTTTAGGTCAAATAATGCCAAGATATAACACACAAAAATAAAGACAAAATAACTTAGACCCAATAACGGGTCATTACAGAATGGCCCCAAATAAATTAAAAGAGTTAAAGATGCAATTGTAAGAATTAATTAATAAGGGGTTCATTCATCCTAGTGCGTTACCATGGGGAATCGCAGTATTTTTTGTGCTCAAGAATGATGGGTCAATGAGGTTGTGTATTGACTATTGCTAGTTGAATCAGGTGATAGTATCGTATGTAGATGATTTACTAGATCAACTTCGAGGAGCATCTGTATTTTCTAAAATTGATTAGAAATCCAATTATCATCAGGTGCGTGTTAAAGAGGATGATGTGAAGAAAACTACTTTATAAACCTGTTATGGACATTATAAGTTCATGGTTATGCCTTTCGGGTTTACTAATGCCTTGGCTATTTTTATGGATTTAATGAATTGGGTTTTTAAGGAGTATTTGGATTGCTTTGTGATTGTTTTTATTGATGATATTCTGATTTATTCCCCGAGTTCAGAGGCACGCGAAATACATCTTAAAGTGGTGTTGCAGAGGCTTAGAGAGAAGCAATTGTACGCCAAACTTAGTAAGTGTGATTTCTGGCAACGATATGTGGGGTTTCTAGGTCATGTGGTCTCAAAGGATGGTATTTCAATTGACCTCGAGAAGGTCAAGGCCGTGGTTGATTGGCTGAGGCCTACGATAGTGACTGGGATTCGTAGTTTTCTCTATTTGATTGGCTATTATCGGTGATTCATAGTGGGATTTGCGTGTTTGTCTTCCCCATTGATGAAGCTGATGTGGAAGAGAGTGAAATTTGAGTGAAATGAAGCTTGCGAGACTTGTTTCCAATAACTGATGCGAATGCTAACTACTACTCCAGTATTAGTTATTCCAAGGAGCAGAGAGAAATTTACCATATAGAGTGATGCGTCTCATACAGGACTGGGTTGTGTGTTCATGCAGGATGGTCACGTAAATGCCTATGCCTCATGGCAGTTGAAAAAATATGAAATAAACTACCCAAAACATGATTTGGAATTACCTGTCGTGGTATTTGAATTGAAAATTTGGAGACATTATTTATATGGTGAGAAGATAGAGAGCTATACAGACCATAAGAGTTTAAAATACCCCTTCTCCAAGAAAGAGTTGAATATGAGGCAGTGTCAATGGGTGGAGTTGTTTAAGGATTTCGATTGTAACATTTTGTATCACTCAAAGAAAGCCAATATAGTGGTTGATGACTTGAGTTGTCGAGGAGCATCCATTGCAGCGATGATAGTCTAGGAATGGTTATTGTTGGAGCAATTGAGTGATTTTTCTATTCCTCCGCCTGAAGATAGGCCCATTATGTTTTGTGGCTTCATGAGGATGTAATTGTATATGGTTGATTCGATTCTGGTCCAACAACTTACTAATGAGAAGTTAGCCAAGATTTTAGTTTATGTGGAGACATTTGATACCTTGGGATACAGCCAGTAGGGCGATAGATTAGTACTATATCAGGGGCAGATCTATCTTCCGGAGAATGAGGAATTGAGATAAGAAATTCTGACTAAAGCTCATAAAGCTCGATATACCCTTCATCCAGGCATGACTAAGATGTACTAGAATCTGCGACATCAATTCTGTTGGGATGGTATGAAGAGGGACGTAGCTAAATTTGTTTAGCAATACCTAGTGTGCTAGCAACTAAAAGTAGAACACTAGAAGCCCGCCAGTTTATTGCAATCATTATCAGTCCTAGAATGGAAATGGGACCATATCTCTATGGATTTTTATCACCGGTTTGCCTAGGACACCAAAAGGGCATGATGTGATATGGGTGATAGTTGATTGGTTGACGAAATCAGCTCATTTCCTACCAATTAAGAAGATATTTTTGTTGAGCCAGTTGGCTAAACTATATATTGAGGAGATTGTATAAATGCATGGGATTCCAGCTAGTACTTTATCCGATTGTGATCTCAGGTTCACTTTGTATTTTTGGGAGGCTTTGCAAGATGCTTTAGAGACTCATTTCAAGTTCAGTATTGCATTTCATCTGCAAATTGATGGACAGATGGAGTGGACCATTCAAACCTTAGAGGACATATTGAGAGCATGTGTGCTCGATTTCTATGGTAGTTGGGATGACCATTTGCCTTTGGCAAAGTTTGCGTATAATAATATATAGTTTTCATTCCAGTATTGGAATGCCACCATATGAGGCCAGGTTGGTCACCCATTTGTTGGGAAGAGGTAGGAGACTAAATTTTGCTAAGGCCCGAGGTGATTGAGCAAACCATTGAGAAAATCTGACTCATTAAAGCCCAAATGAAGGCAACCCATGATAGACAGAAGAGCTATGCTGATAGACGACATCATGATCTAGAGCTTCTTGTGGAGGATCATGTGTGGTTGAGGGTAATGCTTACAAAGGGGGTGTGAAGGTTTGGAGTTTCAGAGAAGCTTAGTCCATATTATGTTGGAGCTTTGAGATACTGGAATGGGTGGGATTCTTAGCCTACTACTTGGCCTTGCCTTCGCAGTTGGCCAATGTTCATAATTTTTTTCATGTATCGATGTAGCGAAAGAATATATCGGACCCTCACCACGTTATCGATTATCACTCTCTTAAGATCTAGGAAGATGCATCGTAAGAAGAATTCCTACGAGTATCTTGGACCGAAAAGAGAAAGTGCTAAGGAATCAATTTATTCTTATGTTAAGGTTCAAGGGTAGTGTCACGGTCTGGAGGAAGCCACATGGGAGCAGGAAGAAGAGATGAAGCGTTCTTTTCCTCATTTGTTTGAATAATCAGGTAAGAATTTGGGAGACCAAATTCCTTTGGGGGGGGTGAGAGGAATTGTAACAACCCATTTGTGGGCTTAGGCTGCTCGGGTGATATTATTATGTGGGTTGAATATTCATTTAAGTTAAATATTAAATTTGAGGAAAATATATGTGATTATATAGATGGCATGTGGATAATCAAGTTAAGGAAGCTATAAAGAAATGCATTGAAAATTCAAAGTTGAGGAGGAAGTCAAAGCAAGGAATGGCAAGGGAACTTGGAAAACTCAAAATTGGAGGTTAGTGAGATATGAGGCTGCTGATTGTAAGGCATATATATGTGTATATATATTATTGTTTCCTTGTGAGGAAAATTGGGGGGAAAAGGAAAAAGGGGTATTAGATATTTGTAAATGCATAAATAAGTAAAAGGGGATGGAAGGAAACTTAGAGATTTCTAGAGCTTGGCGTGCAAACTTCTTCTCATTCTCTTCTTCTACCTTCTTCTTCTCTCTTTCTCCCTTGATCATAGAGGCTCCATGGAGGGTGAAGAGTGCTAGCTGGAGCTTTGTTTCTCCTTTCTTTTCTTATTGTCTAATTTTTCTATTTTGAACTTTAGAGGGCAAGTTTGCCTCTTTTGTGGTAACTTCTTCAAGTCTAAAGCAAAAGGGAAGCATAGCATGATAAGTTCTAATCTCTCTTTCATTCCTAGAACTCTTAAGACGTGGTGTCTATGAGATTTATCCATAAAACTCCCCTACTTTGGAAAAGTGTTCTAGTAAAAAGTCTATGTAGATATGATTGAAAATCTCCCTCGTTTCTTGTTGTCTTTCTTTGGAACCGTTTGGAACTTCAAATAGGGTTTGTGCCACCCTATAATTTCTAAGGAATGGTGTTTTTCTTAGCCAAGTTCAATAGAAATACAAGATTTGTTGATCTTGTGTGTATTGGTTACGGTTCTATTTTCGTTCCTCGCGTTTCTGTCTTAGAAGAGTCGAATTTAGTATGTAGGGAGTTGACTTTCCCTAAGAAAAAGTCGTTTGTCCAAAAATCATCTCTCGACTAGGTCAACTCTGCATATCAAGCTCTCGGCCGGGTCAGCTAAAGTTATGAAGAAGTAAACTTTCCATTGCCAAAAGTCGACTTTCCATTGCCCTAAAATCAAGTTGTTTCTTAAGTGTTTTCCTCTTAATTCCACTTCTAGGGTAAATATTTTGGGGGGATAAATGTGCATGCATAGGCATGATAATGAGCTATTGTTGGGCTAAGTGGAAGCTTATGATTGGAAAGCATTTCATATGCATGTTTTCATATATTACTCTGTGTATGTTACTTATATGCCAAGGCATTGGGTAGAGCTAATGGGCCTCAAGGTTCATATGTTGTATATGGGCATAGTCCTTGAGTTGAGCTAACAAGCCCCAAAGACCTCATGGTGTATGATATGGTAAGACCTTGGGTTGAGCTAATGGACCCCAAGGATTGTATGTTATTTATGATAGAATCGTATAGCTATGGCAATAATATCCAAAAGGAGAGTGAATTGGGTTATTTAAAATTTTGTTATAAAAAATGGAATTTTCTTAATGAAGAAGAATGAAAATTTTATGTTAAGTATGAGTGAAATATTGCAAATCAAAATTTATAAAATAAAGAGTAAGCATAAGATTGTGACACAAGCGATGTATAGTGGTTTGGTTTAAACAAGTCTAATTCACTACCTTAACTCCCCCATTAAAGATTTTCAAAAAAATCACTATAACCCCCTTATCACACCAGATAGGCTTTCTAGCACCAAGTTAGGAAATTACAATCTTCTTGCTTAAACAAGCAAGCCTTTTAGGAAAACTAGATAAAATACAACCTCCTACTTAAACATAGGTAAGTCCTCTAGCTATGTAAGCTAGGAACACAAATTGAAATACACAAGAGAAATGTCTAAGAGTATATACTCTTGGTTACAATATGACCATAAACAAATTCAAGGCTTGAAATCAAATTTTACAAGATGAATACAAAACCTTGAAATGAGAAGATTGAATGCACCAATGAAGCACAATAATGGGTAAGCACTTGGGAGCTTGTAGATTGATCACTTGGGTGGTTTGAAATCTCCCATTGACTTGTATTTATAGTCCTTTGAAAGCCCATTCACGAATCTTTCCATTACAAGTGGAGGGAGCACTTGAAAGTAGTGGACAAACTAGTTGTTAGGTATTCCTATGACAGAAACAGTCGACAGATGCAAGGCATTGGTCAATATATTAGTAAAAATTTAAATATTGGTTGATAGTTCATTTGAAACTATTGACAAGTCCTTGTGTATGTATTCTGTCGATCGACAGATGCATAAGCATCGATCAACAGATGGCTTGCAATCTTTAAAAGTAAGAAGGTTGGGCATTCTGTCGGTCGATAGATGCATGAGCATCAATCAACAGATGGACCAAATATTAAAAGATCAATCGACAGATGGTTAGAGATCTATCTATAGATGAAGGTCATACTGATGAGCAAGCATTTTGCTGGTCAACAGCCCTAGGGCAACCGATCAATAACCAGAAGCTTTCCACACTAGAACGGTCGACAGACGATTTAAAACTATTAACAGTTTGGCCAAAATTTGAAAAACGATCGACAGGTCATTTTGACCAATCAACAGATGACCCTACTTTTTTGAAAAAATTGCCTCATTTTGAATCCATTTGACTAACGGTTCAAGCAATCTTTTGAATATAATTTTTCATAGCTATATATATAAAGATTGATTTGATCATCATGGTTAGTTTTACAAACACATTGATTGGTCCATGAGCTTTCCTAAAATGGCCATGACACCCCCAATCATGCTAATTAAACTAAATTAAGTTAAAGTTATCCCCCAATATCTATTTAATTAAGTTAAATTAAGTCAAACTGAATACAAAATTAAAAATAAAATTAAAAAAATCGACTATGGTTTGTTGGAATCCATAGCTAGTTTCCCTCACTTTTTCTCTTTATCTCTAGGTTTGCTAGAAGCCATTCCATTATCCAATGATGATTAGTTTGTTTTATTTTTTAGTTTGCAATAAATTTGACTTAATTAAATAGATATTAGGGATTGTATTAACTTAAATTAGTTTAACTAACTTTGTTTCTTACATACGTTTTAAGATGCCATGGCCTTTTTGGAAATTTAGGAAAAAATGAAAGTTTAAAAGGTATACAATCAATTTACTTAATGTTATTAATTAGTAACCTATTGGGTGTTATGCTCAAATTTGAAAAATTTAGGGATTGCTTGGGTTAAAGTTCAAGGGGTGTCTAAGCTTAATGACCTAACTGAAGGAGGTGTGTAGTTAATTTGCTTTGTTTTAAATGTTACTATGTAAATTTTTAGAAGAATTCTTCAAATTATAACACCTAGAAAATGGGTGCTACATTGCCAAGTCACCGAGTGAGGCATTTGAGTCTTATTTATAGAACCCATATAAAAGATTTTGATTTAATTAACAAAACCGATCACACAACTATTTCAATGACCAAACTGTGGCGTAATATATATTGGCATAGACATAGGCACAAATTTAATCGAGTTAAGACACTATGCCATGCTAAGAAGTTGGGACTACCAACCTAATGGTCTTGGTCTGAACTTTATCAAGCACCTCAACATAACTTCGTTCACCCTTGAATTAAAGGAACACCTATACATGATTTTCCAAATTGGAGATAATATATAGGTATAGCAAGAATGAGCTTAATATTTTGAGATTGCCTGCTCCAAACATTTTTAGACAAAGACATAAATAGTTGACATTTGACCTCAAACCAAACAAAAACCACAAATAAGAAATGAGCAATCAGACAGGATCCACTCTTCCTCAACCTTCCTCATTTAAGCCAATAATGGTAGCTTCTACATGCACAACATATATGGAGATAATGGATCACCCTAATGAAGAAGAAACCCAAAATCCCTCAAAAGTGGACTTAATAAACAAGGTAGTTAAAATCGGGATTTTAAATGGGATCGAAAAAGGATTCATAAAATCGAATCATAAAATCATAAGATTTTAGAGACAATTTAAAATACCCTTTAATTTTTATAAATATATGTTTATAATAACATAATTTTATAAAAAAATAAATTAATATCATTTAATAATTTGATTATTCCTTATTATAACTCAAAAGATAATGCTTCAAAAATATAACTCAAAACTAACATGTTGGTATAGGCAATTTAGAGGCAAAATCTAGCTTAAAATTCTTTAGAAGATGATTCCAATATTCTCCATTAGATTTAAGTTGAAATATATACTTGAAGCGTAAAATCGTTTGGAGATTTCTGAAGCGTAAAATCG
This sequence comes from Diospyros kaki, assembly GCA_036245055.1. Lineage (NCBI taxonomy): Eukaryota > Viridiplantae > Streptophyta > Magnoliopsida > Ericales > Ebenaceae > Diospyros > Diospyros kaki. The sequence goes on along the minus strand of BSEG01000006.1, from coordinate 23,815,092 downwards.
TAAAATTGTACACTTAAAATCGGGATTTTATAGGATTTTATCCCAAATAAGATTTTACATGGGATTTGAATCGTTTGGGGGTCTCCAAAGCGTAAAATCGTATGAGTAAAATCGAGATTTTAACAACAATGTTAATAAAGAACTAGTTAATTGGATCTTACGCCTTTTTCCAAATCTATTTTTGTTCCCATATTTCCTTGCCAACCCAACTAATGAGCAATAAGAATGTAGAACCTCTTGAGCTATAACAATATTCTTTGTTATATAACATGCTAGCTAGTACTAGCCAAGAATGAAGTTGCTTTGACAATCTCCAACTAAACCCCTAACAATGGTGGAAGTCAATTAATCAACACCTTCATCACTATTTCATGTAACGCAATGCATAAAGAGATAGGACGAACCTGCTTAATGGATTTGACAATTTGAGATGAGATTTGGGCACTAAACCAGAAATATGAAGGAAGACTCTCAGTTTGGAGATCACCATTGATAAATTCCTGAGAAACAAAACCAAACCACCTCATCATCCCCAATAACATGCTAACTAGTACTATATGTATAACAAAGCTTGGAGAATTATACGATTGCATACTATGCACTACTACCTAAGGCTCCTCCTTTGTTACTGAAAACAAACTTTGTGTTTTTTACATCACTAAGCTTTAAGTGGTCATGTAGTGCTAACATAAGAGAACCCCTGCCTATTTGACGTCATTAGCCTTAAATTGGTGATAAAAAATACAAGAACAACATTATCCTTCACTTCTTCATTCTTGTTTCTCTTCTTACACAACTTTGTCATGGTATGAAAGAAATGAGTAAATTTATCATCGTGAAGAAGCCGTTCCACTCAACCCCAGATTTCTAAAACCACAATGGCTCCTCCTAATCCTGATGCAAGATAGCTTGAAACTCAAATGGAAGCCATGAGAACAAGTACCCAACCAACTCACATGGATAGGATGCTAATTCGAATTGAAGCCCCTTGATGGGAGTGCATGGCCACTGCTCTGCTCAAGTAGGGGTTGCAAGCATAGATAAGAGTTAAGACTTGGTCAAAGTTATTAAAGGAATTTCTACACGTTGCGTCCAACAGAGTTATTTTTGTTTCTATTATTTATTTTTATTTCGGTTATTTCATTATTGTTTTTATGCATTGTTATTTTCCACTATTTCCATTCTCAATTTCTATTCTATTTTAGTGGGAGCGGGAGTTTGTTATTTAAGTTGGGCAATTGTACTCCAGGAGTGGAGAATAATCAAGAATTTCCTTTCTTCTCCAATTCTTTTCCCTATTTCTATACTTCTTAACTGACTTAGGCTATTGGACAACCAGTTGGTATTAGAACCAAGTTGTTATGGACACTTAAGGCAAGACCAATGCCGAGTTTTGGAGTGAGATCCAAAAGATTTTGTCCCGGCATGAGACTATCTTTGATAGGATAGAAGCTATTCTCCAAATAGTGCTCACCGAGCTTCAAGCCCTGTGCCAAGCACAAGCCATGGTAGAAAGCAACGTGAACTTGTTTGCCCATGTTGAGTCCCACCCAATGACTTCCAAAACTAACAACTCAATGGTCAACTGCAACGCCACCAATTTAAAGCTCGCATTCCTTAAATTCAATCGGGAAGATCCTATGGGATGGATTTATAAGTCAGAGAAGTATTTGAGTTCAAGAATGTCTAGCCTTACTAACGAGTTCAACTAGCTTCTTTCCATTTGGAAGGAGTGGCGCTCCAGTGACATCGATAGCTGAGCAAGTTTAGGGGCCCTCTTACTTGGGTGGAATTCACCAGAGTGGTACTCCACCACTTCGGCCCAACTGACTATAATGACCTATCGGAAGCCTTACCCAACTTAAACAAGTCACTACTATGACATTTACCAGGCTAAGTTTGAGAAATTATCCCAAATGATAGATGACTTGCTTGAAAATTATTTAATTGGTTGTTTCATTGTAGGGTTACAAGATGACATTCATTTAGATGTTAAGGTGAAGCAACCATGATCCCTATCCGACACCATCAAAGTTATGCGACTAACTGAGGAGCGTAACCAACTGTAAAAGAATGTCGGGGTTATGTCCCGTCCATCAACAATAAGACCTTCTTAGTGGTCCATGATGGAGACTTCAGTGGGCATACTTGGGCCTCATCAACTAATAAATCCAGTCAACAAACTCCTCTAGTCCTACCAGTTAAGAAGCACATGAACGTCAAGCCAAGGGACTTTATTTCTACTGTGACAAGAAGTTCGCGCCCGACCACCATTGTTAATGACCCCAACTCTTTATGATTAAAGACCGCAAACCACCAAGTGAGCCCAACGTGGATGAAGGCATCAAGGCTGATGAGCCAACTCTAAAAATCTCTTCCACATGATGGTGACTCATCCCCAAACTATTCAAGTGGTTGGACGACTGCAAAACTGCGATATCACTATACTAATCAATAAAGGCAACAGGTGCAATTTTATCAACCAATTTGTGGTGACGCGGTTGGGGTTACTAATGGAGCATAGCAAACCGTTACAAGTGATGGTGGCTAATAGGGAGAAGATTGATTGTTCCAACTAGTGTATGGGTCTTTCATTAATCATCCAGGACTTCCTGTATGCGCTGAATTTTATATCTTGCATGTTATTGCATGTCAAGCCGTTCTTGGAGTCCAATGGTTGGAAATGTTGGGGTTAGTCTAGACAATTACCACGAGCTTACTACGACTTTCCAAGAGACGGCATGACCCATATTTTTCAAGGATTGAGGCAGGCTCCACCTGCGGCCTTGAGTGATAAGGAATTAACAAATTTGGAAGGCGTGAGACTCTTCTTCCAAATATTGCAAGTTGCCTCAACCACGGAAGAATAGAACTTGGCGAGCAACCTATAGTAACTTCTTGCCGAGTTCAACAAGTATATTCAGAACCTATAAGACTACCACCTAACCAGACCCACAACCACTGTTACTTCCGCATCAATAGTCGATCAATATCCGACTATACTGGTACTCATACTACCAGAAAGCTAAGATTGAACACATGGTTCAAGAGTTCGTAGAATCGAACCTAATTCGACCTAGTAATAGCCCATTTTCCTCATCGGTTCTTTTGGCCCTAAAATCCAACAACAACTGGCATTTTTGTGTGGATTACAAGGCTCTAAATAATGCCATAGTGAAAGATAAATTCCCCATTCTAGTTATTGATGAGCTCCTTGAAGAACTTTCTAAAGCGCACTATTTCACCAAGTTAAACCTCCGATCTGGGTATCATCAAATTCGAGTTCGTTAGGACGACATCCACAAGACTGTTTTCCATACTCATGAAGGGCATTACGAGTTTGTCCTCATACCCTTTGGCCTCACCAACGCCCCTGCTACGTTTCAAGGGTTGATGAACGACTTATTTCGACCATACCTCTATAAGTTCATCTTGGTTTTCTTTGACAATATCCTTATGTATAGCACCAATTGGTTGGATCATCTCCACCATCTATGCACTGTGTTATCTATCTTGTTCATTAACCAATTGTATATCAAGAAAACAAAGTGTCGTTTTGGTGTGTTACAAGTTGATTATTTGAGACATGTTATCTCCCACGAAGGAGTACAAGTGGACCCTACAAAAACCCAAATTGTTGCTAATTGGTGGAACAACAACATAGAAAATTCCTGGATTCCTGGGGTTCGTTAGCTGCTATAGAAAATTCATCGGTGGTTTTGGTGGAATTGCGGCCCCACTTACACGGCTATTATTGAAAGAGGGATTTGAATGGAGCCAAAAGTTTGTCGTGACTTTTGACCTCTTAAAGCATGCTTTGATCTCGCCTTTGGTGTTGCTGCTACCCCGATTTTTCCCAACCCTTCATGGTGGAAAATGATGCATGTGGAGAAGGCATAGGTGTAATTCTTATGCAACAGGAATTACCAATTGCTTATTATAGTAAGGGTCTTAAAGGATCTGCCCTAGCACTTTCAACCTATGCGAAGGAGATGTTGGCCATCATCCGAGCAATCTAGAAGTAGCGACCTTACTTATTAAGGAAATTGTTCTTAATTCGCACGGATCAGCCCAGCCTGAAGTACCTACTAAAGCAACGCATTACCATACCAGCACAAACTAGGTGGCTGGCAAAAATCATGGGGCATGACTAGTCAATTTAGTATAAGTAGGGGAAAGACAATAAAGGGGCTTACGCACTCTCAAGGGTGGTGGAATTCCAGTGCTTGGAGATCTCCCTACCCTATGCGGATTGGTTGAAGATGCTACAATTGGAGGTCATAAAGGACCCTTACTACAAGTAGTTGGCAAAAACTCCCTAGACCCATACATAACCTTCTCTCCTTTGTGCTAGTGTTTGGTTCCTTAGGGGACGTGCTTGTGTGAGTCCTAACTCAACCTTAATACTCCTGCTATTGGCCAAGACACTCTTTACCCATGGAAGGGGCATTTCGGTTACCACAGAACTCCTAGCAGGCTCAAAACATGACTTCTTCCGGTGTCACAAGCACACAACTGTCAAAACCTTCGTTAAGCATTGTGATGTGTGTCAGAGGTACAAGGCGCACTACACCACACCGAAAGGCCTCCTCCAACCCTTGCTAATTCCCCACCATATTTGGTCCAACATCTCCATGGATTTTATTGAAGGTTTACCCTTTTCCCACGGTCACACTATTATCATGGTTGTAGTCGATCGCCTCTCCAAATACGCACACTTTGTTCCCTTAAAGCATCCTTACACGACCCTTGATGTGGCTCGAGTTTTCGTTGATCACATCATTCGATTACATGATATGCCCTCTTCTACAGTGAGTAGTCATGATAAAATCTTTATCAGTGCCTTCTAGAAAACTTTGTTTTAGTTCTAAGGTACCTCACTCAACATGAGTTCCAACTACCACCCTCAAACCGATGGCCAGACGAAGGTGGTTAACTGTACCTTGGAGTAATATCTTCGGTGCTTCATAAGTGAACAACTATGGCAGTGGACTGAGTGGCTAGCCTAGGCAAAATACAACTTCAATACTTCCAAGCATTCTGCTACCAAAGTTTCCTCATTTGAGGTTGTCTATGGTATTTGCCCTCCTCATCTTCTCTCTTATCTTCCTGGTACCACCAAAGTCCAAGCAGTTGATGAGCTCCTCCATTGTTGCAGCGAGATACTCCGTGACTTGCGTCGCAACCTGTAACAACCCAAACTTTTCCTCAACATTTATTTACAATAGCGGAGGCCATTTAATTATAAATACACACCTCAGGGGTTTTATCATACACAACAAAAACAACAATCCATTGAGTTTAACAAACGCAATGCTTGAGCCCCTGACACATTTCACTCCCAGTGATCTTTTTGGTCGGGATTGTCCTATGCACGTAGCCACCTAAAGAATGACACGCCATAAACCCATCTTTGACATCAACTCCCACACCTAAAATGATGTTAAAACGAGGTGAGCCACAAGGCACAGCAAGTATAATGGCAATAAATAAGGCGTAATAAAAGATGGAGACAAGATAGAGTTTCGATGATACATGAGAAGTATCCCTATTAGTTCACAACAACATGAGCTTATGTCATACTCTATCATGCAACCATATATGCTCATGCTACTCGTTACATCCATGTACACTATATACAACCATACTTGTTATACCACATTATGCCTCTATGTCATGTCTCAAAGCACATCATACATAATGCTATGCTTTACCACATTTGACACCCACGTTATGATATAGACTTTTACAAATGCACAGATGCTCACACTACACGTACTAATGTCCCCCCCCCACATGCCGAACATATATATAAATATGCTATGAAAGTGTTGTGGATCATCATCCACCCTCATCCTGACTTCAACCCAGGTGAGTCTAACGAGCTCTAGCTCCCTTGGGTATCCACTAAGCATTCCTCATCCTGGCTTCAACCCATGTGAGTCTAATGAGCTGTAGCTCCCTCAATTATCCACCGAGTATGTAAAAAGTTGGATATCCCCACCTTGCTAGTCTGGTGAGTCGTGACTCCCTCAGTCATCCACCGAGTCTATAGAAAGTAGGATATCTCCGTCTTGTAGTCATGCCACCATGCAAAATAATAGGTGCACTAATGTAAGAATCGATATATCATGCACACACAACAGACATGTGATCACACCATGCACATTACTTTTCAGGTGGTATACCCCATGTTATGGTTTACTTCATTCACGTTACACGCTTATGCTCACGGAATGCAAATGGCCCTCAGGCTCACACATGTCAGTATGCACAACAACATCGTATGCAACATAAAGACCCATAATATCGATCAACCATATGTCACCCTCTTTGGCATGGTAGCACACACCTATTTTGCCCGGACATCATCGACGTAGCGATAGCAGTGTCCTCGCTCAGAGGCCAAGGGTACAAATACCATCATGTAAAAGCAACTTACTTGATACAAATATAAGCACCTATATATCACGTCATGTATGAATGTAACGATCTAGAATTTTCTGGATCTTTATTTACAACTAGATAATAACTTAATCGCATGGGCTGAAGTTTTTTCCCATTAATATATAACAGCAGAAGCAAATTAAATATAAATACACCTTTCAGGGGCATTTCCTTACATAATAAAACATCAATCAACCAAATACAACATATACATTATCAGAGCCCATGATCACAACTTACACCCCGAAGATCTTTTCGGTTGGGATTGCCCTGTACACATAGAATCCAAAGAAAAGAATAGCAATCTCCATAACAACCATTCCCAAGCACCATTCTTCTCAACTTGGAATGATGGTGAAACAAAGTGACCCACGAGGCTCAACAAGCATAACAGGAGAAATATGATAAGGCTAGGTGTAATACCCCATTTCGGTGGAAGGTTGTCACGTCATTTAAATGAGGTTTAAATACCGAAAAATAGGCTTGTTAGCAAAATAAATTGCCGAATCGACTGGAGTGAGTGCCCCGGAGTGTAATTGCCTATGAAAATTGGCATGGTCTCGATGAGCGTTCCAATATAGGATTTATGGAAGTAAAAGAAATTGGAATTGAGATGATTTTCGGTATAGCTAAAATGCAGCTTCAAATCAGGCTGAAATACCGAATTATCGCATGGGACGCCTGAAAATTCAACAGAAGCCTAGGGGGGCTCCGGTTTTGCGTGACGATCAACCCTTAGGCGATTTCAGGACGAATCAATGGCCCGGTGAGGACCCGAGGGCGAAATCATCCTTGTTAAGCAAACCCGAAGTTATTAATTTGGATTTAAAGCGTTGTAATGCAATTTTAATTGGTCGTTAAATGATGTAATTACAATTTAAGAAATTCCCAAGTGTAATTAAGGTAAATTATAGGGATTAAATATATATTTTCTATAATTATATTAAGTATAATATATTATATAAGTATTATATATATATATGTATATTATATGGGCTCGCGTGGGAAGCAGGGGAGGCTTCAAGATGGCTGTCTGCAAGGCGTGGGAGGCAGCATTTGGAATGGAGATTTTGGGCTAAGAGTTTGGAGAGAGATTGAGAGAATGTCGGGAGAGGAGTGGCGCCCAAGCTACTCGTATGTATATATATATATATATGTATATAGTGAGAAGAGAGAGTTGCAGAGAGTTGCAGTGGCCGAATCGGCCATGGCCGAAGGAGTGAGGGTAGAGAGAGATATCGCTCGAGAGCTCGACGGAGATGGCTCGTGGGTGCCATTGAAGCCGGAAGCGGCCATAGCCGCAAGCTCCAAGTGCGGCCATGGCCGCGGCAGTGTCGAGCGAGCAGGGGGGGCTGGCCGATGGTGGTTGAAGGCTAGCCGGATTGTAGCCAGCGGTGGGCTGCGGCCGCGTTGAGTCGTGACCAAGGAAGCGACAGCAGCTTGGGCGAAGCGAGCTGAAGCTTCGGGTGGCCAACCAGGGCAGCCGCGGCTGTTGCAGGGGCGGTGTGCACGGGTGCGGTGAAGGAGAAGGAGAAGAAGAAGCCATGAGGAAGAAGAAGAAGAAGAAGAAGAAGAAGAAGAAGAAGAAGAATTTTAAGAAAATAAAAGAAGAAAGAAGAAAAAAATGAAGGAGGATGATGGCAGCGCTGGTTCGCTGGAGCAGAGAAGGTGAAGAAGATGAGTGAATAGGAGAGAAGAAAAAGAAAATAGAAAAGAAAAAGAAAAAATAAGAAAAGAAAAGAAAAGGAAGAAAAAGAAAAGAAAATTGGAAATAAATCCCGAAAAATGCCGAAAAAATGGGGAATGATGTGTATTAATATTTCGGAGATTTTGGAGAGAAAAATGGTTCGGGCACACGTTTCGAGACGGTGCACAAAAATCGAGGCGACGCGCGAAAATTAAGATGTCATGCAAAAATCGAGGTAAATGCACGGGAAGCGAGGTAATGTGCAAGAATTGGGGATTTGCGCGATAATCGAGGTCGATCACGCATTTCAAGGTCATGGTGCGCATACTGAGGCAGCCTGGGAGGCTAAGTTAAGGTAAACAGAATTTCCTAGAAATTTCAGTAAATTAGGAAAATGATTTTAGGAATTGCTATTGAGTAATATTTGAAGAAAATAATTGAGGAATAATTATTTAGTGAATTATTTATTATTTAGGAATTATTACTTAGCAATTATTTAGTTAGAAATTATTTAATGAGGAATTATTTAGTGAGGAAAGTGTTTAAGGAATTATTGAGGAAAATAGGAGAAATGGAGAAAATTACGAGAAAATTAGGAAAAAAATAGATTACTGATACTATTAAACGAATATGATGGTCAGGGTATGTTGACGATTCGAGCTAAGTACGGTAGAAGCCTGACACGAGAATCGAGACGATATGAGAATGCCTGTGAGGTAAGTAGTATTACTCAAATGGTTTTAAGTTTGCGAAAAATGTCTTGTTCGTAAGTAGTACTCCCCAAATTGAATTTAGTATTATGAAAAATGTTTGATTTGAAAGTGGTTTTTTCCAAAACCTTATTTATGTGAACGATTTGATCATGTTGTCATGTTTTGATGTGATTATGTCATGTAGATTGCATACATGTTTTGATGATGAAATGTGCATATGTTCACGGTGAAGTTATTGATCATGCATCGCATATGAGTTATGATGGCACCGCTGAACCCATTGACCTCGGCATGGAAAGGAAGCCGCAGCAATGAGGGGTAGCATTAAGGTGCAATGGGAATGCGGATCGTCACCGCTACACCATTGACCTCGGCATGGAAAGGAAGCCGTAGCAATGGGCGGGTAGCATAAGGTGCGATCGATTCACGGAAAGAGATGATGAATGATGAATGATGACATTTTGCATTTTGCATACATGCATGAAAATAATTTTTGTACTACTTACTTAGATGGTTCATCATCTAATTGGGCTTTGCCCCTGGAACATTCAAACGTTCCAGATGGAGATTGTAGCAGGTACGAAGATGAATGAGGCATGAAATGGCACTTAGCTAAGTGCATAATGAACGAATGATGTGATGAATGATGTAATGTAGCCCATGTGTTTAAGTCCTGCTACTTTGAAATCTGAACGATTTGGAAGTCCATGTTGTAAAGTATGATTGATGATTGACGTAAGAGGAATGATGATGTAACCATATAGTCAATGATGACAATGTATAACCCATTTAGGGTTCATGTTAGTAAGAATGCATGTTATGAGTTAATGTTAATTGGGACGTATATTATGTTTTAAGTCTTGTATTGAGGATTAAGTTTGGGAAACGGTGATGTAAAGAATTGATTTATGATTTAATGTTAAGTAAGATGTCAGGTTCGATTCCAGCTTCCGCGTTTGAGGTATGTATTTGATTATTGTGATAATGTCTCTCTTTCGAGAATAAATTGATGTAGGGAAATTCTGGGACTTTCGAGGAATGATTGGATTTAGTATGAGTTTGAAAGGAAAAAAAATTATTGTCCCGGAATTGTCCCAAGAAATAACGCGCCCGGGAAAACGGGGCGTTACACTAGGAATAAATCTCTCACACTAAATGCCACCCATCAAATGTCGTGATGGAAATCAAAGTGTCATGCCATGCATTACTGCATTCAGCCATTGACATAAATCAATAAACTAATGCACATACTCGTAGCCCTTGGGGCCTACATAAGAAATGCACAACCTGACACTCAAGTTCTGGCATACAAACTTGCCGTAGCCACAAACTGGCTAGCATAAGTCATATGAACCCGAGGCCTTGGATAGCAAATATATATGAGCCCGAGGCCCTAGCTAGCAGAGATGTATGAGCTCGAGACCCTAGCTAGCGTAAATAAATAATATTGTAACCATGCAATGCAACAAGTAATAAATGCAACGGCTTCTGCAGCATTGACATGATGACAAGGCTCCCATAAACTAAACATCAAGTCATGCTACGCCTACGTAGGAATTCACACAAGCGAATGCTCTAAATGCATATGCTCACCTAACATACACAAGTCAGCACTTAGCAGGTCAACCGTGTTATGCCAATGCTAACACACCCAACACATACAAGCATGATTCCTAGTAAATGCAAACCCAGTCTCATGCACTACAATGCCATGTAATATGTCATATAATGGCAGAGCTGGTCGACAGTGACTAGGCACCGGTCGATAATCTGTGACTAGGGATCAACCAATCGACAGCCATTTGTGGCTCGATCGACGGTTTGCTCCCGTATCACCAAATAGTCAACATGTCACCTCACTGGTCGACAACTCATGCCTCTCGTTATCAGGACTCACACTCGCGGGAAACCATGACCACAACTAAATCTTGCCAATCTCTAGGAACCTAGCCTCGGATCAAATTTAGCATCATTCCCAAAGAAATAGAGACAATACAATAACCCGTAAGCACACAACAAATAAAATCTCAGCAAGTCTCATATTTAATTTAAATTAATTCATACCAATAAAATCTTCAATTCGTATAATTAATACGCGGAACCAAACCGAATTGAGGAAAGACATGAAATTCATAAAACGAAATAGGCTCACAAAGGAAGTAAGGAGCTTGCCTCTATTTAGCAGATCTCAGCGTTTTTATGCCCACACACCACCAAATTAATACACACTGCAAAATAACATAACCTCCCAAAGTTAACAAAATTGCACCCAAAATGAAATTCTAACCGTATAGAATTATTAATACATGTTTCTCTACTTACCTAACTAATTAAACATTGATTAAACCTTTATTAAATACTGAAATTCTCCCAAATTTTCCCACTTCTGTGCGCCTTCTTCTCTCCTTAATTTGTTCATTCAGGTTGTTGTCCTAAATGCCCAATTGTTGCTAAAATCGGGCTTTAAAAAGTAAAAAATTAGGCGGCTTAGTGTGCGCCACCTGGCAGCTACTGGCTGCCCACCACCTTGTCGAAAACGAGGAATGGCTAGAAAAATCCAACCAAAATTCCTCCAACGTGTGTAGGCTCCAAGCCTTAAACCTGCATCCCTTGGCTACTCCCTCGCGCTCGCGACCGTCCGAGCTGCATGCCTCCTCAATCATTACATGCCTCCATTTAATTTTAACATAAACCCGCCACAGTTTTCGAAAATTATGTTTAGACCCCATAACTTTTGGAATTATTGCACACAACCCACTTAATAATAACCCTTATACCTTGAATTTCCAACAATTACTTACCTATTTCTCTAATACCAAAATAAATTAATATTTCCTTTAAACCCACAAATATTCAATAATCATCACAAATATAATAATTAATAATTATCAACTGTCCCCTAAATTATTTAATTCCAATAAATCCAAAAATCACTTCAAATGCAAAATTTAATAATTATTAACTACTCCCAAATTATCGGAATGTTACAATGAACATATGATTCCTCATACTTCATGCAATTGCCCATTCCATTAGACACACACAATTGATGTTATACATCATTATACCTATATTTGTATGATCCCGACACCCTGATGGCATTAGGCTCCAGCCCAATACTTATAGGGCGACATGTCAATATTTTATATGATTCTAAGGCCAGGTTATAGACCCCTATATAGCATAAGTGTTTGCACCACTTCACTATCAGGATTAAGGGCACCACTCGTCTTTATTCACACTATTGACTAGTTCAGAATATTTGATAATATTAAAGATTAAACGGAGGTTGGTCAGTCAACCGCCACTACCATATGAGATAATCATACGGACACACTGGTATTGCCCCAACTACACCAAGTCTCCCTGACTCTTTAAAAACCTAGCCCCACATCAGTTCGACATCATTCCCAAGGAAACAGGACAATATAAAGCCCCATGACGGTTAGAAATAAATATTGCAAATGGTCTTTTACCTAACTTAAAACCACCATTAACAAACTCACCAACAACTCACTATTAGAATAGTAGTAGCAAAACCATAGATTGAAGACCCAATTAAAGCAACAATCACTATTTATCGCAACAACAAATTAACAACAACAATATATATACGAGAATGTTAATAGCAACAGGCACAACAACAAGGAAATGCAAACCCAGATTTCGGTGAGGCGAGTAGCAAACGGGAAACATAGATCTGGCAAAATAAGCAGAGCAACAGGAAGTAGAGATCAATTGACGACCAAGGCACGCTTGAAGCATTGTCCTGAAAACAATAACGCCCTACTATGGTCTTTGATGACTGTCGACGCAAGATACAACGGCCTACTCTAGCGATCGGCAACCACGATCGTGCGGATCTAGCATAACTCTTGAAGGCACTCACTCTCTGTGAATGACCAAACACGGGGGAAAACAACACACGAGAAGGCTAGAGATGATCTGCTGCACAGCGAGGCTCGACCAACCCTTTTATAGCTGGGTCGAGGGGAGCGAACAGATGCATCCTTTAAAGCGGCATTGATAGCTAGAGTAAAAACCGACGCTTTGAGTAGTTAAAGTGGTCGGGAAAAAATTAATGGGCATTTGCTCTGAGACACGAAGGATACTAGACCGTCGCTGACGAAGAAGGAAGCAGAAACAAGAAATAAAATATATAAAAAAGATAGTTAATTTCTTTTATATAAAAATATATATTAAACGACTTGACCTGCTCATCCGTCTGCCCGGTCGGACGGACGACGGTTGCGACGCTCGCGAGGGCCAAATATGGGTGCCTCTTAGGGCCCAACCCCTAGTGAGAGGGAGGGGTACAAATACCCACTCCCATCTTTTTACACAACCAATGTGGGACACATACCCACACTCACACTTACAATTAGACACACAACCACAACAATCCCCCACATGAGTGTAAGTGTGCTAAACCAACGGAACCACACGACGTCACAGAGACCAAATAGAGAAGTTATGCATCAGGTAAGGTGTCTTTTGGACTTGAACATTCCTTAGTGAGCATCTATCGAACTTACTGAAGAAATAGTGAGGTCAGCTCTTGAACTACCCTTCTAATGGTAAATTGAAACAACATATACCACACATAACCTGCCTTATACCTTCGAGTTATATACAGTTGTGTCCATTTTGGTCTTGGACAGCATCCTAAATTCATGAGAGCTCTAGAGAACCCAAGCCCTTAGAACAGTTCTCATAGAAATGACCCACTTATACTCTCACATAGGTAATCATTGGTTAATAGTATTCTATTACTACTCCTCTTATAACAAGAAACCAATATTACCTGAACCACTGACAGAATACACTCTCTCTTGCTACTGGGAACCGAGGAAGGAACTATAAGTTCCTTAGTGTGCAGTCTATGAATTGTTCTAGCTAGTTTGCCTATTTAACCCAGATCTTGGGATCTCTAGTCAACTAGGTTAGGTTGCCGCTAGAAAATTCATTTCGCAGGCTTTATCCCCATTCCCTTTGATGTATAGGTGGCTTACTTCCTCGTCACGCCTTTTGTCAACGGATCTGCCAAGTTTCCTTAGGTTTGACATAGTCGATGGAAATTATTCCATTGGTAAGCAGCTGCCTTATAGTGTTGTGCTTATGCCTAATATGTCTCGACTTCCCATTTTAAACACTAATTTTATATCGCATTGAAACAGCTAAGTTGTCACAATAGATACATATGGCGCTTACAGGCTTCGGCCACATCAGAATGTCTTCAAGGAAATTTTAAATCCATTCAGCTTCTTCACCTACTTTATCCAGGGCAATAAACTCGGACTCCATAGTAGATCGTGTTATGCATGTCTGTTTTGAAAACTTCCACGATACTGTAGCTTCACCTAAGGTAAACACGTACCCACTAGTTGACTTAGTCTCCACGCTATCAGTGATCCAATTAGCATCACTAAATCTTTCTAGTACGGGTGGATACCTCATGTAGTGCAACCCATACTCGAACATGTGCCTCAAATACTTAAGTACCCTAACAAGGGCATTTTAATGGTCATGCTCAGGATTGCTCGTGTATCTTGCTAACCAACTACTGAGTAGGCAATATCGGGTCTTGTACAACTCATGATGTACATTAAACTTTCGATGACCCTAGCATACTCTAAAAGAGATACACATTCACCATTATTCTTTTTTAATTTAGAATTTGGATCAAAGTAACCATAAGCTTACTCTCAAAGTGACCAAACCTACGCAACATTTTCTCAATATAGTGTGATTGAGAAAGAATATATCCTTCGACATTCTTTGTTATTTGAATTCCAAGAATGACATCAGCACGACCAAGGTCTTTCATATCAAAGTTGGAATTCAACATCTTCTTTGTGGATTCTATGACACTTTTATTAGTGTAACATCCCGCATCAAGCGATAGGAATGATCGAAATAACTTACCCTGATAGGCCTATGCGAACTTTCCACGAGTCACCCATCCTTAAGCTTCCCCAGCTCAAGCATGCTTAACCCCGAAATTCTTTGCCTGCATTCAACCCAAAAGGTATCCAGTTAGTGTTGTTTCCTTCCTTATTTATCCTCGATATATACTACCCTTCTCTGGATTCTTGGGGTATTACAATTAGTGCTCATAATCAGCATACCATCCACATACAAGCACACAATGACACACTCTTGATCTATGGTTTTAACATAGACATATTTATCACACTAATTTATTTTGAACCCATTTGCTAACATAATGTGATCAAACTTCTCGTGTCATTGCTTTGGTGCTTGTTTCAGTCCATAAAGAGACTTTATAAGCTTGCACACCTTTTTTTGGTGTCCTTTTACGAGAAACCCCCCGGGCTATTCCATAGAAACTTCTTCCTCTAAATCTCCATTAAAAAATGTAGTCTTTACATCCATTTGGTGAATTTTCAAATTGTGTAATGTTGCAATCGCAATCAACACCCTTATAGATGTGATTCTCGTCAGTGGAAAATAGATATCAAAGAAGTCTTGCCTTTCCTTTTGGTGATAGCCTTTAGCTACTAGACGAGCTTTGTACTTATCAATAGTGTCATCGGCTTTTAATTTCTTTTTAAATATCCATTTGCATCGAATGGGCTTACTTCCAGGAGGTAGGTTAACCAATACCCATGTCTCATTTTGCGTAATGGACTCCATTTCACTATTGATAGTCTTCTTCCAAAAAGGAGCCTCAAAGGATCCCATAGCCTCATCAAAAGTTTGAGGTTCATCTTCTATCGTGTAAGTTAGGAAATATGGTCCAAAGAAAGTAGATTTCTTAGCTTTTTTGCTCCATGTAGGTTCAACCTCGGTCTCCTGACCAAGTTGACCTTCAGATGAGCTAGCCTCATACTTCCTCTTGGAACCACCGTCACCGTGTCTCTCTTCCTTAAAATGGAATATATTCTCAAAGAACTCAACTTTTATAAATTTGATTATACTGTTGATGTTAATATCAGGAGTGTCTGACTTTACCACAAGGAATCTATAGGCTACACTATGCGACGCATAGCCGATAAAGACACAATCTATTATCTTTGGTCAAAGTTTGGTCCTTTTTTATAAAGGAACTTGCACCTTAGCTAAACACCCCCACACTTTCAAGATTTTGTAAGAGGGCTGCTTCCTATTCCACACTTCGTAAGGAGACTTGTCAGTCTTTTTGTGTGGAATTCTATTTAAGATTAGATTTATTGTAAGCAAAGCTTCCCCCCCTCCCTACAAGCTGTGGGGTAAACTAGAACTATTGAACATGCAATTAACCATGTCCTTCAAAGTTCCATTTTTCCTTTCGACTACATCGTTTTGTTGTGGTGCATAAGGTGTTGTGGTTTGATGAATCACTCCATTGACCTCACAGAACTCAGAGAGAGACGATGATTCGTACTCACCACCTCTATCTAATCTCAGCACATTTACCTTCTTTCCAAGTTGATTTTCAACTTCTATCTTATATGCCTTGAAGACATCTAAGGTCTCATCTTTACTGGTCAATAGATATACGTAGCAATATTTATTACAATCGTCTATGAATGTGACAAAAGTTTTTTTTTTCACCTCTGGTAGGAGTACTCTTCATGTCACATACATCACTACAAATTAAATCAAGTAATTCATTGTTTCTTTCATAGACGAAAACAACTTCCTTGTGAACTTTGACTTGACACAAACTTCACATTTATGCCCTTTGTTAATACTGAAGTTAGGCAACAGTCCTGAATTTACCATTCTTTGAAGCGAACGATAATTGACGTGCCCTAACCGAGAGTGCCACACATCACACAACTCAACAGTATAAGCGGAAGCCTTGGTTTTATTATCATTATTTTTGGGAACCTGGGTCAGTACATTAAGATTAAACATGCCATCAAGTAAATAGCCCCATCCCATATACATACCCCCCTTAGTTAAAGTGAACTTGTCTGACTAAAATACAAGTTTGAACCCATTTTTATTCAGTAGGGTTCCAGACACTTAAGTTCTTCTGAATTTTCATCACATGGCACATATCGTTGAGGGTAAGTATCTTCCTGGAGGTCCACTTCAGTAGAACCTTACCTTTTCCTACCACTAGAGAAGCAAGCATTCCCCATGTACAGCTTCTTAGAACCGTCAGTCTTCTCATATGTGGCGAACAAAGCCCTGTCCCCGCAGATGTGCCTCATAGCCCCAGTGTCTACCCACCAGCCCTTAGCATTAGATACCATGCAGACATCTGTGACAACTATAATCAGGTCGACATCCTCATCCATCATGTTGGCCTGACTGTTCTTGTGCTGGTTGTTGCCAGAAGTCTATCTCTTTTTGTGACGGTAGTCAATAGCTCTACGACCCGTCTTACCACACACCCAGGAGCTCTCCTGGATGCGCTTGGTGAGGGTCTTATTTTTGGGACCCAAATTCTTGTTCTTCTTGCCTTACTGTTTCTTGGGTTGAGGCTTTGAACCTTCAACCACGTTAGCCCTAGCTTCCAGCCTGAGAATGACTTTATCTCTTTTCCTGTTGTCCTCTTCGATACGGAGTTTGACAGCCAGATCCTCCATGGACAACTCTTTCCGCTTGTGCTTGAGGTAATTCTTGAAGTCCTTCCATGAATATGGTAGCTTCTTGATCACGATGATAACTTGGAATGACTTATTTATGACCAATCCCTCACTCAGCAAGTCACTGAAAAGGACCTGTGGCTTTTCCAAATGGTTGATTACTAGCTTAGTGTCAACCATCTTATAGTTGAGGAATTTCCTGACCAGGAACTTCCTTGTGCCCGCGTCTTCTAGCTTGTACTTCTTGTCTAATGCCTCCCAAAGCTGCTTAGACGTTGGATACGCCGTGCAGTAGACATTGAAGAGGGTGTCTTCCAGCCCGCTCAGTATATAGTTCCGACAGAGGAAATCTGAGTGCTGCCATGCCTCTTTGGCGACTTGTGTCTCCACCATTACGTCTTCTTCGGGAGTGACTGGGCAGTCTTCCTTGAAAATATGTGCCAAGTTCAGTGTTCTGAGATAAAAAATCATCTTCTGTTGCCATCTCTTGAAATCCTCGCCGTTAAATTGTTGAGGCTTCTCAACATGTGGTGTTGCTTTGGTGGTAGTCGGTATGACGATAGCGATTGGGATAGTGGCTGAAATACCGGCAGCAACAAAGGTTGTTGCAGTGGTAACAGTGACATAAGGGTTAAGGGCAGCCATAATAACTTATAGAATATATATTTTTTTCCAAACTTATAGTCACTAGATTATTTACTGTCTTCAGAATACAGTAGTAGCAAAACCACAGATTGCAAACCTAATCAAGAAACAATCATTATTTATCGCAACAGGAGATTAATAACAACAATATATATACGAGAATGTTAACAACAACAGGCACAACAAGGAGGAAATGCAAACCTAGATTTCAATGAGGCGGGCAGCAACTGGGAAACACAGATCCAACAGAATTAGTAGAGTAACAGGAAGTAGAGAGCAATCAACGACCAAGGCACACTTGAAGCATTGTCCTGAAGATAGTAGCGACCTGCTCCGGTCACTAACAGGCTCCGACGATTGTCGATATGGGATACAACGACCTACTCTAGCGATCGGCGACCACGATCAGGCGGATCTAGCACAACTCTTGAGGGAACTCGCTTTTTATGAGTAATAGAACACAGGGGAAAACAACACACAAGAAGGCCAGAGATGATCTGTTGCATAGTGAGGCTCGACTAGCCTTTTATAGCTGGGTCGAGGGGAGCGAACAGATGCATCCTTCAAAGTGGCATTGATAACCAGAGTAAAAATAAATGCTTGGAGCAGTTGAAGCAGCTGGGGAAAAATTAATGGTCGTCTGCTCAGAGACCCGAAAGATATTAGACCGTTGTTGACTAAGAAGGAATCAAAAACAAAAAATAAAAAAAAAAGATAGTTAATTTCTTTTATATAAAAATATATATTAAATGACCCGCTCGGACGGGTGGTGGTAACAGCACGCGCCAGGGCCAAGGGGTTCACCCACTCACAAAATCAAGGTGCTCCTCAGGGCCCAACCCCTAGTGAGAGGGAGGGGTACAAATACCCACTCTTATTTCTTTACACAATCAATGTGGGACACACACCCACACTCACACACACACAACCACAACACTCACAAGTTATACAATAAGCACCACGTGTACTTACAAGATTAATATTCGGAACCAGATCAAGATAAGGGAGGAAATAAAAGACACAAAATGAACAAGACTTGCACTAGGATAAAATAGCATGCCAAGAGAGTTTAGAACTTAACTGTAGATAACAGATTCCAAGCTTTCCCGCACTCCCGTTGTAAAGTAATATTTTTTTTTTACAAGTAGATAATGAGACTACGGCCCAAAATAATTAAATCATAGCCTAAAACTCACATGCAATCCGTAGAAAATTTTTAATATATATTTTCTCATGTACCTGATTTCTTTAAACTTTCAATTATACTACTTTTCCTTCCATTTTTCCCTTGAATTTCTTTCATTTCCAGCTGCTGTTCGAGCATTTCTTCTTCTAGTTGTTGCCCGAATGCTACTCGAATTGCAGCAAAAATCGGCCTTTAATAGGCAAAAATTGGGCAATTGAGGGCTGGCTGCGTGGCAACCCAGCAGCACCAAGAGGCCTGGCTGGAAAATCCAGCCTTCCTCACCTCCCCCGTGCGTGCACGGTTCAAACCTGCGACTGCCATCCCTCGCGCGTGCGTGCATAATTGCCCGACCTACAGCCTCTTTCAATTATAATATGCGCGCAATTAATTTTAAAGAAGCCCACAACCCATTTCTGGAAATTGCACCTAAGCCCTAAAATTTTCAGAAACCATCACTCATGCCCTACTCCAATAATACCACTTACACACCACAATTTTCACAAACCAACAGATACCCCTTCCCATAATTATAATAAATTCATAAATAGAATACCACATATTTATAATTTCATAAATACTCTTAAATAAAATAATTAATTATCCTAATTGCCCAATTCATTACTTGACATTCTATTTTACAAAATTATAAATTGACATGCCATGTCATTTTTCAGTAAAAATTCACCAGCCCTAAAAATCACCTTGATGGCTATTGAGAATCTCTCCAATTAAATTCCTTAAAACTATAAATTCTTAATAAATTATTTTCAATACTCAAAATTATATATTATTGTCTTTCTCAAAATGTTAGGTTGTTACATAACCGCATGAAGGTCCAAGCGGATAGGCACAACAAAGAAATGGAGTTTGTTGTTGGTGAGTTCATTTATCTTAAACTTCTTTAACCATACTGGCAACAGTCAATGGCCTTTCGTTATTCCCTCAAGGTTTCTCTCCGCTTTTATAGTCTCTCCTGTGTACTAGAGCATATTGGACCTGTCACTTACTGACTTGAGTTGCCCACGGGTTCTCCCATTCATAACGTTTTCCATGTCAATCTCCTTAAATAGCGTAAGGGTGCCTTTTCAATTGTGCTACCACAGCTGATGATGTAATGCTACCACAACCGAAAGCTATCTTAGATAGTCAGGTCATCTATAAGGGCAAGTACCTTCCACAGACAAAGATACTGGTAAAATAGATTGGGGCAGACGCCACGTGGAAAAACAAATGGCGATTCTCCCGGACTTATCCTAATTTCACCCTTGCAGACAAGGCGAATTTTAAGGGAGGTGGAATGATGGTAGTGCATGGCTATTGCTTTGCCTACATGGGGGTTGTAGGCATGGACAAGACCCAAGATTTGGTCAGATTATTAAAGGAAATTCTGAGTTATTTATGTTTCTATTATTTATCTTTATTTCAATTATTTAGTTCTTATTTTTATGCATTGTTATTTTTTACTATTTTCACTCTCAATTTTTGTTCTATTTTGGTAGGAATGGGTGTTTATTTAAGTTGCGCAATTGTACCCCCAAGAAGGATGAATAATCAAGAATTTCCTTTCTTCTCCAATTCTTTTCCCTCTTTCTATATTTCTTGACTGACCTGGGCCGCTGGACACACCACCCCACAATCGCCCCAACACCTGATGATGTTTACAACAGGTGAATGTGCCAAAAAAAAAAAAAAACACCTTGTTCTAAACCACAATTAACAGCAGCACTTACAGCTAAAGAACATATGTATATTATCATTACGCTTCGCCCAAGCTCCTCAAACAACCCTTTCAAGTTCCCCCGTCAAGCAGCTTCAAGCCGGAACTGACAACACAACTCTTAATTACCCAAAATATATAGGGCAATAACTAATTTGAAGCCATTTAAGGAAGTTGACGAACTAATAATGACTGGGAACAAAGTCCGCCAGTGGGCATTCGCCAAAACCCTATCCAGTCACGGTACCTGTTGTTGTATTATCAAGCCATAGGTACCAATACGATGCTGAAATGAAAGACAACCAAACGACAAAACCAGTAGACTAATACATTTACATGTTACGGAGTTCCCTTACTCTTAAAAAGGATAGACAGACACCAAACTAACCAACCTCAATACACCGGCAAAAGGATCCTTAAACCCGCAAGCAAATATAAAATAAACAAATAAAATCACAGCTTTAAACAATTTAATTTCAATTTCTGTTCTATTCCTCAAACAAGTCTAGTACAGCGGAACCTTTTGCTTGCAAAAGAAATAAAAATAAAACTACAGAGTTCCAAGTTAACAATTTAAAACAAAAACGAAGCTAAAAAAAGATATATAGTATATAATATTAAAAAAAAAAATACTTAACTTCTGACTTTAAATTTTTTTAATTTTTCGATAATATATCAAATTTTGTATTTAATTTTATTTTTATAAAAAAAATTCAATTTTATAGTACTGTTTCCCTCCGTCCAATTGAGCCTTTTTACTGTTGAAGTAAAAGTTCTTCAGATTCATTTCTTCCACAATAGACATCAATTCCATCATCCACCTAATCCTTCACTTCACCATTTAATAACACAATTAGACAGAAATTTACAATATTATAAAATTAAAACTAAAAACAAATTTCTGTATGCTATGATATTAAAAAACTGAAAGTTCGTCATAAAATTGGAATTAAATATACATTCAGTATACTAATTGAAAAAAAAAAAAACTTAAAAAGTTTCAAGTTCGGTATAGAATACAAATACAGCAAACAAATTTACACTTCAAAATACTTCCAAGAAGAGAAAACTTAATGAAAGCAGGCAGGGTGTAAACATTTATACCTTACCGTGAAAATTCATTCTTCAATTTGAACAAGATTTTTACAAAAAGCCAAATCGATGGGATAGGGATAGGGATAGGGATATGGGTTCTAGTAAATGCAAAGTAAACAGTGCAAATGTTGTTTCCCTTTAAACACAAGGCTCAGTGACACTCTTTTAACTCTCTCGGGCTCCTCCTTTTCCCCAGCCGCCAGTCGAGAGTACTCGGCCAAGCCGATGCTCCTGCAAAATTCAAATTTAAATCCCAATCTCTAACATAGTTTTGGATAATACGTAAATTTCCAAGGAGAGAAACTACAAATACGAAGGCCAGCCCGGTCGCATTTCTTACTCCTCTTTATAACACTCCCCTTTAGAGGTCAGGCATCCCACATGATCACCATAGCTGACTGAGCATATATTAGGAATCATGAAACCAGAAGAATCATGTTCATCAAAACTGATGTCCACAATCAGATATATCTAAAAGAAGTCAATGAGCCATGTGGATATGATGGCGTGCGATTTACAACAACTTCTACCAGATTACCCAAATACTTTCATCTATGGACAAATACTACAATGCCAGTGTTCACACCTAAATGACTTGCTACATACATTGAGAATGTGCCATAAAAGATACGGTGTTTGTCCTCTCTCTCTCTATACATAACCCCCCCCCCCCCCCCCACAAAAAAAATCGAAGTGCAGTCCGGCTACCCTAATCCAAATCGTAGAGCATTTTGCACACTGTTCAAAAATACTTCAATCCTCATTTAGAGGGAATATGATCAAGAAAATTAAAGAAAAATCTAGGAAGGAAAATTTTAGCCTGCTCGAAAAATAAATAAATAAAATAAAACCACCTAAAGGTAGGTACCCAAAATTTGATGCTATTCCAAGACAAAAAATACCAAACACCAATTTGTTCGGAGTCTAAAAATGAGTGTAATTCTCCTTTAAAAAATGAGTGTATATAAACTACCCACTTCAAACAGAACCACAACCCTAAATAGCACTCTAACTAAACCTATGTGCTCGCATTATCTACAGAGGAAAATGTCATTTGAACATTGGACAATAGTGTGCAACGTTAAAACCAAAGCAGATGCCACATAAATCAGAAAATGAAAATGTCAATATCCTCTTATTCATGGAAGTATTAGGCATTTCAAAGGGAATGAAATGGAAAGCAGTGTTGAAGGAGTGTGGCAAGACAATGTGATGGTGAGACACTCAAATTAGATGGAATAAAGCGAAGGCAATAGCCACACCCTTACTATGCTATTTTATTAGGCCTTACAGAATTAAGAAATAATTACCATATAAACTGCTTGAGGCCCAAGTTCCATCCTCAAAGTCTAAATAACATCCAAAGTTAGAAAGTACATCCACAAATAAAAATACAGTCCCCAGTAGCAGTCCTCCACTTTAATTAATTACTTCACTTGACTCTTGCACCAACTAGGCTGCTTCCGCCCCCAGGCTGTTTTGGAAGGAGGAGGAGGGTGCGGAGGGAGACCCACCATTATCAAGCCACCAACATTAATAAGTTTCCCTAGTCCCTGCTTGACCTAACTAACAGAAAAGCATCATCGTGCTGTTAAAAAAGGCAATAGAGATATAGGACAAAAGAATATTGTCGTGTACCTAGGGTTTGGATTGGAATTCGAAAGGATCCGATAGAATTAAGACCAAGAACAGAAGGATTGGAGGGAGAATTGGACAGAAATGAGAGAGTTGCAGAAGAACAGAGAGGGGGAGAGATTAGGGAGAAAGCAGAGGGAAATGAGTGGGAATTTGGAGGGAAATTGATGAGAGGGAAATCTGATTTCAATTATCCATTCAAAAGCATACATTCTATAACTACCTCAGCCTTTTTATAGGCTGTTCCAACCTATCTAATTGAGAAGTACAATTATTATCAGCAACCTAAAGTACAATATAGCAATGCATGTAACTAACTACTATTATAATGACCATGATAGCCTTGGGGATCCTTAGGGTTGTGACAAATATGAGGGACACTCCTAGTTGAAGGATCTCAGCCTCTGTGAGGGTATCAAGAGTGTCATGCCATCACAATCAAAGAAGTGGAAGTTGACTTGATGGAGCTATTAGTTCATTGAACCTGTCTGAACAAGCATATTACAAAATAGGGCAAATTGCCCCTAGACCCTTGTGATTTGGGTCATTTGCACAAAGATCCTTTATGGTTTAAAAATGGCTCCAGAGCTCCTTGTGATTTAACTTTTTTGCTAAAACACCCCTTCTATCACAAACAACATTAACTAAACCTTAATTAACTTAAATAAACTAACTTAACTCTAATTAAGTTATATTTAACCAAAATAAAAATAAAAATAATAATTGAAAAACATAGCAGCTCAGTCGGCAATGATTCCAACGAGTGGAACATCACCAGCCAATGCCAATGGGTTCCATATCTGAAACCCATAGAAGATTTTCTTCTACGGCAAAGTCAACAATAATTTGTGGTCTTCACTCTTCACATTGTTATTTTGGTACAGCTTTTTCAACCCTAGAAGCTCCTTCCACAGGCTTGAACACTACAAAGCCTTCCATAAGAACAAGTCAAGATCCACACAAGGACCGCCCTCTCTGCAGATGTATCAAAAATCTAACCTCACTTCCCCATCACCCTTGTTGTCGACAGGACCATCGACAGTTGTAGAGGCAAAGGCACAAGCTTGTCTTCCACCAAAAGCTTGTCAATGTGGAGCATGTTGACCAGATCTTCAAATCAGAACTCCAAATCTCCAACACTAAAAAGCTTCGAGATCTAAGTTCTCAGAACTCCATTTGGCTTCTCTATCGTTAATGTGTTCCAAATCTAGAAACCAACAACATTGCCCACAACTTCCCAGTCCCTAGAACCATTGTCAACCAATGGCTCAAAACCTCCATCCAGCTTCTTCCCCACCAATGGGGTCCAAATCTGGACCCCATGGCATTGGCTAGTGACATTCCAGGCTTCCAAACCTTGGGATCATCATCAGCCGATCGAAATTGGAGTTTCGTTAACTGCGATGCTTTTTTTTTTAATTTTTAATTTTTAATTTGTATTTTGGTTAACTATAACTTAATTAGATTTTAATTAGTTTAATTTAACTTAATTATTAATTAATGTTTAATTAATGCCATTTATGATGGAAGAGGTGCCTGAGCAAAAAATTTAAACTACAAAGGCCTCGGAGCCAACTTTAAACCATGAGACCTCTCTGAGCAAACAGAACCGCGGGCAATTTACCCTACAAAATACTTGGAAGTTGGTCCAATCACCTATGCTCGACACAAAATCACCACATACACTAGCATTATTAAGCATGTCACATGAACTTGTCTAAATTAGTGAAACAACCATCTTATCACAGGTAATGATATGAGTCATGACCCCAACATACTTAGTTGGAAAGCAACTAAGTATGTTCTAATTATCAAGCTTACTATATACTGTGGTAAAGGTGGTAATGAAATAGCATCAAAGGCCTCAGTATGGTAATTAGACATGCATCTAATAAGTGCCATATTGACCCTTCAGACTAATGTGAACTGACAGAGTTCTTTGAGTTATTGTATTTGAGGAAGTTGCATAAATGTCTTCCAGCCACCGATCATATCAAATTCTTGAGTTGCAAAAACACTCTTATATCACAAGGTGTCATAATCATAGTTGTCAAAGACGCAATGCACATTAAGCCACAAAGGTGCTTGGATTCCAAGGCATAAGCCTGTTCAATGCAAGGCACACATCTAATCAAAATTTGTATATAAATACTTGCACATGTTATTTCCAATATATACCTAGAACGAGGTTAATGTAAACTCAAAATCACAAATGACAAATTTATATGACTATAATAACAATTAATATTATTTAATTTGAACCTGAATGTTACAAAAAATAAATAAAAATAAGAAACAATTAAAATTGCTTTATTGTTACATAAAATAATTCATTTAAACAAAAAATAAAATAGGAGAAAATCAGTGACAAAAACACAAACGCAAGCCAAAAAAAAAAAAAATAGCTAAAATTATAGAACAGTAAACAATCAACAAACAAAAATTCAAACAAAACAACTATAAACCCCCCCCCCCCCGGGGGAACCACAGGTGGTTCAAAGAAAACAAAGAAAAAAAAAAGTAAACTAAACAGTGAACTACCAAAAAAAATTCAATAAACTACAAACAGAAAGGAAAAATAAAAGAATAGTTGCCGGAGGTGGTTCACCTGCCTCTGGCAACATTGCAAGTGTAAAGCAGGTTGCTAGAGTGAAGACCATGTGCCATCACCTCTTTCCAATCTATGTGATTATTCTTTCATATTGACAAAAAACAGATTCTACAATTACAAATCAAGCTAAATCCTCTCAAATATATATACAACAGGCATGCACCTTTCACCTAGGTGGGCACCTCACCTCAGCTGGGCAGAGGCACCCTCCTCTGTGCCTTTGACAACCATCATAATCAATCAAGAGGAAAAGAGGTAATAAACCAACTCAATGTGGATTTGATAAATTTGCCTCAGCAGATCCCAACCAATTTTACTCTCATAGTGCCAATCTGCCGTGAATCAACGGCCTTTCATGACACATGACTCCTATTATGAGGGCAACAAATTTTGTGAATGAATTTTGAGCGCCCACAATAACTCATTTCAAGTACTTGGAAATCATTTATTTATAGTAGTCAATTACACAAGCACCACTTATTCTTTTGTAAGAAAACTTAAGAGATAAGCAAAACATGCACATTTTCAAAATAACAATGAAGCTAGATAGCTAATTAAGTAATCAGAGGACCAATGCATGCTTAACCAAAGACAAACATATGCCTAGTTCACCAGGAGCACAAGTTATATGCATATCTTATGACCATAAATTTATTTCACACCCAACAAGAATGATAGTTTGTAGCATCCATTAGCTGCTGTCTGACCCTGATGTAAAAACAAAAAAAAAGTTTCTACAAAGATGAGGCACATAGTATATTTTACCATCTGCTATCTGAAGCATGTTTTAATCCTCATCACTGTCATAGACAATAGCCATTCTGCGATGTGTTGATGTCTTTCTTGGAGGAGAATCTTCATCTGACTCGATCTCCTTGCGCTTGAGACTACTACCCCCAAACTCCTTGGTTTTCTGCTTTGGCTCCTGAGTGAATATCAATAAACAAATTTATAAATCATATTACGGGGTTTATAACTGTAGAGCCCACCCAAACAAGACTCAAGAACCACCCCCCCCCCCAACCAAAAAAAAAAAAACGTTCCTGAATAAAGAATAAAAAAGAAAAGAAAAGTAGCACACTGTACAACCTCCAGAACAGGAATATTGACTCCTCAGATAACAGAGAATAAGCATCTACATTACAGAATGTAAAAATAACTTGGAATTCAACACGTCATTGTGTTAAAACCTTAAATAGGATTCTCCCTCTCTGAAGTTATCCAGGTTCTTCTCAAGTATCTCCGTCTAGTTAGCCAGCAGGTATATCAAGGCAAGATTCCATTTCAAGTGATCTGAATATCTTCCCCAAACAAACCAATTGACCAAATTTACCTAAACCTAGTGAAAGAATAACAATTATTGACATCCCTGAAAAACTGTTATTTAATTCAATTTATTTTTCCTCTCTGTAGTGTGTAAATATAAGCAGTGGCATCATTAACTGCAGTTATGGCCGATATCACAGCATTTATAATGTCAATTGACTTCTAAAAGTTACGTTAACAATACAAATCCATGCAAGAGAATAATGTGAAAATTTTTTACGTTGGATGCCCTCCTTGAACAACCCTATAGCAAGGGAATGATGAGATTAAATTCCACCATCAACTTCATATGAAAAAATTTCCTTAGATGGTCGTGTTCCATCATATGCGCAACAAAGAAAGTCAAATTTCTCCTATTGCCCATTGGCAAGATTCCATCTCAAGTGATTTGAATATGCTATCCACGTAAATTGATTGGCCAAGTTAATGTAAGCCTAGTGAAAGAGTAACACCTCTTGACATTTGTTTTGTTCACTTTGTCTGATTCTGAAAATATAAGCAACAAAGAAAACAGCAACTTTCTCCTATTGACCATTGGCTAGAGCAAATGTATAAAACATGGATAGACTTCTCTAGGCTGGACATATATAAAAGCTACTTGGTAGACCAAATATCTTCTGTACAGCTTATCTCAACCAAGAGGATGAATATTCACAAAAATATCTGCATACCTCAATCTCCTCTTCTGATACTTCGTTGGCTGCTGCCTCTTCTTCTTCATGGTTTTCTACTTCATATTCATCCTCCTGCTCTGACTCCTCTACTGTTCGACGTTGTGGGGACCTCTCCTCTTCTTCCCCCTCAGTTTCATACTCAGATTCCTCTCTCTCGCTTTCAGAAAAATCAACTGGACGACGAGATGACTTCAGTGGGGGCAAGGATGACTTGCGAGGCGTATCTTTATGTCCCTGTGGCTACAAATCCAAAAGACACTTAATTTTAGTAGGAAACAATAAAAGAAAATTTGATTTGTTCAGATAGTAACAAGTACATGCCTTCTTAGCATTGATAATACGCCTCTCAGCTTGAGCTTCCATTTCCAAGTCTTCTTCAAATCGACGCCGTGAGGCCGAACGATGAGATTCAAAATAATCTCCCTCATCATCCTAACCAAAAGTGGACAACAAATTGTATTAGGTTCTTGTACTGCTCTACCAATATCTTTGCAGGTATAACATTAAACCACAGAGGAAAGAAGGATAGAATTTACTCAATCAATTAAGAAGGTTCTTTACTCTTTTTTTTAGGGGAGGAGGCCACAAATGGATAGAGAGAGAAGACAGGCTATTAGATAAAAATAACCTGCCTTCTCTATTAACTATTAGTAGCAAAAGCAGCCCAACAAGTTCACTACATGTGCCACAGACATATAAGACATATACCAAGTAAACAGGAACTCGATACAGACCTCATCTAGTGCATCCTCCAAGAAACCAGGTGAAAGTTGACGTTCTCTGCGTACGGTTTGTGTGTACTTGCGATTAACCTTTTCTTTTTTGCGGCTAAGCATCTCATTGGCTCGGATTGTCTGACTTGCAGCCTAAAAAAAACAGCCGAAAGAAAAAGAAAATACTCACAATGCTAAAGAAATAACCACATTTATTAACTAATTACCTTTACAACTAACTAATTACCTTTTCTTTCTGCTCTTTTTCCCTTTCAGGGTCAATGTCAGTGATGCAGTTCTTGACCTTGTAAACTTTTTTATGGCGCGAGTCAACAAGAGCAGTCAACAATCGATGGGAGTTGGACGACAAGGATGATGGCATAAACCTCATCTTCTTCAGTAATCTTCCCTGTGACTGAAGGATTCCCTGCATTATTGGCATAAAGAAAATCCAGGATAATTCCTGCTTCAGTAATAAGTCATGCAAATAGATGACAATGAGTAATCAGGGGGAAAAAAAATCATAAATTGGCATACCAAGCCAATTTGAATTCAGCTTGACCAACTATGAACCCCCAATTTGAATTCAGTTGCATACCAAGCCAATATCCCAACTCTAGGGGTGAAAAGCATATGCTAGTTCTTTAGTTAAATCCACGAGGACAAGAGTACATGATATAAAACAACTTCAATGCATACTTATTACAGGATGTGTCTGCCTGTGCGTCAAAGATTGAGCTATTAGCATAAATGCATGTCTATCAAATATAAAAAAGACAAGCCCCATAACTTCTTCCCAAGCCTAATGAATTTTTTTCCATAATTGGCATGCTTCTTTTTTTTTTTACATTTCCATTCCCAGCCGAGCCATGTGTCATGAATTACAGTTGGCCGCAAATGCATTTCATGCGAACTATTTTAGCATCTACTCGAATCTTCATACAATGCTTTCATGCCACCTCAATGAGGTCCCCTTGGTGTAATTCCATATTATGATCTTGTCATGTGCCTACGGTTATAAAGGCGGGAATTACGGTTAAGGCAGTTTACAGCATTAATTTCAATTTGTAATAAATTCAAGTTGTAATATTTGAATTTGAAGGCAGCCGTTGGCTCCTTTTCCTAGCCAGGATCAGTATAAAAACTAACTGATCCCGCTCCATTGATCATCTTGGAATACAATTGATTCACTTCTCCTACCTAAACTCTTTCTATCTTTCTGTCTCTTTCTAATTCCCCCTCGCTTTCTCTCTGTTCATCTCTCTCCCCCTACTCAATTCCTTCCCCCAATTCTCCCAGCTTCTAGGAGAATTTCCATTGTCAAACCCAACTCTAACAATTTTGGTATCAGAGCAAGATCTCAAGCAATGGTTGAATCCAGTCCGTTCACACGATAGCAGATGGAACTCAGATGAAGCAGATGGAGGCACAACTGCAGCAAGTTGCGGTGGCCGTCGCAGATATGCAGATCTGGATGGGGAACATGGAGTCAATGGTGGAAAGGAGGACGGAAGGAGCTATGGAACGATGGCACGAAGAGAGCCACGAGAAGAACAACCAGTTACGGGATCAAATGCAGCAATTCATGCATATGTTCAGCAACCACAACCCGATAAGACTTTCCCCCGAGTTTCTGATGCGGTCGCTGATCAAGACCCGGCCCAAGGTCGACCCGATCACGCTAGAACAGTGTCGCCAGAATAGTAGTGTCAAAATAGTATTTTAATACTTCATATGTTTTAGGATTCTACTTGATTTAGGATTCTACCTCATGTTTGATTAGGGTTTTATTTTTATTAGGATTCTAGTTGACTTTTACTTAGGATTTATTTCTATTAGGATTCTAGTTGCCTTTTACTTCAGATTTATTTCTATTAGGATTCTAGTTGAATTTTATTTATAAATATTAGATGGATTTAGATTAGCCAAACATTATAAATATGCCTAGAATATAGGGTTTGTAATCAATTTTTCTCAATACAAATTTCAGTAATCTATTTGGATTTTCTTAGCAAAACAGTCTTGTTTTTGTCTCTTCTTGAAAGCCAAACTTCGGTCATTGAAGTTTGTTCTTTTAAGAGTTTATTTTGGTGTGTTTTCTTCACACACACGCTACACGTTGCGTCAGTTTCCTCCCCGGGAGAGACTGGATCCGATCTTACCAAGGCATGGTCTTGCCCACCAGACTGAAGGATCCTCGAAAATCGAGGCAAATCAAGCAGCAGTAGGGGAAAATACATTGGAGAGGATGTCGGGAGCTTAAGCTGCTCACAATCAGCCTGGCTTTCCGATGCTGAAATTGGAGATCCCCTTGTTCGATGGCACAACCCAAGGTGGTGGGTGCAACAATGTGAAAGAATGTTCAATGTATGTAATATACCTGAGCAATAGCGGGTCACTCTAGCCACTGCCTATCTTAATGATACTGTAGATGTATGGTCCCAAAGATGGATGGGAGTTAAGGAGAATTATAATTGGGCTAAATTTGTGGAGGACGCGTGTGAGCATTTTGAAGACCAAAACATGATGGATGTTGTGGAAGAATTCAATAAACTACGACAGGAGGGATTAGTTCAACCTTATCAGCTCAGGTTTGAGAAGCTCAAATCACTTATGTTGATTTTGAATCCTCACTTGACAAAAGGATACTTCGTTTCAAGCTTCATAAGCGGCTTGAGCGAGGAGTTGAGGCCAACCGTGAAGATGTTACAACCTAAAACCATCAAACAAGCTACCGAAGGTGCAAGGTTGCAGGAATTATCAGTGGAGGCCCTGATGAGGAAACAGAGGTGGCAGATGAAGAGGGTGCTCTCTGGGGGATCCCAGCAAGGAAACAAAGGATTCAACCAGGGAGAAGGAAGGAGAAACCAAGGGATGAAGAGGGGGGGGGGAACCATTCAACCACTGTCATTCCTACTCCAATGAACAACAAAAGGATTATGAAACAAAGGAGACAAGCGAGCCTCTGTTTCTATTGTGGAGACAGATATACCCCAGAACACTAATGTAGGCAACAATCACCACTACTAGAAGGAGAAGAAGGGGCAGAGACAAGGGATGAAGGAGTGGGAATCCCAGCAAAGTTAGAAGGAGAGGATAACATGGAGATTTCACTGCATGCTTTAAGGGGATTGCAAGCTCATGATCCTCATCGACAGCGGAAGCACCATAGCTTCCTAGATGAGAATATGGCTAAGAAATTGAATTGTGAGCTCACCAACACTCAACCATTATTGGTGACAGTGGCCAATGGCCATCAGGTAATGTGTAAATCAGCCTATGTAGGGTTCTGTTGGCAGATGCATGGGGAGGCGTTTTGAGGCTGATTTGAGATTGCTTAAACTTGGGGGTTGTGACATTATACTAGGAGTAGATTGGATGAAGGGGGCGAGTCCTATCAACTTTGATTTTAATAACATGGAAGTGACATTTGAGAAGGAAGGCAAGAGAATGACCCTTATTGACAACTAGGGGTGTACAAAAAAAAACCGCCAAACCGTGGAAACCAACTGCACCGAACCACACCGCACTACATCGCACGATTTTTTGAGGCTAGCGGTTCGGCATGGTTTGAGAAATCCCCAAACCGTGCAGTTTGTAGTTTAGGATTTCTCGATTCGGTTAAAGACCGAACTGGCTGAGTATTATATTAATAAAAAAAATAAAATATATATAAGTTAAATGTAAGGCTCCTAGCTCCCTTCTTTCCCCTTATTCTTCTCGTTTCATCTCTCTCTCTCTCTCTCTCTCTCTCTCTCTCTTCCAAGAACACTATTGTAAATCACTGATTTTGAGAAATCCAATCGTCTGATCTTGAATCCGACCAAATTTTCACCATAATTTTATAAGAAGGTAAGTCTTTTAGTTTTATCAACTTTATTTCAGCATAGATCCATGATATATATATATACGCGGTTTGAGTTTGGCCAAAAGTTTAAGCTTAGATCTATGAAGATCTAACTATTGGATCTTACTAGTTTTTGGGTATATTAGTCAATGGGGATAAGGGTATCGGGGGGTTGCCTTTGATCGCCAGAAAACCACCAATCGCAATGGCCGACACCGAATGGCAGTGTTTTTCTGCTTTCGCCGAAAATTAAAAACCAAATCTACGAAAATTCAGCCGTTAGATCTAGCCCATTTTTGGATATATTAACCCCCTTGGCTTGGCATTTCTAATGGTAGACTCTAATCAGGGGAATAACCGACCGACGGTGGTCACCAATGACAACGGTTTTGGTTGGTATGGGTTGTTTTTGGGGTTGGCAATTCTTAGGTGATTTGATCATGCATTTATTCAATTCTCATCTAATTTGATTACCTTTTTAGGTGACGTTGACGATTACGGTCTCCGAAACCACGAAGAGGAAGCACTAGATGAAGTAGCAGAGGAAGCACCAAACCGTGGAAACCGCATCGCGCGGTTTGGTTTAATGCCAAACCGCATATGCGGTTTGGCGCATTAAATCTCCCCTAAACCACCCAAATCGCACCGTGAGTAAAATGATCACAGGGAAGAGGTTACACAAGATATTCAAGAGTAAGTGGGCATAGGTGGCCCAACTTTTTTGGTAGAACAAGTGGGAGATGATCAAGAATAGGAAGGAGAGCTAAAGCTACCCGTTAATAGGCACTTTCCACCCTAGAGACATTCTTGATAAACTCCTATGAGGACCTATTTGCTGAACCCAACTCCCTTCCCCCTCCTAGACCCCTTGACCACTCCATCACCCTCAAACCAAATACCGAGACGGTGAACGTAAGGGCCTATCAATACCCTCCCAAACAAAAGACTCAAATTGAAAAGATGATAAAGGGCGTGCTCCACAAGTCCATCATCCAACCTAGCCAAGGTCCCTATGCTTCACCAATACTCCTTTTCAAGAAAAAAGACGATAGTTGGCATTTCTATGTTGACTACTGCCAACTTAACACCCAAACTGTCAAAAACAAATTTCTTATACCCATCATCAAAGATTTACTAGATGAACTGAAACATGCCACCATTTTCACCAAATTAAACCTATGGCCTAGCTACCACCAAATCCAAATGAATCCAAATGACATACACAAAACAGCTTTCACCACTCACCACGTGCATTATGAATTCCTAGTGATGCCCTTTGGGCTCACCAACGCCCCAACCAACAGCTTTCACCACTCACCATGGGCATAATGAATTCCTAGTGATGCCACCAACACCCTAACCACATTCCAAGCCTTAATGAACCAAATTTTTTAGCCTTACCTAAGAAAATTCATCCTAGTCTTCTTTGATGACATGCTCGTGTACCGCCAATCTTTCCATCAACATATGGCCCATTTGAGAACTACCTTAGAGGTCCTAAGATCCATCCAATTGTTTATGAAGAAATCAAAGTGTGCCTTCACACAATAGGAGGTGGAATATCGGGGGCACATTAATCCAATGTTGGAGTGAGCACTGATCCAAAGAAGATGGCAACGATGATTGCATGGCCAAGTCCAAACAGTGTAAAGGCCTTGAGGGGATTCCTAGGATTGACAAGGTACTACAAGCAATTTGTGAGGGACTATGGAGTAATTAGCAAGCCTCTTACTGACTCGCTAGAGGAGGGATTCATTTGGAGTGGTAAGGCTAAGGAAGCTTTTGAAAGGCTTAAGAAGGCAATGACCTAAGTGTCTACTCTTGGTCTACCAGACTTCACAAAACCATTCATATTGGAGACAGAAGCAAGTAGCTTCGACAAGGGTTGAGTATCTACGACAAGGAGCTATTGGCAATGTTGATAGCGATGGATAAATGGAGACATTACTTGGAAGGGGGTCAGTTCATCATCAAAATTGACCATGAAAGCTCATGAGATTGGATTATGTGATCCAATAAGGGGAAGGAGAACAAGGCTAATGATGCCTTATCAAGATGTGTGGAAGAGGGACTATGGCAGCAATCGCCTCAATCACTCTTGACAGGTATCAGGAGATCAGTGCCAGCTATGAGAAGGATGAGTGGTCTAAAGGGTTGCTGGAACTATTATAGACCCTAACAGTAGACCTGGATTTACCCTGACCAATAGAATAATATGGTACCAAGGGAGATTGCTAATTGGGGACAATGAGCAACTCAAGGAGAAAATTCTCCACTCGTTGCATGGTTCACCCCTAGGAGGCCACTCAGGTATACAGAATACTTGCCATTGATTGAAGCAACTATTTCATTAGCCTAAGCTGAAGAAATGGGTGATGGAGTATGTCCTAAGGTGTGACACCTATAAAAGGTGTAAGCATGAAACAGTTGCCCCTTTCGGGCTATTGTAGCCACTAACTACTCCAAGGCAAGCGTGTCAATGGACTTCATAGAAGGTTTGCCAAGGTCAAAAGGGAAGGATTGTATATTAGTGATGGTAGACAGACTCACTGAATTCGTCCATTTCAGAGGTCTGTCACACCCTTTCACAGCACAAGAGGTATCTCGGTTTTTTTTTTTTTTTTTGGCGATCAAGTGGTAAAACTCCGAGGAGTACCCCAACCAATCGTATCAGACCAAGACAAGGTATTCACCATCCTATTATGGAAGTAGTTGCTAAGGTGTTTAGGGACAAGACCACACATATCTTCGACCAACCATCCAAAGACAGATGGCCAAACTGAGAGTACACCCTATACATGTATCAAGTGTTTAGAAACTTACATGCGTTGCCTCTGTTTTCTACAACCTACGGCTTAGCATAAATGGTTATCTCTGGCCCAGTGGTGGCACAACTCTTACTACCATAGTCCCCTCAAGATAACCCCATTTGAGGCCCTCTATGGGTATAAACCACCTTTGCTGCTACCTATTTATGAGCCAACTGGCTGTAGTTGATTCATATCTACACCAGAGGTAGGTTATGCTAAAATTACTACAGAAGGAATTAGCTAATTCTCAAAACAAGACAAAACAGTTTGCAGATCGGAGGAGTGAATAGGAATTCGCAGTAGGAGACCAAGTTTTCTTAAAACTGAGGCTAGCTCATCCGAAGGCTCTAGCACCAGGCAAGGTTTCTAAGCTAAGCCCCAAATTTTATGGTCCCTATCTTATTGTAGCAAGGATGGGAAAGGTTGCATACAAACTACAATTACCGGCTGACTAACCAAATCCACCCTATATTTTATGTATCCCTACTCAAGGGATCAACCAATGCCAACACAATAAGTTAAGCCTTACCAACCTTACTCATGAAAGCTCAAAAAGAGACAGAACCCTCGGCCATCATAGATAAGAAGGTCATTTATCGACATAGGGCTCTATCAAAAAGTCTTTACTAAAAATGTGAATTCCTTTATTAATTCTCCCTTGTGGGAGTAATATATATATACGGAACTTCCTCTACTGATTAGGAAGTTTCTAAATGCTAGCAAGATTCTAATCCTAGAATAAGGAAAAAATACACATTTGTAACATACAATAACTATGGAAAGAATGACAATAAAAGATATACAACAGGAATAGGAAATAAATCAAGAAATCATTGATTGATTTAGGAATCAATCATTGGCACCAGATCTGGAACATATCCGTTGACACTCCCCCTCAAGCTTGAGAGTGGATATCATTCATTCCAAGCTTGCTAATAGTTCTTTGGCATACGGTTGCAGGTAGTCCTTTGATTAGAATATCTACTAGCTGATACTTCAACGTGTTTAGTTTTGTCATGTTGAACTGGATTGTGAGCAATACTTATGTCTAATTTATTATCACAATAGAGCCTCATAAGACATGTCGCTTCAATTTTCAGATCATCTAGAAGAATTTTCAACCAAAGTAGTTCACAAACACCTAGAGCCATTGATCTAAACTTCGTCTCTGCACTAGACCAAGCTATAACATGCTGCTTTTTGCTCCTCCAAATCACAAGGTTGCTTCCTCGAAAAGTACAATAACCCGAAGTAGACTTCCGATCCACCATTGAGCCAACATAATCGGCATCTATATAGGACTCAATACTCAAACCCTAACCTCTTTTAAACATAATTCCCTTCCCCGGTGTTCCTTTCAAATAATGTAATATTTTGTAAACAGCTCTTAGATGAGTCTCTTTAGGCTCATGCATGAACTGACTTACTACTCCTACTACATAGGCAATAACTGGTCAGGAATGGGCTAAATAAATCAACTTGCCTACCAACAGTTGGTAGGACCCCTTGTCAACTACCTTCTCCTCTAGGAACTCACCCAACTTGTGATTAGGCTCAATTGGAGTTGCAGCTTCCTTGCAACCTAACAACCTTGTCTCCTTTAGAAGATGCACAATATACTTTTGTTGGGAAATGAAGATACCTGCCCTAGAATGGGCAACTTCTATACTTAAGAAGTATTTTAACCACCCCAACTCTTTGATGTTAAATTCATGAATCAAGCAATCTCTGAGTTTTCTCCTTCCGTCCTCATCATTTCCCGTGACTACAATGTCGTCAACATAAACAATTAGTACCGTCACTCCCCTTGTGGCCGAGTGATGGATAAAAAGAGTATGGTCCTCTTAACTTGGTTTATATCCGAGATTTAACATAACCTGTGCAAACTGACCAAACCAAGCCCTGGGAGACTGTTTAAGGCCATACAAAGCTTTGTTCAACTTGCATACCACATTCCCCCGAGTGTTTGGGCTATACCCTGGTGGCAAATCTATGTACACCTCTTCTTCTAGATCCCCATGCAAAAAAGCATTTTTAACATCAAATTGGTGAAATGACCAACCTAAATTTGCAACTAGAGACAGAAGCACTCTTACAGTATTGAGCTTAGAACCCAGAGCAAATGTATCTAGATAATCCACCCCATATACCTGAGTATAGCCCTTAGCCACAAAGCGTGCTTTGTACCGATCAAGAAACCCATCTGATTTGTACTTTAAGGTGTAAACCCACTTACATCCAACTGGGTGTTTACCCTTGGGCAATGGAACTAAGTCCCAAGTATTGTTCTTTTCTAGGGTTGTCATCTCGACGTCCATAGGATTTCTCCAATTCTCATCCTTCAAAGCTTCAGAAAAATGTTTAGGAATGGGAATGTTGTGAAGGCTGGTTAAAAAGGCTTTATGTGGAAAAGATAACTTAGAATAGGACAAGAACAAGTGTAAAGGGTGTTTGGTACATGCTTTTGTGCCTTTCCTAAGGGCAATGGGCCAATCAAGGTCATTTGGAGGTTCACAAACAGAATCCATAGGCTCAGGAATATAACAGTTACCTGATGTGGGGTTAGAAGGACTAGCAATGCCATCATTTGTAATAGATTGAGGACTGAAAGTAGGTGCAGGAGATGTATTAGATGTAGGAACCTGCATTGGGTAAGGAGCTGATAGCTGCCATCTTGAGTAAACCTGAAATGGGTGAGGTGTCTTAGGTCAGACTCCTCCTGAGTCATGTTAGGAACATCTTTAGGATTAGTAGGAGAAAAATTAGAAGAATTGGGCTGAAGGTGATCTTCATTTGTAGTGGACTGATTTTGGATACCCTGATCATTGCTGAAATAGGATAAATTTTCAGCAAAAGTCCCATCAACAAAAACAAAGAATCATTTAGTAGGAGGATGATAACATCTATACCCTTTTTGAGTAGAAGAATACCCAACAAATATGCATTTTAGAGCCCGAGGATCTAACTTACTCTGATGTGGACCATGAATATGAACAAATGCAACACAACCAAAGATTTTAGGTTTCCAGCCACTAAGAATATGAAGATCAGGAAAAAATCTTGTCATGAGTTGAATTAGACTATGGAAATCAAGAATTTTAGAAGGCAACCGATTTATAAGAAATGTAGCTATTAGGGCAGCTTCTCCCCAATAATGCTTAGGGACATTGTGATGAAAGAGAAGTGCTCTTATGACAGCTAGTAAGTGCCCATTTTTCCTTTCTGCCACCCCATTTTGTTGGGGGGTGTAGGGACAAGAGGACCCATGAATTATTCCTTTTTGCTGAAAGAATGTTGTAAGGGATTGATTGAAGTAATCCTTAGCATTATCAAACCTCGATCTCTTGATTTCTACTCCAAATTGAGTACTAATCATGTTGTAAAAGGAAAGAAAAATTGTACTCATTTCAGATTTATTTTTCATGAGAAAAAGCCAAACAACTCGAGTACAATCATCCACAAACACAATAAACCACCGTCCCCTAGAAATATTGGGGACGGTTGCAGGACCCCAAACATCACTATGGATTAGAGAAAATGGAAGGGAAGTCCTCTTATTTGATAAAGGATAAGGTACCCTTTTATGTTTAGCTAATTCACAAACAGAACATTGGAAATCTTTAATATCAATATCCCTAAATAAAGCTGGAAGCATGACTCCAATAGTAGAAAAAGAAGGATGACCAAATCGAGAGTGGTATAACAAAATATGATCTTTATTGAACTGAACTAAACATGACATAGGGTGAACC
Organism: Diospyros kaki; assembly: GCA_036245055.1. Taxonomy (NCBI): domain Eukaryota; kingdom Viridiplantae; phylum Streptophyta; class Magnoliopsida; order Ericales; family Ebenaceae; genus Diospyros; species Diospyros kaki. The sequence goes on along the minus strand of BSEG01000006.1, from coordinate 23,775,691 downwards.
TCCTCCTTTGTCTCCTGCCCATTTGGTCCATCTAGATAGTATAAACCAGCCTTTGCCCTATTAAGCCCAATCATCCTCCTCGACTCCTGTCCCTAAATTTTACAGATATTAGAAGAAAAGTTAACACTACAATTGCTGTCCAAAATTAACTTTTGGATAGAAATCAGGTTAGTGACCAGTTTTGGAACATGGAGAACATCTCTAAGAATAAGATGTTCATCGAGAATGATATGCCCTTGACCGACAACAGTGGTCAAGGATCCATCTGCCATGGCTATCTTTTTTGAGCTCGGACATGGGCTGTAGGTGATGAACAGATTGGAAAAAGGTGTCATATGATCAGTTGCCCCGAAGTCTAGGATCCATTTATTAGGTTGAGTAATTCCTGAAGCATGTAAGGAGAGAAATTGAGATGAAATACCTGAAAGTGCAAGGGAATAGGTACCTTTTTCAGTCCTTTTGTCAAGAGATTCCAACAAACCTCTTAGCCTTTCAATTTCAGCCTTATTAAGTTCATCTTCCGGTTCTGGTTTCTTTTGCTCACTTTCTTGAGAACTGATGGCCATATAGGCTTGGCCACGTCCTTGGCCCCTTGGTTGTCCTCCTTTGGTAGTTGGTTTCCATGCAATGTCCAACACTTGTCTATGGTGTGCCTTGGTTTTTTGCAAAAGGTACACTGTAGAGTATTTTTGTCTACCACTTTCCTATCATCTATAGGCCCTTTACTAGGAGTCTTTAGAGAGATTAGGGCAGAATTTCCAAGTTGAGAAGTGTCTAACATTACTACTCTCCTTCCTTTTTCAACACGAATTAGAGAAATTACCTCATTAAGGGAAGGTAAATCATCTTTTCCTAGTAATTGAACTCTTATCAGGTCAAATTCCATGTTAAGGCCAGCCAAAAAATCATATATCCTCTCCTTTTCTACAAATCTTCTTTGTAAAGCAGTATCTTCATTGCATTTCATCTTGAGACTTTGATAATGATCTAACTCCTGATAATAAGGTTTGCAGGATGTTAGCATACTCAGTAATGGATTTCCCCCCTTGCTTGGTTGCTGCCACCTTGGTTCTTATTTCGTATATCTGGGCAACATCCTTAACCTTCAAATAAGTAAGGTTAACAGCTTCCCAAATATCCTTGGTTGTAAGTAGAAACATCGTGGTATCACTTATTTCAGGTACCATGGAGTTCCACAACCATGACATAACCAAGGAGTCTTCTTCATCCCAAACCGAGAACATAGGATCTCCCTTCTTCGAACCGGTTCTCAGCAAGTGGCTAAGTTTCCTTTTCCCCTTGAGAAACGTGCGGATGAGTTGGGACCATTTTAGGTAATTTTTTCCATTCAACCTATAGGCCGCTTGGAGATTTTGCAATTCTCCTCCTGATCCTATACTTCCAGAACCAACAAATGGAGTATCTGTTGTGTTGCTAGAAGCAATCAGTTCTACGGTTGTTGTCGGATTAAGAGTGGTTGACATATCAAAAAGAAAGGTTATGAATGAAGCAATAGCTTTTCGGAGATAGCGAGAAGGAAAAACTCAACTTCAAAGAGAACAAAAGGTAGCTGGAGACAGCAAGAGGAAACAACACGTTGGCGAAGACGGAAAAATAGAAGGAACGCACAAAAAACTGAAGCACTAGGTAGATGGCTCTGATACCATGCCAAAAAGTCTTTACTGAAAATGTGAATTCCTTTATTAATTCTCCCTTGTGGGAGTAATATATATATACAGAACTTCCTCTACTGATTAGGAAGGTTCTAAATGCTAGCAAGATTCTAATCCTAGAATAAGGAAATAATACAAATCTGTAAGATACAACAACTATGGAAAGAATGACAATAAAAGATATACAACAGGAATAGGAAATAAATCAAGAAATCATTTACTGATTTAGGAATCCATCATTGGCACTAGATCTGGAACATATCTAGTTGACAGGCTCCATTGACACAAGTTCTCATACACTGGTCTGCCCTGCATCCAGAGAACAACACCTATACCTCCCAGACCTCCTCTCCCAATTTCCTAAGGCTGCCGGACTACTCTGAATTTCTTCAGGCCAATAAATGTTTCAAGGGTGGGGAATTGTCATGTGCCTACGATTATAAAGGCAAGAATTACGGTAAAGGCAATTTACAGCATTAATTTCAATTTGTAATAAATTCAAGTTGTAATGTTTGAATTTGAAGGCAGCTGTTAGCCCCTTTTTCGAGCCAGGATCAGTATAAAAACTAACTGATCCCACTCCATTGATCATCTTGGAATACAATTGATTCACTTCTCCTGCCTAAACTCTTCCTATCTTTCTCTCGCTTTCTAATTTCCCCTCACTTTCTCTCTGTTCATCTCTTTCCCCCTACTCAATTCCTGCCCCAATTCTCCTAGCTTCTAGGAGAATTTCCATTGTCAGACCCGACTCTGACAGATCTCAATAAAGCTGCTATTATGTATTTACTAGGGCCCACCTAGAAATAGAAAGAAAATATGGCATTTAGACACGACTTGAAACAATTAGTTAAAGATCAAGGTTGGCTTGAAACATGAGAAAAGAACTGGAAAGAAAGGAAAAATTTCTATACTTCATCACTGGTTCTAGGGTTTTTGCATCTTCAAGTACCTCAATAGGATAGATTAACCAATTTCACATTTCTTTAAGCACTAAAGATTCAACTCCTAAAGATAAAAATATTGACTTTCAAATTAAGTTTCCTACTTTGATATCATTATTTGAATAAAGTTTAAAAGTAAACACCACATTTGATCATCAGCAAAGAGAGAGATTTCTATTTCTTTTGGAACTGAATCATCAATGATTTATAGTAAATAGATCAAACAATAAATAATTTGTTTTCATGATATAAATAAAAAAATAAATAAAAAGCTGATGTAAGGGAATATTTAAGTCCTTATTCTTTCGATTCTTATTTTATCAAAACTCCTGTTCCTTGTAAGATCATTGAAGGAAAGGCTGGTCATAAATTTGGAGAGTTTGCTTCTGCACAGAAATGAAGACCTTCGAGAACGAATATTGGAACGGGTAGAATAAGGGGGAAAAAGTTAAGTCGTAAGCACATATGAACTCTTTCCTTGTGCCTTGAACTGTTGTATATATAGGAAATCTATCTGATGGGATTTTCCCTTCTTTATCTTGAGTGGTATAGAAGGGATCTTCCTACTTAGAAAATCTCAAGTAGGATGGCTTATGCCAGGTCTATGGAAAGGAAAGGAACCAGGAAGAAATATACGATAAAGTTGTTTTCCGTCTGTTTCTATCTTGTTTGCAAAGTAATTGTCGCACTACTATCTCTGTTCCTCTTTCCCAGAGAAGTAAATGAGGGAAAATCATTTTCTTCCATTTTCTCCCAAGGAAAGCAAATAATTACACTCCCTATATTTCCTCCCCATTTCAGTTCTACTTCTTTTATCTTTATCTTCCACAAGTCCCGACAAAGCCTTATTCAAAGTAATAGGAGTTTGTGTAAACAGCATATTGAACTCATGTCACTACCCATGCATCTTTCTCTCTATTCCAAAAGTTTCAGAGGGAGACTCAGTCATTAATATATGTATGTATGCATAATTGCATATAGCTTAAGTAATCAGATTAAATCAATTCTATTGCAACACTTTCATGAAAATAAATTCATGTTACTAGAGCTTGTGAAAACATGAGATTAAACTTAAAATAGTAGCATCAAGCATATCTTTACTAACAAAAAGGTCATCATAAATTTGTAAAACAATCCAAGAACAAAAAATGTCATTTTGTAATCTTATTATAGTGAATTTCACGTTTTTATTTGGATAGCTTGTGTGACTAGGAACTTTAGGCCCTAAGCACTAACATGTGCAAAATATGAACTAACTGAAACGACAATGTTATGATGGACACAAGACCCAGAAGAAAAGACAAATTAAAAAAAATAATAATAACACATAATAAGATTGGAGTGGAGCCTATTGAAGATAAAATGTGAGACACAATAAGATGGCTTAGAAAGCTTAGAAATGTGGAAGGAAAACCAGTACACACACCTGTGAAATGAATGGATCAAATTGTTAAAGTAGTTTAAATATCATGTTCTGCCTTTGTATTTTCAGTTAACAATCAGTTAGGTTTGTTAGTATTTTCCGTTGGCTTTGGCAGTCTTCAGTGTTAGCTTTGGCAGTCTTCAGTTAGCGGTTGTTTGTTTGTTATAAGCGGTTGAGCTGCCTATTTAAAGGCAGCTCACCTTCCTAATCTAATTAGCTTGATTATTCTTCTATCGGCTGAGTATTGCATTTCTCTTTCTCTAGTTTAATTCAGCCCTAGTCGTTTCTTTACATGGTATCAGAGCCACTGTTCGGAACAGTCAATGGCCTCCAATCAAGCTCTCGATTCTTCCTCATCTCCCTCTCCTCGTTCTTCCTCTTCATTATCGACTGGATCACAGTCGGATTTCACGTCTGTTGCTAAGGCGCTGAACTTCAGTCCGACTAAACTCAATTCCAGCAATTATATCTTTTGGAAGGCACAAGTTCTTGCTACGGTGCGCGCCTTCGATCTGGTGTCTTTTCTCAATAAAACGCTGCCTCCTGTGAAGTTTCTGTCTACTTCCGATGGTGAAGAAACGGAAGTTAATCCAGCATACTTGAGCTGGATTCGATCCGATCAGCTTCTATTGGGATGGCTGTTCTCAACAATCGATCAAGAGGTGCTTGCTCAGGTGATTCATAGTGAATCATCGGCTGAGGTATGGAGTATTCTAGAAAATTTGTACTCTCGCCAAACTATAGCCAAATCCTTTCAGTTAAAACAACAACTAAGATCTATGAAAAAAGACTCTCTGTTCATAAACGATTTCATTCTCAAGATTAAAACAGTTGGACATACTTTGGCAGCAATAGGTGAGCCGATTAACGATAAAGAATTGTTGCTTGCAATTCTTAATGGTTTAGATCAGGAGTATGAGACAGTTGTGAGTCTTATTACATATCAAATGGACGAAATTGACTTGGAAAAGGTTCAGTATTTGTTATTAATGCATGAACAAAGACTCTCAGTCAAAAACTCCACCACTGTTAATTTTGATTCGGTCTCTACGATGCAAGTCAATGTGGCTTCCATGCCTTCTCCTCAGAATTATAATCTTAGTAGCATTCGAGGAGGTTCGTCTCAGAGAGGAAATGGATATGGTAATAGAGGAGGAGGACGAGGTCGAGGAAGAAATTCAAATAGGAGAATTTACTGCCAGTTGTGTGGTAAGCCAGGCCATTTTGTGGATCGATGTTATCATCGATTTGATAAAACATTCCAGCGGCCATCAAACACAGGTTTTGGCCGATCTGATGGTGGTCATCAAACTCAGTTTATTACACAGCCTCAGTTTATGAATCAAGCTCCTTCACGAGCTTACATGGCCTCCTGTGGTGACTCTAACGGGTTCTACACTAATGATATGGTCTCAACACAAGGCACTCACTATGGTAGTTCTTCTCATTCCTTCACACCTGATAACTTTGCAGCCTCTCCTTCTCTTCCAGATTCCAACTGGTTTGTTGACTCTGGAGCAACTAATCACATTACCTCCAACCTTAATAATCTCTCTTTACATGCTCCATACACTGGTGGCGACAAAGTTGCTGTTGGCAATGGTAAGCAACTTCCTATTAATCATGTTGGCACCAGTTATTTGCAATCTCAACCAAATTTAGTTCTTCCATTATCAAATGTTCTTCATGTTCCTAGTATGAAGAAAAATCTAATCAGTGTCTCTCAGCTTACTCGTGACTATAATGTGGTGGCTGAATTTGATTCCAATGTTTGTTTGATTAAGGACAAGGCTTCCGGACTGGTGCTGCTTCGGGGACACCTTAAGGATGGGCTTTATCGGTTGACTCCAGCATCTTGCTCCGCTGGTGCCAGCATTCCTGCCTCATCCCTCGACACTTCTTTAGTTTCTTCTGTTTTTCCTTCAAAACCATGTAATAGACTAGCTACATGTACAAGGTCAAACTCATTCTGTCATGAGTTTCCTCCTGCTGTAAATGCTGTTCAACAGCATACTCAAATCTGTCAACAATGGCATGATAAGTTGGGACATCCTTCAATGCATGTACTCAAGTCTGTATTAAATAAAATGGGAATTTCTTGTTCAGGTTCCGATCTGTCCTTTTGTGATTCTTGCAAAATTGGAAAATTAAGCCAGCTTCCTTTTTCAAGTCATGACATAACTGCAGTTAAACCTTTGGAATTAGTCTATTCTGATCTCTGGGGACCTGCTCCTATTCTGTCTCTAGAAGGCTATAGGTACTACATCATTTTTGTTGATGCCTACACTCGGTATACTTGGATATACCCTCTAAAACTTAAATCAGATGCTTTGTCTGCATTCACTGTCTTTCATAAGTTTGCAGAACTTCAATACAGTACTAAGCTTAAAGCTTTACAATCTGACAATGGAGGAGAATTTCGAGCTTTCTTGCCCTATCTTCGAACTCATGGCATCCAATCTAGATTTACTTGTCCACATACTCATCAGCAAAATGGTATAGCCGAACGTAAACACAGACATATCACTGAAATGGGATTAACTTTGTTATCCCGTGCGTGTATGCCTCTTCGTTTTTGGGTGGAGTCCTTTCAAACTGCTGTTCATCTCATTAACTTGCTTCCTTCTTCTTCTCTCAAGTCTTTAACACCATTTGAATTGCTATATCATAAACAACCAAACTACTTCATCCTTCAGCCCTTTGGTTGTGCATGTTTTCCTTTTCTTCGTCCATACAATCAACATAAGTTTGGTTTTCATTCAGCAAAATGTGTTTTTCTTGGCTATAGTCATACTCAAGTTGGCTACAAGTGCTTACATCCCTCTGGGAGAATATATGTATCTCGGCATGTCCAATTTAATCCTAGTGATTTTCCTTATCCTTCTTTGTTTTCTCCTTCTTCAGTATCTTCATCATCTGTTTCTCCCGGATATTCTACTGCATTTTTGGAACCTATCCTACCTCACTCTAATTCTTCATGGTGTCCCTCTACTGCATCAGCTCCGGTTCCCACACAGTCTAATAGTCAAATAGATGTCTCATCTCCAGCTACAGAACGCTTACAGCCATTGTCATCTAATCCAGCCTCTTCATCTGCACCTCCGTCTAAACCGAAGCCCTCCAAACCTGTTTTAGTTCCCTCTTTTCATCCTATGGTCACCCGATCCAAGTCTAAACGATTAGTTGCTCCTTCTCCTCATGCCTTAGTGAGTTCTGTTGAACCCAATTCTGTTAGTGAGGCCCTTTTAGACTCACGATGGGTTCAGGCCATGAATGAAGAATATACAGCCTTACAGAAAAATCACACTTGGGATTTGCTTCCAATGTCTGCTGATATGAATCTGGTTGGCTGCAAGTGGGTGTTTAGAGTGAAATATAATGTCGATGGTTCTATTCTTAAGTACAAAGCCAGGCTGGTTGCTAAAGGGTTTCATCAAACTCCGGGTGTAGACTATGCTGAAACCTTTAGTCCAGTTGTTAAGGCACCAACCATTCGTGTTTTGTTTGCTTTGGCAGCTACCTATGGTTGGGACATTCAACAAGTTGATGTCAATAATGCTTTCCTCAATGGAGACTTGAATGAAACCGTTTATATGGTTCAACCTGAGGGCTTCGTTAATTCTCAGCTTCCTACACACGTTTGCAAGTTGCAAAAGTCTTTATATGGCCTTAAACAGGCTCCTCGAGCCTGGCATATGAAGCTGAGGACAGCGTTACAGTCGTGGGGATTTGTTCGTGCTGTGTCAGATGCCTCTTTATTTGTTAAGAAGACTGCTAGTTGTGTGTTGTATGTGCTGATCTATGTTGATGATATTTTACTCACGGGTTCTGATAATGATGCTCTTAAATCATGTATTAGAGCTTTAGACACACACTTTGCTCTTAAAACTCTTGGTTCGGTGAACTATTTTCTGGGTTTTGAAGCATTTAGAGACAGCAGTGGTATCTACTTAACTCAGACTAAGTATGTTCTTGACTTACTGAAAAAGGCTGCCATGCATGATAGCAAGCCATGTGATACTCCTATGGCTACTGGAGTTTCTTTAACAGATGAAGGAGATCTCTTTTTCAATCCTTCTTTATATAGAACTCTGATTGGGTCACTACAATACTTGACCTATACTCGTCCGGACATAGCATTTACAGTCAACAAACTTAGTCAATTTTTGTCTTGTCCTAAGGTGCAACATTGGTTGGCTTGTAAGCGTCTTCTTCGCTACCTAAAGGGCACAGTTGGTTTGGGTCTGGTTTTCTCCTCATCTCGTGATGATTTGTCTTTACAAGTGTACACGGATGCAGACCATGCTGGCTGCAAGGTGACTAGGCGATCTACAAGTGGTTTTTGTGTTTATTTTGGCACAAATCTCATTGTTTGGGGCTCCAAGAAACAGACTGTTGTTGCTAGGTCTGTAGGAGAGGCTGAATATCGTGCAATTGCTTTGGGTGTGACTGAGTTGATGTGGCTGAAAACTTTGTTTCAAGAGCTAGGATATCCATGTGGTGCTGTTCCTATTGTGTGGAGTGATAACTTAGCTGCCAAAAGTATGTCTGAAAATCCAGTTTTTCATTCTCGAACCAAACATATTGAAGTTGATGTTCACTTTGTTCGCGAGAAAGTGGAGAATGGTGAAGTAGAAATTAGATATGTTCCTACAGCTAGTCAAGTGGCTGATATTCTTACAAAGGGATTGCCTCGAGACAGATTTAAGTTTCTACGAACAAAACTTGGTCTGGTGGTGTCTCCTGTTCATGCTGATTCTACAAATGCTGCTACATTCTCTACTCTTGGTCACTCAACTTCTATGGAGTCTGATTTGAGGGGAAGTGTTAGAGTAGTTTAAATATCATGTTCTGCCTTTGTATTTTCAGTTAACAATCAGTTAGGTTTGTTAGTATTTTCCGTTGGCTTTGGCAGTCTTCAGTGTTAGCTTTGGCAGTCTTCAGTTAGCGGTTGTTTGTTTGTTATAAGCGGTTGAGCTGCCTATTTAAAGGCAGCTCACCTTCCTAATCTAATTAGCTTGATTATTCTTCTATCGGCTGAGTATTGCATTTCTCTTTCTCTAGTTTAATTCAGCCCTAGTCGTTTCTTTACACAAATAACTTAAGTTCGCAGGAGAGGAGGTTAGAAAAATGATAAGAAACCCTTAAACATAACATAATATAATGCCCTTACAAAGGATATGATCATAGATAGAGAAGGGTAGAGAACTAGAATTCATGCTGCTAAAGCCACCTAGCGGTGGTGATTGTTGAAACTATCCAATGTTCTCAAAAGGATCTTAGCTTGCCTACTACACTTGCATTTATTTTTCTTTTCAAATTGCTTCAAAGGAAATGAACTCTTGTAAACATCTTTACAGATCTTATATATTTTTATTGCTCTATTTTGGTGATAGTAGTTTTTCTTGTCAAAAAACTTTTCCATATCCATTACTTTGATTTAAATATTTAACTTTGAATCTGCAACAATTTTGAGTTAACTGCACAAACTTAACATATATCAAAGCCTTTTCTTAACAGTAAACATATAGGAATCCACTAAACTATAAATTGACATCAAACTATCTTCATGTGTAATAAAAGAAGAGAATTGAAAACTGATTCTCACTTAAAGAATAATGTACACGGCTGGTTCCTCTTATAGAGGAGAAGATACATACATATGCACACTAATATATCCATCTTCTACAAGAAATACCATATACATATTTACACTTGTTAGGAAACTAAGTTAGACTTGAGGCAACTATTAGGAAACTTTCTATTCTAGGACCAGAGAGACTATTAGGAAAGTTCCTAATCTAGAATAAGCAGGTTTCTTACTCTAGATTAGGAAGGCTGCTACATCTTTGACCTTATTCCAGATTAGGAAAGGCTACTGCATCTTTGACCTTCAGCACAAGAGCGCACTGGGTGCACACTGCCACATGAGCACACAAGAACACACAATCTCAAGAGCACATGAACACAGCCCACACAGTTACCCATCATACGTATGCTTCAACACTCCCCCTCAAGCTGATGAATAAATGTCTACCATTCCCAACTTGTCTACTAGATTCACAAACTGTTTAATACGCAACCCTTTGGTAAGAACATCTGTCACCTATTGGTTAGATGACACATAAAAAATTTTAAGGAGACCGGATTCCAATTTTTCCTTAAGAAAACGCCTGTCAATCTTGATATGTTTGGTCCTGTCAAGCTGCATAGGATTATGGGCAATACTAATCACTGATTGATTGTCACACAACAATCAACAATTCAATGGGTCGTTGCACCAGGACCTTCAAGTCCTCTAGAATTATCTGCAACCATAAGAGTTCACATAGACCAAGGGCCACAACCCTGAATTCTATCTCAGCACTTGATCTTGCCACAACTCCTTGCTTTTTACTCCTCCAAGACACTAAGTTATCCCCTAAGAACACACAATATCCGGTTGTGGACCTCCTATTAACTAGAGAGCCTCCATAATCAGCATCTGTATAGCCTTGAACCTTTAAATCAACTCCTGGTGCAAAGAGAATGCCTTTTCCCAGAGTAGCTTTTAGGTAATTTAATATTCTTTTCACTGCATGCATGTGTTCCTCAGTGGGGTTGTGCATGAATTGACTCACTAGACTGAGAGTAAATGCTATGTCAGGTCTAATATGAGAGAGATATATCAATTTACCTACCAATCGTTGGAACCGCCCTTTGTCCAGCTCTCTGATAGGGTTTTCCTGCAGTTTTATGTTAGGATTCACAGGAATCCATGCTCCCTTTCCTCCTAGCACACCTGTTTCGACAAGTCAAGAACATACTTACGTTGAGACAAGAAAACTTCTGTTTGAGTATGGAACTTGAATCCTAAAGAAATATTTCAGCACCCCAAGGTCCTTAATTTCAAATTTCTTGGCTAGGTTCTTCTTGAGAAGTTCCTGTTCAGCCTCATTGTTTCCTGTCACAATAATATCATCAATATAAACCAACAATATTATTACCTTTTCTCCCATTCGTTTGATGAAGAGGGTATGATCCCCTCTACTCTGATGGTATCCCATGGCATTCATAGCCTTAGAGAACCGGCCAAACCAGGCTCGTGGGGACTGCTTGAGTTCATACAAAGCCTTCCTAAGCTTGCATACTTGCCCTGCTCCTTTGTGGGTAAAGCTAAGATGTAATTCCATGAAGACTTCCTCTTTCAAATCCCCACGCAAAAATGTGTTTTTAACATCAAGTTGTTGCAACTTCCACCCAAGATTAGCTGCTAAGGATATAAGTACTCGAACTATTGTCATCTTTGCTATCGATGCAAAGGTCTCAAGGTAATCAATACCATAAGATTGAGTATAGCCCTTGGCCACTAGTCTTGCCTTATATGTTTTAAGGGTACCATTACTTTAAATTGAATATCCACCTACAATCCACAGGCCTAACTCCCTTGGATTGAGGCATTAATTCCCAGGTTTGATTTTTGTGTAGAGCCTTCATCTCTTCCAACATAGCCTCTTTCCATTTTTGATCTTTTAGAGCCTCCTCCACTGACTTTGGAATAACAATAGCATCCAGGGATGTTAGGAAGCTTTTATGGTTAGGAGAAAGGTGATGGTAGGATAGGAAATTGGCTAGGGGATGTTTAATACAATTTCTGACCCCTTTTCAAATGGCAATTGGAAGGTCTAGATCAGTAGGTTCAAGGTCTATTAAGGCTGAACTGGAATCTCCAGGAATGTGCACTTCCACACTTGGATTCAGGGCTGAGGTTGGTGTAGGGTGTGGACCATCACTAGGCTGCCTTCTTTTGTACACATAGGGAGATCCCTTGTACCTAACCGAAGATGACAACTGCTGGTTTGCTTGTTCAGGACAGATTGTATTAGGATGAGAGGAATGGGAAGAAGGAATATGCTGAGGGGAAGAAGGAAGGAGCAGATTAGGAAGTTGATCAGCAGCATCAAGTTGACTAGGACTTGATGTTGCTGATTCTGGAAAAAGGAAGGAATTTTCAGGATCAGCTTCAGCTTGTATACTCTCCCCCTTAGATGGAGAACCAAAAAATGATTGGGACTTGATAAAGGTGACATCCTTGGAGGTAGAACTTTCTTGAGATAGGATTATAACATTTCTAGCCCTTTTGAGTTGGACAGTACCCAAGAAAAACACATTTTTTAGCTCTAGGATCAAGCTTATCCCGATTGACCTTAGATATCCGAACAAAGCATACACATCCAAACACTCTAATAAGAGGTAGAGGAGAATGCAAACTCAAGTCTGGGAAAAAAAGAGGCCAAACATTGAAAGGGACTTTGATTATTAAGAACCTTAGATGGAACCCTATTAATTACATAAGTTGTTAAAGTAGCTTCCCCCAAAAAATGTTTTGGAACATGGTGATGATGGAGGAGAGTCTTGAGTCACATTAAGAAGAAGTCCCATCTTCCTTTCAACTACTACATTCTGTTATGGAGTGTCTACGCAAGAAGATTCATGGACTATCACTTCTTGTTGGAAAAACTTATGCCAGTGATTATTGAAATAATCCCTTGCATTATCAATCCTAAATCTCTGAATAGGAATGCCAAATTGAGTTAGAATCATTTTGCAAAAATAGGACAAAACAGTTCCAATAGTAGCTTTATCTTTTGGCAAAAAAACCCAACATATCCGAGTGCAATCATCTGTAAAGGAAATAAACCACTTTGCCCCTAGACAGTTTAGAACTTTAGAAGGACCCCAAACCTCCGAATGGATTAAAGTAAATGGCTTGGATGAGAGTTTATTGTTAGTTGGATAAGACACTCAATGATGCTTAGCCATAACACACACATCACAATGAAAAGTACTAGGGTCTAGAGTCCTAAACAATGCAGGAAACATTCCTTTTAATAAACTGAAAGGGGGATGACCTAATCTAAAGTGGTGAAGCCAAATGGCAGAAAGATCTGAAACTGATTTGGATGAATAAGCTGCCTACAGTTGTTTCTCTTTAGGAAAGGCACTCTTCCCTTGTAAGATATACAGCCCATGTTGTTCCTTAGCCACACCAATCGTCCTCCCTGTGTCCATGGCCTGAAATTTTAATATGGAGAAAAAACATGGCAATTTAGGTCTTTAGTGAGCTGATTTATGGAAATAAGATTGGTGGTCAAATCTGGTACATGGAGTACCCAATTGATGGACAACTGAGGGCTAAAATTAACTTTTCCTTTTCCTTTGATGGGAGCAAAGGTCCCATTGGCGATAGTAATCTGTTTGGTAGTTTCAAGAGGCTCATAGGTATCAAAAACATAAAAATTGGGGGTCATATGATTAGTGGCTCCTGAATCCAGGACCCACATGTTATTCCTACTAGTTTTGGAGACTGAAAAGAACTATAGTTTAGATTTTTACCTTGCTGTGGAATGAAGCAAGATGCTCCATCCTAGATTGTCCTTAGGAATGCCTTCAGCTTATTTGTTTCCTCTGCATTGAGCTGGTTGAAATCAGCTCCAGTTGCATCTCCCTTATCAACCTCTTCCTCTTGCTCCTTGTTTGGAAGATAACTTTGGGGCTTCATGTTCCTGAACCCTCCAATTTTATTCAAGACAGCCTCCTTCCCATGAAGCTTAAAACAGGTCTCTCTAGTGTGTCAAGGCTTCTTGCAGTAGGTACACCACTGTCCTTCATGATCCGAGATCTTGGTTTGGGCTGCTGCCTTCCACACTTTACCTCCTGCTCCCTCTTTGTTGCTGGATATTAAGGCTAAACTTTCAGTGCTATGCTCACTGAGCATTGCTCCTCTTTGGTTTTCCTCACTTCTCTCAATGGCAAACACCTCATTTAAAGTGGGAAGCTTATCTCTACCAAGAACCTGAATTTGGACTTGATCAAATTTAGGGTTTAGGCCTGCTAGAAACTCAACTATACTATCTCTTTCAAAAATTTGATTTAAGGTGGCAGCATCTTCACTGCACACCATTTTTATGGCTTGATAATGATCAAGCTCCAACCACAATCCCTTCATCTTATTATAATATTTGGTAATTGTTGTCAGACCTTGCCTAGTAGAGCTGATCTTGGTTTTCACTTCAAAGATCACCAAGGCATCCTTCACCTTGGAGTAGGTTTGTCTCACCATCTCCCATATCTCCTTTGTTGTTCCAAGAAACATGAAATTCTTGCTAACTTCTGGTTGCATCGCATTCCATAGCCAAGACATGATGAGGGAATCCTCAATATCCCAGGCTGTGAAGGTAGGATCTGAGTTCTTGGGTGGGATTCCAGTTAAGTGGTTGATTTTACCCCAGCCTTTGAGGAAGGTCTTGATGAGCTGTGCCCATTGCAGGTAGTTCCTACCATCTAGGCAGTAGGACTGATACACATTTGGTAAATCCCCTATTCCAATAGGTTGATCAATGGGAGCAGATTCCTCAGTTGTCACGGTTGGAACAATTTCTGAGGATTCTAACATGTTTGCTGGTCAGATTGATTGAATGGTGGGAAGCAATGAAGGCTCTTTCCAATGCAGAGGGAAGATAGTGCAATGAAGGAACTCATTAGGGCTGAAGGCGGATCAGGCCAGAATCAAGGGCTTTGATACCATGTAAGAAAAGAAGAGAATTGAAAACTAATTTTCTCATTTAAGGAATAATGTACACTGCTGGTTCCTCTTATAGAGGAGAAGATACATACATATGGAAACTAATATATCCATCTTCTACAAGAAATACCATATACATATTTACACTTGTTAGGAAAGTTTCCTAAGTTAGACTTGAGGCAACTATTAGGAAATTTCCTATTCCAGGACCAGAGAGACTATTAGGAAAGTTCCTAATTTAGAATAAGAAACCTTCTTATTCTAGATTAGGAAGGCTGCTACATCTTTGACCTTATTCCAGATTAGGAAAGGCTGCTTCATCTTTGACCTTCAGCGCACGAGCACACTGGGTGCACACTGCCACATGAGCACACAAGAACACACAATCTCAGGAGCACATGAACACAGCCCCCACACAGTCACCCATCATATGCATGCTTCAACATCATGACAAAATCGGCAACATCAAAGCGATTCCAAAATTCTAATGATTTTACAATGTAATGAAAAAAGCATGCAATTTTAGTACTTTTCTTTTTTTTTTCTTTTTATTTGCTTCTATCTTTTTCCTTTGTAGATTTTGTTTATTTTAAAGCTAATGTGGCCACATTAACATATTAATCAGTCCATCAAAAAAAAAAAGTGTGTTCATCCACTAGCATATTCATATATTGCACATTCTGCATTAATCAAAGAAGTGATTCAGTGATAGTACTTATGCACAAGCTATTCATCTTTATGAATATTCAAATATTCTATATCTTCAGTTAGATCAGAATTTACAAAAGAGAACGTTATTTCCTAAAGAAATTGATTTGGAAGCACATTTAGTCCTTATCCTCAATACTTCCACTGTTCTATCCCCTCCCACCACCTTTTCGATCAGAAAAAATTCTTTTGCTACCAAGGATATAAATGTTTGCCATACTTTTTACTAAAAATTTTGATTTGGCTTTTAAGAAATATCAAATTCATGAGTATATGAGAAGTATCAACCGCTTCTTAACAAAATCAGTGTCAATTTAAAGTCAATAAAAACTTTTTTGAAGTATTGTGCATCAATGAGTAACAGAATATATTGTCATGCAATATTGGTATGTGATAGAACATCAACATGGACCCATACTGAGTGAAGTACATTTAACCCTTTAAGGCTCCCACAAATTAGCTTAACAAATCCAGTCATGAATTAGACAAGATTCTAATCACATTTGGTTAATAAGAAACCCAAAAACGCAAGACATTGTCTCTGTTTTTTTTTGGATAAAAAAAATCTGTCACAAGTGGGCAAAAGAGAAATACACCAAGCATTAATCCCGCTAGATGCAGTTGGCTACATGGATTAGCTGACCAATAATCCCTATCTACAACCATACCTTTCAAGTAGACAAAAGAACAAAAGCCAAAAAATTTAAACTTCAGGTTTTAGCATTGTAACAAATTACGAGAGACTTGGGTACACAAAGTAAAAGATATGCTGCTGTACATATGTATCAATACATGAAGTCATCTAACGTACACATATATTGGTTTTTGCACTTTCACAATTAGAAGAGCTGGGGTAATGCATGCATGAGTGGTCAAGCATTGATGGTCGTACAAGGTCATTGATCTACACAAAAGAATCTGATGACAAAGCTCAACTACCCAAAATTGCATAAAAGAATATATGGATATACAAAGTAATTCTAATCAAATATGAAAGGAGGAAAACATCACCTTTCCATGCCTAAGAAAAAGGTGTGCTTGATCATGTTGTGCATCTTGCACAGATATATCAAGAACTTCATTCCCAATCAATAACTGCAAACTGCCATCTGACCATCTTACGAAACGTGCATTGCTTTCATACTGCACATTAAAAGAAGCTTTCACAACAATGCCATAGTAATTGAATACGGAAGAAAATGTGATCTCCTTTGAATGACTCTACTCAATGCATTTAGAGTTGTATCAATTCTAGCATTAAAACGGAAAGAAGTATTAAATGTGCCAAAAGCCCAAAGCCAAAGAAGAAATTAAAATGGGGTGGTCTCTCATAGTATGAAGTCTTATTCCTTCTTTGGCATTTTCAAGGAACTTATGATAAGCTCAAGTCTAGAAAATTGCGCCATGCAAGATTTTGAAAAAGATTAGCTCCAATGCTTATTTGGTAGAGCTTTCAGATGATTTTCAAATCAGTCCCATTTTTAATGTTGCTGACTTATATGATTTCCACAGATTTGATGTAAAGAATCACAAAGCTACCACCAAGGAAGGGGTTAATCAATTGCTGAAAAAACCAAGAGAAGTTATTGAAGAAGTGTTTGACATGAAAGAGGCTCATTCTCAATGTGGCAATCTTTGTCATCAATTTCTTGTGAAGTGGTTGGGCAAACCTCCAGGAAAAAGCACTTGGAAATCTGAAGAAGAATTGCAGAGAATTGATCCTAGCATTTATGATCAATACATCCAAGTTTTCTCATCAAAGCCAAGTGTCATGTACCTTTCTACATTGAGGGGTAGTTATAGTGGTAAGGGGGTTGTGCCTAGCTGTAAGCATTAGAGGTTGTACTCGGGGAATGAGTAACAGCTTTTGGTGCCAATCTCTTGCTGTGGATCAGTATATAAGAGCTGAGCCAGCCATTTTTTCAAGGCATCGAATACAATTGATGAATTTTATAGTTTTCCCGCCTCCAATTCTCTCTCCCTCTCTCAATCTTTCCTCCCCTAATTCTCTATTTGTCCCTCTCTTTCTACAAAACTACTCACTCTCCTGCCCAATTCTCATCCAAATCAGCTGAGAATTCTCTGTTTGATCTAGGATTTGACATTTTGGTATCAGAGCTAGGTTCCTAGCCAACGATCTCTCAAGCGATCAATCCACCAATGGCTAATGGCACCCGAATGAAGTAAATGGAGTCTCAGTTGCAGCAGGTGACTGCCATGGTGGAGGAGATGCAGACTCGTATGGGATCCGTGGAGGAGATAATTGGAACGGTGGTGGATAAGAAGCTGGACAATGTCATGGATCGATTGTGAGAGGATACATGCAATCAGATTCAAGAGGAGTGCAGGAGCAAAGCAACATGCAGCATTAGCAGATGCAACAGCTAATGCTCATGTTCTCCTGCCAGAATCAAGTAAGGATCTCACCTGACTTTCCACCTAGATATAGGCTGGAACCAATCCTCCTAGGAATTGGAACCAACCATAGGACGGCGGGATCCTCGGAGTTTGAGGTTGAACCAACCACTGTGGGAGAAAATGTGGTGGAGAAGAGACAGGAGATATAGGTGACCACCCACCAATCTAGTTTTCCAGTGCCAAAACTAGAATTGCCTCTACTTGATGGGCAAAAGCCTAGATGGTGGGCAAGGCGATGTGAGAAATTATTCAGCATCCACCAAGTGACCGATAACCAAAGGGTTACCCTGGCATCTGCCTATCTAAACAATGTTGGAGATGTGTGGTTCCAAGGATGGTCCAAAGTTAGGGATGGTTGCAATTGGGATGAATTTGTTAGAGGTTTGTGTGAGAGGTTTGGAGATCATGGCATGATGGATGGTAGAGGAATTTAATAAGTTGACAAAAGATGGGACAGTATAGGAATATCAACTCAGATTTGAGGAGTTGAAATCACTCATACTGAGCCGTAACCCCCCCATAACCGAGGAATATTTCGTCTCAAGCTTCATTAGTGGCTTGAGTGAAGACCTTAGGCCTATGGTGAAGATGTTGAAGCCTAGGACAGTGCAGGATGCAGTTGAGGGTGCTTCACTGCAAGAGCTATCAGCGAATACACTAACAAGGAAACAGAGAATGCAAAGTAAGGGGGGAAACTATGGTGTGTTGCAAGTAGGACAAAAGTGTGGAAGAACTTGCTTGAGTTCATTTTAGTTTTTCATTATCTATTGTGTTGCTGTTAGTTAGTTGTTGTATCTTGATATATATATGTTGCATGTATTGATAGCTAATTAGTTAGGTAGTGGTTAGCTTTGTGGCTTAAGCTCGGCAATATATAAACTCAGCGAGCCTTTCTCTTGTTTGTGGTTGAGTTCATTTTTCATTTTCTCAATTGAAATTTCTCAAGAGCATTTCTTCTTCGCTCTCTTTCCGTTATTTTGTGCCCTAGGTTTCCTATTGCCCTAATTGCTTTTACATGGTATTAGAGCCATATGACTTGCCTCTATGGCATCCAATCTTGATCGCAATTCTTCCTTCTCTCTTCCACCTCACTCCCCCTCCTCATTATCATCTGCCTCACAATTCGATTTTGCAGCTATGCCAAAGGCTTTCAATTTCATATCAATTAAATTAGACTCGAATAACTATATTTTCTAGAAAGCAAAGATCTTAGGTACGATAAGAGCTTTCAATTTGTTGTCATTTCTTAACAAATCACCACATCCTCCTAAGTATGTATCAAATCCAATCAGTGATGGTGAAGCTCCGGTGGTTAATTCGGAATACATGAATTGGATGCGGTCTGATCAATTGTTGCTCAGGTGGTTATTTTCTACAATCAATAAGGAGGTGTTAGTGCAGGTGATTCATTGTGAATCATCTACCGAGGTATGGTCTTCCCTTGAAAGCCTATATTCTTGTCAAACCATAGCAAAGTCATTCCAATTAAAGCAGCAACTAAGGTCAATTAAAAAGGACTCATTGTCTATTAATGATTACATCTTGAAAATTAAGACTATCAGTCATGCACTTGCTGCTATTGGTGAATCATTGAGTGATAAGGATCTATTGCTTGCTATTTTAAACAGACTAGATCATGAATATGAGACGGTAATTAGTATGATTACCTATCAAATGAATGAAATCGATCTAGAGAAGATGCAATACTTACTGTTGATGCATGAACAGCGATTAAATTCTAAGAATTTGTCACAGTCCTCGATGCATTTTGAATCAGTTATGAATACTCCTGTGAATGTTAACATGACTTTGGTTACACCACAACATAGTAATAATAGAGGAGAGTTTGTACAAAAAGGAGGTGGATATATGAATAGAGGGGGAAGAGGTCGTGGTAGACCATCTAGTAAACGAATCTATTATCAGTTATGTGAAAAACCAAGGCATTTTGTTGATAAGTGTTATCATAGATTTGACATGAACTTTTAGAGAGCTTCTGATCATAATTTTCAAAATTTTGAGAGAGTGTCTTCGACTACTTCACAGCCTGATCCTAGAGCATATCTAGCCGCCTTTAGTGATTCTTATGAGCCCTACATGACTGATATAGGCTCAGCACAAGGAACCTCCTATGGCCAATTTTCTCAACTTTTTAAAACTTTATCTCAAGCTTCCTTACCAGACCACTCCTAGTTTGTTGATTCTAGAACAACAAACCATATCACAACAAATCTCAACAATTTGTCTCTGCATGCTCCTTACAACGGTTGTGATAAAATCTCCGTTGGTAATGGTAAGCAACTTCCTATTTCTAATGTTGGTCTTGGACAATTATACACTCAAACTAAACCTACATCCATTATTTCTCTGCCTCATGTTCTTCGTGTTTCTCTTATGAAGAAAAATTTAATCAGTGTATCACAACTTACTAATGATCATAATATGATTGTTGAATTCCATTCAAATGTCAGTTTGATTAAGGACAAGAATTCAAGGCTGGTGCTACTTTGAGGACATCTTAAGGATGGTGGTCTCTATAAGCTGGTTCCAGCTTTTGGTCAAGCTACTAGCACTCCAAATCATTATGTCAAGCCTAAACATCCTAAGTCTTTTGCTGCCAATTCATTTTCTTTGAACAATGTAATGATTTTTCTTTGGGAAATTGTAAAAAACAGCTTCCATTTAGTCATGGACTGTCTCCTAGTGTTAGTAGCTCAACAAAATAAGACATGTCAACAATGGCATACTCGGTTAGGGCATCCTACCCTCAATGTATTGAAATTGATTCTTAATAAAATCCGAATTCCTTGTTATTCCTTAGCTCTTTCATTTTGTGATTCTTGTAAAATTGGGAAACATCATCAGCTTCCATTTGTTACTCATGAAATTACAGCAAATAAACCATTGGAATTGGTCTATTCGGACTAGTGGAGTCCCTCTCCTACTATTTCTGTTAAGGGATTCAGATATTACATTATATTTGTTGATGCATACACAAGATATACATAGCTATATCCATTGAAATTAAAGTTTGATCCCTTGCCTACCTTTGTAAATTTTCATAAATTTGTTGAACTACAATATCAAACCAAGCTTAAGGCTATCCAAACAGATTAGGGGTTAGAGCCTTCTTGCCTTATCTTCAAAGCCATGGCATACAACCTAGGTTTACATGTCCTCACACTCACCAACAAAATGGTGTTGTAGAAAGGAAGCATAGACATATAGCTAAGATGGGTCTTACATTGTTAGCTCATGCTCACATGCCTTTATAGTTTTGGGAAGAGGCTTTTCAAACTATCGTGTATACCATCAATTTGCTATCATCCTCTTCTTTGAATTACGTGCCCCCTTTGAACTTCTC
The DNA here is from genome assembly GCA_036245055.1 of Diospyros kaki. Taxonomy (NCBI): domain Eukaryota; kingdom Viridiplantae; phylum Streptophyta; class Magnoliopsida; order Ericales; family Ebenaceae; genus Diospyros; species Diospyros kaki. The sequence goes on along the minus strand of BSEG01000006.1, from coordinate 23,754,597 downwards.
TATTATAAAGAACCCAATGACCTATTGTTACAACTTTTTGGATGTACTTGTTTTCCTTACTTGAGACCCTATAACAAGCACAAGTTTGACTTTCATACCACTAAGTGCATACTTCTTGGATATAGCCATACACAAGGTGGTTACATGTGTTTGCATCCCTCCGGAAGAGTTTTATCTCTAGACATGTGCAGTTCAATCCTGATGAGTTTCCATATCTCACCTTATTTACTCCGTCTTCTTCTTCTTCATCACAATTAGTGCCAAACAGTTCTTCTATATTGTTGTTGCAATCCCTTCCTTCACGTTTTTCCATTTCTTATGTTTCTCAAGTAGCACAGCCCTATATTCCTCCTGTGTCAACACCAATTTCTACCAATTCTTCTAACCTCTCTCCTAATCAAGTTTCTACTGCTCCAGCTGACAAACACTTATAGTCCACAACACCCAAAGCTTCTGCTCATATTCCTAAACACAAAGCTGTTCCAGCTCCCTCTATTCATCCCATGCTTACTCGATCCACGACCAAACACCTTTTGACCACCTCTCCTCATGCCTTAGTGAGTTCCTTAGAACCTAGCACAGTTCATGAGGCCTTATTAGACTCATGATGAGTTAAAGCTATGGAAGAAGAATTTTCAGCTTTACACAAAAATAATACATGGGAATTGATTCCATTTTCTAAAGACATGAATTTAATTGGTTGTAAATGGGTGTTCAGAATCAAGTACAATTCTGATGGGATTGTTCTAAAGCACAAGGCTCGCCTAGTTGCAAAAGGTTTTCTTCAAAACCTAGGCATTGACTATGCTGAAACATTCAGCCCCGTCATCAAAGCACTCACTATTAGAGTGTTGTTTTCATTAGCAGTAATTTTTGGATTAGATATACAGCAAGTGGATGTTAACAATGCGTTTCTAAATGGTGATCTTGTCGAGGAAGTTTTTATGTCTCAGCCTAAGGGTTTTGTTTATTCCAAGTTGCCCTCTCATGTATGTTGGCTAGAAAAGTCCCTCTGGACTTAAACAAGCTCCTAAAGCTTGGTACACAAAATTAAGGGGTGCACTTCAATCTTGGGGTTTTTCAAAGGCTATGTCTGATGCATCGTTATTCATAAAACGGTGTTGAGGTTTGCCTAGAGTTTTTTGATTGAAAGATCAGTGGGAGCGTTGATGGCTTTCCACTGGAAGCTATTAGATAGTTAGGGTTTTTTAAGTCAAAGTGTAATTAATGTAAACTTTGGGATCTAAGTCTAACTGTAATATCTCATATTTGATTAGTTATATGGGGAATTCCGCCTCCTCTATAAATAAGAAGGCAAGGCGGCAGTCTAGGATTATCTTCTCTATTGTCAAATTTTTTGCTACTATTGCGAGTACTTTTTGTTCTAGAGAAAGTGAAGCTTGTGTATTGAGTTATTGGGCTTTCTTGGAGTGAACAAAGGATTGTATTTGAGCGATAGGATTGAGATAGGGCTTGGGTTTTGTACTGATCAGTTTCTTTTCAATAAAAATTGCTCGATTGGGGTGTTGGACTGCTGGATGTAGGGCCAATTAAATTGGCTTGAACTAGGATAAATTTGTTGTGTTTCCTTTATGGTTTGATCTTTTCAATTCTGTTAATTTCTTTCTGTTGTTCATTTTCTATTCATTACTCCGCCAGGGGATATTATCCACTGCCGGTCCCAATCCCGGATAAAGGAGGAGGGTTGCGTTAGGTAGCCGACAGCCAGCGTAAAACCTAGTCGGATCCAAATATGAATTCTAGACAAACTATCTGTTGGGATGTAACCCACATAGAAGTCTAGAATTCATGTAGCCAACCCCACATAGTGGGATAACGGCTGGATATGTTGTTGTTGTTGTTGTTGTTCATTTTCTATTCTTATAACTCCACTGCATCCGTGAGTATTGGAGAGAGTTTATGAGAGGTTTTTCTCGCCTAAGGGTATAATCTAAGAGTCCTAAGGTTAACAAACGGACTCCTACTTTTGTGCTCTTTATCTTGGTTTATGTTGATGATATCTTGATTACAGGTTCTGATTCTTCCGCTCTACAAGCATGTATTCATGATCTAGATACACACTTCGCTCTTAAGACCCTTAGTTCTGTCAACTATTTCCTAGGATTTGAAGCATATAGAGATCATAGCGATATCTACCTTACTCGGTCCAAGTACATTCTAGACTTGTTGAAGAAGGCTGCTATGAAGGATTGCAAGCCTTGTGCCACCCTTGTTAATTCTGTTGTGTCCCTAACTAATGAGGGTGAGTCTTTTGTCAATCCCTCCTTGTATCGAACAATTATTGGATCCTTGTAGTACCTGACTTATACCAGATCAAATATAGCCTTTGGAGTGAACAAGCTAAGTCAATTTCTGTCTAATCCTAAGCAGCAACATTGGCTAGCATGTAAGCGACTGCTTCGTTACCTCAAGGGTACCATTGGTTTGAGTCTATTCTTTTCGCCCTCTCCTACAGATTTACCCCTAGTTGTATATACTTATGCTAATCATGCTGGTTGTAAAGTGTCTAGATGGTCAACTAGTGGGGTGTGTGATTTTCTTGGTAACAATCTTAAGTGTTTGGAGTTCCAAGAAACAGTCTGTGGTTGTAAGATCAGTTGGAGAAGTTGAGTATAGGGCCACTGCCCAGGGTGTTACAGAGGTGTTATGGTTGAAATCGGTATGTAGTGAGTTGGGATATTTGTGTGTTCATGCTCCGATCATTTGGAATGATAATCTAGCAGCTAAAAGTATTGCTGAGAATCCGGTGTTTCATTCCCGTACCAAGCATATTGAAATTGATATACACTTTGTTAGAGAGAAGGTGGAGAAGAATGAAATAGAAATTAGATATGTGCCTACTAGTCATCAGGTGGCAGATGTGTTCACTAAAGGGTTACCAAGGATCAGATTCAAGTATCTATGTGACAAATTACATATGTGGAAGTCTCCTATTATTGTTGATTCATGTAGCTTATCAGACAGGAAAATGTCCAAGGGGAAGTCTGATTTGAGGGGGAATGTGGAAGAACTTGCTTGTGTTCATTTCAATTTTTCATTATTTATTGTGTTGTTGTTAGTTAGTTGTTGTATCTTGGTATTTATATATGTTGCATGTATTGATAGCTAATTAGTTAGGCGGTGGTTAGCTTAATGGCTTAGGCTCAGCAGTATATAAACTCAGCGAGAAAGCGAGCCTTTCTCTTGTTTGTGGTTGAGTTCATTTTTCATTTTCTCAATTGAAATTTCTCAAGAGCATTTCTTCTTCTCTCTCTTTTCGTTATTTTGTGCCCTAGGTTTCCTATTGCACTAATTGCTTTTACAAAGAGGTGCAGAGGAAGAAACTTCCTAAAACTAGCGCAGGGTTCAAAAATCAGACAATTCCACCATCTACTCCATTGATACAACAAGGGGGAAAGATCATAGAGTAAAGGACGCAAGCTGGTTTGTGCTTCTTATGTGGAGATAAGTATTTGCAGGGGCATTATTGCAAGAAGCAGTTACTTCTATTGGAAAGGGGGGAAGAAGAAGAAGAAGACATTGCGGAAGAAGGGTTGGCAGTAGTGAATGAAATAGAAAAGGAGGACAATGGAGCGATATCCCTACATGCAACAAAAGGGATGGCCAGCAATACAATAATTAGAGTAGAAGGACGAGTGCAGGACTATATGCTCATGGTCCTAATAGATAGTGGGAATACCCACAACTTCATTGATGAAGGGACAGCCAAGAAGCTGAAGTGTAAGCTTGCTAGCACACAGCCACTATCTGTGATTGTTGCTAATGGCAGTGAGGTGGTGAGTAAGTCCGCTTGCATGGGTCTCTGTTGGGAAATGCAGGGAGAGACTTTTGAAGCTGATATGAGATTGTTGAAACTCAGAGGCTATCACATAGTACTGGGGGTAGACTAGATGAAGGGGGTGAGCTTGATTAGCTTTGATTCTAATAAGATGGAAGTATCTCTCGAGAAGGAAGGCCGGGGGGTGATTCTCCAGGGGAATGTGGAGATGGTAACTTGCAAGATGATCAAGGGAAAAAAGGTTGCAGAAACTGTTCAGGAGCAAATTATCCCAACTATTTTCAATCAAGGCTGGGGAGGAACCAGAAGGTCATCAGGAGTTGGAAGGGGAGTGTATGATGGCTATCAGCAATCAACCTCAAGCCTCATGACAGGTACACAAACTGGCCCTACTTGATATACTATTGGTTGAATTTTAGGACCTATTTGTAGAACCTAAGTCACTGCCACCTAAAAGGCCTTTTGATCATTCCATACCTCTCCAGCCAAATGTTAAACCAATAAACATTCGATCATACAGGTATCTTCCCAAGCTTAATCAAAAATTGAAAAGCTAGTGAAGGATATGATGAACCAATCTATAATCACACCAAGTCGAAGCCTTTTTGCCTCACCCATTTTTTTGGTTAAAAAGAAAGATGGTACATGGCGTTTTTGCGTTGATTACAGTCAACTCAACACCATTACTGTCAAGGACAAATTCCCAATTCCTATCATCGAAGACCCATTAGATGAACTTAAACACGCCTCAGTGTTTTCCAAATTGGACCTCAGATCTGAACGAACCCTAATGAAATACCAAATACAACCTTCAAGACACATCATGGCCACTACAAATTTACAACAATGTCTTTCAGGCTTACCAACGCCCCAACCACATTCCAAACCCTAATGACCCAAATCTTCGAACCCTACCTTAGAAAATTTGTGTTGGTATTCTTTGATGACATTCTGATTTATAGCCCTTCATTCACCCAACACCTAGACCACCTTAGGACTGCATTTGAGATCCTTAGGTTCAACTGGTTGTATATCAAGACGTCAAAGTGTGCTTTTGCACAAAAACAGATGGAATATCTAGGACATTTTATTTCCAGTGTTGGTGTTAGCATAGATCCCAAAAAAATAGTTGTTGTTGTGTCATTTGTATTAGATTAGTTTTTAAATGTATTCATGTAATGTTTTTCTGTATTGCTGCATAATTCTTTTCTATTTTAGCGTTAGAATAAATTGCTCTTCTAGAAGGTTCGTTTCTAGAAGGGAGCAGCTGTCTCTTGGGTTAGTTAAATCAGTTAGGCAGTTGGTCAGTTTGTTATTTCTTCTTCTTGTACTACTCGCCCCTATAGCTTATAAATAGGGGTCATGGAATAGGAGTGGTGGGAGAAGTTGTTAGTGCGCCTATATCTGAGAAGTATAGCTTCCGGTTTCTGTCTTGTGGTTGGGATTGAGTGCGAGAGATAGAGAGTGGTTGGTTTATAGCTTGTATTCTCTACGATCCTAATAGCTTTTAGTGTATATGGGCGGGAGGGGATTCTGTTCTTACTGTAATCATCCCAGGAGATTATCAAGATAGTGGATTATTGTGGCGCCCAGTAATCTGGATGTAGGTCTTGGATTTTAAGACCGAACCAAGATAACTCTTATGTGTTCTTGGTGTGTGTGTGTCTGTTTGCTTCTCTCCTATATGTGTTTTCATTATTAGTGTGTTCTTGAGAGATAGAAAGCTAGTTGAGCTGAGAAAATCAATAGTGTTGTGCGATTACTCTAACAACTTGGTATCAGAGCCAAGAAGTCTCCTTCGGCGATCAAGATTTTCAAGAAACTCGAGGAATCTCGCTTCTCTCAAGAAACTGATATGGCGCCATCTACCTCCAGATTTGACATCAAAAAATTCGATGGATCAAATGACGTTAGTCTATAGAGGATAAAGATGGAGGCGCTCCTCTGCAGTCAAGGACTCGAAGGAGCCCTAGAGCAAGAAGCCAAGGCAATAGACGCGACCACTGGGAAAGAAGTACCAATGCTGACTGAGGAACAAGAAACGACCAAGAAGGAAATCAACAAAAAGGCTTATAGCATTCTGATCCTAAGCCTAAGCGATAAAGTCCTTCGAGAAGTCTCTAAGTGGAAGACTGCAGCAGAGATTTGGAAGAAACTTGAAGACCTCTACCTTCAAAGATCTCTATCCAGCTGTCTCTTCTTAAAGGCCACGTTTTTTAATTTCAAAATGCAAGAATCCCAAAAATTGCATGACCATATAGATGATTTTAATAAGTTGTGTCTAGATTTAGAGAATATAGGAGTGAACTATGAAGAGGAAGATAAGGCCCTAGTACTGTTATACTCTCTACCTAAGTCCTATGAAAATTTTGTAGACATCCTTCAACATGGTAAAGATAAGCTCTCATTAGAAGATGTCATAGGTGCCTCAAATTCAAAAGAACTTAGGTTCAAAATGAATGAGAAAACCTCTTCTGGGGATGTCTTATCAGTCAGGTCAAGAAGCACTAAGAAAGATCATAAAAAGAGGGGTAAATCAATGTCTAAGTCTAGAAATGGGAAAGGCCCGATAAAATGTTACTACTGCCAACAAGAAGGCCACATTAAACGGCTATGCCCAAAGAGAAAGAAAGACTTAACGAATAAAGAAAAATCAGGAAATGGTGGAGCCAACTGTTGTGACTCTGGTTATGATAGTTCCAAAGCCCTAATCGTTAGTGAACATTCAGGCAGCCTAGAGTGGGTTCTAGACTCTGGCTGCTCTTTCCACATTACCCCAAGAAAGCTGTGGTTGCAAAACTTTAGGGAAATTAATGGTGGAAAGGTCTTGCTTGGCAATAACCATAAATGTAAGGTTCAAGGGGTAGGAGATATTAGGTTAAAACTTCATGACGGCTCCATAAGAATCCTTACTTCAGTGAGGTATGTCCCTGATTTGAAGAGAAACTTGGTTTCTCTTGGAGGGCTACACAGAAATGGTCTTAAGTTTAAAGGTGATGGTGGATCATTTTAGATTATAAAGGGGTTATTAATTTGTATGAACGCTGTTTTAAAGAATGGAATTTACCTATTGCAGGCCACCACTCTATGTGGTGAAGCTTCAGCGGCCAGCAGTAATTCTAAAACTAAAGCAAGTCTGTGGCATCTAAGAATGTCACACATAAGTGAGCAAGGGCTCAAGGAACTTGCTAGCCAAGGAATTTTAGATATAGGGCAGTCTCTAGAATTAACAAAATGTGAATCCTGCATTCTAGGTAAGGCAACCAAAGTAAAATTCAGCAAAACACCTATCCATTCTTCCAAAGCACCCCTAGATTACATACATTCTGATTTATAGGGTCCAGCCCAAACAAAAATCCATGAAGGTTCTAGATACTTCCTATCTATTATAGATGATTTTTCAAGAATGTTGTGGGTATATGTTCTAAAATCAAAAGATAACACTTTTGACACATTTAAATCATGGAAAGAGTATGGTTGAAAACCAAAAGGGCAGGTCGGTTAAGGTAATTAGAACCGATAATGGGTTGAAATTTTGTAATAAAAAATTTGATCAAATATGTAAAGATGGTGGCATAGTTAGACATCTTACAGCACCTGAAAATCCCAAGCAAAATGGGGTTGCCGAGAGGATGAATAGGACGCTCTTGGAAAGGGTAAGGTGCGTGCTGTTTCATGCTCAATTACCTAAGTCTTTTTGGGGGGGAACCAGTTGTTGTTGCTGCTCATGTCCTAAATAGAACCCCCTCAAAAGCTATCAGCCTCCAAACCCCCTATGAAAAATGGATCGGCCATAAATGAAGCTTAGCCCATCTTAGAGTATTCGGGTGCCTAGCATATGCTCATGTAAAGCAAGGCAAACTAGAACCTAGGGCTAAGAAATGCCTCTTTATCGGTTATCCATCAGCTGTTAAAACGTTACAACCTATGGAACTTAGAATCAAATGGACTTAGGACCATAGTTACAAGAGATGTAACATTTGATGAAGACTCTACCATAAAATTAGGAAGCAATGAACCTCAGTCAAATCAAGAAGAACCTGGAAAATCAGTTCAGGTGGAGATCCCAAATGCAAAACCAAATCTGACTCAAGATATCTCAGATTTCGAACAGTTTGATCATGAACCTTTAAGTAACCAAGACCTAGTATCTTCCCAAGTGGAAGAAGAAGAAGGTGACAGTGACGCAAACTCAAGCCTTAGAGAACCTCCTAACCCTGATAATTATAATGTGGCAAGAGATAGGCAGCTTAGATCCCGTAGACCTCCCCAAAGATATGGCTTCTCAGACCTGGTAGCTTATGCTTTTAATAGTGTTACAGAATCCATAGGAGAGGAACCCCTTACCTATGAAAAGGCAATGTCTTCTAAAGATGCAGGCAAATGGCTGGAAGCCATGGAATCTGAAATTGCATCTCTTAAGAAGAATCACACCTGGGAATTGGGACAGCGTGTGATAGGCTGCAAATAGTTGTATAAAATTAAAAAGGGAGCAGGAGAAAATCCTAAGCCTAGGTTTAAGGCTAGACTAGTGGCTAGGGGCTTCACTCAAGTTCAAGGACTTGATTTTAATGAATTGTTCTCTCCAATTGTAAGGCACACTTCCATAAGAATTCTCCTAGCCATCACTACTCAATTGAACTTATATCTTGAGCAAATGGATGTTATAACAGCCTTTCTCCATGGGGATTTAGAGGAGAGGATTTTAATGGAACAACCGAAAGGTTTTGAAGCTAAGGGAGAGGTGGAGAAAGTATGCTTACTTAGAAAGTCTTTGTATGGACTTAAGCAGTCCCCAAGGCAATGGTACCGGAAGTTTGATTCAGTTATGTTAGGCCAAGGGTATTTTAGGAGTTCCTATGATTATTGTATCTATTTCAAGCACATCTCTTCTAGTATTTCCATATATCTACTGCTCTATGTAGATGACATGCTTATAGCAAGTCAATCCTCTAAAGAAATTCGACTTCTCAAGGATAAATTGAGGGCTGAATTTGAAATCAAAGAACTAGGGGAAGCTAGAAAAATTCTAGAAATGGAAATTTTAAGAGATAAGCTCCATAGGAAGATATATCTTTCTCAGAAATCCTACTTAGAAAAGCTTCTAGTTAGATTCGGTATGGCTGAAGCCAAGGCAGTCAGTCTGCCTTTTGCTGCTCATTTCAAGTTATCCTCAGACTAGTCTCCTAAAATTGAGGAAGAGAAGAGGGAAATGGATCATATCCCTTACTCTAGTGCAGTAGGCAGCATCATGTATAGCATGGTGTGTACTCGTCCTAATTTGACACATGGAATGAGTGTCATCAACAGATTTATGGCAAATTCAGGGAAATCTCACTGGATGGCAGTGAAATGGATGTTTAGATATATTAAAGGATCTATAAGAAATGCTTTAACCTATGGTGGAGCCAAGTTAGGAGAGGAAGTTAGCATGCTAGGATTCTCGGATGCCGACTATGCTGCCGACCTAGACAAGAAAAGATCCACAACTGGCTATGTCTTTTAGCTGTGGAATTCTACAATTAGTTGGAAGTCAGGCTTGCATCATGTGGTAGCATTGTCCACCACTGAAGCTGAATACATAGCTGTATCCGATGCTATAAAAGAAGCTATGTGGCTTAAGGGTCTAGTTAGTGAGCTCCTAGGGGTAGATGTCAAGGCAACTTTGATGTGTGATAGTCAAAGTGCCATACATTTGTCCAAAAATCAAGCCCATCATGAAAGGACTAAGCATATAGATGTAAGTCATCATTTCATAAGGAAAATTGTTGAAGATAAAACTGTTTTTCTAACCAAGATTGCAGGTGAAGACAATGTAGCAGATATGTTTACAAAACCAGTGCCCTCAACAAAACGGAAGCACTGCATGAGGATTCTTCAGATTGATCCAAGAGGACAGTGATAATGCTGGGCAGTGGATGTCATTTCAAGGTTGAAGATTAAGCTTAATCGAAGTACAAATGGGTGGAGAATTTGTTGTGTCATTTGTATTAGATTAGTTTTTAAATGTATTCATGTAATGTTTTTCTGTATTGCTGCATAATTCTTTTTTGTTTTAGCGTTAGAATAAATTACTCTTCTAGAAGGTTTGTTTCTAGAAAGAAGCAACTGTCTCTTGGGTTAGTTAAATCAGTTAGGCAGTTGGTCAGTTAGTTATTTCTTCTTCTTGTACTCCTCGCCCCTATAGCTTATAAATAGGGGTTGTGGGATAGGAGTGGTGGGAGAAGTTAGCTTCCGGTTTTTGTCTTATGGTTGGGATTGAGTGCGAGAGGTAGAGAGTGGCTGGTTTATAGCTTGTATTCTCTAGGATCCTAATAGCTTTCAGTGTATATGGGCGGGAGGGGATTCTGTTCTTGTTGTAATCATCCCAGGAGATTATCAAGATAGTAAATTATTGTGGCGCTCAGCAGCCTGGATGTAGGTCTTGGATTTCAAGACCGAACCAGGATAACTCTTGTGTGTTCTTGGTGTGTGTGTGTCTGTTTGCTTCTCTCCTATATGTGTTTTCATTATCAGTGTGTTCTTAAGAGATAGAAAGCTAGTTGAGCTGAGAAAATTAATAGTGTGTTGTGCGATTACTCTAACAGCTGCAATGACTACTTGGCCTAAGCCTACCAATATTAAGGCCCTTAGGGGATTTCTAGGGCTAACTAGTTATTATAGAAGGTTTATGAAGAATTATGGGGTAATCAACAAACCCCTGACTAAGCTGTTGAAGAAAGATGGGTTTAAATGGAATTTCAAGGCTGAGGAGGCATTTGAACAACTAAAGAAGGGGATGAGTGAGGTACCAATGTTGGAATTACTGGATTTTAGTAAGTCATTCACACTAGAGACAGAAACTAGCAACACAGAGATAGGGGCAGTCCTGACACAAGATGGCCAGCCATTGGCTTTCATTAGCCAGGCCTTAACCCCAAGGCACCCAGGACTCAGCATCTATGATAAGGAATTGTTGGCAGTTCTAGTGCCCGTTAACAAGTGGAGGCATTATTTGGAGGAAGAAAAATTCATAATTAAAACAAATCACGAGAGTCTCCAATTCTTATTACAACAAAAACTACACACATCTACAAAAGAAGGGAATGGCCAAATTGATAGGGTCGGATTACGTGATACAATTTAGGAAGGGAAAGGAGAATGTAGTTGCAGATGCATTATCCCACTGTTATGAAAAGGGAACATCCGCAACCATCACAGCGGTGGTGCTAGACTGGTATCAAGAAGTTATAGCCAGCTATGAGACGAGGGAGTGGACAAGGGAATTATTGGAGCAGCTCAGCATTGATGCCAATAACAGACCAGGATACACATTAGTCAACGAGCTGGTGAGATATCAAGGCAGGTTGGTAATCGGGGATTGTGAAACACTGAAAAATAAAATCCTCCAATCCTTGCATGGATCACCACTTGGAGGACACTTGGGCATACAAAATACCTACCGAAAGGTGAAGCAACTATTTTACTAGCCACATCTAAAGAAATAAGTGATGGAGTATGTCATGACTTGTGACACCTGTAAGAGGCGCAAACATAAGGTAGTGGCAGATCCAGGCCTCCTGCAACCCTTAGCCATTCTAGAACAAGCATGGACCAATGTGACAATGGATTTCATAGAAGGATTACCCAAATCGGAAGGGAAGAGCTGTATTTTAGTGGTGGTTGACAAGTTTACAAAATTTAGCCACTTCCTGAGCCTATCACACCCCTTCACAGCACAAGAAGTGGCCAAGATCTTCTTGAACAGCACAGTGAAATTACAAAGGGTTCCACGACCAATAGTATCAAACAGGAATGAGGTGTTTACCAGCTTGTTTTGGCAAGGGTTACTACAGACTATGGGCACAAAATTATACATCCACTTCCTACCATCCAGAGACAAATGGACAATCAGAGAGAATAAATCAATGCCTAGAAGCATACCTCCAGTGCCTTTGTTTCCTACAACCTAAGGGGTGGCATAAATGGTTGTCCCTAGCTCAGTGGTGGTACAACTCCAGCCACCACAACTCAATCAAAATGACACCATTCAAAGTTTTTTATGGCTACAAAGCATCCCTACTATCAGCTATTAGGGGGCATACTACAGTAGCAGCAGTTGATGCATATTTACAGCAAAGGCAAAATAGATTACAGATATTGAAGAAAAAATTGGCTAATGTAGAAAATTGGAAGTAAATTGCAGACAAGAAGTGAGGTAAGAGGGAATTTGCAGTGGGGGATAAGGTTTACTTAAGACTAAGGCAACCCCACCTAAAAACCCTATCACATCAGCAAATCTCTAAATTGAGCCCAAAATTCTATGGTCCTTATCTTGTTATGGCAAAGATAGGACAAGTGGATTACAGCCGGCAACTACCGGAGGGAACACAGATTCACTTGGTATTCCATGTTTCTCTACTCAAGAAATTTGTCAAGACACATGTGGCAAGTGCTGCAATTCCCCCTAGCCTCAGTGAAGAAGTTAGAACAGTGGAACCAATGGCTATCATGGATAAACAAGTAATTTACAAGCAAGGAGCCCCTCTAATCCAGATGCTGGTCAAATGGTCCTCTCTACACCCTGACAAGAACACATGAGAGCATTTGCTTGAACTTCTCAAGCAATTTCCCACTACCACCAATTTACTTAGTATTTCTTGAGGATAAGAAATATTTCAAGAGAGGGGGGGGGGGGGGGAGTGTCATGTACCTAGACCTTAAGGCCTTTTACATTGAGGGGTAGTTATAGCTATAAGGGGGTTGCACATAGCTGTAAGCATTACAGGTTGCACTCAAAGAATGGGTAATCGCTTTTAGCACTGATCTCTTGCTATGGATCAATATATAAAAGCTGACCCAGGCATTTTTCAAGGCATCAAAAACAATTGAAGAATTTTTTGGTTTTCCCGCCTCCAATTCTCTCTCCCTCTCTCGATCTTTCCTCCCCCAATTCTCTATTCTTCCCTCTCTTTCTACAAAACCACTCACTCTCCCACCCAATTCTCATCCAAATCGGCTAAGAATTCTCTGTCCAATCTAGAATCTGACATTGAGTTTCTTTTCATCCAAAGGAGATTGACCCAGGAGCAGTTTTTTTGTTTTTAGTGTTTCTATTTTATTTTTATTTGTTTAATTATGCCTAGTATTTAAGTTATTAGCATTAAATACTTTTTTATTTATTAAGTAGTCATGGTCTTTCAAAAGAAGAGAGATTTCTTATATTAGATGGATTCTTTGTGACAAGGACCTCCTATGTGACCAAGGATTAGTACCTTAGTATAAATAGTCTTTATTTGAAGAGACTTTGTAGGCAGTTGTTTTTTATTCCCCCCAACCAGCATCTGTTATATCCCATCCATGATCTCAATATATCACACCATGACCAAGGGCACCTTTAATATATATCGAAGAGTATGAAACATTGCATCCCAGTGACTATCACAAGGTGAATCTAGAAACTAATTTACCACACATCAAGAGAGTGATTGTGAGGTAATTAAGCTTGCCACCTAATTGACGATAATGCCAAGGGTCAAAAAAAAAAGCTCCCTTTGCCCCAAAAGCAACTTGCTATTTGGGTCCATAGGGGTCTCTATAGGCATGCATCCAAGCATCCCTATCTCCTCAAGTATATCCAAGGTGTACTTCCTCTAAGAAATATAGATTCCCTGCTTTAACTGAGCCACCTCAATACTAAGGAAATATTTCAATGAACCCAAATCCTTGGTCTGGAACTATCATTAAATGTGAGCTTCAACTTAGTGATACCAACATCATCATTCCCTATATAACTATATCATCAACATATACACCAAGAGAATATGGTGACCAAAATGAGAGTGATAAAAGGTAAAATGATCTGCTCCACTCTGAGCTAACCCAAACTCTAAGACAACTGAACTGAATCTACCAAACCAAGCTCAAGGAGACTACTTTAAGCCACATAGGATTTTCGTAGGTGACACACTAGGCCGGTCCCTTTCACTAGAAGGTTGGCCTTGCGGCGATCAATGTGGCCATCAACACCAACTTTAATAGTAAAACCTAATGACATCCAACAATAGACTTTCCCTTTGGAAAAGGTGCAAAGTCCCAAATTCCATTAGAATGTAAAGCAAACATTTCTTCAACCATAGCATCCCACCAACCTAGATGAGATAGGGCTTCTATAACAATCTTAGAAGAGAGATAGAAGACAAAAAGAGACGAAAGCAGAATACCCAAGAAACAAAGTGACAACTAACAAAATGTGAAATGGGATGCTAGTAGTGCAGCGACGAGTACATTTACGAAGAGCAATAGGCAAGTTAAGATCAAGAACAATAAGGGATGGATCGGAGATGGAAGGACCAATCAACATAATGGATGAGTCTAGTGAGGGCTCCATAGGTTTGTCATCGACAAGCTCTATCGTTGGGCAAATGTCGACATCACAAATAGGTCTGAAGATCAAATTGATCAAGGCAAGATGAAGATGAAGGTGGAGAAGGAGAGGGAAGAGCAAGAAAGGGAACTAGCAAAGGTAGGCTAGGCAACACCAAGTCCTATAATGTAGAAGATGGAGGAAAATAAGGAGAGAACTCAAAAATGGTAACATGAGCAAAAAGAAAATAGCAAGCCAACTCGAGGGAGTTGCATCGATATCCCTTCTAAAGACATGAATGACCAAGAAAAACACATTTGATAGAACTAGGTAACACCAACCATCATTGACTTCACTTGCGCTCACCGACCTTGCATCCTCACTGGGTGTGGAACTCGCTCGCAATTTTTTATTTGCGGATCGCAACTTCCAGTACTTCGTACCTGCAGATTTGGTTGTGATTTCAGTGATTTCTTGCTTCACAACTGCAGATTTGGTTGTAATCCTCGAGTTCAATTGCAACCTCTTAGTTTCTAGGCATTTTTCAGACTTGATTTTAGCTCTGACTCCATGTGGTGAAATAAAATAATCTCTATTTCTAAAATGTATAACACAAGTTATATATACAAGAATATATTAAGTACCCTAGTTACATTAGTACCCTCACTTATATACTTCAACAATGGCTAACCAAGCTCAATCACAAGGGCAGCATCTATCAAAACAAGCTTAGCTCAAATAATATGCCAATGTTTGGATGAAAACAAAAATGTTAATTACATGTATTTTCCAAGACGCCTATTGACGCAACTTGCTCGATGTAATTGATGTTGATTGCACTCAATCAATCTTATGATTGATTTGCAATACCAACTGAAGGTCAGTACTTTCATGAGGGGGTGAGAAGATTTAAATTATCATATGATAGTGGGCTGGGTAATGTTGTGTTTCCATATTGTACTTGTTGGTTTCACCATGTCAACTAAGTTATGGAACACAACTATATCAATTATCCTCATTCACCGCCATCTCATGAAATTTCTCCATGTGAAGATGGTGTTCAAACTTCATTTCATCATTACTCCGCCAGGGGATATTATCCACTGTCGGTCCCAAGCCCGGATAAAGGAGGAGGGTTGCGTTAGGTAGCCGACAGGCAGCGTAAAACCTAGTCGGATCCAAATATGAATTCTAGACAAACTATCTGTTGGGATGTAACCCACATAGAAGTCTAGAATTCATGTAGCCAACCCCACATAGTGGGATAACGGCTGGATATGTTGTTGTATGTTGTTTATGATAGTGGGCTGGGTAGAATGTGATACCCAATGCTACGGAATCTAGAGGAAGAAAATTTAGTAAACTTTGGAAACAACTAGAGCAGCAATATATCCCAGCTCCCTATGGCTATCAGTGGTGTCATTTTATCTTTAAGTTTCTCATTACAAAGTTATACATACAAAAACAAAAAGAGGAAAGAATTAAGGAAGAAGACAGTGCTATGTGAAACAAGCACTGACTTCTTGCTTGATTAATTCGACTAGAAACAAGAAAGGGATTAAATACAATAGTTATTCTTATCTGTTCTCCTATAAAGTAGGAGATGAGATAAGATATGCTATCTCCTAAATTTTAGGATACCTTATCTCCTAAATTATAGAAGCTAATCAAACTTTAAAATACAAGTTTACAACATCTAATCTACAAGACTTTAAAGTCTTATCATTATCCCATCTTTTGAGCCTCTTCAAATTTTGAATTTCTCTTTCTCGTTCAACACTCCCCCTCAAGCTGGGGAGTACATGCTAGTCATCCCCAGCTTTCCGATTAGAAATTCAAATCCGGGTCTTGCCATGGCCTTTGTGAATACATCCGCAATTTGATCATTGGTAAGAATATAAGACAAAATTATTCCCCCTTCTTCAATTTCTCGTTTTATAAAGCTTCTGTCTATCCTAACATGTTTCATGTGATCATGTTGGATAGGATTCTTGACTATGCTTATTGTCGACCTACTATCACTGTATACCTTTGTAGATTGAACCAAGGGTACCTTCAGATCTCCCAATAGCCTTTCTAACCAAATAACTTCACATATTCCTTGAGCTATAGTTTGAAATTCTACCTCAGCACTACTACAAGCCACCACTGATTGTTTTTTGCTTCTCCATGTCACAACATTTCCCTATACCTTGGTACAATACCCAGTTGTTGACCTATTGTCCTCACTTGAGTCTGCCCAATCTGCATCCACAAAACCTTCAATTTCCCTTTTCTTGGCTTTCTAAAACATCAACCCTTTTCCAGGGGTTCCTTTAAAATATCTTAGTACATGAAAAACAGCATCCATGTGTCTTTGTGTGGGTGAATGCATGTATTGACTTATTTTACTTACTGCATAAGCTATGTCAAGCCTAGTAAGAGACAAATAAATCAATCTTCCTACCAAACGTTGGTACCTTTTCTTGTCTACGGGGACATCATCATCTTCTTCTCTTGATTTTCAGCCTTTGTCTAGTGGAGTTCCAGTAGGTCTACAAGCCATCATCCTGGTGTCCTTTAGCAAATCAATGGTGTACTTCCTTTGTGAGATAAATAACCCTTCTCGGCTTCTAGCAACCTCCATGCCTAAGAAGTATTTCATAAGCCTGAGATCCTTGACTTCAAATTTGGCCTTCAACTGCCCCTTTAAGGTTTCAATCCCTTGTATGTCATCTCTTGTTACAATAATATCATCAACATAAACAATTAGAATAGATATCTTTCCATTTTCTATGGTTTTCACAAACAAAGTATGATCGGCCTATCCTTGTTGATACCCAAACTGAATTAAGGTCATGCTGAACTTTTTGAACCAAACCCTAGGTGATTGCTTTAAACCATATAATGACTTCCTCAATTTGCAAACATTTCCTATACCAGCCTCATCTTCAAAACCTGATGGGATTTTCATATATATTTCCACATCCAAATCCCCATTTAGAAATGCATTTTTAATATCAAATTGAAATAGTGGTCAATCTAAATTTACAGCAATAGAAAGGATTACCCGAATAGAATTTAATTTTGCCACAGGAGCAAATGTCTCCTCATAGTCTATCCCATAGGTTTGAGTAAAACCTTAAGCTACCAACCGAGCTTTATATCTTTCAACACTGCCATCAGATTTGTGCTTCACAGTAAATATCCATTTGCATGCAACTATTTTCTTGTCTAAGGGTTTTTTCACTATATCCCAAGTACCATTCCCAACTAGTGCCTTCATTTCCTCCATAATTGTTGCTTTCCATTTAGGATCTTGCATAGCTCCCTGGATGTCTTTTGGAACTACTATACTGTCAACTTTAGCAATAAAACCTCTGAACATAAGAGATAACTTAGCATAAGTCAAATGATTTTTGATAGGATATTTTGCACAAGACCTTACCCCCTTTCGTAGGGCTATTGACATTGCCCAATCTAACCCATCCTTAGGTATAGCATCACTGTCAATGCCATGTTCTATGCTGTTTCTTGACATATCTCCTTCAAAGCTGCAGTCATCCTCTGATGGACCAGCTTTTGGTAGAGATGATTGGCACTGTTGCAGCCTTGTTTGGTTCCTTGGTCGTCGAGAATAGACAAACTGAGGCTGAGAAACAATGGTCTGAGGCTGGGATGGATAGGACTGACCAGAACAATGGTCAGAAGCTGCTGGTTTTGAATCAGGGGCTGTTTCAGGAACTGCTGGGGTTGTTTCAGGAGCTGCCGGGCTGGTTTCAGGAGCTGCTGGGCATGTTTCAGGAGCTACTGGGGCTGCTGTTGTTATAGGGATTGATTCCACTGTCAAGTGTATTGTCATAAGTTGGAGTTTCTCTCCATTGAGAATACACTGGCAGTGAAAAAGGAAGAACAGGGATAGGATCAGCAGGTATATCCATGGAAGAGGTGGACTGATAGAAGGGGAGATCTTCATAGAATGTAACATCGGTGGAGATGTAATACTTGCGGTTCATAGGGTAGCAACACTTGTAGCCCTTTTGGGTAGGGGAATAACCAATGAATAGACATTTTAGGGCCTTGGGATCAAGCTTAGTGTGAGAAATACTGTGGTTGTGAACATAGACAACACAACCAAACACTTTAGGCTCAAGAGATTGTAAGAATGGGGCATGAGGATATATAGCACAAAGGGCTTCAAGGGGTGTTTGGAAGTTTAATGTCTTGGAGGGAAGACGATTTATGAGATAGGCGGCTGTAAGAACTGGCTCCCCCCAATAAGAATTAGGGACATGAGTGGTGAACATCATGGCTCTAGCAACTTCTAAGAAATGCATATTTTTTCTTTCGGCCACACCATTTTGTTGTGGTGTGTAGGGACAAGAACTTCGGTGCACAATCCCATTGTCAAGTAGGTAATTGGTTATGTCATGTGAAAAATATTCCCTCCCATTATCAGTTCTAAGAATATGAATAGAAGTTTGGAACATATTCAAGACAAACTTATGGAATCGTTTGAAAATACTATTAGCTTCGGATTTCTCTTTCATAAGATATCCTAACAAGCCCTAGAGTGGTCATCTATGAAGAGTTTAGAAGGGCACCAAATGTCACCATGAACCAAATGAAATGGTGATGAGGGTTTACAAGGTTGGATGGAATGATGAGCTCGAGTTTGTTTTGCAAGAGTACATTGTTCACATGAAAGAGTGTGATCTTTATTAATGAAGAATTGAGGGTACAAAAATTTAAGATAAGGGAAACTAGGATGTCCTAAACGTTTATTTCATAACATAGCTTTGGCATTTGAATTAACATTTAGAACAACTTTATTCAAATGAATTAACATTTAGAACAACTTTATTCGAATGGAATGGATTTGAGGGACTTCCTTTCAACCAATAGAGACTATCCTTAGCTTCAGCACTGCCAATTATCATCCCCGAGGCTTGGTCCTAAAATAAACAGAAGGATGAGAAGAAAATCACTTTGCAATTCATGTCATTTGTAATTCTATTCACTGATAACAGGTTGTAGCTTAATCCTGGCACATATAGGACTGCATTAAGTTTTAGGTTAGAAATATAAACTTTACCAAATTCCAAGGCAGGAGAAATAGTACCATCAGCCATAGAGATCTCAATCAGTGTTTGACATGGCCTATATTCAGTCATACAGTCCATAGAATTAGACATATGGTCAGATACCCCCGTGTCTATTATCCATACATCCTTAGGAAGCCGTTTTGACACCAAAGAGTAGTGAGGATTACCTTGCAGAGCAACTGATGCTGTAGATTAATGATTAGAAGGGCTAGCCAAGCTGCTACCCTAATTTAACAGTCAGAGAAAGGTCTGGATTTGTTCCTCTGTTAGATTCAAATCTGTTTTTTGTCCTTTTTCCACTGGTTTTAGTCCATTCTCACTAGATGTAGCAGCTACATAAGCTGATCTGGTACCTTCTCTCTTATTCTTTGGCTTCCAATTGGCGGGTTTGCTATGGATCTTCCAATAAGTCTCTCACGTATGATATGGTTTCTTGCAATATCACACCATTGCTTCTACCTCCCTGCATCTTTTTGGACAAATTCCCCTTGCTTAATAGTAACAAGAGCAGAATGTTGATGAGCTAAGCCATCAGCCAATTGAAGCATCACCTTGCGTCGGCTTTCTTCTCGTCTAACTTCTGCAAAAACTTCTCTTAAAGTAGGCAAAGGCTTAGTACCCAAAATCTTGCCACGCACTTCATCTAGATCACTGTTAAGTCCATGGAGAAAATCAAAAATTCGATCTTTTTCAACCATCTTGTTGTACTTAATACTATCAGCAACATTCTCCCAAGCAATAGTATAGAATAGGTCCATCTCATGCCATAATTCTACCAAAGTATTGAAATAATCTGTCATATTCGAGTTACCTTATTTGGTGTTTCTTATGTTTGACCTGATTTCTAAACTTTGAGATGAATTCTCCAAATCTGAGTACATCTCTTGCAGCGAATCCCAAATCTCCTTGGCTGTTTTGTGGAAGAGATATGTCCTTCCAATCCTAGACTCCATGGAATTTATCAACCATGCCATGATGGTTGAATTTTCCGCTTCCCAAGTGTTGTAAGAGGCATCTGTTGATGGAGGAGTAGAAATTGCACTGGTCAAATAGCTTGATTTTCCTTTTCCCTTGATCACTAGTAAAACGGATTGAAACCATTCCCTAAAACTACTCCCATTTAGTTTATGGTGAGTAATTTGTAGTGGATGGTTGTCGATTGGATGGCTAGACAG
The DNA here is from genome assembly GCA_036245055.1 of Diospyros kaki. NCBI lineage: Eukaryota > Viridiplantae > Streptophyta > Magnoliopsida > Ericales > Ebenaceae > Diospyros > Diospyros kaki. The sequence goes on along the minus strand of BSEG01000006.1, from coordinate 23,734,194 downwards.
ATTAGGGAAAGATTGAGAAGGAGTAGAGGGTTGAATCATACTCAGGGAACTGGTGGCTGAAGTTTCAGTAAGGGTAGGGTTTTGATTTGCATCGGCCATGATCTTTGAGAAAGGGAACAATCGGCAAAAAACCAAACTACTTAGGGATCTTGCCTAGGGCTTTGATACCATGAAACAAGCAATGAATTCTTGCATAATTAATTCGACTAGAAAGGGATTAAATACAATAGTTATTCTTATATGTTCTCCTATAAAGTGGGAGATGAGATAAGATATGCTATCTCCTAAATTTTAGGATACCTTATCTCCTAAATTATAGAAGCTAATCAAACTTTAAAATACAAGTTTTATCATTATCCCATCTTTTGAGCCTCTTCAAATTTTGAATTTCTCTTCCTCGTTCAACACTATGATTCTCCAATAACATATGCAATTAATTTCCATTAGCACCATTATCTATGTCAATAATCTAACCGATAGTTAGAATAAGGTTTTGGTGAGTATCATGTGTATTTGAGTCATCTATTATTTGGAAAATAGCACATCAAAAGCCAAGTTACTTCCCAAGTGTAACCATTATTTGGCTGTATTGCTCCACCACAAAATACTCCTTTTTTCTTTAGTAATCCAAAGAAACTTTTGAATAATAGACATATATTCCAAAAATGTAATTTTCCAGAAATTTCAGTTTATAAAAGAGTTTAATGTGAAAGATATCCAAGATATAATCCCATCTCAACTAAAAAAAGTGCAATAATTTCCTCGCCATACTCAGAAAATCTGAAAGCATAAATTCAATCCCAACAGCATCCATGGTAACACCATGGATCATACACATACAGAAGTATAGCTCATAAAACCAGGAAGTACAATGCTCAAGTGTATAATATTCTTCTTGTGTGCATGTGTATTGGATTACATCTGAATTCAAATGCCACCATTTATTCACTTACAGATTCTGTACCATCTGGATTTCGTGCAATCCTCCAGCGCACGGTATTGTTGTCTAGGCGAATACGTTTCTTAGATCCAGACTCATCAGTCACAAAGACATCCTCTTCAACATATGTCTTGGGATCAAATGGCTTTGGATCAATGCCCATTATATTAGAAACTTTAATCATGTTCATCTGCAATAAGAAATCCCTCGTCAGAATAAACCAAAGAAAAAGTAAAAAAGAGAAAAAGACAAGAAATATTTTGTTATTGAACTACACACAAGTTCCGTTTTCTTTTCATGCTTTTCCAGGAGATCTGGAGAAAGTTGCAATGTCGCTGGTCCTCCCTTCCCGAAAGGAAGAGCATGAAATTCTTTTTCATACACTGACAGTAACTACTTCCAGTTTTTCTTTTCATATATTTTCTTTTCTTTTTCATACACAAAATATATCTTTTTCATATATGTTGTGTAATGTATCACAGGCATGTTGATGCCTCCTCTGACATCACCTTATTGAACAGGCATGTTGAAGTATCTACACAAGCCACATGTGCTACAAAACTGGAGAAGATGCCTCCTCTGACATCAGCTTATTGAACAACGAGGAAAGCACATATCAAATATTTGAACAAACGCCAGTTCTTTTAATATCTTTTCCCAAATGATTTTCTCACCATTATGATAAAAAAAAATGGGTAGACCATCCATACCATACAAACAAGAGTGTGCACTCATCATAACAAGGACACAGTGAAAATCTTGTAGAACCAACAACCAACCAAGTATAAGTGTTGATCTATGATCTCTCTAGCACAAAATGTTGTTACGGATAAGCTATCCAAAAAAGAAATGTCTTCATCAAGCATCCATTAGAAGAAGCAAAAGGAAGCACAGTTTAAAGAACAAGATAATATTATTTGGTTTGGGTTTATCATACCTAATCCTTTTTTTATTAATACCCATTAGTCTATATTTGCATCTATTTTATATAGTACAAGTTAGATCAGTGTAGAGAAATATAACAACAACATACGCACCAAGCCTAAACCAATAGGTCGTGTTGGCTACATAGATCCTAGCTCACCGAAAATCTCCGTCTGCACAGCCATTATAACCCATGTCATGCCTAGGAGCTTCCCACCAAGTGTTCTTCTTTTCCTTTTTTTTTTTTTTTTTTTTTTTGTCTTTCTACTTTTTTGCCACAAGCTGTTCTATTCCATTTGCTTTCCTTGCAAGAATATCTACTGATCTTCTCACATGATCAAACGATGTCAATAAGATCTCACTCATCTTATCTCCAATTGGAGCCACACAAACCTTATTACAAATAACCACATTTGTAATTTTGTCTTTTTTTTTTTTATGGCTACACATTCACCATAACATTCTCGTCAAAATTACATTTATATTTTACACATTAGTGTTTAATATTTTATTGCTCTTATAGTCGTGATCCATTTGTAAAGATATAATGAAGAAATCAGGGGTCTTGTTTCAGTTGCTACAAGTTTCAAGGTCAATTCTTTTCATTATGCACAACCACAAACAACATAAGAATTTGAAATGCCTATATGCCCTATGCTAGAGCTTATGCACTATTTTGGTTCTTAAATAAATTTCTCCAAGCTTGTAGCAAATGTACAGTGGAGGCAAATAACAGTCTTCCCCATAGACAAACCAGAAGCATGTATCCATTTCAATAAACATTTTTAATTGGAAGCACTGCTGCTTTTATAATGCTATTGAATGATAATCCCATGCAATGTTGCACCACAAGATCATTTGCATTCAGAGTCACAATGTAAGATGTGCTTATGAGGTGACTCTGGAACTTTAACATGGCAAATAATCATGAAAAAAATATCTTTTCAGTAATAAACCAATCATGTTGAACATTCTATGTAAACAGAATTAGTTCCATCTATGCAGTTCCTAAGTGTGATACAGAAATTATATAATTAGAAACATCATAGCCGCAAATAGGAAAAAAGGATCAAAACAGACCTTATCTGGGAGAGCAGGTGGAGGGCGGAGTGGAATCTCTAGCTCCAATGGAGGGCCAGTTGGTTTCTCCTTAATTTTGGACTCAAGGTTCTCTTCTTCAGATTCATATAGAGCATCTTCATCGGGAACCATTTCTTCAGGTCTCGGACTCCTCTCATAGCTCCCTTCCTCTTCCATAAGGGATCTCTACAAAAGGAAACCCCAAAGCTTTGGATTCCTTGTCGCATTAAATAGAAGAGTCATAAATAAAGAACAAACTCAGGTAAAATGTTTATTGAAACCTGATACAGACATTTAAATCATCCTCAGCATTATTCTGAACTGTGTACTCAGCTTGTTCCTCATCATCAGAGTCACCAAATACATCACGAATCTCTGGAGCTGAGTTTGAAATGTGAGTCTCATCTTTATCCTCCCCAGGTGACCTACTATGGAAAGTTTAATATATTAATACTTCATATTACATTTCAACGTAAGGAACAGTACAGTAATAAAATAGGCCTCATTGTGGCACAGCAGAGGAATACTAGAACTTTGAAAGTCGTGAAAGGAAAACCCACTGTAATCTCCATACATTATCATCAAGAAGAGCTAATGATAAGCACTCAATCAGCAAAGACTAATTGTATAAAAAACAATAGGAAAACACAAAGCTTTCCTTCATTAGCGAGTATTGGTTTGAAACTAAACTAATAACCAAACATAACTGGAATGAAACATGAAAGAACCCCAAAAATGTAAAATTAGTCTCACACAACCATTAAGAAGGTAGATACAGAAAAAGGGCACTAAAGGAAGAAGCAAGAGAGCAAGGAGCAGAAAGAAGCACACCAACAAACAATAAATCTAAGAAAATTGTCAAGCAGTAACAGGAATAAATAAACTTGCTATAAATTTCCTTCAAGTCATGTAGAACATGAAAGAAAGAACAAAGAGGAAGTCTGCAAAATACCTCAAACTCCTAGCCTGATCAACCTCCTCGTCTTCATCATCATTATAATGGTTTTCCACAGACCTTTCTGAACCACTTTCAATCACATCACGTCTCCTACTTGTAACTACCCTTTGGCCGTACTCTTCCTTCTCATCACTATCTGTTTCTTTTCCTTGGCTTTCTTCCCTTTGATCAGCCACATCCACTTCCTGAGAACTTTGATCTCGATCACCTTCACTTTCTGCAGGATCATGCTCTGCATCACGCATGTCACCTTCACTCTCAACTTCTGCTTCTCCTTGACCTTCAACTTCAGCTTCACCTTCTCCCTCAGGCTCCAGACCTCTATCCCCCTCATCCTGGACCGAAAGTCATGAGAGAAAGATAATACTTGGTCCCAATGTGGTTTAACTTTAAGACGTATATACTATGTAAAAATGGATATTTTAAAGTAAATCAATTAAACATGTCAAATATATACCACAACCAAAATATATATTAAACGATCAATGACTCAAAGCTAAATCAACCAAATTCTTTGATTTTTTTTAAACCTGTAGTTGAATACGATAGTCCATTAGAGAGGAGTACCAAATCAATAACGTTAGATGGTGTAACAGGCTGAGTTGAGCCCCTTTCAACCTTCTCCTTGGTACCAAATGACATATCAACTACGAATGTTACAAATAAAACCGACGCAATCCAATGAACAATTCACCTCCAACCCCCACCACCACCACCAAAAACGAAAAACGAAAAACGAAAAACCCTAAGCGGCATTCATAACCCCAATTTCACCATTCTTCAGTAAATTATAGACAACTGATACTGCGTTGTTTCACAATGAATTACCAACTTTAAGCCTGCGGAATTAGACCTCAAATTATCAAACTACTACTCAATCTCCAAACAGAAACCCTCAACGCCCCGTAAATTGAGACGAAATAAGAAATTGACAAAATAAGAACATACAGAAACGTAGTCGGGCTGACGATTCGATTCGTGCTCAGATTCGATCTCCTCTTCTTCCTCTTCTTCTTCCTCTTCGTCCTCGGACTGATCACCGAATAGGTTTTGCATCATCTGATGCCTTTTCTCTTCCCCCACCATCTCTCGTTTCCTGTATCTCGGAATCTCCCTCTATCTCTCCTCTGTAGAGTTCGATTAAGCTCGCTCGAAAGAAGCCACTTCGAGCCCTGGGCTAGAAATACATAATGGTTTTTGTGGAAAATAAATTTGCGTGTAATTGGATTACTAGGGCGGAATGCACGCTGGGACGACGGATAAAATTGCATTCTGTACTTCTTTTATGTAAATAGTATTTCTAGTTATTTTTTAAATTTAATATTATATTATAATTTTGTTATCAATCATGTTATTTGTATACTATTTATTTATACTTTAGACTATATAAAGCACATAAATAACATAAATATCTCTTATTTCATTGCGCTTCACCACTTTAGATGAGGACATTTTAGACTTTAATATATCATTGTATAGCTCAAAATGTACACAATAATGTATCAATAATATTTTTATTTTATTATTATTATTTAATTTTAATTTATTATTCAAAATAATTAAAATATTATTATATATTTTCCCAATGCCACTTTTTTTTCTCCCTCTGTAACTGCCTCTCTCTGTTGGCTCTTTCTTCGTACCTTTTTTTTCTTACCATCAAATTTAACTTAATGATTTTACATATAAAAATTTGTTCATCCACATATGTTTCAGCTATTAATCTTAGAATTGTCATTTGTTAATAGCAATCCTATTGGTGATTAGGATTGTCTTTTTCTCTTTTTTTTCATTTTCTCTATCCCCCTTCTCTCTCTCTTTATATATATATATATATATATCAATCTCTCTCTTTTTATATGTATATCAATCTCTCTCTAAATCTCTTAACAAAGTTAGGATTTGATTTGTTATAAATAAATACAAATTGAACTTCAAGTTCAATTTATAAAAATTGAGTTCTGGACGTTCAATTTGTTTATACTAGTCTTAGACTAGATTGAAACTAGAACCGGAATTAGCAAAACAATTCAGACTAAAAATTAAATGGAAGGGACAAGACTAGGCCAAACCAATCTAATTTACATAAGCTATATGAATGTATATTACTATATGCTGCATATGTGTATACATTGTATACACTATAATATATGTAGTAAATATACATAACATATATTATAGTATATATAATATATGGGTAAAATTAATAAACACTCATTAAACTTTAAAGTTGTAATTATTTGCTAATTGAACTTTAAATTGTAACCAGTTACTCAATGAATTTTATTCAATGTCAACCATTATTCACTCGTTTTAACTTTGTTAACTATTACAAACAGAAAATGCTAACGGAATCTGATATGATAAAAATAAATTTAACATATACTCACTGAACTTTAAAAATATAACTATTTACTCACTGAACTTTGTTCACCGTCAACCATTCATCACCCCGTTGCATCACTGTCTGATCTTGAAACATATTAAAAGATTTTTCTATGCATTTGAGATCACTTACTTCTCAAACCAAAAGCTAAAAACTAAACTAATTATTCAAATTAAAAAACTATTGATGCAAATCAAAAGTTAAAAAAAAAAAATCTTTGCTTAAATTTTTTTACCTCCGTTACGAACAACGAAATTTCACAAAAAATGTATTTAATAATGAGACCAAATTGGTCATATCCGGTGCTGCATACCTTTAGTGAGTGACCAAATTGGTCATATTCGGTGATTGGCGTACCTTTAGTTTTTGGTTATTGGTCTCATTATTGAATGTGTTGAATTTTGTTGTTCGTAATGGAAGTAAAAAAATCTAAGTAGACATTTTTTTTACTTTTGGTTTGCATCAGTAGCTTTTTTAATTTGAATCATTAGTTTAGTTTTTGACATTTGGTTAGAGAAACAAATGATCTCAAATGCGTACAAAAATATTTTAATATGTTTCAACATCAGAGGTGATGTAACGGGTATTTCAGGATCAGACGGTAATGTAATGGGGTGATAGGGTGATGGATGGTTGACGTTGAGCAAAGTTCAGTGAGTAAGTAATTACATTTTTAAAGTTCAGTGAGTGTATGTTAAATTTATTTTTGTCACGTCAGATTCCATTAGTCATGTCAAATTTCGTTAGCATTTTCTGTTTGTAAAAGTTGACAGAGTTATAACGAGTGATAGATGGTTGATATTGAGTAAAGTTCAGTGAGTAACTAGTTACAATTTAAAGTTTAGTGAGTAAATAATTCAAATTTTAAAGTTCAATAAGTGTTTATTAATTTTACCCTATAATATATGCAACTATTATATATACTACATAAGTATTTATATAAACTTTGTCATTTGAAGATGCCTTGCAGATCCTCGATGACAAAGTAGATGTCAATCATCACCAAACTCAAGAGTACCAAAATAGTCTTAAAGACCAACTAGGAAACTTAGAAGAATTAGTTCATAACAGGGATGATTTATCGGATTCCCTGACTAATTAAACTTCTAGTTGGTTTGCATGTATTTTGAATGACTTGCTATGTATTTTTGCCTATTTTGGACGTTTGCAATGCTTTGACACCAACGTTCATTGTTTTACAAATTTGTATCCTTTATACTTGAATGTTATCTTATATTATAAAAGGGGAGAAAATTGATCTTGAGTGTTTTAACATTAACAATTGGTATTAATATTTTTTGCTTATGATAAAAAGGGAGAGAAAATTGAGAAAAATGCTTGCTTATGTCAATGAAGTTGGTGAGATTATTAATTGGTATCAAGCAAATTATTTTCTATTATCAATTGGTGTCAAGCAATTTTTTTTTTGTGTTGTGAAGTCTCAAGCAAGTCCAAAGATGAGATGCCGCTTTTAAGGTGCGTTTCCTATCTCCCGTATAAGATTAAGGGGGAGTTAGATTGTTTTTGTCAAAACTTATTTTTGATTTTTCAAAAGGTTTTATAATTATTAAAAAATAGGAGAAAAATTGTTGTATCATATTTTTTTATATATAAGAAAAAGGGTTTGATGAAAAACCTATCTTAGAATGAAAAATCTTTTATGTTGATCTCATATATTCGAAATATAAAATAACATTTTCATATTTTGAAATATGCATGAAAGGTTTTGGCGCGAATATTCAAATGTTTAAAAAATATAAAGTTCATGCATCATGTTTCGAACCCTATGTTCCATGTTTCGAAACATTGTTAAATCATGTTTCTGTTCTTATTTCGAAACTTCTTTGAAAATGTTTCAAATGTTTTTCTAAGTGTGCATGTTGTATTTCAAAACATTTATGACATTTAAGCATATGTTTCTAAACCTACATGGTATGTTTCGAAATCTCTGACTCTGTCAATAGAGCATTTAAAAAACTGAGATGCTTTTATTTTACATTTTTTATTTATATCTTAAAGCTTCTCAAAAGATTTTTTTTAATCTCCATGCTTTTAGAATTCAAATTCAAATTTAAAAGTGGAGATCAATATTCAATCATAGTGGGTATAAGACTTTGTCTCCCACTCAATGTTGTCTCTAAGTGCAAGTCCAGTTGGAAAGGTTGAATGTTTCGAAACATGTGGTATATGTTTCGAAATCGTAGTATAAAATTATGTTGTTCCGAAACCAATAAGCTATGTTTCAAAACCTTCTTTTAAATTTTGTCTCTAATGGTTATAAAACAATCAAATTGCTATCTCTTGATATAAATAGCAGGTGCTTGAAGACAAAATAAGATACATATCAGAATACACACACACAAGATACAAGGAACACAATACACAAGTGGTGAACAAAATATTTTGATTAAGCTTTCAAAGAAAATCATCATACATAAGGGTGTGTAAAGGAGAGGCAAGTCGAAAACAAGAAGTATTATATCCTTCAACTCTCCTTACCTCAAGTTAAGAGGTTTGTACAGCCATTAGTAAGGCATTTCATTGTCGTAAATTTATTGGACTATAAAGATAAATTTTATTTATCTTATTGATTGTTGTAAGGTTTGAGTTGAGCCTTAAAACTCAGTGTGTCAAGGTTTGAGTTGAGTTATAAAACTTATTGTGTACAAGGTTTTAGCGTGAACCGTGGTAAAACCCTTGTTGTTGATTACTAGTGAAAGTGATTGGGTTTGAAAATCCTTCAAATAGGAAGACTTGAAGGTAGTGGACTAGACAGGGTGTCGAATTACTATAAATCTCATGTGCACTCAATTTATTGGTTTGCTTGCTTACTACTAATTATCCAAACTTTCAAAAGGATTGTTTTCAAAGGCTAAAATAAATTTTCTTTGAAGCATAAGTATATGTAAACCTTATTTAATCTGAAGCATCTTTGGCAAACTTCTTTTTGAAGAAATCATCTTTACCAAAGTCATTTCTTTGAAATCCTAAGTTAAAAGTTTCGAAATAACCCAAAATAGAAAGGTGTATTTCAAAACATACACTTTTATATTTCGAAACATAGTTCTCTACTATAAATCGGTGGTTAAATTATCAAAACATTTATACAAATCCCAATTCACCCCTTCTTAGGATATATTTGCCATCATTTGAAACTAACGAATCCAAATTAAAAGATGAAACTTCTAAATGAGGGTTTAAAACAATTTTTTATGAATGTATGATGCATGGGCATAAAAATCAACCGACACCCTAGAGTAGCTTTGATAGCATTCTAGCCTCGGTGTGAAAACTAAGGTAATCATCCATGCAAACACACACGGCATGGGATACCCCATGGTCATTCCGGTAATTACTCTTGGGGAGATGCAGATCAAACTACTAGGGCAACATTCCATTCTATCATGTTTAACATAAATGACACAAATAATAATATGCCAATAATATCATGCCCAACGCAATATCACATTTATCGAGGTAATATAAAATCAATATGCATATGTATGACAAGATGCACATATATAAATATAAACTTGGCAAAACCCTCGCAATTTCATACTCAATTAAATAAAATTATATCATGTATAAAATTTTCGGGCAAACCACTCACCTTAATTTAGCTTCTTAGGCTTCTTTAGTATGTGTGCTCTAACCTTGAAACTTGTGTCTTATCAATTTTCCTGGCCAAAACTTTTGAAAAATTAATAAAACTATATTTTTTAATTTTTCAAAATTTTCTAGAATTTTTGTTTTCAATTTTTCTCTATTTTTTCCTATTTTTTCTTATCTTCACTCATCTACACCCACGCACCTTGTGTGTCCACCCACACGCCGTGCTCCGATCGTTTTCTCTGGCCTTATTCTCGTTGTCGGGCACCTAGTTTTGGCTTGTTCCTTTGATTTTTCTTCCCTTCCTAGCTTGATTTTTCCTATTGAACACAATGGTATCCCTATTGCACGGTAATTTCGGCTAGAACACCCTTGATTTGGCCGTTAAAGCTTGGCTCTAAAGACTTCTAGATTTTTTGGCAATGCTCAAAACCACTTCAAATCGACATGAAACTCGATCAAACTTTCTAGAAATGATCCTTATCACCTCAAGAACAAAAACCCTCTATCAAATCCTCACAATTTCTCCAAAAAATCTCGGATTTCGTCACTGAAATTTGATAAAGACCCTGAGTCCTTCCTTGGCTATTTATAGCCTTTCCAATCATTTTCTCTAACCAACCACGGCCTTGCCTTACACCGCAAGGTCTAGTCCTAGGCCATGACGGCCTTAGGCACCCTTAAACGGCTAGGATTCAACCTCATCGTCGGTGGCCAATGCGGCGTTAACTGATTTGCAGGTTTCATACTATCCTTGTAGTTTCGCCCTCCTTTCACTTCTTACACTTTCACCCCCCTTGCCCCCTAGTCCTCAAGCTCCCAAAATTTTTACTAAATCCCCATAACTTTTGAAAATCACACTTTAGCCCCAAAATTTTGGAAAATTTCACTTATGTCCCAAAATAATTATACTCAAGCCCTTAAGAAATTACCAAGTACTACAAATTCAATTTTTATAAGTTTATTGACTTCTTTTTTGAGAGTTTTAAGCCTGTTGGGAGTAATGTTTCTCTTATTTTACTTCACAGGCTTAGCATTTTACCAAAGGTTCAAATGATGGGACCTTCAGGTTAATTATAGGCTTATTGGTAGGTGTCCATGCAAAGATATCAACATTGGCGTGCAAGCATTGAATAATTTCTGTCCTTTCTTGGGCCAAGAGTTAGCTTCTGACATAAACTAGTTTTCCATCATCGTCATCATATAACCTTACTATTTCCAAGGCTTCAACTAGTTGTGGTTTAGTTATGACTTGGGCGGTAATGGACAATGTTTTAGTCGTGACTACCACTTCTTTGCTTGTTAAGCTTTTTGTGGAAGAAACATAGAAAACTCTGGCTTTTTTCATGTAGCCCCTACTTACCCAACTATGTGAAGGGTTGGTAATTTCATCAGTAAATAGTATAGGGAATAACTACCATAATATTATTAATCAGAGATCTCCAAAGGATAAAACTATAAGCAGTGGATTGTATCCTTATTACCATGAAATTAACCCAGTGGGTTATTGTTTAGTGATGAGTGCCCAAAGATATTGGGAGTTATACAAATCTTACAATAGGTACTGCCTCCCCATTAAAATTGTATAGATGAGAGGAGATGAGTTTCAAGCTATCATATGTTATGCGTATTTGCTCAAAAAAATTTCAATAAATACTGTTAATGAAACCATCATTATCTACAAGAATGTGTTCCATAGGATGTTTGACAATCACTACTAAGATGACAAGAGGGTCAACATGAGGTATTAAAACATCACCCTAGTTTGGAGGAGTAAATGTGATATGTTCTTCATATTCTTTAACACGAGCCACCGAATCCACATGTAAGGCCTAACAAGCATAAGCTTTTCAAGTAGATGAGGAGTTGCCAGCCATTATCTTTGTTAGCTTTGTGTAATCAATGGCACTTCACACTCCAGAAGAGGGTGAATTGGGTGTTTATAAATTTTAAAAAATTCTGGAGGTTTTCAAAAAGAGATATCAAAACAATGAAGTATAAGCAAAAAAATCAATCAAAATATGCTAGACACACAAGGAATTTAGAGTGGTTTGGCTCAACCCAGTCTACTCCACTACTCTAGCTTCCAATTGGAGATTTTAAAATCCACAATCATCTTATACTTAACCAAGTAGGTCTTCTAGCAAAACTGCTAGGAATTTACATTCTTTTACTTGTTATTGCTAAAATACAATAATCAGAATTTGTAATGCAGGAATTTGGGATAGTGTACAACGTTTGCCTGGCTTCAGTAGGGTTGCTTCGGGAGGAACAGTCTAAGAGGAATATTGGCTCTAAAAGAATGCTTTGGGAGGAATGTTGGCTTCGGGAAGAATATTGTAGGAGGAAGCTAGTTACTCCGGATGAAATGGTCCACTGGGAGAAAGGTTCTACTATAGTTAGATTGGTCCACCGGAATGAAGGCTCCTCTAAGAAAAAAGCTCAACTCTGAGTGGAATGGTCCACTAGGAGGAAATAAAGTTGCTTCGAGTGTAATGATCCACCAGGATGAAGGGTCAACTCCAGGTGGAATGGTCCCCCAGGAGGAAAGGAATTGCTCTAGGAGGAAGGATCGTTCGGGAGGAAGTTGCATCTACTTAGGGGTCGATGTTCCTGGAAGAAAGTGTGCTCTCGGTGGAAGTTTGCTCATCCCGAGTGAAATAAGTGTTAGTGTTAGTGCTCTAATGCTATATTTAGATGACATCTAGCGGTATTAATTAGGGCTAATGATATAAATCTTGCAAATATAATAAAATATGTTTTCATATTTTGAGGTCATATCTTCATTCATACCTCTCCAATCATGTATATGAATGAGCTATTAGATTTCCTGTTGATAGTTTTATTCTTAAGTGTTAAGAATATGTGAGAAAGACTATCGAATTAAGGATTTCTTAAAGCATGGATTCCCAGTCCTTAGATTTCTCTGAAGCTGGCTATGAGTAATCAATTACGAACTGGCACATGAGTTACTACATTTGACTAGTATGAGATAGTAATGATAAAGGATGGTTAGTCACATGCCATAATCCATCAGATAGATATAGTAGACATGTGGGTAGATGTTAGTGGAACATCTACTGAATGTGACGAAGGTGACAAATCACATGGTTGAGAGGATCTTTGATCTATCATAGGCATTCGATTGTGTTATTGGTCCTTAGACCAAAGGTAATACAGTTGTCTTGTTTGTCGGTGCTTGAGATTTGTCTTTCTAAAAAATCACCTGATTACCGGATTAGAGATACACGGTGTGGTCTCTATGCAGTGGCGTATGGACACAGGTGAATGCTAATGGAATCTATTGACCTCCGGTGCGAGGCAAACATCCTATGTGATCAATGGTGGTTGTGGTTGTATGAACCTCTGGTCATAGTACACTTGATTGGAAAGTGTTTTCAATGTCGGAAAGAGTTTCGATGTGTCATCTCGACCACACCACTCTAGATCTTGGCATAACTATCGAGTTAGTGAGTTTGATCACTCCATGACTCTCACTCAGTCAGGATGTTAATCAATGGAGGGATTATAGTACACGGGAATTGAAAGCCCAAATAGGTTATTCTTGAAGTTTGACTTCATTACTGGTAGGATCACCCAACATAATGCTAGTTGTCACTCAGCGTCTTTCAGGGTACTTAGAGGAGATGGGGGGATCCTCGTTGTAGACCAAAGTTGTTCGTCGGCGTTAAAGTGTTTAACGAGTCCCGATTGTTATTTAGTGGTGAACCTAGAAGGTCACACACATATCCAAATGTGGTTGACTAACCGATTTTAAAGCTGTGATTAATGATCGTCATTAATGGTTAATGATGACACATTAAGAGTTAATGGATCGAGTTCATAATTAATTGGAATAATTGTCAAGAGTTGACAGGCATGTCGTTAAGAGTTGACGGGGTTCTTGGTTTCATCATGAGATAGTGAAAGTGTCATTAAGAGTTAATGGCGGGACCTAGATGCAATTTTGAGAAACTTAAGGCAAAGAGAAGAAACTGTCGACAGTCTTCTAGGAAACTGTTGACAGTTTTCCTTGAATTGTCGATAGTTCTATCACGAACCAACACGTCTTCTTTGTTGTTTCTTCATCAATTTGGAGAACGCATGGTTGAGGGCTTCAACAAGAAGGACGTCTTGTTGGGGAATGCCAACTCTTGGTATACCAAATGCAAGGGTTTTTGGATTTCAAAATTTTTTCGAAAACAAATCAAGTACGCAGCAGAAATAGGGCACAAAACCACCTTGCAAGACTCAGTATCATACAATCATATATATAAAATTGAAACCATTCCATAGGGTGTTTAGAAATATGCCTTATGGAGATGTCGGTTTTGATGTAAAGGTTGAACACACCTCCGGTGGCAGCAACTCTTGCCTCCAACAGCTCCTGCACAGTCTACCAAGCAATCTCCTACTGCTTCAACAGCAAATCGGGTGACTAGCTCATCTCCCGAAAATACGGGAGACCTAGTTAGTCCACACTTCTCATGTGGATGAACCCCATAGGAAGACCCATGTGTTAGACAAGTCTCCTATGGGTGACTCAAGCTAGATATTGGGTTCAAAACAAAAGGATACCCAATCCAATAAACTCTTTATTGGAATGGGATTTCTACTCAAGCAAATAGGAAATTGTTGGAGCAACAAGTGGAAGAATGGGCTAGGGTTTATTGCACTGGAAGAAGGAATGAGAAAGGCATAATGTCCGATAGAAAAACATAGCCGTCAATGCCAAAGAAACCTTATCTCGTTTTTTCTCATTTTTCCCTTTTATATCCAAGACTAAAACCCTAAAACGCCTAATATGGACAAACGACCACAAAGGGGCATGAGGGGACAAATGGGAGACCACACAGACCTCCATGGAGGAAGGACGTCCTTCTTGTCAAAGCACTCAGCCACGCATCATCCAAATCGGCTCAGAAATGATAAAGTAGAAGTGTTGGTTCGTGACATTCATGACAGAAATTGTCGACTGCTCAAGGGAAACTATTGACAGTTTCCGTTATATTTCCAGTAAACTGTTAATAGTTCATATAGGGTTGTCGACAGTTTCTTCTCTTTACTTTAAGTTTCTCCAAATTGCATCTAGGCGCCGCTATTAACTCTTAATGACACTTTCATCATCTCATAATGAAATCGAGACCCTCGTTAAGTCTTAACGGCATGCCCGTCAACTCTTGACAGTTGCTTCAATTAATTCCAAACCCGATCTGTTAACTCTTACGACATGCCTGTCAACTCTTGACAGTTATTGCAATTAATTCTGAACTCGATCCGTTAACTCTTAATAGTGTCATTGTTAACTATTAATGACAATCATTAATCATAGCTTTAAAATCGCTTAGTCAACTATACTTGGATATGTGTGTAACCTTCTAGCTTCACCACTAAATAGCAATTAGGACACGTCAAACACTTTGACGTCGACCAACCACTTTGGTTTAACACGAGGATTCCTCCATCTCCTCGAAGCACCCCGAAAGACCCTAAGTGACAAATAGCATTATGTTAGGGTGATCCTACCAGTAATGAAGTCAAACTTCAATGAGACCTTATTTGGGCTTTCGATTCCAGTGTACTATAATCTCTCCATCATTAACATCTCGATTGAGTGAGAGTCATAGAGTGATCAAACTCACTAACTCGATGACTATGCCAAGATTTAGTGTGGTGTGGTTGCGATGACACATTATAACTTCTTCTGACATTATAAACACTTTCCAATCAAGTGTAATCTAGCCAGAGATTCATACAACCACAATCACCATTGATCGCATAGGATGTTCACCTCGCGCTGGAGGTCAACGGATCCCATTAGCAATCACCTTTCTCCATACGCCTCTACACGAAGACCACACAGTGCATCTCCCTATTTGGTAATTGGATAGCTTTTAGCAAAGCCAAATCTCAAGCACTGATATACAAGACAACTGTGTTTCCTCCGGTCTAAGGACTAGTAACACAATCGAATGCCTATGACAGATCAAAGATCCTCTTAGCCATGTGATCTGTCATGTTCAGTAGATGTTCCACTAAATCTATCTATATGTCTACAGTATCCATCTCAAGGATTATGACATATGGCTCACCATCCTTTATCATTAGTATCTCATACTAATCAAAGGTAGTAACCTATGTGCCTGTCCGTAATTGATTACTCATAGCCTGCTTTTAAGAAATCTAAAGACAGGGAATCTATACTTTAAGAAATCCTTAGTTCAATAGTCTTTGTCACATATCCTTAACCCTTAAGAATAAGAGCATCAACAAGAAATCTAAGGGTCATTCATATATGATGATTGGAAATGTATGAATAAAGATATCACCTTAAAATATGAAAACATATTTATTTATATTTGCAAGATTTATATCATTAGCCCCTAATTATCACCACTAGATATTATCCAAATGTAGCATTATGGCACCAACACTAACAATATCTCACTTGCACTAATGCTGATTTAACAATCCACAGGTCTTTATTGGATCATTGATTGGTATCTAATACCCATCTTCCAAAGATGGCGATCAAGATGACACTGCGATAGTGCTTTAATCAGTAGGTTCACAACATTCTCTAATGATGTGATCCTTTGCAGCCACACGTCTCCACGTGCTATGATATCTTAGATCAAATGGAAACGCCACTCGATGTGTTTGGAATTATAGTGAGACTTGGGCTTCTTTGCCTGTGCAATGGCTCCATTTTCGTTGCAATATAGAGATATTGACAACTCAATGGACGTGACCACTTTAAGTTCAACATGGAACTTCCTCATCCAAGCAACATCCCTTGTAGCATCGCATGCCACAACATATTTAGCTTCTGTAATGGAGTCTATAGTCACTTTTAGCTTGGAACTCTTCCAACTAACTACTTCTCCATTATAGACAAAACACAAGCCCAGATGAAAGACATTCTATCATCCATTGTTAGATTAAGAATCTGAATCTGTGAACCCATCAACACGGAGTTCACATTCTCCATATATCAGTAATAATCCTTAGTGCTTCTCAAGTACTCATGGATACACTTTACTAATGTCCAGTGTTCCAAGCCTGGATTTGACTGATGGCTTGTGACTCTCACAACATGTGTCATATCAGGTCTTGTACATAGTTCGTCGTGTATAAGACTTCCTTAACCAAAGGATAGGGAACCTTTTGCACGCTCTTTGTTTCTCTTAGGTGTCTTCGGAGACATCTCTTTGGAGAGATGAACTCCATACTTGAAATGTATAAAACCCTTTTTGGAATTCTCCATGCTAAACCCCTTAGCATCTTTCTATGTACAGACTTTGGGAGAGATCTATCAATCTTCTTGCTCTATCTTTATAGACTCAAACTCCAAAGACATAGATCACATCTCCTAGATTCTCCATGGAGAATTTATTGGACAAACAAAGTTTTATTGACATCAACATGCCAATGTCATTCCCCATTAAGAAGATGCCATCCATATATAAGACTAGGAAAGCTCGTGCACTCCCACTGACTTCCTTGTATATACAAGGTTCATTCGGATTTCTAATGAAATCAAACTCTTTGATCACATTGTCAAAATGAATGTTCCAAAATCTTGAGGCTTGCTTAAAACCATAAATGGATCTCTTAAGCTTTCACACTTGATTGAGATTGGAAGACTCAAAACCAGGAGGCTGTTCCATGAATGTATCTTCCTCAAGATAACCATTCAGGAATGGCATTTTGACATCCATTTGCTAAATCTTATAGTGTGTGTGGCCATGGCTAGCAATACTCTAATGGATTTAAGCATAATGACCGATGATAAACATTCTTTCATGGTCAATACCATGTCTTTGGCCTTATTCTTTCGGCACCATTCATGCTTTGAAGGTCCGCACCTTCTCATCAGAACCAATATTTCTCTCATAGATTCATTTGCATCTAATGGGAACCAATCCCTTCAGTGGATCAACTAGAATTCAAAATTAGTTGGAATGCATAGATTCCATTTCAAATTGCATAAGCTAATGCCATTTCGATGTCTAACATCATCCCTTCGTAGATAGTAGGATCAACATCTTGATCACTATCTCCTTACATGAACGCTTGATATATCTTCTCTATGACAAAGCATATCGTTCCAGAGGGTTAGATACTCTACTACGTCTACGAGCCTCATATGGAGTGACACTACTTGGACTGACTGACTATATGGATTGGTTTCCTAACTGGGCACAAATCAAAAAACTTAGAAGACATCTCTTCTAGATTTACTTTCTTCCTTATGCTTTCTTCCTGAAGAAACTCTTTCTCCAAGAACACAACATCTCGACAGATCGATACTCTTTGATCACTAGGAAAACAAAAGTAGTATCCCTTGTCAGATTTGGGCTCTAGCTCATCTGTCTTGAGCTTCTCAAAGAAAACAAGACAACCACCAGCTCTTAAGCTCCTTAAGACTAGGCGGTTTCCCATACCATATCATATATGGATTACTCGACATTCTCGCTTGAAGCCCTATTAAGGAGACATATGGCGATGCATAATGCATAGCTCCACAGTAACAATGATGATCATCGATCATACCATGTCCAACAGGGTGCGGTTCCTTTTCTTAGAAACACCATTTAACTGTGAAGAAGTAGGAGGAGAGAATTGGGACATAATGCCACATGCTTTGAGGTAGTTATCAAACTTTGTACTCAAGTATTCCCTACTTCGATCTCATCGATGAATTTTAATAGTTTTTCCTGTTTACTTCTCTACTTCAATCTTAAACTCTTTGAACTTTTCAAAAGTTTCAGACTACTACTTCAACAAGTATACATAACCATACTAAGACAAGTTATTAGTAAAGGTTATGAAGTAGTTGTCTTGCCACAACAGAGAACGGTCCACAAATGCATGTGCGAATTATCCTTAATAACTGACCGGCCCTTCTTGTAACTTGTCCATTTTTTTGATAATACAGGATTCACAAATTTTTCGCGGTTAACAACCTAATGGATCTCATAATCCTCCTTTTAGCTAATTTAATAATCCTCTTCTCATTGGTATGGCCTAGTATATAACGCGATGAGTGTTTAAGTTTAGTACCTTTATTACGAGAAGGCTTCCCATTGCGACTAGATGTAACACTTACATCTCTCTATATCACACTTTGGTGCAGCTCTCATATGTAAAGACCATTTACCATAATGCCCATGCAAACAATTTCATTATGATAATGAGTATGACATTCATTGCTTGAGGATGAAAGTTCACATCTATCTTTAACAAGCTTTGGAATGGACAATACATTCTGAAATGCATTTGGTAAATATAAAAAGTCCTTTTATATGCCAAGAATAAAGAGTAACAAAAACTGTCCCTACAACTAATGGTTCTACAATAGCACCATTTCTTACTAAGGACAATTCCCCGCTTCCCATGCGGCCTACTACTTTTTAGATCTTATATGCAAAAGCATATGTGTAAGGTCGCACCTGGATCAAGCATCCACTAGATGGGAGAATGATCAATCTTATTGATTATCCCAATGAAAAAGAAATAAGATATACCTAAACCCTAGATCTCTGAATGTTTAACCCTTAAGCCGGAGAGATATATCGAGCATATCTTCTTCCAATGCCCATCTGGATGGCAATGGAAACACTTTCCTTTAAATCCCTTAGTCTTGGAGATCTCCTTATGTGGGGCTAACTTCTTGATCTTGAAAAGACTCTTCTTTCTCTCAGAAGCATTGGAAGAAGCAATAGCGAGAACACCTTCTCTGCCTTTTCCATTCATTTCGGCCGCGCTATTGTTAAACTCTTTAACAACTCAGGAAATGTGCACACAACATTGTTCATTTGATGCTTCAAAATGAACGGGGCGAATGAATTTGGAAGTGATTGGAGAATGAGGTCTACTTGCAAATCAACATTCATGCAGAATCCCAATGAGTCCAATTGATCAATCAAATTGAGCATCAAAAGGACATGGTTCGCTACATTCATGTCTTTTGCCATTCTAGACCTAAACAGTTCCCTAGATATCTCATATCTAGTTGCTTTTTCATTCTTTCCATTCAACTCCCTCATTTTCTTCTACTGGCCACACTTTCCCTTATAAGTGTCTATCAATACTAAGGTAAGGACAAACCTCTCCAATGACATATCATTATGCTTCTTACTTGAATGAACTTTTGATTCACATAGCCAATCCATATAGACAGGTCCAATTAAAATGACTTTGTCCAATGTGTGTGAGATTACGCTTGAAAAGTTTTGCCTTAATTAAATTGATGCAGAAATAAATGATTGTTAGTTTGATTTATCTAGCACATGGGTCTCCCTATGGGGTTCATCCACATGCGGAGTGTGGACTAACTAGATCTCCCATATTTTCGGGAGACGGGCTAGTCACTTGGCTTGTTATTCGAGGAAGTAGGAGACTACCCGGTAGATTGTTTGGGAGGTTCTTCTATTGGAGGGGGTTTTCATCCCATACATCAAAATCGGTAGAAGCAACTCCCAAACAAGATATGTGGAAGTATTGCAAGATGGTCATGTGGACCTCAAAATGCTTAGAGTAAGTTTAAGGTTAGGGAATATCTTAAGTATTCAAAATATGTGGAAGTATTTTCTCAAATCTAGGAGTAATGTGTTTTAAGTATTTATCATCAATGCTCTAGAGTAAATGTATATATATATACTTAGGCAAGTGATCTGAAGTTCTGTTTCATTAAGCCTAAGTTATTTGTTTGGTATTTAATATCAAATTCTTAAGACTCTCAATGTTATGAAATTTAATAAAAGAACATTTGAGATTTTAAGAGAGAATTATTGATTTCAAGTAGCACTTAGTAAAGCTGAAGATCCATCTTCTAAGACTAATAGTCAAGTGATGGATTAATCACTCGAATAAGGATGTAGATGCAATTAAGTGGTTATATCTTAAAGCATCTAGATTCATTCCGCATAATTCTTGAAAGAACTTCAATGTTGTATGTTTGTCAAACAATACTTCTTAGTGTTTCTCATATTTAGATTTAATGCATTTGAGTAATAAAAATCTAAAAATTCTGTCTTTCAAAAATTACTCAAAGTATGCATTACTAGTATGCATGAAGGCTTAGAGCTTATAGAATAAATCATACAGTTGGGCACCGTAACCCGGCTTCCGGTTCATCTCGCATCGCTAGTTCTGCTTACCAAAAATGGCTCACTTGGAGCTCACGATTCCGTGGCGCGGCTCAGCGAAGTAGCCGCGCCGTTGTACCTATTTAAAGTTTGAGAATAGGTCGAGGGCATTACGCCCCCGATGCCTCTAATCATTGGCTTTACCCGATAGAACTCGCGTCGAGCTCCAGCTATCCTGAGGGAAACTTCAGAGGAAACCAGCTACTAGACTGTTCGATTAGTCTTTCTCCCCTATGCCCAAGTCAGACGAACGATTTGCACGTCAGTATCGCTGCGGGCCTCCACCGGAGTTTTCTCTGGCTTTGCCCCGCCCAGGCATAGTTCACCATCTTTCGAGTCCCAACAGGCATGCTCGCACTCGAACCCTTCTCTTAAGATTGAGGTCAGTCGGCAGTGTAGCCCCCCGCGTGGGGGGCATCCCGCCAATTAGCTTCCTTGCACCTCGTGGGTTTACTCGCCCGTTGACTCACACACGTCAGGCTCCTTGGTTCGTGTTTCAAAACGGGTCGAATAGGGAGCCCTCTGGCCGGTGCTGGGAGCGCGCAGATGCCGAGGCACGCTGCAGGTGAGCGTTGCCAGCCACAGTCGGGGCGAAGGCTTGTCCGCGGGCCTGTTGGCAGCCCAGGCTTTGGCCTCCTCCCCAACCCGCACCGGTCCACGCCCCGAGTCGATCGACGAACCAGCGAAGCCATTCCACATCCGACCAGGGCGCATCATGGGCCCCCATCCGCTTCCCTCGCGACAATTTCAAGCACTCTTCGGCTCTCTTTTCAAATTTCTTTCTATCTTTCTCTCGCGGTACTTGTTTGCTATCGGTCTCTCGCCCATGTTTAGCCTTGGACGTAATTTACCGCCCAATTAGGGCTGCATTCCCAAACAACCAGACTCGCCAACAGCGCCTCGTGGTGCAACAAGATCCGGGTACGACAGGGCTCTCACCCTCTCCGGTGCCCCCTTCCAAGGGACTTGGACCCGGTCCGCCGCTGAGGACGCTTCTCCAAACTAAAATTCGGACGGTAGGGCCGCCGATTCTCAAGCTGGGTTCTTTTCGGTTCGCTCGCCGTTACTAAGGGAATCGTAGTTAGTTTCTCTTCCTCTGCTTATTGATATACTTAAACTCAGCGAGTAGTCTCGCCTGACCTGGGTCGCGTCGCGGGTGACGCCCTATGGCGTCGCTCGGGGGTCGCGGGGGCACTCTTATCGGTGAAAGGGCACTCGCTGGGACACGAATGTGCTTTGGTACAACCAACACCGGCCGTGACCGCTGCCACTGGGATCCCTCTTTTTGGGCTGACCGGGCCCGAGCACGAGGGGCTAAGTTCTGCCCCACCCCCGTGCGCGCCCGTCCCCTGGGGGAAGACGCGGGGTGAGAGGGGGGGTGACGGCGTGCGTGACGCCCAGGCAAACGTGCCCTCGGCTGGATGGCTTCTGGCGCAAGTTGCTTTCAAAGACTCGATGGTTCACGGGATTCGGCAATTCACGCCAAGTATCGCATTTCGCTACGTTCTTCTTCGATGCGAGAGCCGAGATATCCGTTGTCGAGAGTCATTTTTTTATAAGTGAAAGAGGCGGCGCCCCATCGCACCCGTTGCGGGGGTCGTGGGCATGCTCGTTCATTTTGTTTCCTTGGCGCGTCCTGCACCGGTGTTTGTTGTTCATCGCAGGAGGGTGCGACGTGACCCAAAAGGTCGCGACCGCACACCCCCCCGCTAGAAAGGGGCGAGGCACCACGGAGGGCCGCCCCCTTCTGGCGTAGGTTTTTACTGATTCGCGGTTTGTTCTGCTCTTGTGGGGCTCGACAATGATCCTTCCATAGGTTCACCTACGAAAACCTTGTTACGACTTCTCCTTCCTCTAAATGATAAGGTTCAGTGGACTTCTCGCAATGTCGTCGCGATCCGAATACTTCACCGGACCATTCAATCGGTAGGAGTGACGGGCGGTGTGTACAAAGGGCAGGGATGTAGTCAATGTGAGCTGATGACTCGCGCTTACTAGGAATTCCTCGTTGAAGACCAACAATTGCAATGATCTATCCCCATCACGATGAAATTTCAAAGATTACCGAGCCCATCGGCCAAGGCTATAGACTCGTTGAATACATCAATGTAGAGCACGTGCGGCCCAGAACATCTAAGGGCATCACAGACCTATTATTGCTTCAAACTTTCGTGGCCTTAAAGGCCATAGTCTCTCTAAGAAGCTAATTGTGGAGGGTCACCTCCACATAGCTAGCTAGCAGGCTAAGGTCTCGTTCGTTAACAGAATTAACCAGACAAATCGCTCTATCAACTAAGAAAGGCCATGCACCACCACCCATAGAATCAAGAAAGAGCTCTCAATCGGGGTTAGAGAGAGAGTGTGTCTCGCTGGGAGTGGGCAATTTTCTTACGATTTTCGATTTCCTTGTCGCGACTGCCTCATTGTGTGGTTGTTCTGCTCGTGTATTCAAGAGTTGTTTGGTGATTCTCATTGCAGAGTCTCATATGTTCATTGTTTGACTTCTGTGTTGGATGCGGATTGGCCGTGTTTAATTTTTTCAGGGTCAATGTCGGCTTCCTCGAAGTAGGTTTAAAATATTTCAACTTTCCAAAGTTCCTGCCCGTCATTTTCTTTGAATTTTTAGCGTCAACTGGGCTGCAGAACCCATGTAGCAGATTGCGATTCTCCTCAGTGGTGGTCCTCGACCTCAATTCTTGGTGCTTCTTTGTTCTTTCTGTGATTTTGGTGCTGGGGCCCCCAAGCCATGTCAGACCAGTGGGGATCTGAGGTCGTCTAGGTGGCCAACATTTATTCCGGTCATCCTCCATGGCTAGTAAGGATATTCCACCCACGAGTTTGACAAACCCAGCTGTCGAAGTAGGAGTTAATGGAGATGCTTTGTCATCAAGTATTTTAACGAAGCCAGATGGTGACGGACTGGAATCATCCTCCAAGTCGTCCATCCTAGGCGATGAAGACATTGTATCGGTCAACCATGTGGAAGGGCCTAGTGAGGTTAGTCCTTCTATTCTGTCTGACCCCAAAGTTTCAACCCCATGGGTGGGTCTATTTAAGAACTCCAAAAATCAACAAGTTCATGGTTTTGCTCTGCCAAAGTTTGAGAACATTGGCGAGATGCTTGTAGTAGATCTGCTAGAGTTGGATAATGTTGAGAGGGCCCTGGGACGTTGTTTAGTGGGTTATTTTGTTGGGAAATTCCCAAGAAAACAAGCTCTACTAAAGCTCTGCAACTCATGGGAGATCCCATGTCAATATTTCCCTCATTTAAGCAGATGGCTTATTTTCAAATTCAGGGATGTCGAGTTAAGAGACCAGGTGCTTAGGGGGGGTCGTACTTTGCGTATGGGCGTCCTTTGTTTCTAAAGGTTATGCCCACATGCTTTGAATTTGATGAGACACTGGATCTTCATTTGTCGCTATGGGTTAGATTTCCAGGCCTTCCTTTTGATTTCTGGAACCCAACTTTGCTTGGTAGGATTGCATCTAGATTGGGTGTGCCTATTGCGAGTGACAGGAACACTACAACCAAAGAGAGGCTCTCTTTTGCTTGAACTCTAGTGGAGGTTGACGTCTCTAAAGACTTGGTCCGTGAGGTCACTTTCATGATGCCATGCGGTAAGCTTCGCCACCAGCATGTCTTTTATGAGTATGAGCCGCAGTTCTGTTCACTTTGTATGGCTTTTGGCCATTCCCGTTAGGGTTACAAGGCCAATAAACAAAAATCGATCCCGACTGAGGGGCCTGTTCTGGTCCCTAAAGAGGTTCCTTTGATGGGCAATGAGATCCCAGATCCTGTTTTTTCGTAGCAAGAGGATCCTCCATTGAGGGAGCAAGAACAAGCTTGCATTGAGGTTAGTGTTGAAGCCTTAGTGCTTACTCCGAATAAGGGTCAACTTGATGCTAAGAAGAAGAAATCTGCCAAATCTAAGGCCTCCAAGCAGAAGAATAAGAGCAAATCTTCTCCGAAGGAGACGAAAAAATCTGATCCTTCCCACAGCCGGTCTGGAGTCAAGGCTTCGGTTGAGGTTGACGTGGTTCATAAGGATGGGCCCCATTAGGAGGAGATTATTCCTCACACTCCTTCTTCTGCTGAGGTTCCTCTGTCAGCTCCTCAGGTGGATCAGACCACCAAGCTTCCTCCTTCTCACATAGAGCCCCTTGTGGATAGTGACCCTGGGGGCCCCTTCAGAACAGTGACCCACAGGAAGAGAAGTAGCAAGCAAAAGTTGTTACAAGAGGATCATCTCATTGCGTCAGATACGCCAGAAGAGCAGAGTTCTTTTCCCGCAGATGGCAAAGTGCCAGTGGGTCCCTCTGCAAAGGTTAAGGTTCCCAGCCTGAAGAAAACTGCTAAGAAGGGGCTAGCCCTTTGTAAGACGTCATGATCTGTGCCAGCTGGAACATAAGAGGCTTTAATATGCCTCTTATGCATAATGGGGTTAGAGACCTCTTGAAGCATAAAAACATCGTTGTTATGGGTATTTTAGAGTGTAAGCTGAATTTTGAAAAGCTTCAAAGAATCATGGCCACCAAGTTTCAAGGGTTGTGTGAGTTGAATAATTTCCACACCCATCATGGCAATCGTATTCTAATTTTATGGGACTCTTTGAAAGTGGTTCTTGAGCCAATTGAGATTTCTCCTATAGTTATCCATTGCAAAGTTGTCTGTTAGCTTTGTGTGTGCTATGCATTCTATTGTTCACAGACGGCCTTTATGGAGCAATTTTATGGACTTTGGGGCTCTTTGTTCCTCCCCTTGGTTTGTCTTGGGCGACTTTAACAACGTCTTAAGAATCGGTGATAGGCGCAATGGTTCTGAGATCACCCCCTATGAAGTCAAGGACTTTGAAGACAATTGTGTTTCTTCTGGGCTTTCGAACTTGCAGTCTTTGGGAGTTCTCATTACTTGGTCAAATAACTCGGTGTGGAGTAAACTTGACAGAGCCATGGTTAACAATAGCTGGATGCTTGCCGGGCCTCATGGCTACGTAAACTTTCTGCCTTTGGGAATCCTATCTGATCATTTCCCTTGCTTGGTCTCCCTTTTCCAGCCTTCTAGGCCTTGCAACAGGCCTTTTTGCTTCTTCAATATGTGGTCAGACCACAATGATTTCCAGGCTCTGGTCAGCCATTATTGGTCGCAACAGATTTTTGGGTCCAAGCAGTTCGTTCTCTATAAGAAGCTCCATAGCCTTAAAGCTCCTTTAAAGCATCTCAACTCTTCTCATTTCAGCCACATCTCTGCCAGTGCTGATAAGGCTTCTTGTGACCTTAAAGCCGCCCAACTTGACTTGCATGATGATCCTGCCAACCTTGAGCTCCAATGTAAGGTGGCAGAGTTGAGGAAATCTACCAATCTCGTTAAAGATGTCGAGAGGCAATTTCTTAGGTTGCTTGCCAAATACAAATACATTAAGAACAGCGATAAATGCTCCAAATTTTTTAACGCCCTTGTCAAGAGGAATGGCAAGAGAAACTTTATCGCGTCTATCACTAGGGAGGATGGTTCAATCTTCTCTTCCCAGCAGCAGGTGGCCGATGAATTCCTAATATTTTAAAAAAATCTTCTCGGAGTTTCCAACAATTGTTAGCCGGTAGATTACAGTGTTTTTGATTCTGGTCCAAGAGTTTCCTCTGAGCA